>CM038677.1:836351047-837551047 GCA_021605205.1 Aegilops longissima
AAAATAAAACATTTTTTTGAAAAACAGGAACATATTTTGGAATTACCGAATATTTTTTTCAAATGCAAATAATTTTGGAATGTACAAGCATATTTGAAAACTGGAACCTTACATGAAATACCCGAACAATTTTCAAAAACAGGAAATTTGTTTGTAATTTTATGAAATTTTTGGAAACGGGGACATGTTTTGATAGTTTTTGGAAATGTATACCTATTTTTGAAATTTTCAACAAATGAAGTTGAATGTGTGAACATTTTTTTAAAAGGAAAATAAAAAATGACAAAAAAGAAAAGAAAAAACGAAATTAAAATCAGAAGAAAAAAAACGGGTCTAGACCTTCTTCCCAAAACCGAATCCTTCTCCACGCAAATGGGACTTCGCTCAGCTGCCCACCTGTTCGCAGATTCGGCGAGTAGGGATTTCCCTAACAGCCCCTGCCACGTGAATCTTCTGGGCCCCAGCCCATCTATGGCAGATTAGTAGGATAAAAGGCAAAGGCCCAAAACAATGGAAAAGGCAAAGGTCCTATTTAGCGCTGTAAGCGCCGCTTCGCGCTTCTGGCGCTCGCATGCGATGCACAGCGGGCGGGCCCAACAAACTACTGACAAAAGCAAAGCGCGAAGGAAAAACTACAGGTTTTATTTCGGATGAAGTAGGACTGGAACCTGGGTCGCCACTACAAGCTAAATCTTCTAATCAATGGTGGGCCAATAATGAATTTTTTGGTAACTGCCGATGCGAGGTAACCACCAAACAAAGTGTCTGCTTGCTGGGTACTACACGAACTAAAACTATTTGACCCTTCTTTCAGTACAGTTATTAACATATAGAAATATTTTATACTCAGTATTAATTAATTGATTAAAGAAAACATAATTCCAAAAAGCATTCACGAAAACCATGAATTCAAAGTTTACAAAAATCAAAAAAGTTCGTGAATTTGGAGAAAGTTCAACGAACTTGAATACTTTATCGAATTTGAAAAAAAAGTTTATCGGATTTGGAAAAAGTTCATTGAATTTGAAAAAATTTCAGTGAATTTACAAAAAAAGTTCATCGAATTTTAAAAAAAATTCATCAATTTTGAAAAAGTTCACAAAAAATGAAAATAGTTCATCAATTTTGAAATAAGTTCATCAAATATGAAATAAGTTCATTGAATTTGAAAGAGTTCATAAATTTGTAAACATTTCATTGAATTTGTAAAAATTTCATCAAATTTGAAAAGTAGATCATCTCTTTCTTTAAAAAAGTTCACAAATCTGAAAAAGTTCATGAATTTTGGAAACATATGTTCATGAATTTGAGTAAAAAGTTCATGGATTTAGGAAAAAAAAAGTTCACCGGTTTTGAAAAAAGCTTCATTTGAAAATAATCTGGGCATTTAATAGAAAAGGAAAAGGAGAAAGAAATAAAAAAGAAAAGCCGAATAAAAACGTCCGGAGAAAAAACCACTAACTGAGGAAACAATAAAAGAAATAAAAAAGAAAATGTTCACCACCGGCGGGATAGCCTAGTGTTTTGTGCGCTATCGTTCGAACGTACAGGTTGCCGGATAGGATCTTATCGCCTGGTCCTTTTTTGGAGACTTTTGGCGAAATACAACTAGTATATAGGCCGGCCCAGGTACGAGCGCCTTCAGCGCTAGTTAACAGAATGCACGTTAACGGGCACTGAAGGCGCCGAATAGGAAATGCCAGCCTACCATCTCGAACGAGCAGCAGCACACATCTGATTGGGCCATCGTCTTTCCTCAAAAAAAAAAATTGGGCCATCGTTTCTCAAAAAAAAAAATTCTGATTCGGCCGTCCGGCCAGGGATTAGGAAAGTGGAAACCCCCGACAGCAGCAACGATGAGACAAGGAAATAATGGTTCATCCACTCTCCTTTGCCAATCACGTAAATATGCACATACATAAAAGATACTCCCTCCGTCCCATAATGTCATGCAAATCGCTTACATTACATCAATTTATCCAGCAATAGTTACACTTTTTACTAAACTAAAGTTACACTTTTATTAGTCAAATGAGACTTAAGAAAATCTTGGTCAGGCCTGAAGTGGCCGACCGACCGCACAGGGTCCCCAAAATCTCGGCCTCAGTTATTCTGTCCCGAGTTTCCAGGCAGCGCTATGTCTCACTTATAGCGAGACTTGTGCTCTCGCGTTTGGCGCCTCGCTAAATAGGCCGGCACAGGCGTGTAGAATGCCACAACCTTGTATTTTTCTTAATCTTTTTTGTTTTTTGTTACTTTCATTTATACTTCCAAATATTCTAAATAAATACTATCTCTGTTCCATTATGTAAGGTGTATTATTTTTAGTACGGTGACCAAGACACTTAATTATAGACATGTTAGAAGTAACATAAAACAAGAAAATGTTTTGGTCACCAAGCATTTGAAAAAATTTAACCAAGCATTTGAAAAATGTTACAAAAACACTTAAAATAAAACAATTGAAAAATGTAACCAAGCATTTGAAAATGTTAAATATGTATAAAGAAACTTTTTCTCATGTATACAGAAAATGCATATACCAATAATATAATATATGCGTGAAAAAGTTGATAATGTATTTTTAAAATGTAATCATGAATTTTGAAAATACAAAGTATTTGAAAAATGTTAATAAAGCATTTGAAATTTTTAAACATGTATAGAAGAAATATTGACCATGTGTTTAAAAAGGTCAAACTTGTATTAGAAAATGTTAATGTGTATAGAAAAATATTGACTCTGTATTTAAAAATATGTTAATCTTGTATTTGAAAAATGTTAATCAAGCATTATAAAATGTTAAAATCTGTATAGAAAACATGTTAACCATGCATTCAAAAATGTAAATCTTGTATTTGAAAAAGCTTAGTCAAGATTTTAAAAATGATTAAAATGTGTATAGAAAACATGTTGACCATGTATTAAAAAAGTTAAACTTGTAGTTGAAAAGTATTAATCTAGCATTTGTGAAATAATAAATATGTATAGAAAAACTGTTGACCATGTAATAAAAAATGTTAAACTTGTATTTGAAAAATTGTTAATCAAGCATTTGAAAATTATTAAATGGGTATAGAAAAATGTTGACCACGTATTAACATAATGTTAATATTGTACTTGAAAATGTTAATCAAGCTTTGAAAAATGTCTAAAATGTGTATAAAAACAAAATTAATCAAGCATTTGAAAAATTATAAAAATGTGTATAGAATATTTAGACCATGTATTAAAAGTGGTTAAACTTGTACTCTCTCCGTCTGGAAATACTTGTAGGAGAAATGGATAAAACTGGATGTATCTAGAACCTAAAATATGTCTAGATATATCCGTTTCTCCGACAACTATTTCCGGACGGAGGGATATTTGAAAAATGTTAATCTAGCATTTGTAAAATGTAAAATGTGTATAGAGAAAGTATTGACCATGTATTAAAAAATGTGTATAGAGAAAGTATTGACCATCTATAGCAGCAGTATATTTTTTTGGTGCATGGAAACAAAGGCCGGAGGAACAAACCTATGCCCATCCTAAGTCCAGAGGATCTCTTCTAGTACTCGACATAATTGGATGACCCCTTCTACCCATGCCATCCCCGTCCTGCTCCCACCCTACCACTGCCCTTCTTCCCGCTGGAACCTCCCTCCTCGGTACTCCCGCCATCACTGTACATGGACAGCGGCACCTAGCCACCCTCGATCGTGCCCACATCCTCCACCAAAAGTTCATTGTGCCGCTTCAACTCCTCGGCTGTCTTCTCCCGAACAAGTCCCTCTATCTTGTTCCAAACGGCCTCACCCTCCACTAGATCCACCAACACAATTACATTCTCGAATGCCTTTTCCTTCTCCCGCGACCACTCTCGAGGCCTGGACGTGGATTCAGACCCCCTTTTCAACTCAACAACGCTGGTTATATTTGTTCCACATGGGCTCACCCTCCTCCAGATCCACCATATCCAGCCCATTCTCGAACGCCTTATCGTGATCCCGCGTCCACCCTCCAGGCCCAGACCTGGATCTCGACCCTTCTTTCCCTAAATGGCGTCGGCTATGTTGTTCCACACGACCTCACCGTCCTCTAGATCCACCAAGACCAAAGCATTCTCGAACAACATGTCCTACTCCTGCATCCACCCTTCGGACTGGAACCCGGACCCCTCCTTAGTCACAATGGCCGACATGTTCCACGGCCCCGAAGAAGAAAGAGAAAAAACTAGAAAACTGTATAGGATTCTCCTGGCGAAAATAGGGGTCAGAGCTTCCACAGGATTGCGGTGGCGAGATATGGGAAAAGGAGAGGGTTGAGGGGCCTGGAATTCCTGTGTGTTTAGGCTGAAAATTTGGGCCGTTTTGACTAGAGAAAGAGGGCATGGTAGTGGAGCAGTAGATTTTACGGGCGCGACCAGGGCAAACTACGACAAAACGTCAAACCTACACACGTCCATCCTAAAATGGAAAGCAACAGTTGTGGGTGAATCACATTTAAAAAGGAAATTTTCAAGATGTAATCAGCACATATAAAAAGCAAATTTCCAAACTAGATAGCTCTACAGGATTAAACGAGCAGCAATAGGGGTCATATGTTCCTTAGGACTATGGAGGCTAGATATGGGATGAGAGAGGGGAGGGGGACTCGAACTGCGGCGGGTTTCGGGTAATAAATATGGGGGTTTCGATAAGAAAGGTCAGGGAGAGGTAGAGCAAATTTAAGCTCCAATAGGACAAACTACAACAATCGTGAAACCAACACATGTCTAGTCTAAAAAAAGCAGTAGCACATTTATAGAGCTAATTTTAAAAATACTCAACACATTACGACCATTAAATGAGTGGGTCAGCATAGTCGCCAATCAAATAGCAGCGACGTTTTAGCACCCAGCCAATCCAACCCACCAATCAATCTAACAGCTAACTAGTACTGCTCAAAATTGCTCAAATAACGGATTTAAGGTGAGACAATGGAGCTCAAAATGTGTTCACGAATCCGTGCAGACAATAAAATTCCATGTAGAGCATAGCCCTAATTGCCAAATATGTGTGCTATGCACTGATGACTGTTATTTTCACACTCCTCTATCCGGATTTTAATCCAATATATTTCACTATAACCAGTATCCACACTTTCCTATCTTGTTCGTAAGATAAATGCAATTTCCACTTTTTCCACATTCTAGAAAAGTGTAAGTTACACTTTTTACAATCATTGTAGTTGGCATTGTGTAGTTTCTTGGACTGCAATGACTCAAGATGGAAAATGAAGATGCAGGAAGTTGTCGACATGAACACCACATCCTCATCATAAACTACTAAGTATAGGCAACCTCTCTCCCTTGAATTCGAGGGCAGTAGATTGTCTACTTCAATATTTCTTACCTGGACCCATGAAGCAACACCATTAAAAAAGATATCTTTCTTCCATGATAGGGCACAATGCCCAAATCTAGGAAGAAAATGCAGGGTAGTCTCAAAATTAACAGCGAGTAAACAAAAGGTGGCTCAACTAATGTATTCACACAATGGTGCCGTGAGAGAAGGTAAACAACGTGAGCATCAGATTTGCAATATCCTCTCTAACACCATATGACGATTACACGGATAAATCATTCGAAGAAACCAATCAAGCATCTAGAGCACTGGTGCAACTTTCTCATCAACGGAAACAAAGGCAATAACATTAATTTCCCAATACACACAAAAAGATGCTCCATTGACGTATTCACACCCGAGTGCCATGAGAGTAGGTAAACTACATGAGCACAATAATTGCAATATCCTCCCTAATACTATATGATGTTTACAAATATTAATCATCTGAAGCTACCAATCTAGCATCCAGAGCACGAGCACAACTTTCTGGTCAACGAAAAAAAAGGTAAGTGCACTAATTTCCCAATAGACACAACTGGAAGCTCTATTAACATATTCACACCCAGTGCCATGAGAGTAGGTAAACTACTTAAGCATCAGATATGCAATATCCAACCCGATACTATATGGCGTTTACACAGATTAAGAATCCGAAGCAACCAATCAAGCATCTAGAGCACGAGCCCAACTTTCTGGTCGACGGAAAGAAAGGCAATAGCATTAATCTGCCAATACACACAAATGGAAGAACAACTAATATATTCACACCCAATGCCATGATAGTAGGTAAACTACTTGAGCATCATATTTTCAATATCCACCCTATAGCACATGATGATTGCACAGATTAATCATTGGAAGAAAGCAATCAAGCATCTAGAGCACCAATATATCTTTCTAGTGCATGGAAACAAAGGCTGGAGGCAGAAACCTATGCTTATTCTTAGTCCAGATTTGGATGACCCCTTCTGCCCATGCCCTCCCCGTCGTCATGCCACTACCCTTGTTCCCACTTGAACCTCCCTCCTCCGTACTCCCGTTGTCACTGTACATGGGAATCAGCACCCAGCCCGCCTCAATTGCGCCCACATCCTCCACCAACAGTTCAGAGTGCCACTTGACCTCCTTGGCTGCCCCCAACAATATTGTCTATCTTGTTCCACACGACCTCACCCTCCATTAGGTCCACCAACGCAAGCACATTGTCGAATGCCTTGTCCTTCTCCCGCATCCACCCATGAGGCCCGGACATGGATCTAGATGCCTTTTTCACCTCAGTAACGCCGGTTAGATTTGTTCCACATGGGCTCACCATTCTCCTGATCCACCATAGCTAGCGCACTCTTGAACGTCTTCTCGTGCTCCTACGTTCACCCTCTAGGCCCATACCCAGTTCATAACCACTTCTTCTCCTCAGCGCTGTCGGCTATGTTGTTTCAGACGGCCTCACTGTCTTGCAGCTCCACCAACACCAGAGCATTCTTGAACACCATGTCCTACTTCCACATCCACCCTTTAGACCAAGACCCCTCCTCAGTCACCATGGCCGGCATGTTCCCTAGCCCCGAAGAAGAAAGAGAAAAAACTAGACAACTCTACAAGATTCGTTGGGCAGAAATAGGGGTCAGAGGTTCCACAAGATTACGGCGGCCAGATATGGGAGAAGTAGAGGGGCGAGAGACCTAGAATTATCACGGGTTTAGGCTGATAGTTGGGACCCTTTGATAAGTGAAAGAGGGGATGGTAGTGGTGGGGTAGATTTACAGGCGCCAGCGGGACAAACTATGACAAAACGTCAAACCTACAGGCGTACATTCTCAAATGGAAAGCAGGAGAAGTGGCAGCAACACTTTTAAAGAGCAAATTATCAAAATATACGCAACACATATACAGAGCAAATTTCCAAACTAGATAGCTCTACAGGATTTACCGAGCGACAATAGGGGTTACAGGTTCCTTAGGATAGCGGAGGCTAGATATGGGATGAGAGGTGGGAGGGAGCTTGAATTTCTGTGGTTTTAGGGTATTAAATTGGGAGCTTTCGATAAGATAGGTGGGGGAGTGGAGGAGCAGATTTACGGGCGCCCGCAAGACAAGCTACGATAGTCTTCAAACCTACACACGTCCAATCTCAAATGGAAAGCAGCAGTAGCACATTTAAAGAGCAAATTTTCAAAATACACATCACATTACGACCAATAAACGAGTGGGTGAGCATAATCACCAATCAAATAGCAGCGATGTTTTAGCACCTAGCCAACACAACCCACCAATCAATCTAACAGCTAAGTAATACCACTCATAATTTCTCAATGAACGGATTTAAGGTGAGACCATGCAGCTCAAAATATGTTGATGCCTCCATGTAGACAATAAAATTCCATGTAGAGCATAACCCTAATTTCCAAATACGGGTGCTATTCACTAATGAGCGTTATTTTTCATACTCCTCTACCTAAGTTTAAACCGATATATTTCATTCAAACCGAGATATCCACACTTTCCTATCTCGTTGTTAAGATAAATGTAATTTCCATTCAATGAAAATTGCAAATTGCACTCACCTCTCTCACCTGCTACACATTCTAGAAAAGTGTAAGTTACACATCTTACAATCATTGTAGTTGACACTGTGTAGTTTCTTGGACTGGGATGACTCAAGATGCGTCATGAAGATGTAGGCAATTGTCAACATGAACACCAAATCCTCATCATAAACTACCAGGTATAGGTACCCCATCTCCTTTGAATTCGGGGGCAGTAGTTTGTCTAGTTCAATATTTCAACTAATGTATTCACATTATGGTGCCTCAAGAGTAGGTAAACAATGTGAGCATCAGATTTGCAATATCCTCCCTAACACCATATGAGAATCACACGAATCAATCATCTGAAGCAACCAATCAAGCATCTAGAGCACCGGTGTAACTTTCTCGTCAACAGAGACAAAGGCAATAACATAAATTTCCCTATACACAAAAAAATATGCGCCATTGATGTATTCATACCCGAGTACCATGGGAGTTGGTAAACTACGTGAGCACAAGAACTCCAATATCCCCCCAAATACCATATGACGTTTACAAATATTAATTATCCGAAGCTACAAATCTAGCATCTAGAGCACGAACACGACTTTCTGGTCAACGAAAACAAAGGTAAGAGCATTAATCTCCCAATAGACACAAATCGAAGCTCTACAAACATATTCACACCCAGTACCATGAGACTAGGTAAACTACTTAAGCATCAAATTTTCAATATCCAACCCGATACTATATGAAATTCAAACGGATTAAGCATTTGAAGCAACCAATGAAGCATCTAGAGCACAAGCCCAACATTCTGGTCGACGAAAACAAAGGCAATATCATTATTCTGCCAATACGCACATATGGAAGCACTACTAACATATTCACACCCCAGTGCCATGATAGTATATATGTAAACAAATTGAGCATCAGATTTTCAATATCCACCCTATACCACATTATGATTGCATACATTAATCATCGAAAGAAAGCAATCAAGCATATAGAGAAGCAATATATCTTTCTAGTGCAGGTAAAGCTATGCTCATCCTCAGTCCAGAGGATCCCTTCCATTGGTCTTGCTCTACAGATTTAGATGACCCCTTCTGCCCATGCCCTCCTCGTCATCCTGGCACTACCCTTCTCCCCACTGGAACCTTCCTCCTAGGTAGTCCCATTGTCACTACACACGGGCATCGGCATCCAGCCCGCCTCAATTGCGCCCACATCCTCCACCAACAGATCAGAGTGCCACTTGACCTCCTTATCTTCCCCCAACAACATCGTCTATCTTGTTCGACATGGCCTCACCCTCCATTACATCCACTAACACAAGAACATTCTTGAATGCCTTGTCCTTCTCCCGCATCCACGCATGAGGCCCGAACATGGATCCAGACGCCTTTTCAACTCAATAACGCTAGTTAGATTTCTTCCACATGGGCTCACTATGTCCAGATCCACCATATGCAGCGCATTCTTGAACATCTTCTCGTGCTCCTGCGTTCACCCTCTATGCCCAGACCCGGTTCTCAACTCCTTCTTCCCCTCAGCACCATCGACTATGTTGTTTCAGACGGCCTCATAGTCTTGGAAATCCACCAACACCAGAGCATTCTCGAACACCATGTCCTACTCCCACATCCAACCTTTAAACTAGTACCCCTCCTCAGTCACCATGGCCGACATGTTCCCTGGCCCCAAAGAAGAAAGAGAAAAAACTAGACAACTCTACAAGATTCGTTGGGCGACAATAGGGGTAAGAGTTCCGCAAGATTGCGGTGGCCAGATATGGGAGAAGTAGAGGGGCGAGGGACTAGGAATTGTCGCAGGTTTAGGCTGACAGTTGGGTCCTTTTGATAAGAGAAAGAGGGAATGGTAGTGGAGGGGTAGATTTACTGGCGCCAGCGGGACAAACTATGACAAAATGTCAAACCTACAGGAGTACATTCTCAAATGGAAAGCAGGAGCAGTGGCAGCAACACTTTTAAAGAGCACATTATCAAAATATACACAACACATTTACAGAGATTTCCAAACTAGATAGCTCTGCAGGATTTACCGAGCGACAATAGGGGTTACAGGTTCCTTAGGATTGCAGAGGCTAGATATGGGATGAGAGGTGGGAGGGGGCTTGAATTGTTGTGGGTTTAGGGTATTAAATTGGGGGGTTTTCGATAAGATAGGTGGGGGAGTGGAGGAGCAGATTTAGGGGTGCCAGCAAGACAAGCTACGACAGTCTTCAAACCTACACACGTCCATTCTCAAATGGAAAGCAGCTGTAGCACATTTATAGAGAAAATTTTCAAAATACGCAGCACATTACGACCATTAAACGAGTGGGTCAGCATAATCACCAACCAAATAGTAGCGATGTTTTAGCACCTTGCCAACACAACCCACCAATCAATCTAATAGCTAAGTAATACAGCTCCGAATTACGCAATGAACGGTTTAAGGTGAGACAATGGAGCTCAAAATATGCTCAAGCCTCCATGTAGATAATAAAATTCAATGTAGAGCATAACCCTAATTTCCAAACGCGGGTGGTATTCACTAATGAGTGTTATTTTCATACTCCTCTAACCTAACTTTAACCGATATATTTCATTCAAACCAAGATATCCATGCTTTCCTATCTCGTTGTTAAGATAAATGCAATTTCCATTCAATGAAAAGTGCAAATTGCACTCTCACCTCTTTCACCTGCCACACATTCTAGAAAAGTGTAAGTTACACATTTTACAATCATTGTAGTTGACATTGTGTAGTTTCTTGGACTGGAATGACTCAAGACAGATCATGACGTGTAGGCAGTTGTCGACATGACACCGCATCCTCATCATATACTACCAAGTATAGGTACCCCTCCGCGCTTTAAATTTGACGACAATTGTTTGTCTAGTTCAGTATTTCAACTAATGTATTCATACCATGGTGCCGCGAGAGTAGGTAAACAACATGAGCATCAGATTTGCAATATCCTCCCTAACACCATATGATGATTACACGGATCTATCATCCAAGGCAACCAACCAATCATCTAGAGCACCGGTGCAACTTTCTCGTCAATGGAAACAACGACAATAACATTAATTTCCCAATACACACAAAACATGCTTTATTGACGTATTCACACCCGAGTGCCATAAGAGTAGGTAAACTACATGAGCAGAAGAATTGCAATATCCTCCCTCATACCATATGATGTTTACAAATATTAATCATCTGAAGCTACCAATCTAGCATCTAGAGCAGGAGTACAACTTTTTGGTCAACCAAAACAATGGTAAGAGCATTTATCTCCCAATAGACACAAATGGAAGCTCTACTAACATATTCACACCCAGTGGCCTGAGACTAGGTAAACTACTTAAGCATCAGATTTTCAATATCCAACCCGATACTATATGACGTTTACACGGATTAAGCATCTAAAGCAACCAATCAAGCATCTAGAGCACCGGTGCAACTTCCTCGTCAACGGAAACAAAGGCAATAACATTAATTTCCCAACACACACAAAAAGATGATCTATTGACGTATTCACACCCGAGTGCCATGAGAGTGGGTAAACTACTTGAGCATCAGATTTTCAATATCCACCCTATACCACATGATGATTCCATAGATTAATCATCGGAAGCAAGCAATCAAGCATCTAGAGAAGCAATATATCTTTCTAGTGCATGGAAATGAAGGCTGTAGGCACAAACCTATGACCATCCTCAGTCCAGAGGATCCCTTCCATTGGTCCTGCTCGATAGATTTGGATGACCCCTTCTGCTCATGCCCTCCCCGTCGTCCTGCCACTATCCTTCTTCCCGCTGGAACCTCCCTCCTTGGTACTCCCATTGGCAGTGTACACGGGCATCGGCACACATCCCGCCTCAATCGCGCCCACATCCTTCACCAGTAGTTCAGAGTGCCACTTGACCTCCTCGGTTGCCCCCCCCAAGGAATATCGCCTATCTTGTTCCACACAGCCTCACCCTCCATTAGATCCACCAACACAAGAACATTCTAGAATGCCTTGTCCTTCTCCCGCATCCACCCACATGAGGCCCAGACATGGATCCAGATGCCTTTTTCACCTCAATAACGCTGGTTAGATTTGTTCCACATGGGCTTACCCTTCTCTAGATCCACCATAGCCAGCGCATTCTCAAATCTTCTTGTGCTCCCGCGTTCACCCTCTAGGCCCAAACCCGATTCTCAACCCCTTCTTCCCCTCAATGCCGTCGGCTATGTTGATCCAGACGGCCTCACTGTCTTGCAGATCCACCAATACCAGAGCATTCTCGAACACCATGTCCTACTCCCACATCCACCCTTTAGACCAGGACTCCTCCTCAATCACCATGACCGACATGTTACCTAGCCCTAAAGAAGAAAGAGAAAAACTAGACAACTATACAAGATTCGCTGGGCGGCAATAGGGGTCATAGGTTCCGCAAGATTGCGGTGGCCAGATGTGGGAGAAGTAGAGGGACGAGGGCCTTGGAATTGTCGCGGGCTTAGGCTGATAAGTTGGCCCTTTTGATAGTGGAGGGGTAGATTTACAGGCGCCAGCAGGACAAACTATGACAAAACATCAAACCTACAGGCGTCCATTCTCAAATGGAAAGCAACACACTACTGCAGGAATGCTTAGCAGTGGTGGGCGCAAAAAGGCCATCAGTGGCGGGCAAGCCTCCCATGGGCGCCCGCCACTGCAAATACACCATCAGCCCGCCCGCCACTGGTATCGCACCTCCAGTGGCAGGCATATCCTCTCACCCACCGCAGCTAGATGATGTAGTTGTGGCGACCGACATTCCTCGCCTACCATAGCTAGACGCTGGAGTTGGGACCATATAACCAGCAATTATTTACATATTCCATCACATGCATTACAATGTATCACAGTTTAGTACCACATTTTATCATACTTAAATAAAAAAGCTAACAATAAGTTGCCCAACTGCATATAGCAAAGCATGTAGAAATTTTCATAGAAACTAATATGAGAGTATCGTTCATAGAGAACACATTATGCCACTACAAAAATAGTTGACAAAAAAACTCAGCTTCATCATAGCAACTTGCAATTAAGCTCAACTTTGTGAAGAATTGTCCTCATCTCCAATCATCTTCTTCACCTTGTCTGGGGCGGACTTGGCAGTTTCAAAAAATGTCTCGATGGCCTCGACGGCTCCTTGCGCACTCTGTGCAGCAGCTTTGCGGCTTCTGGCTACCCTCACAAGATCAAGAGATCCTTCAGCGCTCCTGGCGTATTGTAGAGCCTTCTGTATGTCTACTAGGGTCCTCTCAGCATAGCAAAGTGCGAACACCGAGTATCCAACCAGCCTCGAGACAGCGTCCAGGGTTGTAGGAGTCGGCTCCTTCATCTAAATCGCAAAAAGTTGATAGTTAGATAAACCACATCTATGAGAAAGCAATTTGTACGGAAACCCTCGACATCTTTCTTCGGCTGGTACTTCGACTGTCGGTGATGGTCGTTCTTCACCTTCTCCTCCTATATCAATGTATGATAGGAAGAGGAGAGGCCAGAACGACCATGTACGACAATAGTCGGTTCATCTCCCAAGTGGTTGTATATATGATGTACACTCAATGTTATTTCGACCAATTGTGAAGGTCATCCTTCACCTTACCAAGTTCTCAGAGGAGGATAAGAGGAAGGACGGCCCCTACGACAACAGTCGGCATCCTCCTCTCAAAGCAACACTCATCTCAGTATGTGGATTTTGAGTGATAATTGCCCCGACCCCCATGAACAAAGAATATATCTAACAATATCAGCAGACTACTTAAGTATTACCTGTAAAAAACATTAAATAGCTACATAACAATATTAACATCACTATTTTAAAATTTGGGCAAGAACAATGCTTTAGAATGGACATATCAAGTGCTAGAAATTTGGTGAAACAGAAATAAATCAACATTTCACCAAAACATTAGCTCTTATTATGAATGCCTGTAAAGAAGTTCCTATAATCTACGGTCTGCGGTCTACGAATATGAATAGAAAAGTTCCTATAATCTACAAACAAAGAGTGTAACTAACAATATCAACATCACTACATAGAGATTTGGGCATGAACTATGCTTTTAAAATGGACATATGAAGTGCTAGAAATTTGGCGGAACGGAAATAAATCAACGTTTCGCCAAAACATTAGCTCTTATTATGAATCCCTGTAAAGAAAGTTCCTATAATCTATGGTCTATGATATGCGAGTATGAATAAAAAAGTTCCTATACTTTACAAACAAATAGTGTAACTAACAATATCAACATCACTACATAGAAATTTGGGCATGAACTATGCTTTAAAATGGACATATTAAGTGCTAGAAATTTGGTGAATCGGTAATAAATCAATGGTTCGCCAAAACACTAGCTCTTATTATGAATCCCTATAAAGAAAGTTCCTATAATATACGGTCTACATTCTCCGAATATGAATGATAAAGTTCCTATAATCTGCAGTCTATGGTCTACTAACAATATCAACATCACTACATAGAAATTTGGGCATGAACTATGCTTTAAAGTTCATATAATCTACGGTGTACGATCTACGAATATGAATAAGAAAATTTCTACAATCTACGAACAAAGAATGTAACTACAATCTACCCTCTACAAACCATAGCCGTAACCGGGCCCCTAACCCACGTACTCTAACTCTAACCCTAGCTACCCTACCAATGTGGGCGGCGGCCACGGCCGCGGCCGTTGGTGTGGGTGTCGGCGACGGCGGGGGCGACGAGATCGTACCGGTTCCCATGGCGATGGTGGGGCCAACAGGGGCGGCGAACATGATGGCGGGGCCGACATGGACGGCGAGCACGACGGCGGGGCCGGGGAACAGGACGGCGCCGCCGACGGGGGTGGCCGAGAAGACGACGGGTTACGGGGCCGACGAAGAGGACGGCGAGGCAGAGGCGGCGACGGCGCCCAGAGCGAGATCCATGGGACAGTGCTAGTGAAGTGAGGGGGGTGACGGGGTGCGTGTGGGGATAAAATGTGTCCGTGCTGCGACGGGCAGCAACTAGCGACAGCCACAACTATGTTCTGACAAAACAAGATGACCGGCAAGGATAACTAGTGGCGGTTGCTAGGAGTTGCCCACCACTACTACGGCATCTGCTAGTGGCGAGCGTCAGCAACCGCCCATCACTGCTGAGTTATGCACACGAGTCCCGCCCAGGTAAACACATGTGTGGCGACTGGTCCTCTGCGCCCTTCACAGTTAGTCATTTTACTGTGGCGGGTAGGTTTTGTTACCCACCACTACAAGTTTTCAAAAACAGCTATGGCGGGTGCCCCATCTCGCCCGCCAGTTATTGGGGTTCACCTATAAGCCCTTTCCCAGTAGTGGCAGTAGTGGCAGCAACACATTTAAAGAGCAAATTATCAAAATATACTCAACACATTTACAGAGCAAATTTCCAATCTAGATAGCTCTACAGGATTTACCGAGCGACAATAGGGGTCATAGGTTCCTTAGGATTGCGGAGGCTAGATATGGAATGAGAGGTGGGAGGGGGCTCGAATTGCTGTGGGTTTAGGGTATTAAATTGGGGGGTTTCGATAAGACAGGTTGGGGAGTGGAGGAGCAGATTTACGGGCGCTAGCAGGACAAGCTACGATAGTCTTCAAACCTACACACGTCTAGTCTCAAATGGAAAGCAGCAGTAGCACATTTAAAGAGCAAATTTTCAAAATAATAATCACATTATGACCATTAAACGAGTGGGTCAGTATAATCACCAATCAAATAGCAGCGATGTTTTAGCACCTAGCCAACACAACCCACCAACCAATCTAAAGCTAAGTAATACCGCTCAGAATTGCTCAGTGAATGGATTTAAGGTGAGACAATGGAGCTCAAAATATGCTCACGTCTCAATGTAGACAATAAAATTCCATGTAGAGCATAACCCTAATTTCCAAATATGGGTGCTATTTACTTATGAGTGTTATTTTCATACTCCTCTAACCTAAGTTTACACCGATATCTTTCATTCAAATTGAGATATCGACGATTTCCTATCTCGTTGTTAAGATAAATACAATTTCCATTCAATGAAAAGTGCAAATTGCACTCTCACCTCTTTCACCTGCTACACATTCTAGAAAAGTGTAAGTTACACATACAATCATGCAGTTGACATTGTGTAGTTTCTTGAATTGGAATGACTCAAGATGGATCATGATGATGTAGGCAGTTGTCGACATGAAAACCACATCCTCATCATAAACTACCAAGTATAGGTACCCCCTCTCCTTTGAATTTGAAGGTATTAGTTTGTGTAGTTCAATATTTCTAGTCCACGAGCGCAACTTTCTAGTCAACGAAACAAAGGCAATATCATTAATCTCCAAATACACAAAATGGAAGCTCTCCTAACATATTGACACGATAGTACCATGAGAATAGGTAAACTACATAAGCATCACATTTGAAATATCCACCCTAATACCATATGCGTAGATTAATCATTGGAATCAAGCATCTATAGCAGCAATATATCTTTCTAGTGCATGAAAACGAAGGCTGGAGGCACAAACCTATTCCCATCCTAAGTCCAGAGATCTCTTCCGGTACTCGACATAATTGAATGACCCTTCTGCCCATGCCATCCCCATCCTCGTCCTACCCTGCCACTGCCCTTCTTCTCGCCAGAACCTCTCCGCTCAGTACTCCCGCCGTCACTGTACTTGGGCAGCGACACCTAGCCACCCTCGATCGCGCCCACATCCTCGACCAAAAGTTCATAGTGCCGCTTGAACTCCTCGGTTGTCTTCTCCCGAACAACACCCTCTATCTTGTTCCACTCGGCCTCACCCTCCACTAGATCCACCAACACAATTACATTCTCGAATGTCGTGTCCTTCTCCCGCGACCACTCTCGAGGCCTGGACTGGATCCATACCCCATTTTCAATTAAACAATGATGGTTATATTTGTTGCACATGGGCTCACCCCCGCCAGATCCACCATATCCAACGCATTCTCGAACATCTTATCGTGCTCCCACGTCCACCCTCCCGACCCAGACTTGGATCTCGACCCTTCTTTCCATCAACGACATCGGCTATGTTGTTCCGCATGGCCTCACCGTCCTCTAGATCCACCAAGACCTAATCATTCTCGAACAACATGTCCTACTCCCACATCCACCCTTCGGACTGGGACCCAGACCCCTCCTCAGTCACAATGGCTGACATGTTCCCCGACCCCAAAGAAGAAAGAGAAGAAACTAGAAAACTCTATTCCATGGGCAAAAATAGGGTTCAGAGGTTCCATAGGATTACGGTGGCGAGATATCACTACACCACAACACGGATGCAACGACATGCAATATGCCGGGAGAAGTCCCCTGAGAGGGCAGATAAACTGCCGGGACAACCATTCTCCCGGCAGATAGAACTGCCACGAGAACGGCTGCCGAGAAATAGATCTCCCGGCAGATACAAATCTCCCGGCAGTTACACTGCCAGGAAGCCTCGTTTTCCCGGCAAATAGAAGTATATGCCGGTAATGCAATTGCTGGCAGATAGTCTACCCTTATTTTTTACTTACCCCGACACTTTTCCTGATCCTGGTAGTGTATATGTTGCTTTCGATTTCTATTCATACAGGAATTTGGTTGCATTTATGTGGTGACCGATTCTCCGGGTGTTAATCCCAGGAAAATGGTCCTTGTGCTTACCAGCCCCAGGATAACTGTTAGCTGATAAGGCACTAACTTGATACAGAAAATCCAAGCAAAAATACAATATATTTCGAATAAGACCATTCTGGCCTGTGAGTACAACAAAAAGTTTCTAAGGGTTGCTGGCGGAAGCGGGTTATGAAATATCCTCGTCTATGGGACTCCATTTCCCACAGGAACAGCTGACCAGATTAACTCCTATCTTCGCGTGGCTGTTATCATCGTTGCTTAGGTTCTGGGACTGTCATTGCAACGCTCCTCTCCAAGCAAGGAAATCTGGCCAAGACAATAGCCAGGGACAAGCCAGTGAGTACTTTGAATGTACTCGCAAACATAATGAACACAGGCATGATTTAATAATGATGTGCTGAAAATATAATATGCTCATGACGTTAGTCACATAAGATAAATAAAACTCTGGTGCGTGCAAGCATGTTATTTATGGATATGCAATAATATGGTAGTATTAAAATTTATGGAATAAAAACATAAAGAACTTCAAAAGAATAGCCACGATCGGGCGTCTGAGCGACACCACAAAAAGGGCTTTAAAAAGAAGTGCCATAGTCGGGCGTCTGAGCGACACCGCATAAAGGGCTTTAAAAGAAATGCCACAATCGGGCGTCTGAGCGACACCGCATAAAGGGCTTTAAAAAGAAATGCCATAGTCAAGGCGTCGGCGACACCGCATAAAGGGCTTTAAAAGAAATGCCACGGTCAAGGCGTCTGGCGACACCGCATAAAGGGCTTTAAAAGAAATGCCACAATCGGGCGTCTGAGCGACACCGCATAAAGGGCTTTAAAAAGAAATGCCACAGTCGGGCGTCTGAGCGACACCGCATAAAGGGCTTTAAAAGAAATGCCACAATCGGGCGTCTGAGCGACACCGCATAAAGGGCTTTAAAAATAAACACAGTGAATATCCAGGACGTAGAACCATCCCAGGGATATTCGATCATAACAATAAAATCATGGGTTAGTCAACAATAACAATAATAATCGTAATTATCATGATCCAACATCTGTAATTTCAGTTAACAGTTTAACAATTTCGCCTCCGAAGACCGACACTAAGACCGATACTTGACCCATCCCAAACTGTAATCCTTAACCATGGACACGGCTATTCGAATAGGTTTAATATCTGCAGAGGGTGTACTCTTTACCCACGAGTAACGGATTTCTTTAGTCCATCGGGACTAATTCCGTCTACGGTCTTTTTGTTGAAAACACACCTAACTTGCACACACCAGCTTAACTCACATGTGTCTGGAATCACCCACGACACCTGTTAAGCAAAACTCTAAGTGGGGAAGCCACAACCTCGACGTAACATGGGATCAAAAATTTATACAGCGCAAACTGGGAGCTACCCCTTTCGGCTACAACCGAAACACCCATGCTCCGGACCGGTGGCATGACTACGGATGCCTCCAGTATCTTCCACCATGGCCTCTCTGTACGGTGTGTGCTAGGAAAGGGTTGACAACTTACTGAACCGTACCCTACTTGGTGTAGGGACGAATGGTAGTACGAAGCAATCATGGGGGTTACTGGCACAAGACTCGATCTACGGTCGACTCAGGAGGTTGTAATATTTTCTGCATGATTAGCATAACAATGCATATATCTCCAACAACAGACGGAAACATCACGCAACATACCCCTCATGCCATACAGGACACGACCGGCTCGATGGAGGATTTGGGACAAGACCGTGTCTACCCAAGACAGAGGTCTTCCCCTCTTTCCTCCCGGTATGCATGAAAGACGTATGACGGTGATTTCCATCACACATCATGTCAACTTCAGTAGTATAAACTCATAAATATGCACCCGTAAATGGGATCACATCCTCACATAAAATGACGCATGTATATGTCGGGGTGGTGCTGCCACCGTGCTATGCAACACACACAAAATTTCACCAGGGTTCAGAATGCTTGCCTTCAGGTCATGGGAAAGAAGGGTGCATCCCAAAACATCTTGAAATATTCAAAAATCCTATTTAAAATAATATATTTGAATTAACACACAAAATAAAAACAGCACAAAAAGTTGTTTTAATTTTTTTTAAATAAATCTTAAAATAAACTAGACAATATTTGAGAGAGGTAGCAAAAAGAATCAATTCATTTGGAGTTGTATTTAAAAAGTTATCGACAGTCAAAGTTCTGGTCAAATATGATTTTAAAATAAAACAGAAAAACAGAAAAACGGTTCGATTAGACACGTACACGTCGAAAGCGTAATCTGGAAATACGCTTCCACTTACTCTGCATGGACGGGCATGGTCATTGTGATGGGTCCTAGGTGGCCCACTAGTCGGTTTGACTAGTCCGCCTTCCTTCTTCTCCTCTGTCCCGGCGGAGGCGGGACTCGACGACCGTTGCCGTGACGGCGGGTCTTTGAGGGAAGCCGAGGCGGGATGGATCCATGGTCGAGGTGATCCTACTGGTAGTCGCTGGGTCGGCGGGGATGGCGTGAGCTGCCGGCGGCGAGCTTCGCGGCGGAGGAAAGCTTCGGGGCGAAGTGGTTTTGGGGCCACGGTGGTTCCCGACCGAAATGGAGTAGGGGGATGTGATCACTAGAGGAAGGGAAAGTTCCTGGTGGAGAGAGTGGAGAGGAGGATGCCCTGGATGTGCCGGAATGGCCTTGTTAGTGGCGGCGGCTGGAGTTGCCGGAGAGGTTGAAGATGGCCTGCTCCCCTCCAATTGGCGGCTAGGGGGGCACTAGCGAGACGGTGTGAGGCTGCCTGCGTGCGGGCTTGAGCTCGGGTCTCCTTATATAGTGTGGCTAGGTTGGTCCGAGGCGGCCGGCGATAAGAACAACGGCGAACCGACGTTCTGTAGCAGCAGGGGGGTCGTGGCGACGACGGGAGCTAGGGGACAAGCTTGCGGATGAGCACGTACTGCTCACAAGGGCAGGTGGCGAGCCGGGGTGGCTTTGGCGGCGCCGACCACGGTCGGGCCTGCTAGCGGCCGGCAGCTAGCCGCCACGGCCATTCTGGCGGTGGTGCTGTGGGGTGCCAGGGGTGGTCGGGGTGGCGTGGCGGTGCAAGGGGACACGGCGTGCTGGCTGGGACCGGGTTTTGAGTGCGGGGTGTGACGCGGCGGCTCGGGTGCTTATGGGTGCCAAACGCACGCTCTGGGCGCGCACAGAGCACGCCCCGGGTGTGCTCGACGAAATGCCAGGGCAGCCTAGAGAGTTCCAAACCACAAGGGAGTTAGCAGAAAGGGGTTATGGGCCAGGGCAAAACCTTAGGACATGCTGGGTAGGACAAGAGCTCAAGCTCACAATGTAAGCTTGAAATCATGCCAAAACTGGTCATGCACACAGGGTGTTTGACAAAATGCCAGAGGCACCTAGGTAGCTCTTGGAGTGGCCAAACTCTCGAGATCAGTGTCTCTATGGATATAAGAGAGGGTGGTGAAGTCAGTTTGCAAAAAGGAGAAACTTGCTAGTGCAAGTTTTGCAAAACTTCAGTTCTGGGCAGTAAGTGAGTGGTATCATTACAAGGACCAAAAGTGTTCCAAATAGAGCATGCTCCTGGACTTAGGGGTTTTGCAGGGTTGACTACAAGCATGAGAAAACACAAGGTCATTAGAGCAAGAAATAACAGAGTTGTAGTAGAAAACACAAGTCTGGTCCATAATGAAAAAGAGGCTGTTGCACTCAAATTTCCAAGGAACATCACCATGCTTTTGCATAAAGTTGGATGGCATGCTACTACGGATATACCATAATTTTGGTGGAGGCTCTAGAGAAATATTTAATTGGGTTGTAGTGCAAAAATGCCCACTGGACCAGAGAAGCAAAACAGGTGTAAAAATTCAAAATAAGCAATGAAATAATTTTATTAATGCACATAATTGATTTAGAGACATCTCATGACCTCTCCAAATTTTGGTTGGAAAATTAGTTAAAGTTATCAACTGGTTGCAGTACAAATAGAGCTCAAAACAATTTAAAACAAGCCATTTTAATAATTAAAACTCAGGGTGAAATAATCTAATAAACAGATCCACTGATTAAGAAAATGTTATAATGAGCTGGCATAAAAGTCCCATATATTTTGGAAAGCTCCACTTGGGAAAAGATGCAAAACTCCTTAACAATAAAAGAAGAGTTCTGAAAATCTACAGAAATAAAAATTTAAAACTCCTGGCAAAAATTTTAAATATAAAAAACTTGGCCAGAAAATTTGGGGTGTTACAACTACTATCCCCCTTAAGAAAAATCTCGTCCTCGAGATTTGCTGAGAGTTAAAAATTAAATGAATAAGAATTAAAACGAAAGCGACCACAGTGAGAGCAATAAGTGATGCAAAAAAAATACAGTGTGGGATACTGGCGCGGTGTGGGGGAAAAAATCCATGGTTGTGGGGGAAAGCTAGCGATTTCTACACTGTATAAAATTTAGAATAAATTCTAAATCTCAGAATACGCTGGTCGCACCCGAGAGCACGGTGTTCTCTCTGGCTGACTGGTGGACCCGGGCCCACGGTCAGCCTCTTCTCCTTCCTCCGGCTCCTTCTTCTTCCTCTCTCCCGCGCGTTCTCCCGCGCTTTCTCCACCGGCGACGCCTAGCGCGTAGGGTACCAAGGCCGTACCGCAGTAGTGCACGGCGCGCTAGCTGCCGATACAGCGTGCACTCACCTCGCGGGCCAGTGCGCTGTCGGCACTGCTCGCAGATTCGCCTCCGAACACCGGCGGTCGGGCGACGAGCGGCGCTGGTGGACCTCACCCACCGTACACCGAGCTCGAGCTATAAAATGACCACGGCGTCCTCCTCTTCTTCCTCACACCTGGCCTTGCTCCTCCCTCTCTCTCTTTCTCCTCTGTTTCCGCTTGACGGAGCTCGAGACGAGGCGCTAATGGCGGAGGCGGCGCCGGACTGGTACGTGATCCTGCTGTGCGGAGGGCTGGCAGCGGTGCTGGGGCTCTCGGTGCTCCTGTGCGCGATGATCCTCGACGATCATCGCGATGCCGCTGCTCGGTTGCTGGCTCTCCGTGGTGGCGGTGGCCACGATGAGTAGGTGGGGTGTGCCGGGTGATAACTGTTGTTCGGAGGTGCTTAGTTAGACGCAACACAGTTGCAAAATTTTGCAAGCAGTGTATGTGTTCGTGTAATTGTGGTGGTGAGTCTGCTGTCGTGGTGCTGTGTGAAATAAATGATCTATGTCGTGAGAAAACATACGATGCGGCAACTCAGGAAAAAGAAATCACGCTCCAGGATTTCTCGCGAGGGAAAACAGTAATACATTAAAGTCCAAAAGCGACAGCGCCGCTTACATTAATGATTTACTTGCTGCGAACTCGGGGTACTAAGCATAAGTTACAACACAAAAAAAAATTGCAACAATAAATACATCGGTGCATCTAAATTGAAAACGGTAACTGGATGGGGTCCTAAGAAAATGTTTCCGATACTAGGATACACTCTTCTTCTATCGGAGGGAGTGGATTGACCAGTCGATGAATGCGCCTCTCCTGGTCGGGCCTCAGTGATCTGCCGATGGCGATCTAAGGATTTAAATCCGCGAGGCTTTGCAGATAACCCATCACATGTTGGGTTAAACGTTCTTGAGCGATGACGTACTGGACAAGGTTGGCCAAGACTGGGTCTCTCTCAATACGTCCACCTGGAAAGGATGTTACTCCCCCGGGTGCTGCATGGCTCGGAAAATAATACCCTCGTTCACTGGCGTAGGGTACCGCGAATCGAAGGCGAGCAAGCGCTTCATACGCAGCAGCTTCTACGGCCATGTGCGGGGTTGGCATAGATTTCCCCACGAAGGAGACTTCTGTGGGGTCTTGGTTTGGGTTTACGGGCGGGATGTGCACGGCTGCCCAATACCTCGAGGTGGAAGGGGTGATCCTTGATTTGAACAGCTTGTACTGGGGTGGCCGGGTAGCGCCCATGGTACTGCGGGTAAAATCCCACAATATCTTGACAAAACTACCTGGGGTAGCATCTGGAGTCCTCAGATAAATACTAGGGCTCGGCATGGCAGGAAATGGTTGTGGGGATGGTGCACAAAATGAAGGGTGCTTGGCAAGGTCACTCGGTGGCCCTTTTTATAGCACCGGGGCTGGGTCTTTTACCGTGGTAAAGAGTAAAGAATTGGCCGGCTCAGCTCGGGTCGACCACAGATACACATATCTCACTAAAGTGACGTATCACTGTGGGGGTTGTCGGGGCGGTTTTTGGTAGTTGCGCCAAGGATAGAGAAATCACACTGCATGCTAATACATCCATGCAAGACTACCATATAAAACAGACGCACGATGCCAGGCTGCGTTAATTTAAGGGATCACAGGATTACAAAGCGAGTGTACTCGTGGACTCGCCACTACTCGAGTGACTCAGTCTACTTCGTTTACATCCAAGCGGGCGTCCCTTGTGGACGTCGAGGCTTCTCCACGGTTCTCACCGTCAGAATTTGCTGGAGAGGGCTGAGGGGCTGCAGGTTTGGGGTAGTGATGATGACCGTCACGGGGATTGTTGACTACAACCCCGTTGGAGTGTGCTCCCAGGAGGCGACGAAGCACTTCTGGGGTCATTAAAGCACCTTGGCTGACGGCTGGGGCTGGCCTCAGGGTCTCGATCGGTTGTCCAAACAGCACGACTGGATTGTCGGCATTGGGCTCGATCTCCTCTCTTGCTGGGGCTCGACGAACCAGCTCTCCACGAGCTGCGACCAGATCAATAGTGATTTGATCAAATAGGTCCTCCAGTGCACTTACATAGCGCACTAGATGCAGTAATGCAGGGTCTGTCTCGTGGTCTCCGTTGGCAACTTGAGGTGGTCTACCATACCCTTCACGCCTGGGGTAGTAGTGGAACGAGCGACAGTTAACTCTAGGCGACAGGTGCCTGAGATGAACTATAGCCTCTCGAGCAGCTAGTTGGATGGCTTGTGGCTCAAAGGAAGTTGTTCTTCCGGTGAACTTGTAGGGGCGCTCGGGTGCAGACCCTACTACGTAGATATGTCTGATGGCCCAGAATTGACGGCTCTCACCACTTATGGGTCCTTGGTACACAACATATTCGGGTGGTTCTTCTAACGCATAGGCACGACGGGTAAGGTTTGCGAGTATGGTCACAAAACCTCCAAGGTTGGTTGCTATAGTTTCATGGTGTACTACGGGACCAGGCATTGTGGCTCGATTTTGGGGTAGCGGCTGTGCTGGACTGGGTTGAGGCGAGCACGTCCCTTTTTATAGAAAAAGGGGACAGAGTCTTCCTTCGCACGCTTGCGAATGAGACGCCTTTGGTGCTGATCACTGGTGGGTGATAGACGGGCTAGTTGATAGGTTGGGCACCGACTGCAGAAAGCGTCGGGTCACTGTGTGGCTATCTTGTGCGAGAAGCTTGGCTGAGGTCTTGGTTATGGCTCGGTGGGTTATTTGCCTAACCTCATTGACCTGGCTAAGATAGGATTAGCCAATGGTCAGCCTGGCTCTGATACCAAGTCTGTGGCGACCGATTCTCCGGGTGTTAATCCCAGGAAAATGGTCCTTGTGCTTACTAGCCCCAGGATAACTGTTAGCTCATAAGGCACTAACTTGATACAGAAAATCCAAGCAAAAATACAATATATTTAGAATAAGACCATTCTGGTCTGTGAGTACAACAAAAAGTTTCTAAAGGTTGCTGGCGGAAGCGGGTTATGAAATATCCTCGTCTATGGGACTCCATTTCCCACAGGAACAGCTGACCAGGTTAACTCCTATCTCCGCGTGGCTGTTATCATCGTTGCTTAGGTTCTGGGACTGTCATCGCAACGCTCCTCTCCAAGCAAGGAAATCTGGCCAAGACAATAGCCAGGACAAGCCAGTGAGTACTTTGAATGTACTCGCAAACATAATGAAGACAGACATGATTTAATAATGATGTGCTGAAAATATAATATGCTCATGACGTTAGTCACATAAGATAAATAAAACTCTGGTGCGTGCAAGCATGTTATTTATGGATATGCAATAATATGGTAGTATTAAAATTTATGGAATAAAAACATAAAGAACTTCAAAAGAATAGCCACGATCGGGCGTCTGAGCGACACCGCAAAAAGGGCTTTAAAAAGAAATGCCACAGTCGGGCGTCTGAGCGACACCGCATAAAGGGCTTTAAAAGAAATGCCACAATCGGGCGTCTGAGCGACACCGCATAAAGGGCTTTAAAAAGAAATGCCACGGTCGGGCGTCGGCGACACCGCATAAAGGGCTTTAAAAGAAATGCCACGGTCGAGGCGTCGGCGACACCGCATAAAGGGCTTTAAAAGAAATGCCACAACCAAGGCGTCGGCGACACCGCATAAAGGGCTTTAAAAGAAATGCCACAGTCGGGCGTCTGAGCGACACCGCATAAAGGGCTTTAAAAGAAATGCCACAGTCGGGCGTCTGAGCGACACCGCATAAAGGGCTCTAAAAATAAACACAGTGAATATCCAGGAGGTAGAACCATCCCAGGGATATTCGATCATAACAATAAAATCATGGGTTAGTCAACAATAACAATAATAATCGTAATTATCATGATCCAACATCTGTAATTTCAGTTAACAGTTTAACAATTTCGCCTCCGAAGACCGATACTAAGACTGATACTTGACCCATCCCAAACTGTAATCCTTAACCATGGACACGGCTATTCGAATAGGTTTAATATTTGCAGAGGGTGTACTCTTTACCCATGAGTAACGGATTTCTTTAGTCCATCGGGACTAATTCCGTCTACGGTCTTTTTGTTGAAAACACACCTAATTTGCACACACCAGCTTAACTCACATGTGTCTGGAATCACCCACGACACCTGTTAAGCAAAACTCTAAGTGGGGAGGCCACAACCTCGACGTAACATGGGATCACAAAATTTATACCGCGCGCAAACTGGGGAGCTACCCCCTTTCGGCTACAACCGAAAAACCCATGCTCCTGGACCCGGTGGCATGACTACCGGATGCCTCCAGTATCTTCCACCATGGCCTCTCTGTACGGTGTGTGCTAGGAAAGGGTTGACAACTTACTGAACCGTACCCTACTTGGTGTAGGGACGAATGGTAGTACGAAGCAATCATGGGGGTTACTGGCACAAGACTCGATCTACGGTCGACTCAGGAGGTTGTAATATTTTCTGCATGATTAGCATAACAATGCATATATCTCCAACAACAGACGGAAACATCACGCAACATACCCCTCATGCCATACAGGACACGACCGGCTCGATGGAGGATTTGGGACAAGACCGTGTCTACCCAAGACAGAGGTCTTCCCCTCTTTCCTCCCGGTATGCATGAAAGACGTATGACGGTGATTTCCATCACACATCATGTCAACTTCAGTAGTATAAACTCATAAATATGCACCCGTAAATGGGATCACATCCTCACATAAAATAAGCAATGAAATAATTTTATTAATGCACATAATTGATTTAGAGACATCTCATGACCTCTCCAAATTTTGGTTGGAAAATTAGTTAAAGTTATCAACTGGTTGCAGTACAAACAGAGCTCAAAACAATTTAAAACAAGCCATTTTAATAATTAAAACTCAGGGTGAAATAATCTAATAAACAGATCCACTGATTAAGAAAATGTTATAATGAGCTGGCATAAAAGTCCCATATATTTTGGAAAGCTCCACTTGGGAAAAGATGCAAAACTCCTTAACAATAAAAGAAGAGTTCTGAAAATTCACAGAAATAAAAATTTAAAACTCCTGGCAAAATTTTTAAATATCAAAAACTTGGCCAGAAAATTTGGGGTGTTAGAATTTATATTTCTTTTGATTTCTATTCATACAGGAATTCACTCAAGATTCAACGACAGTTCTCAAACACTTAATGACTAACACTTTAGTATTTTGACTTTCGTACATGCGTTCAGTAGCATCCAGCTACATTAGTAAACATTATTTACATGTAAGACAATAATAGTTTTTGTTCAAACTAAGCTAAACAAATGCCGGCAGTTTGAGTGCCCTCGTTTGTTAACTTCTCCCGGCAGTTACTCTGCCTGTAAGTACTTCTACCGGCAGTTATTCAATTCCCGACAGTTCATTTGCCCTTGGTCGGGTATTTCTCCCGACAGTTAACTGCCTCTAATTAGGTGTTGTGGTGTAGTGTATGGGAAAAGGAGAGGGTTGAGGGGCCTAGAATTCCTATGGGTTTAGGCTGAAAATTTGGGCTGTTTTGACAAGAGAAAGAGGGCTTGGTAGTGGAGGAGTAGATTTTACGGGCGCGACCGGGGCAAACTATGACAAAACGTCAAACCTACACATGTTCATTCTCAAATGGAAAGCAACAATTGTGGCAGAAGCACATTTAAAAAGGAAATTTCTAAAATGTAATCAACACATATAAAGAGAAAATGTCCAAACTAGATAGATCTACAGGATTCTCCGAGCAGCAATAGGGGCCATAGGTTCCTTATGACTATGGAGGCTAGATATGGGATGAGAGGGGGGAGGGCGACTCGGATTGCGGTGTGTTTCGAGTAATAAATTTGGGGGTTTCGACAAGAGAGTCCAGGGAGCGGAAGAGCAGATTTACGAGCGCCAATAGGACAAACTACAACAATCGTCAAACCAACACATGTCTAGTCTAAAATAAAAAAAGTAGCACATTATAGAGCTAATTTTAGAAATAATCAGCATGCTATGAGCATTAAATTAGTGGGTCAGCAGAATCGCCAATCAAATACTCCCTCTATTCCAAAATAGATGACCCAACTTTGTACTAAAGTTAGTACAAAGTTGAGTAATCTATTTTGGAACGGAGGGAGTAGAAGTGATGTTTTAGCACCTAGCCAACCCAACCCACCAAGCAATCTGACAGCTAAGTAGTACTGCTCAAAATTGCTCAATGAATGGATTTAAGGTGAGACAATGGAGCTAAAAATGTGCTCACGAATCCGTACAGACAATAAAATTCCATGTAGAGCACAGTCCTAATTTCCAAATATGTGTGATATGCACTAATGAGTGTTATTTTCACACTCCTCTATCCGGATTTTAAACCGATATATATCATTAAAACCAGATATCCACGCTTTCATATCTTGTTGGTAAGATAAATGCAATTTACATTCAATGCAAAGTGCAACTTGCACTTTTTCCATATTCTAGAAAAGTGCAAGTTACACTTTTTACAATCATTGTAGTTGGCATTGTGTAATTTCTTGGATTGGAATGACTCAAGAAGGATCAAGAAGATGCAGGCAGTTGTCGAAATGAACACCACATCCACATCATAAACTACCAAGTATAGGCAACCTCTCTCCCGTGAATTAGAGGGTAGTAGATTGTCTAGTTCAATATTTCTTACCTGGACCCATGAAGTAACACCATTAAAAATATATTTATCTTCCATGATAGGGCCCAATGCCCAAATCTAGGAACAAAATGGAGGGTAGTCTCAAAGTTAACGACGAGTAAACAAAGGGTGGCTCAACTAATGTATTCACACCATTGTGCCGTGAGAGTAGGTAAACAACATGAGCATCAGATTTGCAATATCCTCCCTAACACCATATGATGATTAGACGGATCCATCATCTGAAGCAACCAATCAAGCATCTAGAGCACCGGAGTAACTTTCTTGTCAGCAGAAACAAAGGCAATAACATTAATTTCCCAATACACACAAAAAGATGCTCCATTGACGTATTCACACCCGAGTGCCATGAAAGTTGGTAAACTACATGAGCACAAGACTTGCAATATACTCCCTAATACCATATGACATTTACAAATATTAATCATCTGAAGCTACCAATCTAGCATCTAGAGCACGAGCACAACTTTCTGGTGATCGAAAACAAAGGTAAGAGCATTAATCTCCCAATAGACACAAATGGAAGCTCTACTAAGATATTCACACCCAGTGCCATGAGAGTAGATAAACTACTTAAGCATCAGATTTGCATTATCCAACCCGATATTATGTGACGTTTACACGGATTAAGCATCCGAAGCAACCAATCAAGCATCTAGAGCACGAGCCCAACTTTCTGATCGACGAAAACAAAGGCAATAACATTAATCTGTAAGTACACACAAATGGAAGCACTACTAACATATTCACACCCCATTGCCATGATATTAGGTAAATTACTTGAGCATCAAATTTCCAATATCCGCCCTATGCGTAGATTAGTCATAGGAAGCAAGCAATCAAGCATCTAGAGCAGCAATATATCTTTCTAGTGCATGGAAACGAAGGCTGGAGGCATAAACCTATCCTCATCCTCAGTCCAGAGGATCCCTTCTATTGGTCCTGCTCGATAGATTTGGATGACCCCTTCTACCCATGCCCTCCCCGTCATCCTACCACTACCCTTCTTCCCACTGGAACCTCCCTCCTCAGTACTCTCGTTGTCACTATACACGGGCATCGGCACCCAGCCTGCCTCAATCACGCCCACATGTCCACCAACAGTTTAGACTGGCACTTGACCTCCTCGGTTGTCCCCCCAACAATATTGTCTATCTTGTTCCACACGACCTCACCCTCCATTAGGTCCACCAACGCAAGCACATTGTCGAATGCCTTGTCCTTCTCCCGCATCCACCCATGAGGCCCGGACATGGATCTAGATGCCTTTTTCACCTCAGTAACGCCGGTTAGATTTGTTCCACATGGGCTCACCATTCTCCTGATCCACCATAGCTAGCCCACTCTTGAACGTCTTCTCGTTCTCCTACGTTCACCCTCTAGGCCCATACCCAGTTCATAACCACTTCTTCTCCTCAGCGCTGTCGGCTATGTTGTTTCAGACGACCTCACTGTCTTGCAGCTCCACCAACACCAGAGCATTCTTGAACACCATGTCCTACATCCACATCCACCCTTTAGACCAAGACCCCTCCTCAGTCACCATGGCCGACATGTTCCCTAGCCCCGAAGAAGAAAGAGCAAAAACTAGACAACTGTACAAGATTCATTGGGCAGAAATAGGGATCAGAGGTTCCACAAGATTGCGGCGGCCAGAAATGGGAGAAGTAGAGGGGCGAGAGACCTAGAATTATCACGGGTTTAGGCTGATAGTTGGGACCCTTTGATAAGAGAAAGAGGGGATGGTAGTGGTGGGGTAGATTTACAGGCGCCAGCGAGACAAACTATGACAAAACGTCAAACCTACAGGCGTACATTCTCAAATGGGAAGCAGGAGCAGTGGCAGCTACACTTTTAAAGAGCAAATTATCAAAATATACGCAACACATATACATAGCAAATTTCCAAACTAGATAGCTCTACAGGATTTACCGAGCGACAATAGGGGTTGCAGGTTCCTTAGGATAGCGGAGGCTAGATATGGGATGAGAGGTGGGAGGGAGCTTGAATTTCTGTGGTTTTAGGGTATTAAATTGGGAGGTTTCGATAAGATAGGTGGGGGAGTGGAGGAGCAGATTTACGGGCGCCCGCAAGACAAGCTACGACAGTCTTCAAACCTACACACGTCCAATCTCAAATGGAAAGCAGCAGTAGCACATTTAAAGAGCAAATTTTCAAAATACACATCACATTACGACCAATAAACGAGTGGGTCAGCATAATCACCAATCAAATAGCAGCGATGTTTTAGCACCTAGCCAACACAACCCACCAATCAATCTAATAGCTAAGTAATACCACTCATAATTTCTCAATGAACGGATTTAAGGTGAGACCATGCAGCTCAAAATATGTTGATGCCTCCATGTAGACAATAAAATTCCATGTAGAGCATAACCCTAATTTCCAAATACGGGTGCTATTCACTAATGAGCGTTATTTTCATACTCCTCTACCTAAGTTTAAACCGATATATTTCATTCAAACCGAGATATCCACACTTTCCTATCTCGTTGTTAAGATAAATGTAATTTCCATTCAATGAAAAGTGCAAATTGCACTCACCTCTCTCACCTGCTACACATTCTAGAAAAGTGTAAGTTACTCATCTTACAATCATTGTAGGTGACATTGTGTAGTTTCTTGGACTGGGATGACTCAAGATGCGTCATGAAGATGTAGGCAATTGTCAACATGAACACCAAATCCTCATCATAAACTACCAAGTATAGGTACCCCATCTCCTTTGAATTCGGGGGCAGTAGTTTGTCTAGTTCAATATTTCAACTAATGTATTCACATTATGGTGCCTCAAGAGTATGTAAACAATGTGAGCATCAGATTTGCAATATCCTCCCTAACACCATATGAGAATCACACGGATCAATCATCTGAAGCAACCAATCAAGCATCTAGAGCACCGGTGTAACTTTCTCGTCAACAGAGACAAAGGCAATAACATAAATTTCCCGATACACAAAAAAATATGCGCCATTGATGTATTCATACCCGAGTGCCATGAGAGTTGGTAAACTACGTGAGCACAAGAACTCCAATATCCCCCCAAATACCATATGACGTTTACAAATATTAATTATCCGAAGCTACAAATCTAGCATCTAGAGCACGAACATGACTTTCTGGTCAACGAAAACAAAGGTAAGAGCATTAATCTCCCAATAGACACAAATCGAAGCTCTACAAACATATTCACACCCAGTACCATGAGACTAGGTAAACTACTTAAGCATCAAATTTTCAATATCCAACCCGATACTATATGAAGTTCAAACGGATTAAGCATTTGAAGCAACCAATGAAGCATCTAGAGCACAAGCCCAACATTCTGGTTGACGAAAACAAAGGCAATGTCATTAATCTGCCAATACACACATATGGAAGCACTACTAACATATTCACACCCCAGTGCCATGATAGTATATATGTAAACGAATTGAGCATCAGATTTTCAATATCCACCCTATACCACATTATGATTGCATACATTAATCATCGAAAGAAAGCAATCAAGCATATAGAGAAGCAATATATCTTTCTAGTGCAGGTAAACCTATGCTCATCCTCAGTCCAGAGGATCCCTTCCATTGGTCTTGCTCTACAGATTTAGATGACCCCTTCTGCCCATGCCCTCCTCGTCGTCCTGGCACTACCCTTCTCCCCACTGGAACCTCCCTCCTAGGTAGTCCCATTGTCACTACACACGGGCATCGGCATCCAGCCCGCCTCAATTGCGCCCACATCCTCCACCAACATATCAGAGTGCCACTTGACCTCCTTATCTTCCCCCAACAACATCGTCTATCTTGTTCGACATGGCCTCACCCTCCATTACATCCACTAACACAAGAACATTCTTGAATGCCTTGTCCTTCTCCCGCATCCATGCATGAGGCCCGGACATGGATCCAGACGCCTTTTCAACTCAAAATACGCTAGTTAGATTTCTTCCACATGGGCTCACCTGTGTCCAGATCCACCATATGCAGCGCATTCTTGAACATCTTCTCGTGCTCCTGCGTTCTCCCTCTATGCCCAAACCCGGTTCTCAACTCCTTCTTCCCCTCAGCGCCATCGACTATGTTGTTTCAGACGGCCTCATAGTCTTGGAGATCCACCAACACAGAGCATTCTCGAACACCATGTCCTACTCCCACATCCAACCTTTAAACTAGTACCCCTCCTCAGTCACCATGGCCGACATGTTCCCTGGCCCCAAAGAAGAAAGAGAAAAGACTAGACAACTCTACAAGATTCGTTGGGCGACAATAGGGGTAAGAGCTTCCGCAAGATTGCGGTGGCCAGATATGGGAGAAGTAGAGGGGCGAGGGACTAGGAATTGTCGCAGGTTTAGGCTGATAGTTGGGTCCCTTTGATAAGAGAAAGAGGGAATGGTAGTGGAGGGGTAGATTTACAGGCGCCAGCGGGACAAACTATGACAAAATGTCAAACCTACAGGAGTACATTCTCAAATGGAAAGCAGGAGCAGTGGCAGCAACACTTTTAAAGAGCAAATTATCAAAATATACGCAACACATTTACAGAGATTTCCAAACTAGATAGCTCTGCAGGATTTACCGAGCGACAATAGGGGTTACAGGTTCCTTAGGATTGCAGAGGCTAGATATGGGATGAGAGGTGGGAGGGGGCTTGACTTGCTGTGGGTTTAGGGTATTAAATTGGGGGGTTTTCGATAAGATAGGTGGGGGAGTGGAGGAGCAGATTTAGGGGCGCCAGCAAGACAAGCTACGGCAGTCTTCAAACCTACACACGTCCATTCTCAAATGGAAAGCAGCTGTAGCACATTTATAGAGAAAATTTTCAAAATACGCAGCACATTACAACCATTAAACGAGTGGGTCAGCATAATCACCAACCAAATAGTAGCGATGTTTTAGCACCTAGCCAACACAACCCACAAATCAATCTAATAGCTAACTAATACAGCTCCGAATTATGCAATGAACGGTTTAAGGTGAGACAATGGAGCTCAAAATATGCTCAAGCCTCCATGTAGATAATAAAATTCAATGTAGAGCATAACCCTAATTTCCAAATGCGGGTGCTATTCACTAATGAGTGTTATTTTCATACTCCTCTAACCTAACTTTAACCGATATATTTCATTCAAACCAAGATATCCATGCTTTCCTATCTCGTTGTTAAGATAAATGCAATTTCCATTCAATGAAAAGTGCAAATTGCACTCTCACCTCTTTCACCTGCCACACATTCTAGAGAAGTGTAAGTTACACATTTTACAATCATTGTAGTTGACATTGTGTAGTTTCTTGGACTGGAATGACTCAAGACAGATCATGATGTGTAGGCAGTTGTCGACATGACACCGCATCCTCATCATATACTACCAAGTATAGGTACCCCTCCGCGCTTTAAATTTGACGACAATTGTTTGTCTAGTTCAGTATTTCAACTAATGTATTCATACCATGGTGCCGCGAGAGTAGGTAAACAACATGAGCATCAGATTTGCAATATCCTCCCTAACACCATATGATGATTACAGGATCTATCATCCGAGGCAACCAACCAATCATCTAGAGCACCGGTGCAACTTTCTCGTCTACGGAAACAACGACAATAACATTAATTTCCCAATACACACAAAACAGGCTTTATTGACGTATTCACACCCGAGTGCCATAAGAGTAGGTAAACTACGTGAGCAGAAGAATTGCAATATCCTCCCTCATACCATATGCTGTTTACAAATATTAATCATCTGAAGCTACCAATCTAGCATCTAGAGCAGGAGTACAACTTTCTGGTCAACCAAAACAATGGTAAGAGCATTTATCTCCCAATAGACACAAATGGAAGCTCTACTAACATATTCACACCCAGTGGCCTGAGACTAGGTAAACTACTTAAGCATCAGATTTTCAATATCCAACACGATACTATCTGACGTTTACACGGATTAAGCATCTAAAGCAACCAATCAAGCATCTAGAGCACCGGTGCAACTTCCTCGTCAACGGAAACAAAGGCAATAACATTAATTTCCCAACACACACAAAAAGATGATCTATTGACGTATTCACACCCGAGTGCCATGAGAGTGGGTAAACTACTTGAGCATCAGATTTTCAATATCCACCCTATACCACATGATGATTCCATAGATTAATCATCGGAAGCAAGCAATCAAGCATCTAGAGAAGCAATATATCTTTCTAGTGCATGGAAATGAAGGCTGTAGGCACAAACCTATGCTCATCCTCAGTCCAGAGGATCCCTTCCATTGGTCCTGCTCGATAGATTTGGATGACCCCTTCTGCTCATGCCCTTCCCATCGTCCTGCCACTATCCTTCTTCCCGCTGGAACCTCCCTCCTTGGTACTCCCATTGGCAGTGTAAACGGGCATCGGCACACATCCCGCCTCAATCGCGCCCACATCCTTCACCAGTAGTTCAGAGTGCCACTTGGCCTCCTCGGTTGCCCCCCCCCAAGGAATATCGCCTATCTTGTTCCACACAGCCTCACCCTCCATTAGATCCACCAACACAAGCACATTCTAGAATGCCTTGTCCTTCTCCCGCATCCACCCACATGAGGCCCAGACATGGATCCAGATGCCTTTTTCACCTCAATAACGCTGGTTAGATTTGTTCCACATGGGCTTACCCTTCTCCAGATCCACCATAGCGAGTGCATTCTCAAGTCTTCTTGTGCTCCCGCGTTCACCCTCTAGGCCCAGACCCGATTCTCAACCCCTTCTTCCCCTCAATGCCGTCGGCTATGTTGATCCAGACGGCCTCACTGTCTTGCAGATCCACCAATACCAGAGCATTCTCGAACACCATGTCCTACTCCCACATCCACCCTTTAGACCAGGACTCCTCCTCAGTCACCATGGCCGACATGTTACCTAGCCCTAAAGAAGAAAGAGAAAAACTAGACAACTATACAAGATTCGCTGGGTGGCAATAGGGGTCATAGGTTCCGCAAGATTGCGGTGGCCAGATGTGGGAGAAGTAGAGGGATGAGGGACTTGGAATTGTCGCGGGTTTAGGCTGATAATTTGGCCCTTTTGATAGTGGAGGGGTAGATTTACAGGCGCTAGCAGGACAAACTATGACAAAACATCAAACCTATAGGCGTCCATTCTCAAATGGAAAGCTACACACTACTGCAGGAATGCTTAGCAGTGGTGGGCGCAAAAAGGCCATCAATGGCGTGCAAGCCTCCCATGGGCGCCCGCCACTGCCAATACACCATCAGCCCGCCCGCCACTGGTATCGCACCTCCAGTGGCAGGCATATCCTCTCACCCGCCGCAGCTAGATGATGTAGTTGTGGCGACCCACATTCCTCGCCTACCATAGCTAGACGCTGGAGTTGGGACCATATAACCAGCAATTATTTACATATTCCATCACATGCATTACGATGTATCACAGTTTAGTACCACATTTTATCATACTTAAATAAAAAAGCTAACAATAAGTTGCCCAACGGCATATAGCAAAGCATGTAGAAATTTTCATAGAAACTAATATGAGAGTATCGATCATAGAGAACACATTATGCCACTACAGAAATAGTTGACAAAAAACCTCAGCTTCATCATAGCAACATGCAATTAAGCTCAACTCTGTGAAGAATTGTCCTCATCTCCAATCATCTTCTTCACCTTGTCTAGGGCGGACTTGGCAGTTTCAAAAAATGTCTCGATGGCCTCGACGGCTCCTTGCGCAATCTGTGCAGCAGCTTTGCGGCTTCTGGCTACCCTCACAAGATCAAGAGATCCTTCAGCGCTCTTGGCGTATTGTAGAGCCTTCTGTGTGTCTACTAGGGTCCTCTCAGCATAGCAGAGTGCGAACACCGAGTATCCAACCAGCCTCGAGACAGCGTCCAGGGTTGTAGGAGTCGGCTCCTTCATCTAAATCGCAAAAAGTTGATAGTTAGATAAACCACATTTATAAGAAAGCAATTTGTACGGAAACCCTCGACATCTTTCTTCGGCTGGTACTTCGACTGTCGGTGATGGTCGTTCTTCACCTTCTCCTCCTATATCAATGTATGATAGGAAGAGGAGAGGCCAGAACGACCATGTACGACAATAGTCGGTTCATCTCCCAAGTGGTTGTATATATGATGTACACTCAATGTTATTTCGACCAATTGTGAAGGTCATCCTTCACCTTCTCCTTTACCAAGTTCTCAGAGGAGGATAAGAGGAAGGACGGCCCCTACGACAACAGTCGGCATCCTCCTCTCAAAACAACTCTCATCTCAGTATGTGGATTTTGAGTGATAATTGCCCCGACCCCCGTGAACAAAGAATATATCTAACAATATCAGCAGACTAATTAAGTATTACCTGTAAAAACATTAAATAGCTACATAACAATATTAACATCACTATTTTAAAATTTGGGCAATAACAATGCTTTAAAATGGACGTATCAAGTGCTAGAAATTTGGTGAAACGGAAATAAATCAACATTTCGCCAAAACATTAGCTCTTATTATGAATCCCTGTAAAGAAGTCCCTATAATCTACGGTCTGCGGTCTATGAATATGAATAAAAAAGTTCCTATAATCTACAAACAAAGAGTGTAACTAACAATATAAACATCACTACATAGAGATTTGGGCATGAACAATGCTTTTAAAATGGACATATGAAGTGCTAGAAATTTGGCGGAACAGAAATAAATCAACGTTTCGCCAAAACATTAGCTCTTATTATGAATCCCTGTAAAGAAAGTTCCTATAATCTATGGTCTATGATATGCGAGTATGAATAAAAAAGTTCCTATACTTTACAAACAAAGAGTGTAACTAACAATATCAACATCACTACATAGAAATTTGGGCATGAACTATGCTTTAAAATGGACATATTAAGTGCTAGAAATTTGGTGAATCGGTAATAAATCAATGTTTCGCCAAAACATTAGCTCTTATTATGAATCCCTATAAAGAAAGTTCCTATAATATACGGTCTACATTCTCCGAATATGAATGATAAAGTTCCTGTAATCTGCAGTCTATGGTCTACTAACAATATCAACATCACTACATAGAAATTTGGGCATGAACTATGCTTTAAAGTTCATATAATCTACGGTGTACGATCTACGAATATGAATAAGAAAATTTCTACAATCTACGAACAAAGAATGTAACTACAATCTACCCTCTACAAACCATAGCCGTAACCTGCCCCTAACCCACATACTCTAACTCTAACCCTAGCTACCCTACCAATGTGGGTGGAGGCCACGGCCGCGGCAGTTGGTGTGGGTGTCGGTGACGGCGGGGGCGATGAGATCGTACCGGTTCCCATGGCGATGGCGGGGCCAACAGGGGCGGCGAACATGATAGCGGGGCCGACGTGGACGGCGAGCACGACGGCGGGGCCGGGGAATAGGACGGCGCCGGCGACGGGGGTGGCCGAGAAGACGACGGGTTACGGGGCCAACGAAGAGGACGGCAAGGCAGTGGCGACGACGGCGCCCAGAGCGAGATCCATGGGACAGTGCTGTGAAGTGAGGGGGACGACGGGGTGCGTGTGGGGATAAAACGTGTCCGTGCTGCAACGGGTAGCAACTAGCGACAACCACAACTATGTTCTGACAAAACAAGATGACTGGCAAGGATAACAAGTGGCGGTTGCTAGGAGTTTCCCACCACTACTACGGAATCTGCTAGTGGCGAGCGTTAGCAACCGCCCATCACAGCTGAGTTATGCACACGAGTCCCGCCCAGGTAAACACATGTGTGGTGGGTGGTCCTCTGCGCCCTTCACAGTTAGTCATTTTACTGTGGCGGGTAGGTTTTGTTACCCACCACTACAAGTTTTCAAAAACAGCTATGGCGGGTGCCCCATCTCGCCCGCCAGTTATTGGGGTTCACCTATAAGCCCTTTCCCAGTAGTGGCAGTAGTGGCAGCAGCACATTTAAAGAGCAAATTATCAAAATATACTCAACACATTTACAGAGCAAATTTCCAAACTAGATAGCTCTATAGGATTTACCGAGCGACAATAGGGGTCATAGGTTCCTTAGGATTGCGGAGGCTAGATATGGAATGAGAGGTGGGAGGGGGCTCGAATTGCTGTGGGTTTAGGGTATTAAATTGGGGGGTTTTGATAAGACAGGTTGGGGAGTGGAGGAGCAGATTTACGGGCGCTAGCAGGACAAGCTACGATAGTCTTCAAACCTACACACGTCTAGTCTCAAATGGAAAGCAGCAGTAGCACATTTAAAGAGCAAATTTTCAAAATAATAATCACATTATGACCATTAAACGAGTGGGTCAGTATAATCACCAATCAAATAGCTGCGATGTTTTAGCACCTAGCCAACACAACCCACCAACCAATCTAAAGCTAAGTAATACCGCTCAGAATTGCTCAATGAATGGATTTAAGGTGAGACAATGGAGCTCAAAATATGCTCACGCCTCAATGTAGACAATAAAATTCCATGTAGAGCATAACCCTAATTTCCAAATATGGGTGCTATTTACTTATGAGTGTTATTTTCATACTCCTCTAACCTAAGTTTACACCGATATATTTCATTCAAACTGAGATATCGACGATTTCCTATCTTGTTGTTAAGATAAATACAATTTCCATTCAATGAAAAGTGCAAATTGCACTCTCACCTCTTTCACCTGCTACACATTCTAGAAAAGTGTAAGTTACACATACAATCATTGCAGTTGACATTGTGTAGTTTCTTGAATTGGAATGACTCAAGATGGATCATGATGATGTAGGCAGTTGTCGACATGAAAACCACATCCTCATCATAAACTACCAAGTATAGGTACCCCCTCTCCTTTGAATTTGACGGTATTAGTTTGTGTAGTTCAATATTTCTAGTCCACGAGCGCAACTTTCTAGTCAACGAAACAAAGGCAATATCATTAATCTCCAAATACACAAAATGGAAGCTCTCCTAACATATTGACACGATAGTACCATGAGAATAGGTAAACTACATAAGCATCACATTTGCAATATCCACCCTAATACCATATGATTGCGTAGATTAATCATTGGAATCAAGCATCTATAGCAGCAATATATCTTTCTAGTGCATGAAAACGAAGGCTGGAGGCACAAACCTATTCCCATCTTAAGTCCATAGGATCTCTTCCGGTACTCGACATAATTGAATGACCCTTCTGCCCATGCCATCCCCATCCTCATCCTACCCTGCCACTGCCCTTCTTCTCGCCAGAACCTCTCCCCTCAGTACTCCCGCCGACACTGTACTTGGGCAGCGACACCTAGCCACCCTCGAGCGCGCCCACATCCTCGACCAAAAGTTCATAGTGCCGCTTGAACTCCTCGGCTGTCTTCTCCCGAACAACACCCTCTATCTTGTTCCACACGGCCTCACCCTCCACTAGATCCACCAACACAATTACATTCTCGAATGCCTTCTCCCGCGACCACTCTCGAGGCCTGGACTGGATCCATACCCCCTTTTCAATTCAACAATGATGGTTATATTTGTTCCACATGGGCTCACCCCCGCCAGATCCACCATATCCAACGCATTCTCGAACATCTTATCATGCTCCCACTCCACCCTCCCGGCCCAGACCTGGATCTCGACCCTTCTTTCCATCAACGACATCGGCTATGTTGTTCCGCATGGCCTCACCGTCCTCTAGATCCACCAAGACCTAATCATTCTCGAACAACATGTCCTACTCCCACATCCACCCTTCGAACTGGGACCCAGACCCCTCCTTAGTCACAATGGCTGACATGTTCCCCGACCCCAAAGAAGAAAGAGAAGAAACTAGAAAACTCTATTCCATGGGCAAAAATAGGGTTCAGAGGTTCCACAGGATTGCGGTGGCAAGATATCACTACACCACAACACGGATGCAACGACATGCAATCTGCCGGGAGAAGTCCCCTAAGAGGGCAGATAAACAGCCAGGACAACCATTCTCCCGGCAGATAGAACTGCCACGAGAACGGCTGCCGAGAAATAGATCTCCCGGCAGATACAAATCTCCCGGCAGTTACTCTGCCAGGAAGCCTCGTTTTCCCGGCAAATAGAAGTATATGCCGGTAATGCAATTGCTGGCAGATAGTCTGCCCTTCTTTTTTACTTACCCCAACACTTTTCCTAATCCTGGTAGTGTATTTGTTGCTTTCGATTTCTATTCATATAGGAATTTGGTAGCATTTTTATTTCTTTTGATTTCTATTCATACAGGAATTCACTCAAGATTCAACGGCAGTTCTCAAACACTTAATGACTAACACTTTAGTATTTTGACTTTCGTACATGCGTTCAGTAGCATCCAGCTACATTAGTAAACATTATTTACATGTAAGACAATAATAGTTTTTGTTCAAACTAAGCTAAACAAATGTCGAGTGTTCGAGTGCCCTCGTTTGTTAACTTCTCCCGGCAGTTACTCTGCCTGTAAGTACTTCTACCGGCAGTTATTCAATTCCCGACAGTTCATTTGCCCTTGGTCGGGTATTTCTCCCGACAGTTAACTGCCCCTAATTAGGTGTTGTGGTGTAGTGTATGGGAAAAGGAGAGTGTTGAGGGGCCTAGAATTCATGTGGGTTTAGGCTGAAAATTTGGGCTGTTTTGACAAGAGAAAGAGGGCTTGGTAGTGGAGGAGTAGATTTTACGGTCGCGACCGGGGCAAACTATGACAAAACGTCAAACCTACACATGTTCATTCTCAAATGGATAGCAACAATTGTGGCAGAAGCACATTTAAAAAGGAAATTTGTAAAATGTAATCAACACATATAAAGAGAAAATGTCCAAACTAGATAGATCTACAGGATTCTCCGAGCAGCAATAGGGGCCATAGGTTCCTTATGACTATGGAGGCTAGATATGGGATGAGAGGGGGGAGGGCAACTTGAATTGCGGTGTGTTTCGAGTAATAAATTTGGGGGTTTCGACAAGAGAGGCCAGGGAGCGGAAGAGAAGATTTACGAGCGCCAATAGGACAAACTACAACAATCGTCAAACCAATACATGTCTAGTCTAAAATAAAAAAAAGTAGCACATTATAGAACTAATTTTAAAAATAATCAGCATGCTATGAGCATTAAATGAGTGGGTCAGCAGAATCGCCAATCAAATACTCCCTCCGTTCCAAAATAGATGACCCAACTTTGTACTAAATTTAGTACAAAGTTGAGTCATCTATTTTGGAACGGAGGGAGTAGAAGTGATGTTTTAGCACCTAGCCAACCCAACCCACCAAGCAATCTGACAGCTAAGTAGTACTGCTCAAAATTGCTCAATGAATGGATTTAAGGTGAGACAATGGAGCCAAAAATGTGCTCACGAATCCGTACAGACAATAAAATTCCATGTAGAGCACGGTCCTAATTTCCAAATATGTGTGATATGCACTAATGAGTGTTATTTTCACACTCCTCTATCCGGATTTTAAACCGATATATTTCATTAAAACCAGATATCCACGCTTTCATATCTTGTTATTAAGATAAATGCAATTTACATTCAATGCAAAGTGCAACTTGCACTTTTTCCATATTCTAGAAAAGTGCAAGTTACACTTTTTACAATCATTGTAGTTGGCATTGTGTAGTTTCTTGGATTGGAATGACTCAAGAAGGATCAAGAAGATGCAGGCAGTTGTCGACATGAACACCACATCCACATCATAAACTACCAAGTATAGGCAACCTCTCTCCCGTGAATTCGAGGGTAGTAGATTGTCTAGTTCAATATTTCTTACCTGGACCCATGAAGGAACACCATTAAAAATATATTTATCTTCCATGATAGGGCCCAATGCCCAAATCTAGGAACAAAATGGAGGGCAGTCTCAAAGTTAACGACGAGTAAACAAAAGGTGGCTCAACTAATGTATTCACACCATTGTGCCGTGAGAGTAGGTAAACAACATGAGCATCAGATTTGCAATATCCTCCCTAACACCATATGATGATTAGACAGATCCATCATCTGAAGCAACCAATCAAGCATCTAGAGCACCGGTGTAACTTTCTTGTCAGCAGAAACAAAGGGAATAACATTAATTTCCCAATGCACACAAAAAGATGCTCCATTGACGTATTCACACCCGAGTGCCATGAAAGTTGGTAAACTACATGAGCACAAGACTTGCAATATACTCCCTAATACCATATGACGTTTACAAATATTAATCATCTGAAGCTACCAATCTAGCATCTAGAGCACGAGCACAACTTTCTGGTGATCGAAAACAAAGGTAAGAGCATTAATCTCCCAATAGACACAAATGGAAGCTCTACTAAGATATTCACACCCAGTACCATGAGAGTAGATAAACTACTTAAGCATCAGATTTGCATTATCCAACCCGATATTATGTGACGTTTACACGGATTAAGCATCCGAAGCAACCAATCAAGCATCTAGAGCACGAGCCCAACTTTTTGATCGACGAAAACAAAGGCAATAACATTAATCTGTCAATACACACAAATGTAAGCACTACTAACATATTCACACCCCATTGCCATGATATTAGGTAAATTACTTGAGCATCAAATTTCCAATATCCGCCCTATGCGTAGATTAGTCATCGGAAGCAAGCAATCCAGCATCTAGAGCAGCAATATATCTTTCTAGTGCATGGAAACGAAGGCTGGAGGCATAAACCTATGCTCATCCTCAGTCCAGAGGATCCCTTCTATTGATCCTGCTCGATAGATTTGGATGACCCCTTCTACCCATGCCCTCCCCGTCATCCTACCACTACCCTTCTTCCTGTTGGGGAACGTAGCAGAAATTCAAAATTTTCCTACGTGTCACCAAGATCTATCTATGGAGAAACTAGCATCGAGGGAAGGAGAGTGCATCTACATACCCTTGTAGATCGCTAAGCGGAAGCATTCATGAGAACGGGGTTGAAGGAGTCGTACTCGTCGTGATCCAAATCACCGGAGATCCTAGTGCGAACGGACGGCACCTCCGCGTTCAACACACGTACAGCCGGTGGCGTCTCCCACGCCTTGATCCAGCAAGGAGAGAGGAGAGGTTGAGAAGACTCCATCCAGCAGCAACACAACGGCATGGTGGTGATGGAGGGCGTGGCAATCCCAGCAGGCTTCGCCAAGCACCAAGGGAGAGGAGGAGGAGGAGAGGCAGGGCTGCACCAAGAGGGAGAGAACTCATGTGTGTTGGGCAGCCCAAAACCTCAAGTATATATAGGGGGAAAGGGGGGCTGCGCCCCCTTTAGGGTTTCCCACCCCAAGGGGTGCGGCCAGCCCTAGATGGGACTTGGGGGGCGGCCAAGAGGGGGAGGAGTGCCTCCCAAGTCAAGTGGAGGCCCTCCCCCTTAGGGTTTCCCCCCTCCCATGCGCATGGGCCTTGGGGGGGCTGGTGCCCCTGGCCCATTAAGGCTAGGTGCCCCTACAGCCCATGCTACTGTATTGGACGTGGTGGAACAATTTCCGGACCTCCGGACCCTCCGAATCCTCCGGAACCTTCGAAGCTTCCGGTACAATACCGAAAAACCCGAACTTTTCCGAACCCGAACAACAACTTTCCATATATAAATCTTTACCTCCGGACCATTCCGAACTCCTCGTGACGTCCGGGATCTCATCCGGGACTCCGAACAACATTCGGTAACCACATACAAACTTCCTTTATAACCCTAGCGTCATCGAACCTTAAGTGTGTAGACCCTACGGGTTCGGGAGACATGTAGACATGACCGAGACGTTCTCCGGTCAATAACCAACAGCGGGATCTGGATACCCATGTTGGCTCCCACATGTTCCACGATGATCTCATCGGATGAACCACGATGTCAAGGACTCAATCGATCCGTATACAATTCCCTTTGTCTAGCGGTATTGTACTTGCCCGAGATTCGATCGTCGGTATCCCGATACCTTGTTCAATCTCGTTACGGCAAGTCTCTTTACTCGTTCCGTAACACATCATCCGTGATCAACCCCTTGGTCACATTGTGCACATTATGATGATGTCCTACCGAGTGGGCCAGAGATACCTCTCCGTTTACGGAGTGACAAATCCATCTCGATTCGTGCCAACCCAAGAGACACTTTCGGAGATACCTGTAGTGCACCTTTATAGTCACCCAGTTACGTTGTGACGTTTGGTACACCCAAAGCATTCCTACGGTATCCGGGAGTTGCACAATCTCATGGTCTAAGGAAATGATACTTGACATTAGAAAAGCTTTAGCATACGAACTACGATCTGTGCTAGGCTTAGGATTGGGTCTTGTCCATCACATCATTCTCCTAATGATGTGATCCCGTTATCAACGACATCCAATGTCCATGGTCAGGAAACCGTAACCATCTATTGATCAACGAGCTAGTCAACTAGAGGCTTACTAGGGACATGGTGTTGTCTATGTATCCACACATGTATCTGAGTTTCCTATTAATACAATTATAGCATGGATAATAAACGATTATCATGAACAAGGAAATATAATAATAACTAATTTATTATTGCCTCTAGGGCATATTTCCAACAGTCTCCCACTTGCACTAGAGTCAATAATCTAGTTCACATCGCCATGTGATTAACACTGATAGGTCACATCGCCATGTGACCAACACCCAAAGAGTTTACTAGTGTCTGTAAACTAGTTCACATCATCATGTGATTTAGACTCAATGAGTTCTGAGGTTTGATCATGTTTTGCTTGTGAGAGAGGTTTTAGTCAACGGGTTTTAGTCAACGGGTCTGAACCTTTCAGATCCGTGTGTGCTTTGCAAATTTCTAGGTCATATTATAAATGATGCTTCCACGCCCCACTTGGAGCTATTCCAAATGGTTGTTCCACTATACGTATCCTGTTTGCTACTTAGAGTCATTCGGATAGGTGATAAAGCTTGCATCGACGTAACCCTTTACGCCGAACTCTTTATCACCTCCATAATCGAGAAAAATGTCCTTATTTACTCCAAGGACAATTTTGACCGCTGTCCAATGATCCATTCCTGGATCATTCTTGTACCCCTTGACTGACTCATGGCAAGGCACACTTCCGGTGCGGTACACAGCATAGCATACTATAGAGCCTATGTCTGAAGCATAGGGGACGACCTTCGTCCTTTCTCTCTTTTCTGCCGTGGTCGAGCTTTTAACTCTTAACTTCATACCTTACAACTCAGGCAAGAACTCCTTCTTTGACTGATCCATCTTGAACACTTTCAAGATTATGTCAAGGTATGTGCTCATTTGAAAGTATTATTAAACATTTTGATCTATCTTATAGATCTTGATGCTTATTGTTCAAGTAGCCTAATCCAGGTTTTCTATTGAAAATCATCTTTCAAATAACCCTATATGCTTTCCAGAAATTCTACATCATTTCTGATCATCAATATGTCAACAACATATACTCATCAGAAATTCTATAGTGCTCCCACTCACTTCTTTGGAAATACAAGTTTCTCATAAACTTTGTATAAACCCAAAATCTTTGATCATCTCATCAAAGCGCACATTCCAACTCCGAGATGCTTACTCCAGTCCTTAGAAAGGATCGCTGGAGCCAGCATACCTTTTAGCATCCTTAGGATCGACAAAACTTTCTGATTGTATCACATACAACCTTTCCTTACGAAGACTGGTAAGGAAACTCGTTTTGACATCCATCTGCCAGATTTCATAAATGCAGCTAATGCTAACATGATTCCGACGGACTTAAGCATCGCTACGGGTGAGAAAATCTCACCGTAGTCAACTCCTTGAACTTGTGAAAAACTCTTCGCCACAAGTCGAGCTTCATAGACGGTAACATTACCGTCCACGTCCGTCTTTTTCTTAAAGATCCATTTATCTCAATGGCTTGCCTATCATCGGGCAAGTCCACCAAAGTCTATGCTTTGTTCTGATACATGGATCCTATCTCGGATTTCATGGCTTCTAACCATTTGTCAGAATCCGGGCCCACCATCGCTTCTCCATAGCTCGAGGTTCATTGTTGTCTAGCAACATGACCTTCAAGACATGATTACTGTACCACTCAAGTAGTACGCATCCTTGTCACCCCACGAGGTGCGGTAGTGACTTGATCCGAAACTTCATGATCACTATCATAAGCTTCTACTTCAATTGGTGTAGGCGCCACAGGAACAACTTCCTGTGCCCTGCTACACACTAGTTGAAGTGATGGTTCAGTAACCTCATCAAGTCTCCACCATCCTCCCACTCAACTTTTCGAGATGAACTTTTCCTCGAGAAAGGACCCGATTCAAGAAACAATCCCTATTGCTTCCGGATCTGAATTAGGAGGTATAACCAACTGTTTTGGGTGTCCTATGAAGATGCATTTTGTCCGCTTTGGGTTCGAGCTTATCAACCTGAAACTTTTCCACATAAGCGTCGCAGCCCCAAACTTTTAAGAAACGACAACTTAGGTTTCTCCAAACGGTGTCGTCTCAACGGAATTACGTGGTGCCCCATTAAAGTGAGTGCGGTTGTCTCTAATGCTTAACCCATGAACGATAGTGGTAATTCGAAAAGAGATATCATGGTACGCACCATATCCAATAGAGTGCAACTATGATGTTCGGACACACCATCACACTATGATGTTCCAGGCGGTATTAATTGTGAAACAATTTGCACAATGTCTTAATTGTGTGCCAAAACTCGTAACTCAGATATTCATCTCTATGATCATATCATAGACATTCTATCCTCTTGTCACGAAGATCTTAAACTTCACTCTGAAATTACTTGAACCATTCAATAATTCAGACTTGTGTTTCATCAAGTAAATATACTCAACATCTACTCGAATCATCTGTGAAGTAAGAACATAAGGATATTCACTGCATGCCTCAGCACTCATTGGACTGCACATATCAAAATGTGTTACTTCCAACAAGTTGCTATCTTGTTCCATCTTACTGAAACCGAGGCTTTTCAGTCATCTTGCCCATGTGGTATGTTTTCCATATCTCAAGTGATTTAAAATCAAGTGAGTCCAAACGATCCATCTGCATGGAGTTTCTTCATGCGTACACACCAATAGACATGGTTCGCATGTCTCAATTTTTTTTTTCAAAACGAGTGAGTCCAAAGATCCATCAACATGGAGCTTCTTCATGCGTTTTACACCAATATGACTTACATGGCAGTGCCACAAGTAAGTGGTACTATCATTACTATCTTATACTTTTGGCATGAAAATGTGTATCACTACGATCGAGATCCAATAAACCATTTATTTAGGTGCAAGACCATCGAAGGTATTATTCAAATAAATAGAGTAACCATTATTCTCCTTAAATGAATAACCGTATTGCGATAGACATAATCCAATCATGTCTATGCTCAACGCAAACACCAAATGATAATTATTCTGGTTTAATACTAATCTTGATGGTAGAGGGAGCGTGCGATGTTTGATCACATCAAAATTGGAAACACTTCCAACACATATCGTGAGCTCTCCTTTAGCTAGTCTCCGTTTATTCCGTAGCCTTTTATTTCGAGTTACTAACACTTAGCAACCGAACCGGTATCTAATACCCTGGTGCTACTAGGAGTACTAGTAAAATACACAATAACTTAATGTATATCCAATATACTTCTATCGACCTTGCCAGCCTTCTTATCTACCAAGTATCTAGGGTAATTCTGCTCCAGTGGCTGTTCCCCTTATTGCAGAAGCACTTAGTCTCGGGTTTCGATTCAACCTTGGGTTTCTTCACTGGAGCAGCAACTGATTTGCCGTTTCATGAAGTGTCCCTTCTTGCCCTTGCCCTTCTTGAAAATAGTGGTTTCACCAACCATCAACAATTGATGCTCCTTCTTGATTTTTACTTTCGCTATGTCAAACAACGCGAATACCTCAAGGATCATCATCTCTATCCTTGATATGTTATAGTTCATCACGAAGCTCTAGCAGCTTGGTGGCAATGACTTTGGAGAAACATCACTATCTCATCTGGAAGATCAACTCCCACTCGATTCAAGTGATTGTTGTACTTAGACAATCTGAGCACAAGCTCAACGATTGAGCTTTTCTCCCTTAGTTTGTAGGCTAAGAAAATCGTCGGAGGTCTCATACCTCTTGACGTGGGCACGAGCCTGAATCCTAATTTCAGCCCTCGAAACATCTCATATGTTCTGCGACATTTCGAAAATGTCTTTCGTGCCTCAACTCTAAACCGTTTAACTGAACTATCACGTAGTTATCAAAACGTGTATGTCCGATGTTCGCAACATCCACAAATGACGTTTGGGGTTCAGCACACTGAGCGGTGCATTAAGGACATAAGCTTTCTACTGTCCGCATAATCGCTACTTTCAACTTTCAACTATATTTTCTCTAGGAACATATCTAAAACAGTGGAACTAAAGCGCGAGCTTACGACATAATTTGCAAAAGGTCTTTTGACTATGTTCAAGATAATTAAGTTCATCTTATGAACTCCCACTCAGATAGACATCCCTCTGGTCATCTAAGTGATTACATGATCCGAGTCAACTAGGCCGTGTCCGATCATCACGTGAGACGGACTAGTCATCATCGGTGAACATCTTCATGTTGATCATATCTACTATACGACTCATGCTCGACCTTTCGGTCTCTGTGTTCCGAGGCCATGTCTGTACATGCTAGGCTCGTCAAGTTAACCCTAAGTGTATTGCGTGTGTTCCGAGGCCATGTCTGTACATGCTAGGCTCGTCAACACCCGTTGTATGTGAACGTAAGAATCCATCACACCCGATCATCACGTGGTGCTTAGAAGCGACGAACTTTTGGCAACGGTGCACAGTTAGGGGGGAACACTTCTTGAAATTGTTGTAAGGGATCATCTTATTTACTACCGTCGTTCTAAGTAAACAATATGCATAAACATAATAAACATCACATGCAATTATATATTAGTGACATGATATGGCCAATATCATATAGCTCCATTGATCTCCATCTTCGGGGCTCCATGATCATCATTGTCACCGGCATGACACCATGATCTCCATCATCATGATCTCCATCATCGTGTCTCCATGAAGTTGTCTCGCCAACTATTACTTCTACTACTATGGCTACGGTTAGCAATAAAGTAAAGTAATTACATGGCGTTGTTTAATGACACGCAGGTCATACAATAAATAAAGACAACTCCTATGGCTCCTGCGGTTGTCATACTCATCGACATGCAAGTCGTGAATCCTATTACAAGAACATGATCAATCTCATACATCACATATCATTCATCACATTCTTCTTGGCCATAACATCACATAGCATACCCTGCAAAAACAAGTTAGGCGTCCTCTAATTGTTGTTTGCATGTTTTACGTGGCTGCTATGGGTTTCTAGCAAAACGTTTCTTACCTCATAAAAACCACACCGTGATATGCCAATTGCTATTTACCCTTCATAAGGACCCTTTTCATCGAATCCGTTCCGACTAAAGTGGAGAGGCGGCACCGCTAGCCACCTTATGCACCAAGTGCATGTCGGTCGGTGGAACCTGTCTCACGAAGATGCGTGTAAGGTCGGTCCGGGCCGCTTCATCCCACAATACCGTCGAAAACAAGATTGGACTAGTAACGGTAAGCATATTGAACAACATCAACGCCCACAACTACTTTGTGTTCTACTCGTGCAAAGAATCTACATAATAGACCTAGCTCGATACCCTTTGTTGGGGAGCGAGCAGAAATTCAAAATTTTCCTACGTGTCACCAAGATCTATCTATGGAGAAACTAGCAACGAGGGAAGGAGAGTGCATCTACATACCCTTGTAGATCGCTAAGCGGAAGCGTTCATGAGAACGGGGTTGAAGGAGTCGTGACTTGTCGTGATCCAAATCACCGGAGATCCTAGTGCCGAGCGGACGGCACCTCCGCGTTCAACACACGTACAGCCGGTGGCGTCTCCCACGCCTTGATCCAGCAAGGAGAGAGGAGAGGTTGAGGAAGACTCCATCTAGCAGCAACACAACGGCATGGTGGTGATGGAGGAGTGGCAATCCTGAGGCTTCGCCAAGCACCAAGGGAGAGGAGGAGGAGGAGGCAGGGCTGCACCAAGAGGAGAGAACTCATGTGTGTTGGGCAGCCCAAAACCTCAAGTATATATAGGGGAAAGGGGCTGCGCCCCTTTAGGGTTTCCACCCCAGGGGTGCGGCCAGCCCTAGATGGGACTTGGGGGGCGGCCAAGAGGGGGAGGAGTGCCTCCCAAGTCAAGTGGAGGCCCTCCCCCTTAGGGTTTCCCCCTCCCATGCGCATGGGCCTTGGGGGGCTGGTGCCCCTGGCCCATTAAGGCTAGGGCGCCCCCCTACAGCCCATGCTACTGTATTGGACGTGGTGGAACAATTTCCGGACCTCCGGACCCCTCCGGAATCCTCCGGAACCTTCCGAAGCTTCCGGTACAATACCGAAAAACCCGAACTTTTTCGGAACCCGAACAACAACTTTCCATATATAAATCTTTACCTCCGGACCATTCCGAACTCCTCGTGACGTCCGGGATCTCATCCGGACTCGAACAACATTCGGTAACCACATACAAACTTCCTTTATAACCCTAGCGCCATCGAACCTTAAGTGTGTAGACCCTACGGGTTCGGGAGACATGTAGACATGACCGAGGCGTTCTCGGTCAATAACCAACAGCGGGATCTGGATACCCATGTTGGCTCCCACATGTTCCACGATGATCTCATCGGATGAACCACGATGTCAAGGACTCAATCGATCCGTATACAATTCCCTTTGTCTAGCGGTATTGTACTTGCCCGAGATTCGATCGTCGGTATCCCGATACCTTGTTCAATATCGTTACCGGCAAGTCTCTTTACTTGTTCCGTAACACATCATCCGTGATCAACCCCTTGGTCACATTGTGCACATTATGATGATGTCCTACCGAGTGGGCCAGAGATACCTCTCCGTTTACGGAGTGACAAATCCAGTCTCGATTCGTGCCAACCCAGCAGACACTTTCGGAGATACCTGTAGTGCACCTTTATAGTCACCCGATTCGTTGTGACGTTTGGTACACCCAAAGCATTCCTACGGTATCCGGGAGTTGCACAATCTCATGGTCTAAGGAAATGATACTTGACATTAGAAAAGCTTTAGCATACGAACTACGATCTGTGCTAGGCTTAGGATTGGGTCTTGTCCATCACATCATTCTCCTAATGATGTAATCCCGTTATCAACGACATCCAATGTCCATGGTCAGGAAACCGTAACCATCTATTGATCAACGAGCTAGTCAACTAGAGGCTTACTAGGGACATGGTGTTGTCTATGTATCCACACATGTATCTGAGTTTCCTATTAATACAATTATAGCATGGATAATAAACGATTATCATGAACAAGGAAATATAATAATAACTAATTTATTATTGCCTCTAGGGCATATTCCAACACTTCCCACTGGAACCTCCCTCCTCAGTACTCTCGTTGTCACTGTACACGGGCATCGGCACCCAGCCCGCCTCAATCACGCCCACATGTCCACCAACAGTTCAGACTGGCACTTGACCTCCTCGGTTGTCCCCCCAACAATATCATCTATCTTGTTCCACACGGCCACACCCTCCATTAGATCCACCAACACAAGCACATTCTCGAATGCCTTGTCCTTCTCCAGCATCCACCCATGAGGCCCGGACATGGATCCAGATGCCTTTTTAACCTCAATAACGCCGGCAAGATTTGTTCCGCATGGGCTCACCCTTCTCCAGATCCACCATAGCTAGCGCATTCTCGTATGTCTTCTCATGCTCCTGCGTTCACCCTCTAGGCACAGACCCGAATCTCAACCCCTACTTCCCCTCAACGCCGTCGGCTATGTTGTTCTAGACGACCTCACTGTCTTGCAGATCCACCAACACCAGAGCATTCTCGAAGACCATGTTCTACTCCCATATCCACCCTGTCCCCTCAGTCACCATGGCCGACATGTTCCCTGGCACAAAAGAAGAAAGATAAAAAACTAGATAACTCTACAAGATTCGTTGGGCGGCAATAGGGGTTAGAGGTTCCGCAAGATTCCGATGGCCAGATATGGGACAAGTAGAGGGGCGAGGGACCTGGAATTGTCGCGGGTTTAGGCTGATAATTGGTCCCTTTTGATACGAGAAAGAGGGAACGGTAGTGGTGGCGTAGATTTACAAGCGCCAGCGGGACAAACTATGACAAAACGTCAAACCTATAGGCGTCCATTCTCAAATGGAAAGTAGCAGCAGTGGCAACCGTATACTCAGCACATTTACAGAGAAAGTTTCCAAACTAGATAGCTCTATTGGATTTACTGAGCGACAATAGGGGTCATAGGTTCCTTAAGATTGCGGAGGCTAGATAAGGGATGAGAGATGGGAGGGGGCTCGAATTGTTGTGGGTTTAAGGCATTAAATTGGGGGTTTTCGATAAGATATGTGGGGGAGTGGAGGAGCATATTTACTGGCGCCAGCAGGACAAGCTACGACAGTCTTCCAACCTTTCACACGTTCAGTCCCAAATGGAAAGCATCAGTTGCACATTTAAAGAGCAAATTTTCAAAATATTGAGCATATTACGACCATGAAATGAGTGGGTTAGCATAATCACCAATCAAATAGCAGTGATGTTTTAGCACCTAGCCAACACAACACACCAATCAATCTAACAACTAAGTAATACCACTCAGAATTGCTCAATGAATGGATTTAAGGTGAGAGAATGGAGCTCAAAATATGCTCACGCCTCCATTTAGACAACAAAATTCCATGTAGAGCATAACCCTAATTTCCAAATACGGGTGCTATTGACTAATGAGTGTTATTTCATACTCCTCTAAGCTAAGTTTAAACCGATATATTTCATTCGAACCAAGATATCCACGTTTTCCTATCTCGTTGTTAAGATAAATCCAATTTACATTTAATGAAAAGTGCAAACTGCACTCTCACCTCTTTCACCTGCTACGCATTCTAGAAAAGTGTAAGTTACACACTTTACAACTATTGTAGGTGACATCGTGTAGTTTCTTGGACTGGAATGACTCAAGATGGATCATGCAGATGTAGGCAGTTGTCAATATGAACACCACATCTGCATCATAAACTACCAAGTATAGGTACCCCCTCTCCTTTGAATTTGAGGGCAGTAGTTTGTCTAGTTCAGTATTTCTATCCGGGACCTATGAAGCAGCACCACTATAATTGATATTTTTCTTCCCTAATAGGGCACAATGCCCAAATCCATGAAGAAAATGGAGCAGAGCCTCAAAGTTACACTATAAAATTTTCTCTATTTTCCAACGATTCACTTGTGTCATGTATAACCTTTTCGTCATGGAAATACCCCAATGACGTTTTTCAGCCGTCACCCCCACTGTCACCGAAACGTCATCATAAAAATGAAATTTTTTGATGGTACCACTTTTTTCGTCACGCAAGATTGCATTTTAGGTAATGAACCAAAAAGTATAACCGATGGTCGTTTCCGGTGATGGCCCAGGCTGTCACCTACATGAACGAAGCAGATTGATAATAGACAACAAAAACACTTCCAACTCCAAGCTTGGTACATTATGATTTCTTGGAGGTGCAGATACAAAGATACGAGTACGGGAAGCCTCTCGTCAAAGATGAAAGCTCTCTATCAACGATGATGCGAAGATTGCATGATTGGTACATGAAAACCTGCAGAGAGTCTGAGGGGAGTACTTTGTATGTGAGAGTTAAAAAGGAGCATGACCTCGTTGGAATTAAACTGTTGCCTATTCAATTTGAGGAGTTCTATCAGTTTTTCAATCAATTGGCCCTCGATAAACAACAGTCACTGCATGTCGTAAGTAGTACTACTTCATCATTAAGTCTCTCTATATAACTCAGCTCTTTCATTGCATGTATTTATAATTATCCTCACTATATTATGCAGATTGAAGATCGCGAATTGAAGAAAAGACAAGTGGGTTCCATTGGGTTCATTAACACATATCTCACAGATGCAAGCGAGGTTGAATTTCATGCCGAAAATACCGAGGCCAACTTGCTACAATCGTTAAGTAATAAATGAACACAAGGATATAATACTCTTTCCTTACAACTTCAAGTGAGTGTTCTTGTCTTGTGGCATATTCAGTTTCCTTATTAGTCCAGGTTATAGTAATGTAATTGATGAGTTATGCATGCGTTCGCAGGTTCCACTATATTCTCCTAGAGATTAAGCTTGAGCAGGGAGTAGTAACTGTCTTAGACTCGAGACGAAAAGATCCCAAGGAGTATGCGGACATGACTGAAATGCTCGAGAAGTAAGTTAAATCGATCATTATCCACCATATCAGCAACTTTGTTCATTTCTGATATCAAGTAATTGTTTTCTTTGTATGCCAGGGTTTGGAGAAAATTCACCAAAAAAGCTCCGGGACTACCGAAGAAGCTGCAATTTAGACACCCGAAAGTAAGTACTATAGTAGCATATTCCACGCATCTCCTACACTAGTGCAGAACCGGGCAATAGCACCGGTTCGTAAGGCCCTTTAGTGCCGGTTCCACAACCGGCACTAAAGTGTGGTCACTAAAGGCCCCCCCCCCCTTTAGTACCGGTTCAGCACGAACCGGTGCTAAAGGCCAACCACGTGGCACGAGCCAGCTCGGGGGGCCGGGAGCCCTTTTGAAAGATCGAGGATGTCGCCTAGAGGGGGGGTGAATAGGCGCTTTAAAATAATTACGGTTTAGGCTTGAACAAATGCGGAATAAACCTAACGGTTAATTTGTCAAGCACAAAACCTAAAACAACTAGGCTCACCTATGTGCACCAACAACTTATGCTAAGCAAGATAAACAACTATGTGATAGCAAGATATATGACAAAGAACAATATGGCTATCACAAAGTAAAGTGCATAAGTAAAGGGGCTCGGGTAAGAGATAATCGAGGCACGCGGAGGCGGCGATGTATCCCGAAGTTCACACCCTTGCGGATGCTAATCTCCGTTTGGAGGCGGTGTGGAGGCACAATGCTCCCCAAGAAGCCACTAGGGCCACCGTAATCTCCTCACGCCCTCGCACAATGCAAGATGCCGTGATTCCACTAAGGGACCCTTGAGGGCGGTCACCGAACCCGTACAAATGGCAACCCTTGGGGGCGGTCACCGAACCCGTACACTTTGGCAACCCTTGGGGGCGGTCACCGGAACCCGTCAAATTGCTCGAGGCGATCTCCACAACCTAATTGGAGACCCCGACGCTTGCCCGGAGCTTTACACCACAATGATTGAGCTCCGAACACCACCAACCGTCTAGGGCGCCCAAGCACCCAAGAGGAACAAGCTCAAGGGCACTAAGCACCCAAGAGTAATAAGCTTCTCAACTTGTAACTTCCACGTATCACCGTGGAGAACTCAAACCGATGCACCAAATGCAATGGCAAGGGCACACGGAGTGCCCAAGTCCTTCTCTCTCAAATCCCACCGAAGCAACTAATGCTAGGGAAGAAAATGAGAGGAAGAACAAGAAGGAGAACACCAAGAACTCCAAGATCTAGATCCAAGGGGTTCCCCTCACAAAGAGGAGAAAGTGATTGGTGGAAATGTGGATCTAGATCTCCTCTCTCTTTTCCCCCAAAAACTAGCAAGAAACCATGGAGGGATTGAGAGATAGCAAGCTCGGAGAAGGTCAACAATGGGGGAAGAACACGAGCTCAAAGGATCAGGTTCAATGGGGAAGAAGACCCCCTTTTATAGGAGGGGGAAAATCCAACCGTTACCCCACTGAAAATCCCGCATGAGGCGGTACTACCGCTAGGGAAGGCGGTACTACCGCTGAGGCGGTACTACCGCTCCTATCCAGCGGTACTACCTGCTGAAGAAGAAGGTCAAGGCCCTGGCCCCAGAGCGGTACTACCGCTAGGGAAGAGCGGTACTACCGCTCAGAGCGGTACTACCGCTTCTACTGCCGCTGCTAGTGCCGCAAAACCCGACACGAAAAACTTTGTTCGAGAATCGAGGCGGAAGTAGCCCAGACGCACAGCGGTACTACGGCCGAAACTCCCAAGCGGTACTACCGTTCGGAGAGCGGTACTACCGCTTGGAGCGGTACTACCGCTCCGAGAGCGGTACTACCACTGAGGAGCTTCGGCGGTACTACCGCTGATGGTCACGGTACTACCGCTGGCACCAATCTTAAGCCACAACCACGAAGACAAAGAATACTCCAGGAAAACCAGAACTGCCATAACTTCTTCATATGAGCTTCGGTTATAGTAAGAAGAGGCAGGGGAGGTATGCTTAGCAAACAAAGGAGTGAAACCTCCAACCGAGAAGAACCGGCATACCCTCCAACATCGAAAACATCATAGAAGATGCATGAGAACTCCGTTTTCGATGAACTCGAGCTTGTCATAAAAATGACCATAAGCTCCAAAACTCACAAGGAGAAGACCCAAACAAGAACCAAAAAGATGATGCAAGGATGCAATGGTTTGAGCTCTCTACGAACGATACGATCAAGCCACTCATCGAGAGCCCCCCTTGATAGTACGGCAAACGATCCTATAACACGGTCTCCCACAACTACCATGAGACCGGTAAAATAGAAAACCTATCAAGGGCAACCCTTTGCCTTGCACATGGTCCACTTGAGCTAGATGATGACGATCTTGACTCCCTCAAGTTGGACCACCTTTCTTGATTGCGTTGGCTCGAAGAAGACTAGTTGATTGCTCCCCCATACTCCACTATGGGTGAGCCACTCTTCTGCACATCTTCACAAGTCCATTGTCACCACAATGGACGGCAAGCTTCAAGCACTTGATCTCTTCGTGCTGCATCACTTGAACTTGCACACCGCAACCTAACCCCACAAAGAACTCTCACGAAGACCATGGGTTAGTACACAAAGCGTAATGGACAATGCTTACCATACCATGGGATCACTTGATCCCTCTCGGTACATCTTCTACGCTTTGTGAGTTGATCAACTTGATTCACTCTTGACTTAGTCTTGATCAACCTTGAATCTTTCCAACTCTCTTCGTTTGGATGATGTCTTGAAGGTAAACATGAATGATCACACAATCTTCTTCTTCAAGACATGCTTGCAATAAGCTCAACACTCACATGACCAATCTTTGGATAATTCCTTGAATAGCACCTTGGTCAACACAAAACTCTCCTTGAAACCAACACATGTACTCCAAGAAAAGCCTATGGACAAAACCTTCAAATAAACTCAAGGCAACCATTAGTCCATAGAGAATGTCATCAATTACCAAAACCACACATGGGGGCACCGCATGTCCTTTCACCTTTAGTACCGGTTGGTAACACCAACAGGTACTAAATGTTTGCGGGTTTTTGTTTTATTTTTTATTTTTCAATTAAATTTGTGTTATCAATTTAATTCTTTTTCGTTTGTTGATATTTTACAATACTACACATTGTACACGTTATATATATATATATATATATATATATATATATATATATATATATATATATATATATATATATATATATATATATATATATATATATATATATATATATATATATATATATATCATCAATGTCTCACAAACCATCATATTAATTAATTCATACATACACACATGTATAGCTATATACAATTTCTCCTACATATGCATGTTGCCTTGAGCCAGTGGCATTAGCCTAATTGGTGCCTTGAAGCACGATGGGGGCGGTGGCGGTAATAGTATTCTCTCTTGGTTTATGACCTGGTCGAGCAAAATCCCGCTATTTCCTCTTGAAGTGCTTCTCGGCGCTCCGTTTCTAGGAGCTTCTCCCGCACCTCTGTGAACTGTTAAGAAGGAGATCAATATGCATGTGTATTAGTTGTGTGACTAGATATCGATAATGGTGTAAAAATTGTGAATAGTGTTTTGACAAGCGTACCCATTCCTGTCTTTGAGATCTGCTCCTTTCGGACGCCATCATGCGAATGTTCTCGCAAACGCAGAATGCACACAGATCAGTCCCCTGCGCCTGCTTCAGGGCCTTTACGAGAATGGAATTTGATCAGATAATAATTAATCTTTTTGTGATCCTCTAACATGCGCTGCAACTTCTTCTTCTCCAGATCACTTGCGCAGTTTCTCTTTGCATCGGCAATGGCCCGACCTAGATCATCAACGGGCTCATCTGATGCCTCTTCTTCAGCTTCTTCCCGCATTGCCGGCCCAGCTTCTTCCCGCATTACCGGCTCAGCTTCTTCCCCCATTGTTGTATCACCGTATTCAGGGAACCCCAATGAATTGGAGTTGCATGTTGCCGATGTCGTCGATGACCACAAGATCAAGATGGAGAAAATGCGCTTGAAGATTAGAAAGATTATAAAATATGCCATCGATAGTGAGGCTTGGTATCATTATGCTGTTGGATCAATTGTTACCTTAGTTGCGATCTTGATCGCATTTGTTGTTGCATTTAAATGCTTTAGCTAGAGAGTTATTTGTTTGTTGCATTTAAGTGTTGTATGAACTTTATGTATGAACTTGTATTAATTTGGTCTATTCGATTGTTGTGTAATGAAGATGAGCCGGCAATGGATGTACGATGACCGATGCTCTCCCCGTTCGTTGAGGCGTGCATACTTTTCTGCTTGCGGCTGAGGCAAACAAGCGGCGGATGGTTTTATGCCTTGTCCATGTGCTGGCTGTAAGAATGGTCATAATTACTCTCGTCAAGAACCATTCCGTCCACCTGTTTGAGTCGGTTTCATGCCCCACTATAATGTTTGGATCAAGCACGGAGAAAGAGGGTTATGATGGAAGACAATGAAGAAGAAGAGGACGACGACAGCTATCCTGGCCATGGGTTCCCTGAATACGATGATACAACAATGGGGAAGAAGCTGAGCGGTAATGCGGGAAGAAGCTGGGCGGCAATGCGGGAAGAAGCTGAAGAAGAGGCATCGAGATGAGCCGTTGATGATCTAGGTCGGGCCATTGCCGATGCAAAGAGAAACTGCGCAAGTGATTTGGAGAAGAAGAAGTTGCAGCGCATGTTAGAGGATCACAAAAATTGTTGTACCAATTGCGTGAGGTGACAAGAAAAAGCTGGGCACCACACTGGAATTGCTGCAATGGAAGGCAGAGAATGGTGTATCGACAAGGGATTTGGAAAGTTGCTGGTAATGATAAAGGATATGCTTCAAAGGACAACGAATTGCCCGAGAATGCGTCTGAAGCAAAGAAGGCTGTCTGCCCTCTAGGGTTAGAGGTGCAGAAGATACATGCATGCCCTAATGATTGCATCCTTTACGCGGTGAGTACAAGGATTTGAGCGCTTGCCCGATATGTGGTGCATTGCGCTATAAGATCAGCGCGATGAGCATGGTGATGTCGAGGGCGGCGCCCGGAAGAAGATTCCTGCCAAGGTGATGTGGTATTCTCCTATAATACCATGGTTGAAACGTTTGTTACAAAACAAAGAGCATGCCAAAGCGATGCGATGGCACGAAGAAGACCGTAAGAAAGGCGGAAAGTTGAGAGTACCGGTGACGGGTCGCGGTGGAGAAAAATTGAAAGAAAATGCGGGAAGGAGTTTGCAGATGGCGCAAGGAGCGTATGGTTTGGTCTAAGCGCAAATGGCATTAATCCTTTTGGGGAGCAGAGCAGCAACCATAGCACCTGGCCTGTGACTCTATGTTTGTATAACCTTCCTCCTTGGTTGTGCATGAAGCGGAAGTTCATTATGATGCGGTGCTCATCCAAGGCCCTAAGCAACCCGGCAACGACATTGATGTGTACCTAAGGCCATTAGTTGAAGAACTCTTACAACTGTGGAATGGAACAGGTGTGCGTGCGTGGGATGAGCACATGGGGAAGAATTTGACCTAAAGGCGTTGCTGTTCGTGACCATCAATGATTGGCCTGCTCTCGGTAACCTTCGGGACAGACAAACAAGGGATACCGCGGATGCACGCACTGTTTGGATGATACCGACAGTATATATTTGAATAGTTGTATGAAGAATGTGTACCAGGACATCGTCGATTTCTTCCGGCGGGCATCCCGTAAGAAAGAAAGGAAAGCATTTCAAAGGTGAGGCGGATCACGGACGAAGCCTCGCCACCGTCTTGGTGCTGATGTACATGATATGGTCAAGGATTTGAAGGTGATATTTGGAAAGGGTCTGGCGGACAACCTGTTCCAAAGGATCTTGACGGACGCGCACCCATGTGGAAGAAGAAATCTATATTTTGGGACCTGCCATATTGGAAAGACCTAGAGGTCCGCTCCGCAATCGACGTGATGCACGTGACGAAGAATCTTTGCGTGACCCTGCTTGGCTTCTTGGGCGTGTATGGGAAAACAAAAGATACACCTGAGGCACGGGAGGACCAACAACGTATGCACGGAGAAGACGGCATATATCAGGGTCATGCAAGCTACGCTCTTACCAAAGAAGAGAAGGAAATCTTCTTTGAATGCCTGCTCAGTATTAAGGTACCGTTTGGCTTCTCGTCGAATATAAAGGAAATAATAAACATGGCAGAGAAAAAGTTCCAGAACCTAAAGTCTCATGATTGCCACGTGATTATGACGCAACTGCTTCCGGTTGCATTGAGGGGGCTTCTACCGGAAAACGTTTGATTTAGCCATTGTGAAGCTATGTGCATTTCTCAATGCAATCTCTCAGAAGGTAATCGCTCCAGAAATCATACCAAGGTTCTGAGAATGATTTGGTGCAATGTCTTGTCGAGTTTGAGTTGGTGTTCCCACCATCCTTCTTCAACATCATGGACGCACGTCCTAGTTCACCTATCTTGAAGAGATTAACGTTTTGGGTCATGTATTTCTACACAATATGTTTCCCTTTAAGAGGTTCATGGGAGTCTTAAAGAAATATGTTCATAACCGTGCTAGGCAGAAGGAAGCATCTCCAAGGGCCATCAAAATGAGGAGGTCATTAAGTTTTGTATTGACTTTATTCCTGACCTTAAGCCGATTGGTGTTCTGAATCGCGGCATAAGGGCAGACTGGATGGAAAAGGCACGCTAGGAGGGAACAAATAATATGTATGGACGGACATTCTCTCACTGAAGCACACTACACAGTTCTACAGAATTCCGCCTTGGTGGCTCCGTATATGGATGAACACAAGAATTTGCTACGCTCCAAACACCCGGAGCGGTTTGATGACTGGATTACACGTGAACAAACCAGGAGTTTCGCCATCTGGTTGCAAACACGTACCATGCATGACACCTCTATTGAAGATGACCTGTACTTGCTGTCCCAGTTACCATCTTCGAATATAATGACTTTCAAAGGGTACGAGATAAATGGTAATACATTTTACACGATCGCCCAAGATAAGAAGAGCACCAACCAAAACAGTGGTGTCCGCTTTGATGCAGAAACCAAGGCGGAAAGGAAACATATTATGTTTATATACAGGACATATGGGAACTTGACTATCGACGTGGTTTAAAGGTCCCTTTGTTTCGGTGCAAATGGGTCAATATGACACGAGGCGGGGTAACGGAAGACCCGCAGTATGGAATGACAACAGTGGATCTCAACAATCTTGCGTATGCAGATGAACCATTCGTCCTAGCCAATGATGTGGCACAGGTTTTCTATGTGAAGGACATGTCTACCAAGCCAAGAAAAAGAAAAGATAAGGAAGAATGCATCGTACGATGAGCCAAAGCGGCACATAGTTCTTTCTGGGAAGAGAAACATCGTGGGAGTGGATGACAAGACAGACAAGTCAGAAGATTATGAAAAGTTTGATGAAATTTCTCCATTCACAGTGAATATTGACCCGAGCATCCCGTTAAATGATGAAGATTTTCCATGGTTACGGTGCAAAGGGACACACACGAAGAAAAAGTTTCACACCCAAAGATCTGGGATGTGATCGGCTTCACTATCATCACTTTCTTCGTGTTTCACACCCGAGAGGAATCTCTGTAATAGTTAGGGTAGTTATGTGTTTTGGCATTTGAAGCGAAGAAATTTTATGTGCAAACAAATTCTTTCATGCCTTTACTGATTTTTAAAGTTAAATTATTCACAAACTAGTGATTCACACTAATTTCAAATAATTCAAAATTTAAACTATTCAAATTTGAAAACTACGGGCACTAACAGAATGTTTGTAATTTTTGTACCTAAAGCAAAAATATTCACAAAGAAACTCTAAATACGCAAAAAAACAACACAAAAATAAATAAAGCAGAAAAAAAAAGCCCGCCTACTAGGCCGTAGCAGCCTGCATACGACTAGAAACCCAACCTGTGTTGGGCCAGGATGCAGGCCCGCAAAGGCCAAGTGGGCCAACAGGGCAGCAAAGAACAAGTAGGCCCAGTAGGCCTGCTTTGGAGAGGAGCTCGAGAGAGCGACCGCACGGGGGTTTATAAACCAGTGCGGTCGCCTCTCGGCTAGCGAGGTGGGACTAAACTTGCCGCACCGCACCTGCGGCAGCGCACGCCCTTTAGTACCGGGTGGTGGCACAAACCGGTACTAAAGGAGGGGCCTTTAGTACCGGTTTGTGCCTTTAGTACCGGTTTGTGCCACCACCCGGTACTAAAGGGGGTCGCTTCCCGCTGCTTGGGCTGGCCAAAACAGACCTTTAGTACGGTTGGTGGCTCCAACCGTACTAAAGGTGCCTTCTATATATACAACACTTGAAAAATTTCATTCTCCTCTGTTTCTTCCTCTGTTTCCCATTGAACCGCTTCGCTTCGATCGATCGACGCCGTCACCGACCCGTCGCCGTCGCCGCGCCCCCCGACCGCCCCATCCCGTCCCGTCGCCGCCCGTCCCGTCCCGTCGCCGCCCTCGTCTCCGTCACCGCCCTCGTCCCGTCGCCGCCCTCGTCCCGTCGCCGCCCGGGCCCTTCCCGTCGCGCCGTCCCTGCGTCGTCGCCCCCACGTCACGCCGCCCGTCGCTGCCCCCGGCCGTCGCCTCGCCGTCGCCGTCGCCGTCGCCCCACTGTGAGCTCTCCCCCTCTAACCCCTCTCCCTCGCCCCCGGCGGCCACCATGGGCGCCGCCCCTCCCCGAGCCCATACACACACCCAAGCATGATGAACACACACACACGTACACGTATATATTTAATTAGTTTAGATTTTGTATGTTTAATTAGTTTAGATTTTTTAGATTATTGTTTTTTCACTAGTATATATGTATGAATGCATGTTAGATGGATATAATTAGTGTTTAATTAGTATGGAATTTTTTTATATAATGTCCTTTTTCTATTTTTTAATGGATGTATAGAAATTGTTTTTTATGTTTTTAGTGTTAGATGCTTAATTAGTATGAAATAGTATATAAATTTTTGAAATAGTAGAAATGTTATAAATTTTAGTTATCAAAATCCAATCATTAAAAAATATTATTTTTGCGGGCATATAGCTAGTATTTGTTACCGACGATGCCCGCCCGCATCCTCGTCGTCGACCCGTCATGGCGACGACGTCCAGCCGCCCATGTCGGGACTGGGCTCCTGGCTGGCACTGGGAGGTACTGCTGGAGAAGCGCCGCTTGATGAGAACCCGGCCCGGGTCCCGTCGTCGACCCTGATCTCGTTTGGTGGCGTTCGCGTGGGCCAGTCTCGGTGCGGAGGGACCGGCCCGCCGGAGGAGGTACGTCGCCGTGTCGGGGAGGAGGGCGAGCACGTCTATCGCTACATGGTTGCGTTAGAGGCGACGAGTTCTCAATACTGGCAGTATCTTGAGGATCTCACATCAGCTATGATCCTGTGAGGTTCCTTCTCTTTGGGTGTCCACCGCCATGACGCAAGAACCATGAGTGTCCTAGATTCTTCGTAGTATTCGATCTTTAATTAGCTAGCCAGTGATGTACTATTCAATATTATATATTATTCGAGACGATGTATTGAGATTGTATCTATTATTCTAGACAAAGTATTGAGATTATATCTATTATTGAGGCGATGTAATTTGAATACTAAATTGTTTTATATTTCTTTTGAATTAGTTAAATAAAAGCTATGGCGGACAATACCGACGAGAGAGGAGAACAGACCATGTTCGATATGATACGTGGGCAGATGATAATCAGAATGAAGAAGATTATGACGGCTCGAATTTCAAAACAACACGGAGAGGGTGATATGATATTCGATCGCGACGACCGAATTGATGAAGTCATGAACTACGATTATGGCGATGACGAAGAACATGTTGATCCTGAAACAACAAAGATCGGCGAGGTATATATATTTATATAAGCAGGTTTCGGTGATCATCACATGTTTTAAATGACTTGAAGATATATTAACGAATCGATCTTTGTTCTTTCAGCCATCCGGGTCGAGCAAATCTTCAGGCAAAAGGACGAAACGAGGCCCGAACAAAAAGTTGAAGGAGGCGTAAAGTACAATATCGAGGCAGTCAGACCTAATGGCGAACCATTAGCGCCTAAGAAGATTGCAGACAAGTTCATTAAATCGGTCACGGAGTTCTTGTGAAGGACCAACTCGATCTCCCTTCAAGAATGGAGAGAGCCAGCAAAAGACAAAGGACAAAAAGGCAAAGAGGACGCTGCTCCACGTCCAAATGTTACTTTTGTCGACAAGAATCAAAAAGATCTTCTTTGGGATACTCTCATGGAACATTTCACCCTACCAGATCATTTCACAGAAGCAGATGTGCAGAAAGTCAAGGACGCTGCTCTTAGGAAGATGGCGGTTGCATTCAAGAACCACAAGAATCGTGAATGGGACAAGTACGTCAAGGGAGGAAGGAAGACTCCAGTATTCGAGGGAACACTAGAGAACCAACGTGCTCATTGGGACGATTTCGTGAAATTCAAGGATTCAGAATTAGCTAAGGAACGGTCGAGAATAAACAAGAAGAATGCCGGAAAAAAGGATAAGTTCCATAAGCTGGGGCCAGGTGGCTATGCGGTTGCAATGCCTAAGTGGGATAAGTCTGAGAAAGAGATGGAGGATGCAGGTGTCACTCCGGTTACTAAGAGCTGGCCCCCCAGGTGCAGGACTTGGTTCTATGCGCATGGGGGGGAGTTGGACCCGAAGACAGGCGAAGTTTCGACGAAGGCATGTCTGAACGGAGCCGACGATGCGATACTTGTTGCAATAGAAGAGGCACGATCGGGGGTGTTCCAGCCCAACAGAGAGAATAGCGAGCTTCTGGCGTGCTCGGGAAATCCTGAACACCGGGAAGAACACGAGGCAAGGGCGCTATTCCGTGGTATGAGGGGTTTTAAGATTGGAACAACGACTACAGAACCCGTGCGAGAAAGAAGATTGCATAGGAGAAGAAGAGGAAGATGGAGGAGGAGCAGAGGAAGCGGGACTATGAACGCCTTCAAGGCCTAGAAGCAAGTCAAGCGGAATTGGCAGTCAAATTCCAGCGGTAGCAGGAGCAGATCGACTCACTTAGCCAGCAAAGGGGGTCTCAGCAGCTGCAGCAGCTAGTGGATGATCCAGCATTCGATAGCACCGCCCCATCCATGCAGAGAAGCAGCGTGGGTTCCGCCCCGGACGACGCAATGCTGGGTAGATACCCCGTGGATGACATCACAGAGAACACTAGCTGCGAGCTACACGTCAAAATGAAGAACATATCCATGAAGGTGGCGGACGGAGAAGCTTTTCGATTACCCCAAAGCAACCTACCATTGCATCCCGATTTCAGAGGGCTATGCTCGTGTCATGGTTGACGAGGTGGTGCAGCCATATTCGGGGCTAGAGCTTGACATTCCTGAAGGTGAGGACGAGCGCTTTCTCGGAGACGCCAACCATCGTATCATCCTATGGAAAAAGGATTGCATCATCTTTCGAAGGCCACCGACACCACGTCATCTGACTCCTCGTCGAAGTCCGCCACCGAGTCAGCAGTCTCCCGCTCCTGCAAGTCCACCAAGTCCGGCAAAGTGTCAGGCCACTCCTCCTCCAAGTCCGGCAAAGTGTCAGGCCACTCCTCCTCCTCCAAGTCCGCCACAGCGTCAGACGTCCCTCCTCCTCCAAGTCCGCACAACCTCAGGCCCTCCTCCTCCAAGTCCGCACATCTTGAGCGCCCTCCTCCTCGTCCAACTCAGCCCGTCGGCGGCGTCTCCGCCGCCAAGCAATCGCAGAAGAGACACCCGCAGCTATGGTGCGTGGCGATGCAGTCGAGGTAGTACAGGAAGTACAGGCGGAGGCAAGCGATATAAATATGGTCCAAGCCTCACGCCTCTTCCGCAGAGGTCTTATGACAGGTCCGAGGAGGAAATCGCAGCCATATCGAAGTCCGAGGTGGAAGCCCATTTTGCACCGAAACCGCCACCACCGCCAAGGGAGAAAGTGCCTAAGGAAACGATTGACCACTTCATTCGTATGGCTCAACCACCAGCTCCCAAGCCTGTTGACACAGACTATGAGCGCCACATCAGGAAGTTAAATCGAGCACGTCTACAAAAGGAGGCGAGCACGTCTACATCGGGATCGAGCAAACAAGAAGCACCTCTCAAAAAATGCGGGAAACCATTCCCCAGCTGGGAGAACAGGCGGCGCAATCGATCCCCTCGCTTGTTGTGCCAACAACACGTGACAGTACGCGCGCCTAATATTATTGTGGGCAAACAGTTTACGTTCCTGAGGTGGGCAATGTGGTAATAACGGAGGACCATATAATGCAGGCTGAAGTTCTCAAAATCACTGTTGGACAACTCCTCAAGATCGAGCCCATGCCTGTGCTTAGAGAGGATGAAATAAAACGGAAATATGTCCGGGGCCAACCTTTGGTCCATCCAGACAAGGTCAAGAACCTCCCAACGAAAATGTATGAATTGCATCAATGGTACATGAACATTACCAAGATTTCGATCGAGTGTCCTTCATGGTGAATGTCAAGGAGGAGCATTACTTCCATGAGCATGCTTTGTCCGTTGAGTATTCTGAACTGTTTCAGTTATACAATCAAGGCCTTTTCGACAAAGCTATAAATCGAGTTGCTATTATACGTAAGTGATTTCTTTCTGTAATTTAAGTCTCAAGCTAGCTGTACTGATCCTTTTGATCAATCATTACCTGTAATTATCCTCGCTATATTCTTTTTTGTGGTATTATATGCAGGATGAAGATATATGAAATGAGAAAAGGTGGACGCTTTGGCATCGGGTTCATTGACCCAAACACGGTTAATGAATACACATGGAATATAAATCCACGTTATCAAAAGGACGTAGAGGACAACATGCTAGAGTTCTTGAAGCGCCTCAAATACAATGAAGATATACTACTTCCTTACAACTTCCAGTGAGTCACACTGTCTTGTACTACAAATTCTCTGTTTTTGCCTACTAGCTAGCTACATGTTTTTGCTTTACATATGCCCGCTTAATTAAGACATGCAAACGTGTGTGCATGTAGATATCACTGGGTCTTGTGTATCATTAAAGTTGACGCCGGAACAGTTGAAATACTGGACTCACTACTCACAGAAAAAACTGACTATAACATCTTGTTTGGGATAGTCAACAGGTAATTTCAATCATTATTAACTATATATCTCGGCCTATTTAGTTCGTCATTTTTCATGATATGAACTATTTAATAACCCTTTATTCATTTTCTTTGTTGGCGGGCAGGGCTTGGGCAAGGTTCATCAGCGTGACCCCAGGAGAATGGAAACAAAAGCTTAAATGGTTTCGACCCAAGGTAAGTAATTAAGTAGTACTAGCTAGCTAGCTAGCTGCCATCTCTTTAATTATCATGCTTGATTAATTATTATCTGATCAAATTCCATTCTCGTAAAGGCCCTGAAGCAGGCGTAGGGGACTGATCTGTGTGCATTCTGCGTTTGCGAGAACATTCGCATGATGGCGTCCGAAAGGAGCAGATCTCAAAGACAGGAATGGGTACGCTTGTCAAAACACTATTCACAATTTTACACCATTATCGATATCTAGTCACACAACTAATACACATGCATATTGATCTCCTTCTTAACAGTTCACAGAGGTGGGAGAAGCTCCTAGAAAGCGGGAGCGTAGAAGCACTTCAAGAGGAAATAAGCGGGATTTTTGCTCGACCAGGTCATAAATCCGAAGGAGAATACTATTACCGCTACTGCCCCCATCGTGCTCGAAGGCACCAATTAGGCTAATGCCACTGGCTCGAAGGCAACATGCATATGTAGGAGAAATTGTATATAGCTATACATGTGTGTATGTGTGAATTAATTTATATATATATATATATATATATATATATATATATATATATATATATATATATATATATATATAATTTCTACAATGTGTAGTATTGTAAAATATCAGCAAGCGAAAAATAATTAAATTGATAACACAAATTTAATTGAAAAATAAAAATAAAACAAAACCCACAAACATTTAGTACGGTTGGTGTTACCAACGGTACTAAAACTCCTGCCCCGAGCTGGCTCGTGCCACGTGGTTGGCCTTTAGCACCGGTTCGTGCTGAACCGGTACTAAGGAGGGGGGGGGGGCTTTAGTGACCACACTTTAGTGCCGGTTGTGGAACCGGCACTAAAGGGTCTTACGAACCGGTGCTATTGCCCGGTTCTGCACTAGTGCAAGCATGCCCCTTAGATTCGCCGTTGATTGGGCGTGTAAGAGCAACTCCGACGCGCACTAAAACTGTCTACATGTGTCCATTTGAGTCAAAACGAACATAAAAGTCGTCCAACATGGCGACCCAAATGGACAAGCGTCCGCTTCTTGTCCGCGCGACCCGTTTCAGTCCCAAATATGGGCCGCGTTTGCATCTGTACGGGCACAAAACAGACAGACGCCCGCCCTTATCCTCCCTTGGCCCTTCTGTCGGTGGCACATTGGCCATTCCGTCTTTCTCCCGTCGACAGCTAGCACACCCAAGGTTCGTGATTCTATTGTATGATTCTACGACTTTACGATCCATATTGACTCATACGATTCTATGATTCTAGTTAGTAAAATCTACATTTCTATGATTCTGGTAGTGAAGATTCTACAATTTGCGGCCCTACCATTAGGGCTCTGGTCCGGTTCAGAATCATGATTCTGACAACATTGAGCACACCCGACCGTCCCATCCGCCGCCGCTGCCCAATTCTGGTGCCCAAGTCAGCCGTCTGCACCCACATACCTCCCCCAGCAGGACGCCATCTCATGGTTGTTTTCCACTCTACACTCGAAAATCTATTTCAGCACCCGAGCTCATCTGCACCCGCGTCGATGAAAAAATCAAAACAAATACTAGAAAAATTCAAAAAATTCCAAATAAAATTTGTGTGGTAGACAATTTGATGCGTGAGGCCCGCACCAAATTTCAAGTCATTTGGACATATGAGCAGCTCTCAGCAAAAAAGACAAATCGGGCGAAAACAGGCGATTTGTCTTTTTTGCTGAGAGCTGCTCATATGTCCAAAATGACATAAAATTTGGTGCGGGCCTCACGCATCAAATTTTCTACCACACTAATTTTATTTGGAATTTTTTGAATTTGTTTCGAATGTTTTACGAAATTTTTTCTAACCGGGTGCAGATGAGCCTGGGCACCAAAACGTCCCACTCCTCTACACTCCTCTATTCTCGCGTGGTGTTCCTTGGAGTAATGAGGATGTCATCTATGTGGTCTTAGAATGGCAAACGGTACTATTGTCTTATTTTTGCACCTTCAAATACGCTGGTAGCCACTATTGATGAATTGTTGATTTTCTTGGTCGTGCCTGTAACCAATCAAGCCAATGATCCCCCACATAGTAGCCCGCACATTTCGCGGCCGCATCAGACTGTCACAGAGAGTAAACACCTATTTCTAAGCCATGGCCGAAGACGGTTCAATGAGTTTGTGCAGGTGCAAAGATGACAAGAAAATCTTACTAGTCTTATGACTACACAAGAGGATGAGTATGTTATTAATCGAGAAATAAGTAGTATACTTAAGTCGACCGAGTCATAGTCAGTCCGGTATATTCAAATGCAAAAGCTGGTGAACCAGCTTGCCGTCTGCATGCATTATTTGGGTGCATGTTCCTGGCCAGGCTAGGCCATTGGTCAGACGCGCGGCCGGGGGCAACTAATAATCTTTCCAATTTTTCAATAATGACCGGAGGACTGGCCAGAGAATATGCAGTCTGGCACCAAGCTGGCGAAAATTAATAGATTCCGTGGAAGCCTTCCTTGACTTCGCATACACTCCTCTATATACGGTGGTGGGTTGGTGATTGAAGGCGACATTCACCCAGACCAAGAGAGAGATCCAAGACTAGGCCGGCCGGCCGGAGGAGATCGAGAAGGAGGAGGAGACATGGTGCGCGGGAAGCTGGAGGTGCTGCTCGTCTCCGCCAAGGGCCTCGACGACTCCGATTTCTTCAGTAAGTAACCATCGAACCTATCCGCCGGGCGCCTGCGTCTCGCCGTCATGTAGATCATCATCAGACCTTCGTCCCTTTCTTTTCTTCGTCCTATTAATCAGATAGCATATCTGTGTAGCTGCTGCTCCTGTTAATTAGATAGCATATCTATGTAGCTGCGCCGCGGTTAATTCAGTCACTACTGAATCTGTCTCTGCGTGCGCGTTCTTTTCTTCGTCCCGGCAGAGGATTGAGTATCTATGTGAGAAGGATCTGCACCGATTTGTCAAAATTAAGCACCTTATTATCATGTTCGTCAGCGTCTGCTAGATCTTCATCACTAGATTGCCGATCTGATTGCTGAACTGCTGATGGATCAGATAGCATGGACCCGTACGTGATCCTCACCTGCCGCAGCCACGAGCAGAAGAGCACCGTCGCATCAGGTATATATATATGCACCTATGCATAGATCGTCCATAAGAAACCATTGTCATCTCGTCTCGTCAGAAATTCACTCGTCGTGCAACTTATTACTACAGGAGCAGGGAGCGAGCCTGAGTGGAACGAGACCTTCGTCTTCGCCGTCTCCGGCGACGCTCCAGAGCTCAGGGTCAAGATCATGGACAGCGACGCCCTCTCGGCCGACGACCTCGTCGGAGAAGCATGGCAAGTACCAGACGAACACACCTCCTGTACTCCCGGATCCAAGTGCTAGTAGTACCGTAGTACTGCTCCAATCTGGCACATTATTGTTCCTGCAGAGATTCAGAACACCCCTTACTTTCAGCTGCTCCTTCTGAACTTTAACTTAATTTTCTTCAGTATCCCGCTGGATGCGGTGCTCCAGGAGGGCAGCCTGCCGCCGGCCGTGCACCGGGTCGTCAAGGACGAGGAGTACCGCGGGGAGATCAAGATCGCGCTCACCTTCACCCCGGCAGAGGTAACCGATCATACATGTTTGCCCTTGCCGCGTCGTCGTGGCCGCCATGATCTGACTGCATGTCTTGTTTTCTGCAGGAAAACGAGGAGGAGGAGAGCTACGGCGGCTGGAATCAGTCCACCTGAAGAAGGCCAGCGAGCGAGCAAGATGGTGCTGTATGTCTGTCACAATGGATAACTGCTTTGGATCTCCTTGATGTGTGTGACAGAGAGGGCACTCAGAAAAAACGAGTAAAAATAGGGGAAATATGTATCGATGCATGAAGTACTAATCAAGCAATTCACCGCATCATTCTGTAATGCATAATGGATAGAAAGGCTTTCGATCTCCTTGATGTGTATTACATTCACAAGAATGCGTCAAAATGGGGGAACTATGTATGATACTTTTTTTTTTCCCAGAGTACGCAAATTGCGTACCATAACTTTATAGAATAAGAGAATTGCAAATACAAGACGACTATCACTTATTGCGAACAACAAGCGTAGCACCACTCCACATCCGGCTACTCCAAGGACAGCCAACAACGACAACACAACTACTCCCTCCGTTCAGAATTACTGGTCGTGGAAATGGATGTATCTAGATGTATTTTAGTTCTAAATACAACCATTTCTGAGACAAGTAATTTCGAACAGAGGAAGTATAAGGCAAGAGACCGCCCAAAACCGAAAATTACGCCGCGTATCGACCGACGTCGGTCACACCGAAGAGCAGCAGCTTCAGCCAATCGTCCCTTGTCGACGCACCATCCCCCTTAATGCCTAAAGGAGGTGGCAAGAGGATGGCAGGACTCGATCTGACTTGAGAAAGGCGCCATCTTGGAATCACCAGCAACGACCGTTCATTGCGCCGGAGAAGAACGATCATGGGCAGCGGCAAACACCGGAGGAGCCCAACATAGGACATCCAGACCATGTCTCCTGGCATGATGCTCTCAACAGAGGAACGGCGTTGAGGACGCCGCCATCGTGCCGATCCAGCACTGGATCAAGGCTTTCGCCCGGAGATAATAGCCAACACCAAGCAAGCGAGGGAGATGGCGACACACTCGGCGACGCCTACATGGAGGGTAACGACACCCACGGGTGCCATCGCCGCCGGCCTGGTCACAACCTGGCAGGATTTTCATCCGTAATGCCACCATCTCCACACCTCCAAGGTTTAGGCAGTACCGTCCATGAAGCCTCGCACCGCCGTCACCAGAGCAACTTGCCGTTGAAGCCACGCAACCGAGGTCCTCCCACACCCACATTGTCGAGAGAACGCGACCCAACAACCACCATCCACCCAGACGAGGATCCGCAGCAGCCAACCACACCGTGCAAGAGCTAAATCCACCACGACGGCCTTCACCTGCACCAGGGGAATGCCGCGCAATGAAATCAGCCCCAAGGCCCAAATCGAATTTGAGGGGATTCAGGTCTGACCCGCACCTCCCTACACCACTCCAGCGCCACCACCTCTGCGAGCACCCTAGCGCCCCCAGCACACGGCGGCGGCTGGCCGCCCGCTGCCCGCCAAGGACTCCTTCATGGGCCTCTCAGCGCCGCCGCCACCATTGTCCCGAGCTCCCGCCGTCGCCCCCATCTGCACCGGCACACCACCCTCCTCCACCACTCTGCTGCACACCTTGCCTGGGACCGCCTCTCCGCCGCGCTCCCCGCTGTGCGCCGACGACGGCCACCGCGAATCCCGCCGCCGGCCATCCTGCCACCATGGCAGCCCCGAAGACGATCCACTCCGAGCGAAGGGGCCTGTCGGGGGACGCCGCCAGCACCCGTCGCCTTCGTCGGCGGCACGGCCGCCGCCACGCCGGCGGCAGCGGCCGGAGGAGGAGGAGATCTGGGCCTGCTGGTCTAGGGTTTGGGTGTCCTCTGGAGCCCGCGCTGCGTGCGACCCGGGAGGCGCGGGAGGGGGGGGGGGGAACCAGATCCTCTACCGTGCGAGAAGGCACATCAGATGTGCCGTGCCTTCGTGCTTTCCAGCAAAACAGTGGACCGGGCCTGTAGCCTAGGAGCAGAACGGCCCATCTAATCGGATGCTATTTTGATTGAGTTTCTGTTTATTTTCAGCAGCGTGACAACGTTTTTCTAAATGAACAGCTTGAGAACGGGAGCATCACTAGTTTGTTGAACGGGAGCAAGAATTTTTTTATGGGGAAAATTTCCAACCTATTCATCATTTTGGTTGTTGAACGATGAGCAGATCATGCACGACTGCCCTTGCCGTCCTTCTCACGGAAGGACCGGTTGAAGACGCAGTACGGATCGAGCCGGATTTGCTCGTCGTTGGAGCTGTCCTCCTTCTTCTCCTTTGGTGGCAGTCTGGCCATGGCACGGACCGCCCAATTCTGCTCTCGGGCGAGGGGACGGTGTTCCTCCACTGCCAATTTCTTCATAATGCGGGCGCTGATGGCTTCCTCCTCTGCAGCCTCCCGCGCCGCCTCATCAGCCACCATTTCCGCCATGATACGCGCCTCCACGACCCTTATCCTCTCCCTCCCACGGCGGGCTGCCCATTCCCGGTGGAACTCATAATCTGCCCACCCATTGATGGGGAAGGAGAGATTTTCATGCTGCTGGGACCGCGATGATCCAGACTCAGAGGACCCGAGCGCCCGTTGAGCTGACGCTATGGAGTCGCGCCAGACAGATCCGTGCATCGTCTGGGCGCTGTCCTCTCGGGAGCGGTGGAGTGCAATGTGTCCGACGCGGCAAGCGCACCCGGGTGCCCCCATATCCTCTATGCAATAATGTTGTCGTATAAGGGCATCTTCAACGCTGACCCTCAAATCCGTTCTGGCATCTTCTGTCCACGGATAGGGGGACCATCTGCGGACACGGATGTCTTGAGCCGCCATCTAACGTTGTCCGCATATATTTCAACTACTTTTTGAACTAACCGGATGAAATTCATGCAAACACGACGGATTTCATCAAAATTCAGGCATAACTTATATAAAAGGTCAATATTTCGACAATTTAACTAAAAACTTAAAAAATAAATCATAAACTCTATACGAGACGACAACCTCGTACGCATGGCCGCCCCGTTCTGCCGTACCGCCATCACCATCCTTCTCCTCGAAGACGACAACCCTCGAGCCCGAGGGGCCGCCAACAACGCCTCCTTTAAGGTATGGGTGCAACCGCGCCTTCCTTATGGCCGATGGCAGTTCCGCGATGGCTTGGCGGCGGATGTGGCGGGACGGCGAGTCGGGCCCGTTAATGCACGCGTTCCGGCTGTACGTCGGTGGCGACGCTCGTCCTTCACGCGGAGTTTCAATCTACGCTTCTCTTCATTAGCGGCCATCGCTGTTCGGTGCACTGGTTTGGGTCCTTAGTATGCCAATTTTTTCACTACTACTACAACAAGTTTTGTTTGGCTCTGACAAGGGAGTGGCGATGACGGCGGAGTGCCTTCGGCTCGCTCTGTTGCTTGTAGTCGTTGTTGGGTGGTCTTAAGACATGGATTTATTTTTGGTTATTTCTAGTATTCCTTATTCAGACATGACAAATGATGAATACTCCCTCCGTCCTTTAAAGAGTGTACTTCCAACTTTGTTGGAGGGTCAAACTATCCCAATGTTTAACCGAGTTTGTGCAAAAATATATCAATGTTTATAAAACCAAATAGGTATATGATGAAAATATATTTTATCATGAATCTAATGCTACTAATTTGATGGCATAAATGTTGATGCTTTATTGTATAAATACGGTCAAACATAAAAAGGTTTGACTTTCCAACAAGGTTGGAAGTACACTCTTCAAAGGACGGAGGGAGTAGGTTGGAAATTTTCCCCATAAAAAAAATCTTGCTCTCGTTCAACAAACTAGTGATGCTCCCGTTCTCAAGTGTTCTTTTAGACAAAAGTTGTCAAGTTGCTTTTTTTGGGGGGAACGTTGTCAAGCTGCTCAAAATAAACAGAAAACTCAATCAAAATAGCATGCACATTAGTTGGGCCGTTCTGCTGGTAGGCTACAGGCCCCGGGGTGGCAAATACTTAAGCCTTAAGCCTTATGTATCGATACTAATTAAGCAATTCACCGCATCATTTTGCAATGCATACCAATACTGCTTAAGGAATTCATTGTACCATTTTTGTTCCACGCCAAGGCTAGATTTTTTGGACCGTGAAAAACCTCCACAACCAGAAAGTAATAATGAAAAGGGGGAATTTAACGGAAATGGGTTCGGCGCATTAGGAGGAAACCTACTGTCGAACTCCACACTTGGAGTCTTGGGCGCATTAGGAGCATCCTAGTCCCCGCCGCCGCAATCCCTGGCTGCTCCTCAGGCTTGCCCGATGCCTTCCTCATGCAGCAGCGAGTATGGATGGAGTAGATCGGGGTCCTGGCGGTAGGAGGGGTCGAACCCCAGTCGTGCAAGGCTCCGAGGGAGGGGTCGGGGCAAGACTATCAGAGAGGTGGCCTGCGGGAGAAGGAGGGGGAGGGCCGGATGCGATGCAGGAAGAAGTGCTCCATTTGAACAGCATAACTTCTAAAAGGCAAAATATACGGACACAGTTACTCTAAACAAATTTTTTTAGAAGCATGGCAGTTTATTCTTTAAATAGAATGAAAGCGTTGTTCTAGATTTAGTGCCGTTTACATGGCAATCTATATCTAATAATAAAGTCATTAGTGCTTCTTGTGAAACGTCACATAAATCGTCACACCAAAGTTGCAAATATTACCATCGATGCCAGCAATAAATGACAAAAAACGTTTCACACATAGGAATTCCCGACCAGCCCATGGAACAGGGCCTCCTATACTGCGCTCAGCGCACTTGAAGAAGACGCAGCGCGCCCGTTTGGGCCGGCCCATGTGCGGGCAGCCTGTTTTTAAATTTTGCTTTCTTTTTTTATTTTCTCTTTTCATTTTGTCATACTTTAAATAATTTGGTACATCATAAGAGTCCCAAATATTTAAAAAATTATATAAAATGTTCAACAAGTCATAATTTTTTTGTGGATTCAAAAAATATTTGCATATTCAAAAAATGTTCACAATTTTGAAAACAAATGTTTGGAAATGCCGAATGTTCATGTTTTTTTAATTTCGTGAATTAAAAAATGTTGATGAAATTGAACAAAATGTTCGCCGAAATTTTATCTGTGACGCAGCAAAATGTTATCATGGCCTTTGGAGATTATGATTTTTTTTCTCTCGTTGCAATGCACGGGCCCTTTTGCTGGTAGACACTAATGCAGCTTCTCCTATGACCATTTTACTGGTCCTTAGCTGCTACCCTTTTCCTTTTCAACATCATGTGCCACTTATGCCACTAGTCACTCCACCCTTCATAAAGATGCATGTATTTACTACTGTCCTCTTCCTTTTCCACATCATGTGCCACTTTTGCCACTGATCCCTCCAAAGATGCATTTGTATAATGTGTCTACTAAAATATCTCTTTCAAATATAATAATGTCTATAGAAATATACAATGCGAAATGACTCACTGAGCATTAGTCACCGAGTATAATGTTTGCAGGAAATGTCCAAAAAGCATCCGAGTCACCTTGAGATTGAAAGCTGGAACTGTTGAATTCTTTCTCCTTTACAAATATGAATATGCTTTAGTTTTTAACTGTAACTGAAGCACTTTGAAGTTCCTACTTCCTTTTCTCTAGAGAGATGAACAACCTGAGATGAATAATACTACCAATATACATGACTTTCCATTCGTGCCATAATAATGTTCAAGTGCTGGATTATTCAAATAAATGTCAATATATGCTTTGAGTGGATGCATCATGCATTCAATAAGTACACAAGCACCTTGTGACTGATATACCTAATTTGTTGAAATATATGCTCTGCTGGTATGATGTAACCAACTTATTAGACCTAAAAAGAGTTTGATGCCATTTTAAAACCTAGATTAAAGTGAGTGACTTGTGTGGTATGTACATAGTAAAGCATACATAAAATATATTTTGCTTAAGTGGATTATGAGTCCTATCTGAACTAACCTTATGATAGTGAGGGTTTGATTAATTATCCTGTTGTCGAATGTTTGACGTGTCTTGATGGGCAAGTAGTTGTATATAAGCAATCATCTTTGAAGTTCTAACAAACGATAGTAATGGGCAACACAGCACCTTATGCTGTTTCATTTCTCTTAAGGTTTATCTATGGAGTTATGCATATACTTACCAAAGCTGCTTTTAACCAAGGTACAAGTACATACGTTCTTAATTTCTACAGGCATGGAATAGCCACCATGTTCTTACTGCCCATTGCCTTTGCGATTGAAAGGTATGCCGATTTTTGGCTTCTTAGTTACCTAGATCTGCATGTCATCTAGGAAGCATGCACTGAGATTTATTTTGCAGGAAAACTGCCCCACAAATATCATGCAAAGTCTGTCTGAAGCTATTTGTGCATGCATTATATGGGTAGGTCAAAGTACAAGCCGGAAATGTTTTTATACACTTGTTCTTCTTGTTTATCAAATGGTACTGTTAGATTAAAAATATTATTTGCAGCAGTGCATTATTTTCTCATATTTTTTGTATTTTATTGGGATGAGAGTAGTTATGCGAGGAATGGTGACATGCAGTTGTTAGACATCTATCCAATACCATAACTGTATCATTATGTTTGTTCTTATCCAAACTTTATATGCTTAAAACTCTTTTGTGTGCCCTTGCAATATACAAATTTCCTTTATTTCATTAATTCCTTCCTCGTTCATTTTGGTTTCAGTGTAGTATACTCATCACATTCATCAATGGAAATCCGTCCTTTCTAGCAGAGAATTTCAGTTCTACCTGATTTAATATATATTTCCAATTGTTACACTAATTGCACAAATTGTTGTTCATCGTTGTGGGGAAAGTCGGTATTTACTTAGGTTAACTGATCAACTTTCTACGGAAGTGTTGTGCAAAGCTAAGATTTATGTAAATAGTTATTGTATAGAACCATACCATCTTTTTTCTATCTTACAACAGACCCTTTGGTATTTCTTAGTTAAACTGATTCATTTTCTATTAATGTTATACTACATCTTATACTCTTGTTTCATTTCCCCAGGTTGTCTGCCCCTTTTAACATATCATGTGTTGGCCTCAAATATGCTTCAGCAGCTTCTGCTTCTGCAGTAATAAATCTCCTGCCAGTTTTAACTTTTATTTTGGCTCTTCTGTTGGGGTATGTGTTATTAATGATAATTTTGTTCCTATGGCTAGTTTTTTCTTTGCCTTGTGGTAAATACTACAATTTAGATATGTCATCAAACTAAGTGTGAGTGGGAGCAGATGATATCACTAGCTGAGTTATGTGTGCAACGGTTGGAAGTATCACCTTTGAGTGTTGTAGTGGGTGGAGATAACACCTTCGAGTGGTAACTTTCTCTCTCATTAATTTTGCTGCGATAAAATAGTATAGTGATTTATATTTAATTATATATAGTGGGAGTGCTAATCAGTTGCTATTGGTTATGTTCATCTGACATTTGACCAACATCCCTCACTTATCAGGGTGTACCAATTTTTTCATCGACACTAATTGAGTACCATTGTGAAATTTGTTTATTGCGCTTCTTTGAATTTAGTAAATCCTATTAGCTAAATGCTTGTGCTGCTACGTAAGTTATTTTCTGTTATATATTACAGTTGTTAAAATGCTTCTGCCAGATAGTCCATGAGTTCGTACAAACTTTAGAAACATCATCTAAAAAATATGCATTAGTCGAATCAACCGTATGTACATCCTCTGAAAAATGGATGACAGCTGTGGTAATTACTAATAACTTAAGAAGTGAATGCACGGCCACCAACTCTGATCATTACCATTAGTATTTAGTAGTCTAAACATATATACTTTAGTGTAGATGTGAGTGCATTGATGAACATGGTGTAGTAAAGATAGTGGGACTGACAATTAGTTTGACTTGCTTTATATACAATGTGAACTTTTATGATAAAAATTCCGTGTAATGGGGAGCGATTTGTTCTTCTCCTTATGGTAGAATGGAGTCTTTGCAATTAAAGCGCTTCCATGGGATTATGAAAGTTTCTGGTATAGTGCTTTGTGCGGCTGGTGTTACTGTACTAACGCTATACCAAGGACCGGAGCTCAAATCTGTTGTCCATTACCATCTTTTTCACCACGCGAGTCAAGTTGATACTCATCCCTCAAGGAGCTGGATATTGGGAATTCTCCTGCAGTCTCTTGCGACTGTATTGTTTGCTCTTTGGACAGTGTTTCAGGTATGCATCTCGCTGTGTGCACAGGTTACACAATCAAGTGTGTGTGGGCATGTTGTGATGCTAATTTATCCATCCTAAATTTAGCCTGCATGTTGCTTTCTAGGGCCCATTGCTGGAGGAGTATCCATCCATAATGCTTAACACTAGCCTTCAGATTGTCTTTGCGACTGTTCAATCTTTCTTTATGGCTCTAGTGATGGAGAGAGACTTTTCAAGATGGAAGCTGAGCTTGGATGTAGGTCTTGTCGCGATCGTCTATTGTGTAAGTATAAGAATCCCCTCGGTAGCAGCAAATGGTTGATTCATTAGAAAACAAAAATCCTAATCTCTGTGAAATTACTCATTTGTAGGGCGTATTTGTTTCCGCATTGGTAAATTACCTGCAAATCTGGGTAATCGGCAGGTGCGGCCCAGTATTCCTGTCCATGACAGTACCCCTAACTTTGGTTATCACGGTCATTCTGTCACTACTCATAGGAGAACCGGTCAGCCTTGGAAGGTTCATTTCTTAATGTTTTCTTGTTAGACAGAAAAACTACACCAAAAATGAAATTCTCTTGAAATGTCCCCATTGATAAACAGTGTAATTAGTGGAGCGTTGATGGTTGGTGGTCTGTACAATGTTCTCTGGGGGAAGGGAATAGAGCAAGTAGCTCTGTGCAAGCAAGGAGGTAGCAGAGAAAATGCAGCATGCTTTGATTTGGAGGAACAAGAAAGCGGCGCACCAGTTCCAGCAACGCAGGATTCAATCAAGCCAATGCCTGATTCGAAAGAGAGGACTGCTGCACCCAAATGAAACGGTGAGCAGCAAACGTTGTTAGGTCTAGAGGACTCCAGAACCCAGACTGCCTTTATTAAGGGTAGATATATAATGGAAGGGGTGGTTATACTACATGAAGCCTTGAATTCTTTCCACAAAAATAAGAAGATGCTTTAATGTTCAAAGTTGATTTTGAGAAGGCATATGATAAAATCAAATGGCCCTTTGTGATTCAAATGTTAAATATGAAAGGATTTCCTGATAAATGGTGTGACTGTGTAATGGAAACAATGAGAGGGGGGCATGTTGGGGTTAGAGTAAATGATGAAATTGGTCCATATTTTAAAAATTTTAAAGGTCTAAGACAGGGAGATGCTATGTCACCTCTACTTTTTGATTTGGCTGCTGATGCCTTGGCCATCCTAATGAATAATGCTCTGAAACATGATTTTGTTAAAGGGGTATTGAATAATGGAGAGGATAAGGGGATTAATATGTTACAATATGCTGATGACACCATATTCCTGATTAAAGATGAGGTAGAAAGTGTAAAAAACCTCAAATTCATTCTAGGAGCTTTTAAGCAAATGTCTGGGCTTAAAATTAATTTTCACAAGAGTGAATTGCTGTTATTTGGCAAGGCCAAAGAGAAATAAATGATATATCAAGAAATTCTGACATGTAAAATGGGAGAACTACCTATTAGATATCTAGGAATGCCTATGTCAGAAACTAGAATTAGAAATACACATTGGGATTGTGTGACTGATAAAATTGAAAAGAGGTGTGGGTGTTGGCAAGGGAAGCTGCTGGGTTCCATTGCTGGCAGAATTACTTTGGTGCAAGAATGCTTGACCAATATACCCTTATTCATGATGTCCTTCTATGCTGTCCCCAAAGGGATTATCAAAAAAGCAGATTTCTTCAGGGCTAGGTTGGTGTGGCAGGAAGATGAAAATGTTAAAAAATATCACTTGGTGAAATGGAAAGAATGCTGTCTACCCAAGGAGGTAGGTGGTTTAGGGATACTTAATTTGAAAACAATGAATATTGCACTGCTTGCTAAGTGGTTTTGGAAAATGGAGACAGAAGAAGGTCTCTGGCAGAATGTATTGGATGAAAAATACAGAAAAGGTGGCTGTCTAGCATTAGTTAGTAAGAAACCTGGAGACTCCCAATTCTGGGCTAATCTGTTAAAAATAAAAGAGATCTTCTACAATTTTTTTAAAAAAGAGGTGGGAAATGGGAGACACTAGGTTCTGGGAAGATTCTTGGGTTGATGATAAACCTTTGAGAGATGCCTATCCTAGACTGTATGATATATGTTTTGACCACAATATAACTGTGGAAGAGGCCATACAAAAAGGGTGGCATGGGTTCAAATTTAGAAGAACCTTGTATGGGGAGACTCTGGGGTTATGGAATTGCCTCAAAAAAAAAGATGTGAAGAAGTACCTATGCAAGAAGGGGCAGATAAAATTTTCTGGACCCTCACTGCTGACCGTAGGTTTTCTGTGGGGTCCCTCTATAGGAAATTGATTACTGTAGGGGTGAAATTCCCACAAAAATACCTATGGAAAATTAAGGTGCCTGCAAAGCTGAAAGTTTTCTTATGGTTAGTTAACAAAAAAAGTATCCTGACTAAGGATGTGTTGTTGAAAAAGGGTTGGAGGGGGGGAGGAATGTGTTCTTTGTGGGAAAGATGAACCTATTGATCACTTGCTATTTTCTTCTCCTACAGCTTCATTGTTGTGGAGTTTGGTTAGATGTGTATGTGGTTTTAAAACTGTTCCACTAAATGTGAAAGATTGTTTTGGGGATTGGATTAGAAGATTTAATAAAGAGGATAAGAAAATGGTTATAGTTGGGGTTTCAGCCCTATTTTGGGCAATCTAGAAAAACATAAATGCGATTATATTCGAAAAGAAAAGGATAAATGATCCTTTCTATATTATCAAAATGATGTGTAAATGGTTAACTGACTGGTCTATTCTGCAGATAAAGGAGCCGTCAAAAAAATGCTGGAGCTGGGAGCAAGAGTGCTAGAGCAGGCAGCAAGTGAGGTGTTCACAGCCAGGCAGGGGTGGAGGATCAATGTTGCTAGGCTGGAATGAAGAAACTCTTGATGTGGTGACCCTGGCGTTGCTGTTAGTTCTAGTTGTTGGGGAACGTAGTAATTTCAAAAATTTCCTACGCACACTCAAGACCATGGTGATGGCATAGCAAGGAGAGGGGAGAGTGTCGTCCACGCACCTCGTGAGACCGAAAGCGAAGCGTTATAACAACGCGGTTGATGTAGTCGTGCGTCTTCACGATCCGACCGATCCAAGCACCGAGCGTACAGCACCTCCGAGTTCTGCACACGTTCAGCTCGATGGCGATCCCGGACTCCGATCCAGCAAAGTGTCGGGATGAGTTCCGTCAAGACGACGCGTGGTGACGATGATGATGCTCCACCGGCGCAGGGCTTCGCCTAAGCTCCATGACGATATGACTTCTCCGGCGCGGGGCTTCGCTTAAGCTCATGACGATATGACCAAGTGGAATATGGTGGAGGGGGCACGCGACACGGCTAAGGAACGATCCGTAGATCAACTTGTGTGTCATGGGGTGCCCCCTGCCCCGTATATAAAGGAGCAAGGGAGGAGGTGGCGGCCTAGGAGGGGCGCACAAGGGGGGAGTCCTACTCCCACGGGAGTAGGACTCCTCCTTTCCTAGTAGGAGTAGGAGAGTAGGAAGGGAAGGGAGGAAGGGTGCGGCCCTCCCTTAGTCAATTCGGACTAGGCCTTGGGCGCGCGGCCTGCCCTAGGCAGCCCTCTCTCTTTCCCGCAGGGCCCAATAAGGCCCAATACTTCTCCCGGCGAATTCCCGTAACTCTCGGTACTCCGAAAAATACCGAATCATTCGAACCTTTCCGAACTCGAATATAGTCGTCCAATATATCGATCTTTACGTCTCGACCATTTCGAGACTCCTCGTCATGTCCCCGATCTCATCCGGGACTCCGAACTCCTTCGGTACATCAAAACTCATAAACTCATAATATAACTGTCATCGAAACCTTAAGCGTGCGGACCCTACGGGTTCGAGAACTATGTAGACATGACCTAGAACTATTCTCGGTCAATAACCAATAACGGAACCTGGATGCCCATATTGGCTCCTACATATTCTACGAAGATCTTTATGGTCAAACCGCATAACAACATACTTTGTTCCTTTTGTCATCGGTATGTTACTTGCCCGAGATTTGATCGTCGGTATCCAATACCTAGTTCAATCTCGTTACCGGCAAGTCTCTTTACTCGTTACGTAATGCATCATTCAGTAACTAACTCATTAGCTACATTGCTTGCAAGGCTTATAGTGATGTGCATTACCGAGAGGGCCCAGAGATACCTCTCCGACAATCGGAGTGACAAAACCTAATCTCGAAATACGCCAACCCAACATGTACCTTTGGAGACACCTGTAGTACTCCTTTATAATCACCCGATTACGTTGTGACGTTTGGTAGCACCAAAGTGTTCCTCCGTGGCGGAGTTGCATAATCTCATAGTTACAGGAACATGTATAAGTCATGAAGAAAGCAATAGCAACATACTAAGCGATCAAGTGCTAGGCTAACGGAATGGGTCATGTCAATCAGATCATTCTCCTAATGATGTGATCCCGTTAATCAAATGACAACTCATGTCTATGGTTAGGAAACATAACCATCTTTGATTAACGAGCTAGTCAAGTAGAGGCATACTAGTGACACTCTGTTTGTCTATGTATTCACACATGTATTATGTTTCCTGGTTAATACAATTCTAGCATGAATAATAAACATTTATCATGATATAAGGAAATAAATAATAACTTTATTATTGCCTCTAGGGCATATTTCCTTCAGTCTCCCACTTGCACTAGAGTCAATAATCTAGTTCACATCGCCATGTGATTTAACATCAATAGTTCACATCTATATGTGGTTAACACCCATAGTTCACATCGACATGTGACCAACACCCAAAGGGTTTACTAGAGTCAGTAATCTAGTTCACATCGCTATGTGATTAACACCCAAAGAGTACTAAGGTGTGATCATGTTTTGCTTGTGAGATAATTTTAGTCAGCGGTGCATCACATTCAGAGCCGTAAGTATTTTGCAAATTTCTATGTCTACAATGCTCTTGCACGGAGCTACTCTAGCTAATTGCTCCCACTTTCAATATGTATCCAGATTGAGACTCGAGTCATCTAGATTAGTGTTAAAACTTGCATCGACGTAACCCTTTACGACGAACCTTTTTTCACTTCCATAATCGAGAAACATATCCTTATTCCACTAAGGATAATTTTGACCGCTGTCTAGTGATCTACTCCTAGATCACTATTGTACTCCCTTGCCAAAATTAGTGTAGGGTATACAATAGATCTGGTATACAGCATGGAATACTTTATAGAACCTATGGCTGAGGCATAGGGAATGACTTTCATTCTCTTTCTATATTCTGCCGTGGTCGGGCTTTGAGTCTTACTCAATTTCACACCTTGTAACACAGGCAAGAACTCTTTCTTTGACTGTTCCATTTTGAACTACTTCAAAAACTTGTCAAGGTATGTATTCATTGAAAAACTTATCAAGTGTCTTGATCTATCTCTATAGATCTTGATGCTCAATATGTAAGCAGCTTCACCGAGGTCTTTCTTTGAAAAAACTCCTTTCAAACACTCCTTTATGCTCTGCAGAATAATTCTACATTATTTCCGATCAACAATATGTCATTCACATATACTTATCAGAAAGGTTGTAGTGCTCCCACTCACTTTCTTGTATATACAGGCCTTTCCAAAAGTCTGTATAAAACCATATGCTTTGATCAACACATCAAAGCGTATATTCAACTCGAGATGCTTGCACCAGTCCATTGATGGATCGCTGGAGCTTGCACATTTTGTTAGCACCTTTAGGATTGACAAAATCTTCTGGTTGCATCATATACAACTCTTCTTTAAGAAAACCATTAAGGAATGCAGCTTTGACATCCATTTGCCAGATTTCATAAAATGTGGCAATTGCTAACATGATTCGGACAGACTTTTAAGCATCGATACGATTGAGAAAATCTCATTGTATTCAACATCTTGAACTTTGTCAAAAACCTTTTTCGACAAGTCTAGCTTTGTAGATAGTAACACTACTATCAGCATATGTCTTCCTCTTGAAGATCCATTTATTTAACATGGCTTGCTGACCATCGAGCAAGTCAATCAAAGTCCATACTTTGTTCTCATACATGGATCATATCTCAGATTTTTATGGCCTCAAGCCATTTCGCGGAATTGGGCTCATCATCGCTTCCTCATAGTTCGTAGGTTTATCATGGTCTAGTAACATGACTTCTAGAATAGGATTACCGTACCACTCTGGTGCGGATCTTACTCTGGTTGACCTACGAAGTTCTGTAGTAACTTGATCTGAAGTTTCATGATCATCATCATTAACTTCCTCACTAATTGGTGTAGGAATCACTGGAACTGATTTCTGTGATGAACTACTTTCCAATAAGGGAGAAGGTACAATTACCTCATCAAGTTCTACTTTCCTCCCATTCACTTCTTTCGAGAGAAACTTCTTCTCTAGAAAGGATCCATCTTAGCAACGAAAAACTTGCCTTCGGATCTGTGATAGAAGGTGTACCCAATAGTTACCTTTGGGTATTTTATGAAGACGCACTTCTCCGATTTGGCTTCGAGCTTATCAGGTGAAAAAATTTCACATAAGCATCACAACTCCAAACTTTAAGAAACGACAGCTTAGGTTTCTTTGTTAAACCATAGTTCATACGGTGTCGTCTCAACGGATTTAGATGGTGCCCTATTAAACGTGAATGCAGCTGTCTCTAATGCATAACCCCAAAACGAGAGTGGTAAATCGGTAAGAGACATCATTGATCGCACCATATCTAATAAAGTACGGTTATGACGTTTGGACACACCATTACACTGTGGTGTTCCAGGTGGCGTGAGTAGTGAAACTATTTCACATTGTTTTAACTGAAGACCAAACTCGTAACTCAAATATTCGTCTCCGTGATCAGATCGCAGAAACTTTATTTTCTTGTTACGATGATTTTTCCACTTCACTCTGAAATTCTTTGAACCTTTCAATTATTTCAGACTTATGTTTCATCAAGTAGATATACCCATATCTGCTCAAATCATCTTGTGAAGGTCAGAAAATAACGATACTTGCCACGAGCATCAACACTCATTGGATCGCATACATCGGTATGTATTATTTCCAATAAGTCAGTAGCTTGTTCCATTGTTCCGGAGAACGGAGTTTTAGTCATCTTGCCCAAAAGGCACGGTTCGCAAGCATCAAATGATTCATAACCAAGTGATTCCAAAATCCATCCTTATGGAGTTTCTTCATGCGCTTTATACCGATATGACCCAAGCGGCAGTGCCACAAATAAGTTGCACTATCATTATTAACTTTGCATCTTTTGGCATCAATATTATGAATATGTATCACTACGATCGAGATCCAATAAACTATTTTCATTGGGTGTATGACCATCGAAGGTTTTATTCATTTAAACAGAACAACAATTATTCTTTGACTTTAAATGAATAACCGTTTTGAAAACTATTTTCATTGGGTGTATGACCATTGAAGGTTTTATTCATGTAAATAGAACAACAATTATTCTTTGACTTTAAATGAATAACCGTTTTGCAATAAACATGATCAAATCATATTCATGCTCAACGCAAACACCAAATAACATTTATTTAGGTTTAACACTAATCCCGAAAGTATAGGGAGTGTGCGATGATGATCATATCAATCTTGGAACTACTTCCAACACTCATGGTCACTTCCCCTTCAACTAGTTTCTGTTCATTCTGCAACTCCTGTTTCGAGTTACTACTCTTAGCAACTGAACCAGTATCAAATACCGAGGGGTTGCTACGAACACTAGTAAAATACACATCAATAATCTGTATATCAAATATACCTTTGTTTACTTTGCCATCCTTCTTATCCGCCAAATACTTGGGGTAGTTCCGCTCAAATGACCAGTTCCATTGCAGCAAAAGCACTTAGTCTCAGGCTTAGGTCCAGACTTGGGTTTCTTCACTCGAGTAGCAACTTGCTTGCCGTTCTTCTTGAAGTTCCCCTTCTTCCCTTTTCCCTTTTCCTTGAGACTAGTGGTCTTGTCAACCATCAACACTTGATGTTTTTCTTGATTTCTACCTTCGCCGATTTTAGCATCGCGAAGAGCTTGGGAATTGTTTTCGTCATCCCTTGCATACTATAGTTCATCACGAAGTTCTAGTAACTTAGTGATGGTGACTAGAGAATTCTGTCAATCACTATCTTATCTGGAAGATTAACTCCCACTTGATTCAAGCGATTGAAGTACCCAGACAATCTGAGCACATGCTCACTAGTTGAGCGATTCTCCTCCATCTTTTAGCTATAGAACTTGTTGGAGACTTCATATCTCTCAACTCGGGTATTTGCTTGAAATATTAACTTCAATTCCTGGAACATCTCATATGGTCCATGACGTTCAAAACGTCTTTGAAGTCCCGATTCTAAGCCGTTAAGCATGGTGCACTAAACTATCAAGTAGTCATCATATTGAGCTAGCCAAACGTTCATAAATGTATGCATCTGCTCCTGCAATAGGTCTGTCACCTAGCGGTGCATTAAGGACATAATTCTTCTGTGCAGCAATGAGGATAAACCTCAGATCACGGATCCAATCCGCATCATTGCTACTAACATTTTCAATACAATTTTCTCTAGGAACACATATAAAAACATAGGGAAGCAACAACGCGAGCTATTGATCTACAACATAATCTGCAATATACTACCGGGACTAAGTTCATGATAAATTAAAGTTCAATTAATCATATTACTTAAGAACTCCCACTTAGATAGACATCTCTCTAGTCATCTAAGTGATTACGTGATCCAAATCAACTAAACCATGTCCGATCATCACGTGAGATGGAGTAGTTTCAATGGTGAACATCACTATGTTGATCATATCTACTATATGATTCACGCTCGACCTTCGGTCTCCGTGTTCGAGGCCATATCTGTTATATGCTAGGCTCGTCAAGTTTAACCTGAGTATTCGCGTGTGCAACTGTTTTGCACCGTTGTAGATGGACGTAGAACTTATCACACCCGATCATCACGTGGTGTCCGGGTACTACGAACTTTGGCAACGGTGCATACTCAGGAGAACACTTCTTGATAATTTTAGTGAGAGATCATCTTATAATGCTACCGTCAATCAAAGCAAGATAAGATGCATAAAGGATAAACATCACATGCAATCAATATAAGTGATATGATATGGTCATCATCATCTTGTGCTTGTGATCTCCATCGCCAAGCACCGTCATGATCACCATTGTCACGGTAGCGACACCTTGATCTCCATCATAGCATCATTGTCGTCTCGCCAACTATTGCTTCTCGACTATCGCTACTGCTTAGTGATAAAGTAAAGCAATTACATGGCTTTTGCATTTCATACAATAAAGCGACAACCATATGGCTCCTGCCAGTTGCCGATAACTCTCGGTTACAAAACATGATCATCTCATACAATAAATATAGCATCACGTCTTGACCATATCACATCACAACATGCCCTGCAAAAACAAGTTAGACGTCCTCTACTTTGTTGTTGCAAGTTTTACGTGGCTGCTACGGGCTGAGCAAGAACCGTTCTTACCTCGCATCAAAACCACAACGATAGTTTGTCAAGTTGGTGCTGTTTTAACCTTCGCAAGGACGGGCGTAGCCACACTCGGTTCAACTAAAGTGAGAGAGCGGACACCCACGGTCACCTTTAAGCAACTAGTGCTCGAAGCGGTGAACCAGTCTCGCGTAAGCGTACGCGTAATGTCGGTCCGGGCCGCTTCATCTCACAATACCGCCGAACCAAAGTATGACATGCTGGTAAGCAGTATGACTTATATCGCCCACAACTCATTTGTGTTCTACTCGTGCACATGACATCAACGCATAAAACCAGGCTCGGATGCCACTGTTGGGGAACGTAGTAATTTCAAAAATTTCCTACGCACACTCAAGACCATGGTGATGGCATAGCAAGGAGAGGGGAGAGTGTCTGTCCACGTACCCTCGTAGACCGAAAGCGGAAGCGTTATAACAACGCGGTTGATGTAGTCGTACGTCTTCACGATCCGACCGATCCAAGCACCGAACGTACGGCACCTCCGAGTTCTGCACACGTTCAGCTCGATGACGATCCCCGGACTTCGATCCAGCAAAGTGTCGGGGATGAGTTCCGTCAGCACGACGGCGTGGTGACGATGATGATGCTCCACCGACGCAGGGCTTCGCCTAAGCTCATGACGATATGACTTCTCGGCGCAGGGCTTCGCTTAAGCTCGCGACGATATGACCGAAGTGGAATATGGTGGAGGGGGCACCGCACACGGCTAAGGAACGATCCGTAGATCAACTTGTGTGTCATGGGGTGCCCCCTGCCCCAGATATAAAGGAGCAAGGGAGGAGGTGGCGGCCTAGGAGGGGCGCACAGGGGGAGTCCTACTCCCCGGGAGTAGGACTCCTCCTTTCCTAGTAGGAGTAGGAGAGTAGGAAGGGAAGGGAGGAAGGGTGCGGCCCTCCCTTAGTCCAATTCGGACTAGGCCTTGGGCGCGCGGCCTGCCCTAGGCAGCCCCTCTCTCTTCCCGCAGGGCCCAATAAGGCCCAATACTTCTCCCGGCGAATTCCCGTAACTCTCCGGTACTCGAAAAATACCGAATCATTGGAACCTTTCCGAACTCGAATATAGTCGTCCAATATATCGATCTTTACGTCTCGACCATTTGAGACTCCTCGTCATGTCCCCGATCTCATCCGGGACTCCGAACTCCTTCGGTACATCAAAACTCATAAACTCATAATATAACATCATCGAAACCTTAAGCGTGCGGACCCTACGGGTTCGAGAACTATGTAGACATGACCTAGAACTATTCTCGGTCAATAACCAATAGCGGAACCTGGATGCCCATATTGGCTCCTACATATTCTCTGAAGATCTTTATGGTCAAACCGCATAACAACATACTTTGTTCCTTTTGTCATCGGTATGTTACTTGCCCGAGATTTGATCGTCGGTATCAATACCTAGTTCAATCTCGTTACCGCAAGTCTCTTTACTTGTTACGTAATGCATCATTCAGTAACTAACTCATTAGCTACATTGCTTGCAAGGCTTATAGTGATGTGCATTACCGAGAGGGCCCAGAGATACCTCTCCGACAATCGGAGTGACAAAACCTAATCTCGAAATACGCCAACCCAACATGTACCTTTGGAGACACCTGTAGTACTCCTTTATAATCACCCAGTTACGTTGTGACGTTTGGTAGCACCCAAAGTGTTCCTCCGGTAAACGGGAGTTGCATAATCTCATAGTTACAGGAACATGTGTAAGTCATGAAGAAAGCAATAGCAACATACTAAACGATCAAGTGCTAGGCTAACGGAATGGGTCATGTCAATCAGATCATTCTCCTAATGATGTGATCCCGTTAATCAAATGACAACTCATGTCTATGGTTAGGAAACATAACCATCTTTGATTAACGAGCTAGTCAAGTAGAGGCATACTAGTGACACTCTGTTTGTCTATGTATTCACACATGTATTATGTTTCCTGGTTAATACAATTCTAGCATGAAAAATAAACATTTATCATGATATAAGGAAATAAATAATAACTTTATTATTGCCTCTAGGGCATATTTCCTTCACTAGTTGCTGCTGAGCTGCCTTTAGTTCCTGGTTTTTCTTTTGTTGTAATGATCGGTTTAGACTGTGGATTGTGTCTTCGGTTGTGAAATGTTGGGTTCTAGCGTGGATGTTTGGCCTTTGTTGGCCTTTTGTGGTGTTGCGGTTTCAGTTTGGTAGCTTTTAGTCCTTCGTGTTAGGCTGGAGTTGTGCTTGAAGGAAATATGCCCTAGAGGCGATAATAAAGTTATTATTTATTTCCTCATATCATGATAAATGTTTATTATTCATGCTATAATTGTATTAACCGGAAACATGATACATGTGTGAATACATAGACAAACTTAAAGTCACTAGTATGCCTCTACTTGACTAGCTCATTAATCAAAGATGGTTATGTTTCCTAACCGTAGACATGTGTTGTCATTTGATTAACGGGATCACATCATTAGGAGAATGATGTGATCGACTTGACCCATTCCGTTAGCTTAGCACTTGATCGTTTAGTATGTTGCTATTGTTTTCTTCATGACTTATACAAGTTCCTATAACTATGAGATTATGCAACTCCCATCTGCCGGAGGAACACTTTGTGTGCTACCAAATGTCACAACGTAACTGGGTGATTATAAAGGAGCTCTACAAGTGACACCAAAGGTACATGTTGAGTTGGCGTATTTCGAGATTAGGTTTTGTCACTCCGATTGTCGGAGAAGTATCTCTGGGCCCTCTCGGTAATGCACATCACTATAAGCCTTGCAAGCAATGTAGCTAATGAGTTAGTTACGGAATGATGCATTACGTAACGAGTAAAGAGACTTGCCGGTAATGAGATTGAACTAGGTATTGGATACCGACGATCGAATATCGGGCAAGTAACATACCGATGACAAAGGGAACAACGTATGTTGTTATGCGGTTTGACCGATAAAGATCTTCGTAGAATATGTAGGAGCCAATATGAGCATCCAGGTTCCGCTATTGGTTATTGACCGGAAACAGTTCTAGGTCATGTCTACATTGTTCTCGAACCCATAGGGTCCGCACGCTTAACGTTACGATGATAGTTTTATTATGAGTTTATAGTTTTTGATGTACCGAAGTTTGTTCGGAGTCCCGGATGTGATTACGGACATAACGAGGAGTCTCAAAATGGTCGAGACATGAAGATTGATATATTGGACGACTATATTCGGACACCGGAATGGTTCCGGGAGTTATCGGATATATACCGGAGTACCGGGGGGTTACCGGAACCCCCCCGGAGGTTAATGGGCCTCATGGGCCCAAGTGGAGGAAGAGGAGAGGCGGCCAAGGGGCAGCCGCGCGCCCTCCCCCAAGTCCGAATTGGACAAGGAGGGGGCGGCCCCCTTTCCTTTCCCCCTCTCTCTCCTTCCCTCTCCTCTCCTACTCCAACAAGGAAGGGAGGGAGTCCTACTCCCGGTGGGAGTAGGACTCCTCCTGGCGCGCCTCCTCCTGGCCGGCCGCACCTCCCCCCTTCCTCCTTTATATACGGGGGCAGGGGCACCCTAGAGACACAACAATTGATCATTGAGATCTCTTAGCCGTGTACGGTGCCCCCCCTCCACCATAGTCCTCGATATTATTGTAGCGGTGCTTAGGCGAAGCCCTGCGACGGTAGAACATCAAGATCGTCACCACGCCGTCGTGCTGACGGAACTCTTCCCCGACACTTTGCTGGATCGGAGTCCGGGGATCGTCATCGAGCTGAACGTGTGCTAAAACTCGGAGGTGTCGTAGTTTCGGTGCTCTATCGGTCGGGCCGTGAAGACGTACGACTATATCAACCGCGTTGTTATAACGCTTCCGCTTTCGGTCTACGAGGGTACGTGGACAACACTCTCCCCTCTCCTTGCTATGCATCACCATGATCTTGCGTGTGCGTAGGAATTTTTTTGAAATTACTACGTTCCCCAACAGCGGCATCCGAGCCTGGTTTTATGCGTAGATGTTATATGCATGAGTAGAACACAAGTGAGTTGTGGGCGATACAAGTCATACTGCTTACCAGCATGTCATACTTTGGTTCGGCGGTATTGTTGGATGAGGCGGCCCGGACCGACATTACGCGTACGCTTACGCGAGACCGGTTCTCCCGACGTGCTTTGCACAGAGGTGGCTAGCGGGTGTCAGTTTCTCCAACTTTAGTTGAACCGAGTGTGGCTACGCCCGGTCCTTGCGAAGATTAAAATAGCACTAACTTGACAAACTATCGTTGTGGTTTTGATGCGTAGGTAAGAATGGTTCTTGCTAAGCCCGTAGCAGCCACGTAAAACTTGCAACAACAAAGTAGAGTACGTCTAACTTGTTTTTGCAGGGCATGTTGTGATGTGATATGGTCAAGACGTGATGCTATATTTTATTGTATGAGATGATCATGTTTTGTAACCAAGTTATCGGCAACTGGCAGGAGCCATATGGTTGTCGCTTTATTGTATGAAATGCAATCGCCCTGTAATTGCTTTACTTTATCACTAAGCGGTAGCGATAGTCGTCGTAGCAATAGTTGGCGAGACGACAACGATGCTACGATGGAGATCAAGGTGTCGCGTCGGTGACAATGGTGATCACGACGGTGCTTCGGAGATGGAGATCACAAGCACAAGATGATGATGGCCATATCATATCACTTATATTGATTGCATGTGATGTTTATCCTTTATGCATCTTATCTTGCTTTGATTGACGGTAGCATTTTAAGATGATCTCTCACTAATTATCAAGAAGTGTTCTTCCTGAGTATGCACCGTTGCGAAAATTCTTCGTGCTGAGACACCACGTGATGATCGGGTGTGATAGGCTCTACGTTCAAATACAACGGGTGCAAAACAGTTGCACACGCGGAATACTCAGGTTAAACTTGACGAGCCTAGCATATACAGATATGGCCTCGGAACACTGAGACCGAAAGGTCGAGCGTGAATCATATAGTAGATATGATCAACATAGTGATGTTCACCATTGAAACTACTCCATCTCACGTGATGATCGGACATGGTTTAGTTGATTTGGATCACGTGATCACTTAGATGACTAGGGAGATGTCTGACTAAGTGGGAGTTCTTAAGTAATATGATTAATTGAACTTAAATTTAGCATGAACTTAGTACCTGATAGTATTTTGCTTGTCTATGTTTGTTGTAGATAGATGGCTCGTGCTGTTGTTCCGTTGAATTTTAATGCGTTCCTTGAGAAAGCTAAGTTGAAAGATGATGGTAGCAATTACACAGACTGGGTCCGTAACTTGAGGATTATCTTCATTGCTGCACAGAAGAATTACGTCCTGGAAGCATCTCTGGGTGCCAGGCCTACTGCAGGTGCAACTGACGACGTTAAGAACGTCTGGCAGAGCAAAGCTGATGACTACTCAATAGTTCAGTGTGCCATGCTTTACGGTTTAGAACCGGGTCTTCAACGACGTTTTGAAGGTCATGGAGCATATGAGATGTTCCAGGACTTGAAGTTAATTTTTCAAGCAAATGCCCGGATTGAGAGATATGAAGTCTCCAATAAGTTCTATAGCTGTAAGATGGAGGAGAATAGTTCTGTCAGTAAACATATACTCAGAATGTCTGGGTATAATAATCACTTGATTCAACTAGGAGTTAATCTTCCTGATGATAGTGTCATTGACAGAATTCTTCAATCACTGCCACCAAGCTACAAGAGCTTTGTGATGAACTATACTATGCAAGGGATGGACAAGACTATTCCCGAGCTCTTCGCAATGCTAAAGGCCGCGGAGGTAGAAATCAAGAAGTAGCATCAAGTGTTGATGGTCAATAAGACCACCAGTTTTAAGAAGAAGGGGAAAGGGAAGAAAAGGGGAACTTCAAGAAGAATAGCAAATAAGTTGCTGCTCGGGAGAAGAAACCCAAGTCTGGACCTAAGCCTGAAACTGAGTGCTTTTACTGCAAGCAGACTGGACACTAGAAGTGGAACTGCCCCAAGTATTTGGCGGATAAGAAGGATGGCAAGGTGAACAAAGGTATATGTGATATACATGTTATTGATGTGTACCTTACTAATGCTCGCAGTAGCACCTGGGTATTTGATACTGGTTCCGTTGCTAATATTTGCAACTCGAAACAGGGACTACAGATTAAGCGAAGATTGGCAAAGGACGAGGTGACGATGTGCGTGGGAAATGGTTCCAAAGTCGATGTGATCGCGGTCGGCACGCTACCTCTACATCTACCTTTGGGATTAGTTTTAGACCTAAATAATTGTTATTTGGTGCCAGCGTTAAGCATGAACATTATATCTGGATCTTGTTTGATGCGAGACGGTTATTCATTTAAATCAGAGAATAATGGTTGTTCTATTTATATGAGTAATATCTTTTATGGTCATGCACCCTTGAAGAGTGGTCTATTTTTATTGAATCTCGATAGTAGTGATACACATGTTCATAATGTTGAAGCCAAAAGATGCAGAGTTGATAATGATAGTGCAACTTATTTGTGGCACTGCCGTTTAGGTCATATCGGTGTAAAACGCATGAAGAAACTCCATACTGATGGACTTCTGGAATCACTTGATTATGAATCACTTGGTACTTGCGAACCATGCCTCATGGGCAAGATGACTAAAACGCCGTTCTCCGGAACTATGGAGCGAGCAACTGATTTATTGGAAGTCATACATACTGATGTATGTGGTCCAATGAATATTGAGGCTCGCGGCGGGTATCGTTATTTTCTCACCTTCACAGATGATTTGAGCAGATATGGGTATATCTACTTGATGAAACACAAGTCTGAAACATTTGAAAAGTTCAAAGAATTTCAGAGTGAAGTGGAAAATCATCGTAACAAGAAAATAAAATTTCTATGATCTGATCGTGGAGGAGAATATTTGAGTTATGAGTTTGGTTTACATTTGAAGCAATGCAGAATAGTTTCGCAACTCACGCCACCCGGAACACCACAACGAAATGGTGTGTCCGAACGTCGTAATCGTACTTTACTAGATATGGTGTGATCTATGATGTCTCTTACTGATTTACCGCTATCGTTTTGGGGTTATGCTTTAGAGACGGCCGCATTCACGTTAAATAGGGCACCATCAAAATCCGTTGAGACGACGCCTTATGAAGTGTGGTTTGGAAAGAAACAAAAGTTTTCGTTTCTTAAAGTTTGGGGCTGCGATGCGTATGTGAAGAAACTTCAACTAGATAAGCTCGAACCCAAATCGGAGAAATGTGTCTTCATAGGATACCCAAAAGAGACTAGTGGGTACACCTTCTATCACAGATCTGAGGGCAAGATTTTTGTTGCTAAATTCGGATCCTTTCTAGAGAAGGAGTTTCTCTCGAAAGAAGTGAGTGGGAGGAAAGTAGAACTTGATGAGGTAACTGTACCTGCTCCCTTATTGAAAAGTAGTTCATCACAAGAACCAGTTCCTGTGACAACTACACCAATCAGTGAGGAAGCTAATGATACTGATCATGAAACTTCAGATCAAGTTACTACCGAACTTCGTAGGTCTACCAGAGTAAGATCCGCACCAGAGTGGTACGGTAATCCTATTCTGGAAGTCATGTTACTTGACCATGGCGAATCCACGAACTATGAGGAAGCGATGATCAGCCCAGATTCCGCAAAATGGCTTGAGGCCATGAAATCTGAGATGGGATCCATGTATGAGAACAAAGTATGGACTTTGGTTGACTTGCCCGATGATCGGCAAGCCATAGAAAATAAATGGATCTTCAAGAAGAAGACTGACGCTGATGGTAATGTAACTGTCTACAAAGCTCGACTTGTTGCGAAAGGTTTTCGACAAGTTCAAGGGGTTGACTACGATGAGACTTTCTCACCCGTAGCAATGCTTAAGTCTGTCCGAATCATGTTAGCAATTGCCGCATTTTATGATTATGAAATTTGGCAAATGGATGTCAAAACTGCATTCCTGAATGGATTTCTGGAAGAAGAGTTGTATATGATGCAACCGGAAGGTTTTGTCGATCCAAAAGGTGCTAACAAAGTGTGCAAGCTCCAGCGATCCATTTATGGACTGGTGCAAGCCTCTCGGAGTTGGAATAAACGCTTTGATAGTGTGATCAAAGCATATGGTTTTATCTGAGACTTTTGGAGAAGCCTGTATTTACAAGAAAGTGAGTGGGAGCTCAGAGGATTTCGATATTATATGTAGATGACATACTGTTAATTGGAAATGATATAGAATTTCTGGATGGCATAAAGGGATACTTGAATAATAGTTTTTCAATAAAAGACCTCGGTGAAGCTGCTTACATATTGGGCATCAAGATCTATAGAGATAGATCAAGACGCTTAATTGGACTTTCACAAAGCACATACCTTGATAAAGTTTTGAAGAAGTTCAAAATGGATCAGGAAAAGAAAGGGTTCTTGCCTGTATTACAAGGTGTGTAGTTGAGTCAGACTCAATGCCCGACCACATCAGAAGATAGAGAGAAAATGAAAGATGTTCCCTATGCTTCAGCCATAGGCTCTATCATGTATGCAATGCTGTGTACCAGACCTGATGTGTGCTTAGCCATAAGCTTGGCAGGTAGGTACCAAAGTAATCCAGGAGTGGATCACTGGACAGGGTCAAGAATATCATGAAATACCTGAAAATGACTAAGGATATGTTTCTCGTTTATGGAGGTGACAAAGAGCTAGTCGTAAATGGTTACGTCGATGCAAGCTTTGACACTGATCCGGACGATTCTAAATCGCAAACCGAATACGTGTTTATATTGAACGGTGGAGCTATCAGTTGGTGCAGTTCTAAACAAAGCGTCGTGGCGGGATCTAAATGCGAAGCGGAGTACATAGCTGCTTCGGAAGCAGCAAATGAAGGAGTCTGAAATAAAAGAGTCCATTTCCGATCTAGGTGACATACCTAGTGCATCGGGGCAATGAAGATCTTCTGTGACAATACTAGTGCAATTGCCTTGGCAAAGGAATTCAGATTTCACAAGAGGACCAAATACATCAAGAGACGCTTCAATTCCATCCGGGACCAAGTCCAGGTGGGAGACATAGAGATTTGCAAGATACATACGGATCTGAATGTTGTAGACCCATTGACTAAGCCTCTTCCACGAGCAAAACATGATCAGCACCAAGACTCCATGGGTGTTAGAATCATTACTGTGTAATCTAGATTATTGACTCTAGTGCAAATGGGAGACTGAAGGAAATATGCCCAAGAGGCAATAATAAAGTTATTATTTATTTCCTCATATCATGATAAATGTTTATTATTCATGCTATAATTGTATTAACCGGAAACATGATACATGTGTGAATACATAGACAAACTTAAAGTCACTAGTATGCCTCTACTTGACTAGCTCATTAATCAAAGATGGTTATGTTTCCTAACCATAGACATGTGTTGTCATTTGATTAACGGGATCACATCATTAGGAGAATGATGTGATTGACTTGACCCATTCCGTTAGCTTAGCACTTGATCGTTTAGTATGTTGCTATTGCTTTCTTCATGACTTATACAAGTTCCTATAACTATGAGATTATGCAACTCCCGTTTGCCGGAGGAACACTTTGTGTGCTACCAAACGTCACAACGTAACTGGGTGATTATAAAGGAGCTCTACAGGTGTCACCAAAGGTACATGTTGATTTGGCGTATTTCGAGATTAGGTTTAGTCACTCCGATTGTCGGAGAAGTATCTCTGGGCCCTCTCGGTAATGCACATCACTATAAGCCTTGCAAGCAATGTAGCTAATGAGTTAGTTACGGAATGATGCATTACGTAACGAGTAAAGAGACTTGCCGGTAACGAGATTGAACTAGGTATTGGATACCGACGATCGAATCTCGGGCAAGTAACATACCGATGACAAAGGGAACAACGTATGTTGTTATGCGGTTTGACCGATAAAGATCTTCGTAGAATATGTAGGAGCCAATATGAGCATCCAGGTTCCGCTATTGGTTATTGACGGAAACAGTTCTAGGTCATGTCTACATTGTTCTCGAACCCGTAGGGTCCGCACGCTAATGTTACGATGACAGTTTTATTATGAGTTTATAGTTTTGATGTACGAAGTTTGTTCGAGTGCGGATGTGATTACGGACATAACGAGGAGTCTCAAAATGGTCGAGACATGAAGATTGATATATTGGACGACTATATTCGGACACCGGAATAGTTCCGGGAGTTATCAGATATATACCCGAGTACCGAGGGGTTACGGAACCCCCGGAGGTTAATGGGCCTCATGGGCCCAAGTGGAGGAAGAGAGAGGCGGCCAAGTGGCAGCCGCCCCCCCCAAGTCCGAATTGGACAAGGAGGCGGCGCCCCCTTTCCTTTCCCCTCTCTCCTTCCTCTCCTCTCCTACTCCTCTGGCGCGCCTCCTCCTTGCCGGCCGCACCTCCCCCCCTTGCTCCTTTATATAAGGGGGCAAGGGGGCACCCTAGAGACACAACAATTGATCATTAAGATCTCTTAGCCGTGTACGGTGCCCCCCTCCACCATAGTCCTCGATATTATTGTAGCGGTGCTTAGGCGAAGCCCTGCGACGGTAGAACATCAAGATCGTCACCACGCCGTCGTGCTGACGGAACTCTTTCCCGACACTTTGCCGGATCGGAGTCCGGGGATCGTCATCGAGCTGAACGTGTGCTAAAACTCGGAGGTGCCGTAGTTTCGGTGCTTGATCGGTCGGGCCGTGAACACGTACGACTAAATCAACCGCGTTGTTATAACGCTCCCGCTTTTGGTCTACGAGGGTACGTGGACAACACTCTCCCCTCTCGTTGCTATGCGTCACCATGATCTTGCGTGTGCGTAGGAAATTTTTTGAAATTACTACGTTACCCAACAGTGCTGAACTTCTGTGAATCTTGGTGGTTTTCAGTAATGAAAATCGGAAGGGACAAGCCCTTCTTTGATCAAAAAAAAGGTGTAGAAGAGTTTTTGCCTTGGGTCTGCCCACCAGAAGCTCTTCACCATATCTGTAATACTTCCTCCATTTTTATTTACTCCGCACATTAGTTTTGACCAAAGTCAAACTTTATAAGGTTTGATGAAGTTCATAGAAAATAATATAAGCTTTCACAATAATAAATATATATTCAATGTTAATTCTAATGGTATTGATTGGTAGTATTGTGGATTAATAATTGTGTATATAAATTTGATCAAAGTTCACAAAGTTTGATTTAAGACAAAGCTAATATGCACTAGCGGAGCTACATGCGACCCTGCAGGTGCCATGCCCCGGTGTAGCTCCGCCACTGCTAATATGTAGAGTAAATGAAAATGGAGCGACTACTGTTTACTGCGAGTCAGCTATATGTAGCAGCTTTAATTGCTTGTTCACGGCTTCAAGAAAGTTTTTGCTTTTTCGCTCTTGTTGTAGAGGAGATTTTGACCGTTGCGAAAACGCGTGCTATCGCGACTCCGTGGTGGCGCGACTGGTGACCCCAGGAAAGGTGCTCCCTCGGCAGTGTTCCCATGTGGTGATGGTGGGGAGGGTGTGCCGGAGCTGGGATGGCCACCGGCGGGGAGACATGTCGGACGAGCCACGAGTTAGCCGTTTTTGTGCTGTGGCTAGTGTCTTGGACGGAGGAAGATTTGCGGCCGGATGTTGATCTGAGCATGGCCGCCACAGGGAGGAGGGAGACGCCGCCTTGCCGTGCTGGTGATGTGGCAAACACAACAACTAGGTAATGTTTGGCTGGCAGCGCTGCTCATCAGATCTCGAAGTCGGATGGGGTGTTGGCCACGAACGTTGGTGTGGTGTCAGCGGTGTCGGAAGAGTTGAGCCAAGGTGATATCTAGGGCATTCGATGGTGGCAGCTCTAGCAAGGGTTCGGGTTGGTGTTACCCACGGAGGTGGAAAATGGGTTGTGCGGGTTGGCACAATGTGTTGACAGAGGCGAGGGTGTGGATTTGGCTCAATGCTATTGTGCGTCCTCAACCTCCTAGGGGCGGTTCCTTCTTGTGGGATCGGAGCAGAGATGAGCGAGCGAGGGAGGGCGGAGGTGATGGTGGTGCTGCCCCCGAATTTGGGGGAGGTTAATTTTCCTCCTCTGGCATCCGCGGTGGGTCTCCCCTTGTTGGTCCGTGGGCCAGGGTTTGTGTCTGGGGTGCCTAGTTCGTGTGAAGTGGAGATGGGCCGAGGGGGGCGGTCAATGGGCCTATGTTTCAGGTTTAGTTTCACTTATCTGGTTACCCGTCCTAGTATACCATCCGACGCGGTGCAGGAAGTGAGTCAAACTGCTTCAATCGGCCTAGTGCAGCCGGTGTGGTGCTTGCATATAAAGCGATGGTCGTGGATATAGAAGGGGGTGAGTGAGGCCATGCTAGTGTTACCTGCTGCCAAACGCGACATTAGAGGGTGAGGTCGGGCGCAGGGACATTTCAGCAGATGAGGCGGCGGGTCTCACTGAGAGGGTGGAGAAGATGGAGAATGAGAGGATGCGCTTCTCCAACAACAACGACAAGAGGCCACGCGATGAAGGGATGGCGGGCGAGGATGAGGTCAGGCGTGAGAGGGATCTTCGGCGCAACTATTTCTAGGCAGAGAAAGGGCAAGGACGGGGTTCAAGGGAGCGAGCAGTCGTCGCTGCGGTGGTCTTCATCGTTGAGATCGCGCAACCAATCTCTACCACCCCCACCGCCAGGGAACCGAAAGAAGAACTCAGGAGCCGCTGGCGCGCCATCAAGACTTTAGCTAATGATGCCTACATTTTGTACATTGTGTCCACATGGCCCAAGGCCCACTAACTGCAGACCCAGACTCTCACATGGTACGGGTGTTACACTTGTGCCCCCTTGAAAATGCGCCTTACCCTTAAGTCATGGCGATGCATCTACTACCACTACTAGGAAAAAGCCTAGTAGTAGCGCGGGGTAAAGGCCTAGCAGTAGCGCGGGGGCCCGCGCTACTACTAGCGTGCTGCGCGCTGCAACTAACTTTCTGGCAGTAGCGCCAATACTACTACTACATAGAGTTAGCAGTAGCGCGGGTCCACCCAGTGCTACTGCTAACTAGTTGTCGCGCTTGTTTGAACCCCACGCTACTGCTAACTTTGTGTAGCAGTAGTGCTACGCAGACGCTGCTTCTACCCTCTTACCCTGTGCCACTGCTAAGTTTTTCTATATTTTGTGTGTGTATTTACTCAGTATTTATACAGGCTTTATACTCTAGCAGTATACACATACATTGAAACCATATGAGACAAGTTTTATCGTCATCATCATCATCAAAGTGCTATAACATAGTTGCATCATCATCATCATCATCATCATCATCATCATGATCGAACACAAATTTCTCATCATCATCTTGAAATAACGATACAAGTTATTACAAGTCTCGAATACATGCAATTACATGGTAACATACACATATTTCATCATTGATCTAAACTATGATATATAAGAGAAGATCCGCTAAGATGACTAGATCTATTTATATAACTTGGGAAGCCTTGATTAAATGTCCTGATGCCGCCTCAATTTGTTTTCCTGATGCTGGATATTTGACGTGTGGGCAAGTACTGGTATTTTGTTGGAGTAATCCAACCACGCCTGCGTGTATTATATATGCAAATATTAACGCTCACACGTGTGGTACGAAGCAACATGGTCCAAACGCTTTCAGTACCATTCATTTTGCCACATCAAAACAGATGACATCAGCGGGAATGTTTTTGGTTTTCGGCTTAAAATGTTTTATCTCCTAATTAAAAAATCCAATTAAACATAGTTTTCACGGCCATTAAATCCATCTTGACGAGATCTTCAAAACTAGATCCCATGTTGATATGTTTCGACGAAAAAAAAATTTAGGCCAAAAGTTGCCATGATATTTACATTGTAGTTTCCATAGTGTTACACTAAATTTCTCTTGTGGCAATTTTAGTTTATATATCATGGCAATTTTAGTATTTTACCATGGCAATTCCAGTACTTTAACCATGAAAATCATTTTTTTTGTATGAACAATGACAATTTTAAGTACATGTATCATGGAAATTTTAGTGTATGGTTCATGACAAGTCTAGTTTCTTAATTCCCCATTTTATAATGTGTCAAAATTTACTTTTAAATGTAGAAAAAAATAGTTGGAACGTATCATGACAACTTCAGTGTAAACAGCATGGCAATTCATGTGCAATAGACATGGCAACTTTTAAAAGTCGTCGAAATATAATGATATGAGATCTAGTTCGAAAGATCTCGTCGCGATGGATTTAATGGTGAAAATGAATCTTCAATCGAATTTTTCATTAAAGAGATAAAATAGTTTAAAAACTGGAAATCCAAAAAAATTCCCACATGCATGCATGCGGTGACGTGACGTAGTCTGTGTGTTATAGGATGTGTGGGCAGGTGTCACTCCCACCACATGTGTGAGCGTTATCAGCGTCCATTATATATAGTATTAATAAAGTATTAAAGTTTAGATTGAGTCAGTTGACTTTCCACGTAACAAACGTGTCCATTTGTGTGATGGCTTGCATACCATGAATTGGTCGTGCCCTAGCATGAGTAGGATTAGCACTACTCAGATTAAGACACCATCTGGTGTGTACGTGTACTAGTCCGTGTAGTGCTTAACTTGTTACCGAACGTGATGGGTTTGCGTCTTGGAGCTAGCTGTGTTGTGTATATACACACATCAAAGCTGCACTGTGTAAGAAACACCAGAAAATGAGAAATGAAGACAAGAGAAGGAGCGCAGGACACGAGCCCTTGGCTAAAAGTTTTTCTATCCTGTTTGTTTGTCTATTTTTATGCGATAGGTCCATGGACGAAACCCAACATATCTTGGCAATCGTCTTTGAAGTTCTAATAACAACGAGAGTAATGAGAAACACAACACCTTATGCTGTTTCATTTCTCTTAAGGTTTATCTATGGGGTTATGCTAATACTTACCAAAGCTGCTTTTAACCAAGGTACAAGTACATATGTTCTTAATTTATACAAGCATGTAATAGCCACCATCTTCTTACTGCCCGTTGCTTTTGCGATTGAAAGGTACATATATTTTGGCTGCTTAGTTAGCTAGATCTGAATGTCATCTAGGAAGCATGCACTGAGATTTATTTTTGCAGGAAAACCGCCCCACAACTTTCACACGAAGTTGTTTGAAGCTATTTGTGCATGCATTATATGGGTAGGTAAAAGTACAAGGAAGATGTGTTGTAGTACACTTGATATTCTTTCTATCAAATGCCACTGTTGGATAAAAAATTTGTTCGCAACAATGTATTCTTTTATCATATTTTTTGTATTTTATAGGGATGAAAGTATCATGTGAGGAATGGTGACATGGAGTTGTTAGACATATACCTAATACCATAACTGTATCATTCTTTTTGTTCTTACTCCTTGCAATATATAAATTTATTTTATTTACATTAGTTCCTCGCTTGGTCGTTTCGGTTTCAGTGTACTATACCCATGACCTTCATCAATGGCAATCCGGCCTTTCTGACAGATAATTTTAGTTTATCAGATTCAACTGATTGCGACAATTGTGGTTCATCTTTGTGGGGGAAGTAGCTATTTACTTAGGTTAATTGATTAACTTCCAACTGAAGTGTTGCGCACAAACAAGAATTATGTAAATAGTTATTGTGTAGAATCATACCATGAATTTTCTATCTTACAACACACCTTTGGTGTTTCTTAGTTATCTTAATTGATCCATTTTTTCAATAAAATTTATACATATTATTTTACTAATAATCTTCATTTCTTTCATTTTCCCAGGATGTCAGCTTCTCTTAACATATCATGTGTTGGCCTCAATTATGCTTCAGCAGTATTAAACCTCCTGCCAGTTTTAACTTTCTTTATGGCTCTTCTGTTGGGTATGTGTTTTAATGATAAACACATTACTTTCTAATGCTAGAACTTTTTTAACTTTGCCTTGTGGTAACCATAATTTAAATATGTCATCAAACTAAGCTTACTAAATTTGTATTGTAATATCCTTACATCAATTGCATGAATATGATATCACATATATTTGCAATGAATATAGAAGAATATATATCTTGCATAAATGTGTGAGATATGAATAAGTTTAAATTTGTCACGGGCATAGTTGATTTATAATTTAGAGATGTTTAGATACAAACGAAATATAAATCAGCTATGCAAATTATAGATCCAAAGGAATTTATATTGTGATGTTAATAACTCGTCATGTTCAGCTAACATGGAAGAAATCTATTTTCTTTTGCAAAGGGAACTACAATTGTTCAGAGAAAGAAATTTAATAATTCATGTCGTTTTATATTTTCTATTTATAGCAAGATCTTCTAGGGCCCTACCAAACCAAACCTGTCCGGTCCTAAACTGGGCACAAGCTTGACTAACCTTATTTTTTGACTGAGAAACTGTGGGCGAGGCCCATATCCACCTAGGCTCGTTGTTTGGCTAGGTTAGGCAAGCTAAGGGACCTATCCTAGCGCAATTGCAAGTGGAGTAGATGCTATCACTAGCTGAGTTCGTGTGCAACGGTTGAAGATATCATCTTTGAGTGTTATAAAGGGTGGAGATATAACACCTTTGAGTGGTAACTATTTATCTCATTAATTTTGTTGTGAGAATCAGTTGCTATTGGTTATGTTCGTGTGAAATTTGTCCAGCATCCCTCACTTATTATGGTGTACCATTTTATTTCTTTGCACTAATTGAGTACCAATGTTAAAAAGAATCATGTGCGCTTCTTCGAATTTAGTACAAACTACTATGCAGTTAAGTTTTTTAAATATTTGTGCTACATGGTCCATGAGTAGGTTCACTAGCAGCTTTCTATACAGTGTTAACTTTTATGACCAAATTATGTGGATCAGGAGTTATTTGTTATTTCTTGAAGGCGCCGCTTTGGGTCCGCAGGGAGGTGGGACAGCTGCAGCGCGTTCTTGGCGTTCCTGATGGTGGCGGTTCTCTCTTTAGTGGTGTCGCTTCGCCATGGCGGTCGGTTGGTCCGGCTCTCGTGGTGATTGTGGTGCTCAACTCGTTGTCGTGTCTTCCTGGGGTGTTCCCGTCCCGTTCAGAGAGGCTGGAGGTGGAGTGGCTTCATCTTGCACGGAGCTTCGGTGGAGATGTCAAGTCATGCCTGACCGACAGGTGCTACGCTTTGTCATGCCTGGTCGGCAGGTACTACGCACAATAGATCTTCCAAAGACTTCAAGCTGTGTCGGCTGGTGGTACTTGGCAGCATGGTGCTGAGGTGTATCAGTGGCGACCGCGACATGCTCAGCTGTTTGCGCGCAGGGAGGAGGTGTCGTTAGGTGCCGTGGTGGCGTCGACGATAGCTGGACCGAGCAAGGTTGATGCATCAGTACAGTTCTGAAGATGGAGTGGTGGCAGTTGGCGGCGGCGGCCTCTGAGTGCACGCCGGACCGGTGAGACCCATGTCCGGCAGGCGTCCTGGATGGGAACTCAGGTCTTAGATGTTAGGTTTGGCTGCGATGTCTGTTTGGTATTAGGCCCAGGCTATCTGCGCCCCTTGATCAACTGGATAGAGTTGCTTAGATGACGGCTTTAGTCTTACTGTTGTATTACTTTGTAAGGTCTTGTGAGAATAATTCGCCCAGATGCAGAGGCCGGGGGTCATCCTCCTTTTCTAAAAAGAATGGCATTGCGAAAGTTTGTGGTATAGTGCTTTGTGCAGCTGGTGTTACTTTACTAGCATTATACCAAGGACCGGTGCTCAACTCAATCGTCCATCACCCTCTTTTTGATCACGCAAGTCTAGTTGATACTCATCCCACAAGGAGCTGGATATTGGGAGTTCTTTTGCAGTCTCTTGCGACTATAATGTTTGCTCTTTGGACAGTGTTTCAGGTATACATCTTGCTTTGTGCACAAGTTACATATTTATTAGGTGTGTGTGCATGTTCAGATGCTAATTTATTCACCCTAAATTTAGCTTGCATGTTGCTTTCTAGGGCCCGTTGCTGGAGGAGTATCCATCCATGCTGCTTAACGCGAGCCTTCAGATTGTTTTTGCGACTGTTCAGTCTTTTTTTACGGCTCCAGTGATGGAGAGAGACTTTTCAAGATGGAAGTTGAGATTGGATGTATGTCTTGTCGCGATCATCTATTGCGTAAGTATTAAAATCCCCTTAGCAGAAGCAAATCATTGATCTGTTAGAACTTAGAAGACTGTTACCCTGGAAGTAGAAACCAAAAATTCCTAATCTCTGTGAATTTACTTTACATTGTAGGGCGCATTTGTTTCTGCATTGGTAAATTACCTGCAAATCTGGGTAATTGACAGGCGTGGCCCAGTATTCCTGGCCATGTCAGTACCCCTAAATTTGGTTATCACGATCATTCTGTCACTTCTCATAGGAGAAGCAGTCACCCTTGGAAGGTACATTTCTTAATGTTTGATCGTTGGACAGCAGAAGTACACCAAAAAATCTCTCGAATTTTTTTGTCTGATAACAGTGTAATAAGTGGAGCACTGATGGTTGGTGGTCTGTACAATGTTCTCTGGGGGAAGAGAAAATGGATCATGCTTTGATTTGGAGGAACAAGAAAGCGGTGTGCCAGCTCCAGCAACGCGGGATTCAATCAAGCCAGTGCCAGGTTCGAAAGAGAGAACTGATACATCAAGCTAAATTGTGACCAGCACGCGTTGTTATTATAGGTGTATAAAAGCTTTTGCTTCAGGTCAGCCCATCAGCAACTGTTCTCTGTAATATTGTTTACTGCCAGTCAGCTATAGCAGCTTTAATTGCTTGTTCAGGGCTTAAGGAATGTCCTTGGTTTTTAGTTTGTATGGTGGATTATGTCTCTGTGAGGTTATCCTTGCATGTTATGGATTGAGCAATTTGAGAAAATGCCACACTTTTCCTGGCACTTTGCTTCTATAGCACATCTATTTATTTGAAAACAATTGACACATGTACACCAGGCTGAAAGACGTAACTTGAAGCCGGGGCGGTCTCGCCGTGCTTCGCCTCCAAAGCTGTGTCCTCGATACGGGGGACGGGCTTCTCTCGAGCGAATGGCCATTGGGACGGGCATCAATGATGTCGCCCTGGTGAGCTGCGACGTAGTTGAGCGGGAGCCTGGGCTGCTCACCTTCCTCAGCTAGAGCATGCGTTGTGGAGAGGCTGTCGCTGTGTGGCATCCGCTTCGGCGACCACGGGCTCAGTGTCTGATCCATCGTTGCGGAGGGGCGTAGTAGGTGTTCGACGAAATGTATGAACCAAAGTAAGTTTTATTCAGCTACATTTAAGGGATTGGCTAGAAACGACCGAAACTTTTTTTTTGGAAAAGGGGGTTTTCCCCGGCCTCTGCATCAGATCGATGCATACGGCCTCTCTTATTAATGAAATAAAGAGGTTCAGAACATAAGTCTTACAAACAACTGAAAAAAAGGTAGCGCGTAGCTCACACAGAGCAACGACTGAAAGACACAAACAGGATAAGCCACAAACCGGCTGGCATAATATGAGGTAGGTAAACTAGATGCCTATCCTATTACATGATCGCCATCCAAACCGGTTGAAGATATCCCGCGCAACCGTCTCCCACCGGACAGATCCAGTAACCAAACGCTCCCTGGCCTCCGTCGGAGTGAGTAAGGACCAAGTACGGATCAGCGCCGTAGCCCGGAACAATACCTGCAAAAAATGAGTATTTGATGTCCTGTTAAAAACCAAGTCATTCCTGCAGTTCCAAATTGCCCATAATAACGCACATACTCCTACACGAATTTGTCTGGCTGTTTCGGGCTCCGTCCCGAGCAACCACGCCCCAAAAAGCGTGTTTACCGATCTCGGTGGAATAATATTAAAGGCAATTTGCACGGTGCGCCACAATCCTTGTGCCAATGGGCAATCAAAAAATAAATGTTTGATAGACTCATCCCGATCACAGAAGCTACACCTAGTAGATCCTGTCCAGTTGCGCTTAACTAGATTGTCCTTTGTAAGAATTACCTGTTTATGCACAAACCACATAAACACTTTAATCTTCAAAGGAACCTTAACGTTCCAGACTACCTTGGACGTAGGTATCACGGATGAATTAATGATATCAAGATACATAGACTTGACCGTGAACACCCCAGTTCTAGTTAGCTTCCAATACAACTGGTCGGGCTGAGGATTTAGCTGCACCTCCATCAGCCTACGGACCAAGTGAAGCCATGCTTCCCATCTCGGCCCAGCAAGCACTCTTCTAAACTGGATATTCAGGGGAATCGACTGCATTACTGTGGCCACTAGGGCATCCCTACGCTGAACAATACGATACAGCGCTGGATCGAGAAGCCAGAGGCGTGTCACCCAGCCACGTATCCTCCCGTAATCGCGTATCAGCTCCATTACCAACAATACATTTCGTTCTGTTAAAGAAAGCGGATTTAGCCCTCATTAGCCCTTTCCGAGCAGCGAGTCTGTAGGTCTCATAGTGACTTGGGATAAAGTCTTTGAGTACAGATATTTACTCCGTAAAATCTGCGCCCAAGTTGCCTCTGTCTCAGAAGACAACTTAAACAGCCACTTACTCAGGAGGCACTTATTTTTGACTTCAAGATTTTCAATGCCAAGTCCTCCTTGGTCCTTTGGTCTGCAAATAATATCCCATTTGGCCAATCTATACTTCCTCTTAGATTCATCACTCTGCCAGAAGAAGCGAGAACGATAAAAGTCTAGTCTCTTCCTCACCCCAACTGGTACTTCGAAGAAAGATAGCAGAAACATAGGTAAACTCGTGAGCACCGAGTTAATGAGAATCAACCGGCCTCCATAAGACATGAGTTTTCCTTTCCAACAACTTAGTTTCTTCTCAAATCTATCCTCGATGCTCTTCCACTCAGCATTCGTTAACTTACGATGGTGTATTGGAATGCCGAGATAAGAGAAAGGAAGAGACCCACTCTCACATCCGAACAATTGTGTATAAGCTTCCTGTTCGTCTTTGGCTCTACCAAAACAGAACAACTCACTTTTATGGAAATTAATCTTCAGCCCAGACAATTGTTCGAAAAGGCATAATACTAGTTTCATGTTCCTCGCCTTGGCCAAATCATGTTCCATAAAAATGATTGTATCGTCAGCGTATTGCAGGATGGATAAACCACCATCAACCAGATGAGGCACCACTCCCTCCACCTGACCAGCCTCTTTGGCCCTCCCAATCAGGATCGCTAACATATCAACCACAATATTGAACAGAATAGGTGACATAGGATCGCCCTGTCGCAGACCCTTGTGTGTTCGGAAATAGTGGCCTATGTCATCATTGACCTTAATGCCAACGCTACCTTTTTGCGTGAACGTTTCCACTTGATGCCTCCAGCACTCATCAAAACCCTTCATTCTTAAAGCTTGCTGGAGGAACGGCCATTTGACTTTATCATAAGCCTTCTCGAAATCCACTTTGAAAATAACCCCATCTAGTTTTTTCGTATGAATTTCATGAAGCGTTTCATGTAGGACCACAACCCCCTCTAGGATGTTCCTATCCGGCATGAAAGCCGTTTGCGAAGGTTGAACAACAGCGTGCGCTATCTGAGTCAGCCTTATCGTACCAACCTTGGTAAAAATTTTGAAGCTGACATTGAGCAAGCAGATAGGCCGAAATTGTTCAATTTTGACGGCATCAGTTTTCTTAGGCAACAACGTTATCGTGCCAAAATTCAGTTGGAACAGCTGCAAGTGTCCCGAGAACAAATCATGGAACATTGGCATCAGGTCCCCTTTGATAATATGCCAACACTTCTTGTAAAACTCAGCCGGGAAACCATCCGGCCCCGGCGCCTTATTACCTTTCATCTTGGCAATAGCCTCGAAAACTTCCTTTTCCGAGAAAGGGGCTGTTAACACATCGTTCTCCACTGAAGAAAGTTGAGGGATATCGCTGACCCTAGACTCATCCAGGGATACACTACTCTCCTCTGGTGGTCCAAACAACCTTTTGTAGTATTCAGTAATGTATGTTTTCAGGTTGTCTTGGCCAACTATTGTACCCTCCTCTTGCTCCAGCTGGAATATCCTCTTCTTCCTATGCTTGCCATTAGCAATCATGTGGAAGAACTGTGTGTTCGCATCCCCCTGGACAACTTTTCTCACCTTTGCCCGTAATGCCCACTTTAATTCTTCCTCCCGGAGCAATTCCTTCAGCCTCATTTCAGCCTCATGCTTAATATGAAGCTCAGTGGGTGCCAGAACCGTAGTTTCTGCTTTTACATCTAATGTTTTTATAAGTGAAAGGAGCCGTTCCTTCTCAACCTTATACATTCCACCTAGATGTTTAGCCCACCCACGAAGGAAGCTACGGAGATTCCTAATCTTGTTCTGCCACCGCTCAATGGCACTTCTACCTCGTACCTCTTTAGCCCATTCTCTGGCAATAAGATCCAAAAATCCTTCTCTTTCAAACCACGCCATCTCGAACGAGAAGACATTTTGTTGCCCGAGTATGTAGCCCCGCCAGAATCAAGCAACAACGGCGTGTGATCAGAGATCCCGCGAGTGAGCGCTGAACAGTTACCACGGGAAACTTCTGTTCCCAAGCAACACTAGCCAGAACCCGATCCAACTTCTCGTACGTTGGATTAGGCATTGCATTAGCCCACGTGAACTTCCTACCTGAAAGCTCAATTTCTCTCAAATCTAAGCTTTCAATAATGGTATTAAACATAAATGACCATCTCCCATCGAAATTGTCATTATTCTTTTCATCGCGTCTCCTAATTATGTTGAAATCCCCCCCAACCAGAATTGGAAGCTGCTCAGACCCACATACTCTAACAAGGTCTGCCAGGAAATCTGGTTTGAACTCGGACTGCGCTGCCCCGTACACCGCCACCAAAGCCCAGTCAAAACCATCCTGTTTGGACCGCACCCTGAACTTAACAGCAAAATCCCCCATGACCACACTTCGAACTTCAAGAGAGTCACATCTAACACCCAGTAAGATTCCCCCCGACCTGCCTCTAGGCGGTAGACAATGCCAGTCAAACTCGATTCCTCCCGACAAAGTATTGAGAAATTGAGGTGAGAAATTTGCTCTACCCGTTTCCGACAGGGCAATAAAGTCCAAACCATGCTCAATAGATGCCTCCGCAAGGAACCTCCTTTTAGCCAAGTCCTTAAGACCTCTGCTATTCCAAAAGATCCCTTTCATATTTCATCATGAAATTTTTTAGCCGTACGAATCCTAGCACTCCTACGGACCGCTGACATCGGGTAAGTTTTGCGCTTCCACTTGCGCTTAGGGCTGGACGTACCCTCCCGGTCCATCGTACTCGTAATCGATGGATTATCTACTTGCGTCCCGATATTCTCATCGTCCTCCTCCTGCTCCTGGAGGGGCGGTGCTAGATCATTACAAAAATTCTCAAGTACTCGAACTCCCAAGGCATCAATCTCAGAGTCATTCATAGGTTTGACCGCAGCTAATTTACGAATTACTTCTAAAGCCCTCTCGGCTTCTAGATCAAGCAAATCGTTAACAGAATTAGTAACTTCACCCTCATCTCTACCAAGTGAAATTCCTAACTGTTGTGCCTTATCCATAATTTGATCATGCGAGAAATGCAAAATAGTATTGGAAGTGTTAACAGACATACCAGTAGTGACTTGGACGTCACGAAGCTTGGCCGCCCTCGCGGCACAGCGCAGCTGCATGTCGTCCACCTCCGGATGGCTCTGAAGCCGACAACTCATACGTCGACCCTCAGCTGCCTGGTCCGGAATCCCGCCAAACCTAATGACCTCCTCCCGCGAGAATTTATCCGGCGAGCGACCACCTGTCACTCCCCGCACATCCACCCGGTCGCCACCAGGTGAGCGCGCCGAGTCCAGCACTGGGGAGGAGAAGGCCACCTGCCCCCTCCCCCCATCCACCCCGGACCGCCTGTCCGGAGTGCACGCCGCCATCTCGAACATGGCGCCCCCCTCGGGCACCGAGGCCGACGGGGGCGTAGAGGCCACCGGCCCCACGCCCTCCCGCCAAACCTGCGCATCCGCCAGAGGTGGTCGCCCAGCCACAGGCGAGCGAGGAGATGGCTCCCCAACCGGAGGATGAGAGGGGGCCTCCAAAGAACCCCGATCCGGACTCCCAGATGAGGTCAGACCACCCGCCTGCACCACAGCCACGTCACCATAAAAATAACCCACTATGGTTTACTCCGCCGTTTTACTTCTCGACTTTTAGGGGATCGGCTAGAGTTGACCTCACTCCTCTACGTTCTGGGATCAGCTAGAGCTGTCCTTAGGTATATAGGATAGGATAAGATATAGTTTCCAAGGGATGTATAAATAAGTCTTACACTTTTATAGCCAGGTACACACAAGCAACAGGTTCCGAGCGACGCACTACATACCTAGCCCCAGCTAGCCAACACCGTAAAAAAAACTGCCCGAGTGCACCCTGGCCTAACCTAAGCACCATTGGCGACTTCGCCGCTGCCGTATTGCCTCCGATCTTACGGGTGAGATACATTACGTGCTCCATGAGCACCCTGGCCAAACTGGGAGGACGAAGTGATGTACAGACTTCTCCACAAGACGGCTTCCTTCAGACCTACCTGTTCATGCCTTGCTTTTTTTTTGAACGGGGAAAGGCGCCCTCAGCGCCAATTTCATTCAACTCAAAAGCAGTGTACAGCATGGAGTACAAAACCCTGTAAATTTAAGGTAGAAAAAGTAGAAATGACAGGGCATATTCTGTTCCTGTGAGCTGACCCGAAACAACTATAGACAGGTTCCAAAGAGCGACTAAGAACCTGATGAGCTACATTGTGCGCAATCCCAATTATTTCTCTAGATATATGGAACACCTGGGACTGTAGATGTTGAGTAATCCTGCAGAAATCAGCAAGAGATTCTCTAATCATCCAAGGAGTGGAATCTGCTATTACATTCCTGTTCGCCGCCGCCTTGGCAAGAGAAAGATTGTCGGTAAAAAACGTCGGTTGCTCGACTTGTAAGATCTGCGCTGCTTTGGCGGCAAGAAGAAGAGCTTGTGCTTCTGCTTGTAGAGGTGACGAAGTTAGTGGTGAGGATGCTTGAATCTGAACTTGGATACTTCTATTGTCCTGCAAAAAATTGAGAAAAACTCCAATGCCCGTAGCTGCCTCTCCATTTGATAAACCTGGAATTTTTGAACATTTGAAAGAAGCGTCAGAGAATATTTTGGCTCCTGAGATTAGAAGATCAGACCTAATGGTACAGCCCTGTTGTAGCACCAAACTGTTGTCCCTGTTAATATGAGCATGCATGGAGAGCAGAATTAGGATTGTCAGGAAGAGCCTCTTGGACAGTGTTGCATTCAGCCATGGCCAGCGCAGCAAGATGTGCCTGATGAGGGAAAGTACATTTCCTAGCAAAAAGACAATCATTTCTTGATTTTCAAATGCACCATAAGAAGTTGAAAATGTTTGGGATCGATGCATAAGGGTGATTCATATTGAGCAAAGCATAAATAATATTTTGCATAGAATGATGATTCTCTGTAAGAAGATCTGTCCTAAGATACCAAGGATGAGCAAACCAAGCTGCTCTCACAAACGGACATATGAAAAAAAGATGCATTTCATCCTCATCCTGCGAACAACGACAACATGCTTTAGTAATATGCCTAGAAAAACGGCTAGCTCTACAACCTGTAGGAAGGGCTTTCCTAAGAAGTCTCCATGCAAATGTTTGGACCCTTGGCACCATATGCTTTTGCTTCCAGACTTGATTAAGCAAATCTTTGACAAGGTGAGAAATCTGTGTAGGCTGATTTCTTGGTTGGCTTTGAATGTCCTGCAAGCACAGCTTGTAAGTACTTTTGGTGTTACACTTACCATTAGGCGTGAGATCCCAGCAAAGAATATCATCACAGTCATCTTGAATGATCTTGGTTTGAGTAATAACAGAGGCTGTGGGTTCTTGAAAAAGAGAATAGATGAGAGCATTGTTCCAGGCTTTCTGTCCTTGGAGCCAAAGATCTTTGACTTGAGCAGGATAAGTAAAGTTTGACCTGTTCATGCCTTGCAAACGCAGCCATGTTAAGCTACTGATAAGAAGGACAAGGAGTAATAATACTCAGTCATAGGAAATGTTACAGCAAGCACTTATAGGTGTGATGTGCAGAGAACAAGCCAATAATGTGTTTCCAATCAAGGTATTATTTTGATGCAATAATTCCCATGCAATTTTCTTTGCATTTTTAACATCACAGGACTAGTACACTTCTAAAAGGCTCAATTTATAACGAAAAGAGCAAACAGAGGACGGGATCCATGGTGGACTTAAAAAGAACATATTTCCACATCGCAAAAAATATCAAATTTTTTGTACATACACAAATAAATATATAGCACATTCAAGGAAAAAACATAACAATATACTCTCATATGTGGTGTCACTAGTAGCAAAACGACTTTTAGTACCGGTTCTGGAAACCGGCACTAAAGGATGGGGACTAAAGGTCCCCCCCCCCCCTTAGACCCGGTTCAACATGAACCGGGACCAAAGGCCAACCACGTGGCACGAGGCGCGACGTGGTCTGGGGGGACCTTTAAAGGATTTTTTTAAAATAAAGCAAAAATAGCCCGCCTACTGGGCCGGCACGGCCTGCATATGACTAAAAACCCAACCTCTAGTTGGGCCAGGTTGCAGGCCCGTACGGCCCAGTAGGCCCCACAGGGCAGAAGACTTGCAATAGGCCCATAAAGGCCTTCTTAGAAAGGAGCTCGCCACGGTAGCCACGACGGGGCTTATAAACCGGTGCGAGCTCCTCTCAACTAGCGAGGTGGGACTAAACATTGTGTACTGCGGGTGGCAGCGCACCACCTTTAGTACCGGTTCGAACCGGGACTAATGGTACCATTAGTGCCGGTTCATTTACAAACCGGGACTAATGTGTCTCACGTAAAGTAGTTTTTCTACTAATGTGTATACAGAAAAACAAATACATACATATGGAAATGAGCCCCTTTTTATTGTTGTTGGACAGGGATTTTTTTTGCGCAGCCTGCAAATCATAATATTTTTGAATGAAATATTACAGATCCATCACGAATATGTATAAGTTTTTATAGATTTTTTTGGAATTTTTTAAACATGGAAATGTCATTTTTGAATCATTTGAAATAAAGTTCAGCAATGTACCCATCCATTGAAATTTTGCACTTAAAGGCTTTTTTTTTTTGCGACTTAAAGGCTACTACAGTTACTGTAACAAAATTGCTTTAGAAGCTTGGCAGTTTATTCTTTAAAAAACATGCAAGAGCTACTCTGGATTTAGTGCCGTTTACATAGCAATAGACACTAATACAACTTTTTCTATATTATGATTTTACTCCTTGTCGTCCATAACTGCTGCCTTATTCTTTCCACAACATGCGTCACTTTGCCACTAATCTCTCCACCGTTCATAGAGATGCATTTGTTTACTGCTGCCCTTTTCCTTTCCCACATCATGTGTCACTTTTGCCAGTGACTCCCCCGTCATAAAGACGCATTTGTATCCTGCAACCACTATAAGACCTCTTTCAAACAGAATAATGTCTATAGAAATATACAATTGCAAATGACTCATTGAGCAGTAGTCATCGAGTGGCATTTTTGTAGAGAATGTCCAGGAAGCATCCAAGTCACCTTGAGGTTGAAAGTTGGAACTACTGAAATGATTTTTTTTCTTTAGAAATATAAATACGATTTTAGTTTTTAACTAAGCAACTAGTGTATGTAGTGGAAGTTGTTTCCTTGAATGTGTTTCTAACAGTATGAAATAATTAGGGCACAATATTTTAACTTTTTATACGAGGTAAACAATGGTTGAGCCATAGACAGTTTTTAATGTCAAATATGTATGAGAAATTATCATGTAATTTTTGATACCTTGACCTGCAAGTGAATCACTTTGAAGTTCCTGTCTCCTTTTCGGAAGATGAACAACCTAAGATGAATAATACTGCCAGTGCACATGACTTTTCAGTTAAGCCAACATAGTTGTGCATTGTTTGTCGATACATCATCCATTCGAGTAATAAGTACACAAGCACCTTGTTACAGATACACCTAATTCGTTGCAATTAATGTTTCTTGTACAGTGTAAAGTTTTGATGTTGTGAAGTATGATGTAACCAACTTGTAAGACCTAAAAGGAGTTTTCTGCCGTTTTTTAACCTTGATTAAAGTGAGAGGCTAGTGTGGCATGTAGATAGTAAAGCATAAGTAAAACGTATTTTTTCTTCAGTGGATACCTATGAGTCATATCTGAACAAACTTTATGACAGCGAATGTTTGATTAAGTATCCTGATGGCAAATGCTTGACGAAGTGTTGCAATGGGCAAGTAGTAGTATTTAAGCAAACATCTTTGAAGTTCTAACAAACGGGAGTCATGGGCAACAGAGCTCCTTATGCTGTTTCATTTCTATTAAGGTTTATCTATGCGGTTATGCAGATACTTACTAAAGTTGCTTTTAACCAAGGTACAAGTACATATGTTCTTGTTTTCTACAGGCATTTAATAGGTACCGTGTTCCTACTGCCTATTGCTTTTGCAATTGAAAGGTATGCAGATTTTTGGCTGCTTATTTACCTGGATCTGGATGTCATCTAGGAAACTTGCACTGAGATTTATTTTTGTAGGAAAACGGCCCCACGACTGTCATACAAAGTCTGTCTGAAACTATTTGTGCATGCACTATATGGGTAGGTCAACATATAAGGCAGAACTTCTTGTCTATCAACTTTCACTGTTTGGTTAAAACATTCCATGCAACAATGTGTTATTTTCTCTCCTTTTTGTATATTATTGGGGCGAGAGTATTCACGTGAGAAATGGTGACATGATTTATTAGTTATCTACCTAACCTATTGTGTATCAATCTGTTGGTTCCTATCCAAACTTATGTTTGAAGCCATTTTATGTGCATCCATGTGTACCCTTGCAATGCAAATTTACTTAGTTTTCATTAATTCCTTGCTCCGACCTTTTGATTTCAGTGTAGTACAGTCATCGCCTTCATCAATGGCAATCCAAGAATTTCAGTTTTATCTGATTAATATATATTTCTAACTGTTCAACTAACTGCGAAAATTATAGCTCGTCTTTGTGGGGGAAAGTAGCTATTTAATTAGGTTATTTAATTAACTTTCTACAGGAGTGTTGTGCAAAGCTAAGAATGATGTAAATAGTTATTGTGTAGAATCATATACCATGTATATTTTTTCTTACAACAGACCCATGGTATTTCTTAGCTATCTTTACTGAGTTTTTCTTTTATAAATGCCTATACATCTTATTTTCTAAGTATGCAAATCACTTAATAAAATTCCTTTGTTTCATTTCCCCAGGATGTCTGCTTCTCTTAACATATCATGTGTCGGTCTCAATTATGCTTCAGCAACTTCTGCTTCTGCAGTACTAAATCTCCTACCAGTGTTAACTTTCTTTTTGGCTCTTCTGTTGGGGTATGTGTTTTTAATTATAATTTCATTACATCCTAAGGGTATAACATTTTTATATTGCCTTGTGGTAACTAAAATTTAAATCTGTCATCAAACTAAGCTCAGCAAATTTGTAGTTGTGATATCCACACATAAATTGCATGGTGGCCGTATGCATCTTTCTGATGCAGAGGCCGGGGCTGCGCCCCTTTTCCAAAAAAAAAAAAACACATAAATTGCATGAATATGATATCTATATATAATCTATTTGCATTGAATACAACAGAATAGCTTTGCATAAATGTGTGATTATGAGAAGAAGACTCAAGTTTTTAACATACATAGTTGATACTAGAAGATGACCCATGGTTGCCTCGGGATGGTAGGCCAAAAACATGGATATTAGGTTGATGACGTGAATAATTGTAAAAATTATGATGTGATGGAAAATGATTTGCCAGCCATGCATGATTCGTTGATATGAAAAGGGTTGCACACATGGACAAGATAGTTAGTGTGATGGTAGATTAATGATGTGGCGGACAAGCATGGTTTGTTGATGTGGAAGTGTTGCATGCTTAGGAAAAATAGTTAATGAGTTACTACTATTTAAGAATAAGAAGATTTAATCTTAGAAATGTTTACAGACAACCGAAATGGATATATTGTGGTGGTAATAAGTCTTCATGTTTGGTAAAGGAAATAAATATATTTTCTTTTGCAAAGGGAAACTACATTTGTTCAGAGAAAGAAATTTAATAATTCATTCTATTCTATATGTTTTATTTATAGCAAGATCTTCCCAAGCCCTACAAAACCCAACCTGGCCGGTCCTCAACCACGCTCAAGCTTGCGTAGCCTTTTTTTGACAGGATAACTTTGGGGAAGCCCTAGCTTGGTTGAGTTAGGCAAGCTAGGGGTCTAGCCGAGTGACAAGGGGAGCGGATGATATCACTAGCCGAGTTATGTGTGCAATGGTTGTAGATAACACCTTTGAGTGTTATAAAGGGTGGAGATAAAACCTTTGAGTGGTAATTTGTCCTCTCGATAATTTTGCGGCGAGAAAATAGTTATAGAGATTATATTTATTTATAGTGGGACTGCTAATCAGTCTCTATTGGTTATGTTCGTGTGAAATTTGAGCAACATCCCTTAATTCTCCGGCCTTATCAAGTATGTAGTCGCATTGTATGGTTACGCGATGCTTACTAGGGCCGTGATACTTATTAGGATGTACATTGCACTAATTGACACTAATGTACCATTGTGAAATTTGTTTACCTGCGCTTCTTTGAACTTAATAAAAAATTTACTAGCTAACTAAATGCTCATGCGCTGCTACTGAAGTTATTTTTTGGTACATATTGTCTGTTGGTTAAACGCGTGACATATAGCTCATGCGTTCGTAAAAAAACATCATCTCGAAATATACATTAGTCAAATCAACCATATGTACAACCTCTGGAAAATGGGCGACAACTGTGGTGATTCAAATAATATAAGTAGTGAACGAACCATCACCAACTCTTATCTTCACCATTACTCTTTAGTAGTGTAAACCTACTTTCGTGTAGATGTAAGTGCTTTGATGAACATGGTGTAGTAACGATAATGGGACTGAAAATAGGTTCAACTTGCTTTGTATATAATATTATAGACATAAAAAATTGTGGATAAGTGAGTGATTTGTTATTCTGCTTATGGTAGAATGGAGTCTTTGCAATTAAAGAGCTTCCATGGGATTGTGAAAGTTTCTGGTATAGTGATTTGTGCGTCGGGTGTTACTGTACTAGCGTTATACCAAGGACCGGAGCTCAAATCTATAGTCCATCACCCTATTTTCCGTCACCCAAGTCGAGTTGATACTCATCCATCAAGGAGCTGGATATTGGGAATTCTCCTGCAGTCTTTTGCGACTGTAATGTTTGCGCTTTGGACAGTGTTTCAGGTATGCATCTTGCTGTGTGCACAGCTTACAGATTCAGTGTGTGTGTGTGTGTGTGTGTGTGTGTGTGTGTGTGTGTGTGCCTGTTCAGATGCTAATTTATTCCATGTTGCTTCTAGGGCCCTTTGCTGGAGGAGTATCCGTCCATGCTGCTTAACACGAGCCTTCAGATCGTCTTTGCGACTGTTCAATCATTTTTTATGGCAGCATGGACGATCGCAAGCAAGGAGGTAGCAGAGAAAATGGATCATGCTTAGATTTGGAGGAACAAGAAAGCGGTGCGCCAGCTCCAGCAACGCGGGATTCAATCGAGCCAGTGCCAGGTTCGAAAGAGAGAACTGATACATCAAGCTGAACTGTGACCAGCAAGGTTTTGTTAATCTCCTCCCTTCATATACGCCCATGCTTAAAGGGGTTGACTCCAGGGTTGGTGAAATCTCGTGAACCACAAATCGGCGGCAGCACAATATTTGCATGGGTGGAGTGCGCCTAGATCGCATCGCCTCTTAATTGCCTTTTTCCTAAATGAAACAAGTGTGCGTCTAGAGATGCCCATCAGCCAGGTAGGGAGGGCATAGGTTGCGCCACCTCATCGATCCACGCAACTAGCAGCACCCCTCCTTGTTCTCTCAACCTATGCCGCCATCTCTTCTATCTACTGTGGACATGGCGATGGATGCAGATTCTGTTCTATTACTTGGGTTCGGGTGAATTACTTAGGTACGCTTTCCTTGTTTGTTTGATCTCCCCACCAGAAATGGAGATCTGTAATATTGTTTACTCAGCTATAGCAGCTTTAATTGCTTGTTCAGGGCTTAGCGTTCGTGTGGTGAATTTTGTGTGTGTGAGGTTATACTTGCATGTTATTGAGCAATTTGAGAAAATGCCACACTTTTCTTGGCACTTTGCTCCTTTTGCTCCTATATACCTCCGTCCATCCACCTCTTTCAGCTCCTCAGCCGGCCCAGGAACCCCCAAATCGCCCACCACCAGAGAATAGCGGCGTCCAGGCCGTCACCCATCTCTAGCGCTGTGAGGTGGTGTCTAGGGCCGTCGCGCATCTCCAGCGAGCCCTCTCCTGAGCGTGGCGCCCTGACCCAGAGGCGCGTAGTGGCCGCCGGATCGAGCGCGGGGACCCTTAGCCAAGCTCAACGACGAGGACATTGCCGCCCCCGCGCTCTGCCCTGCGCGGTGACCTCTCCCCCGAGCGGGGAGACCTCGACCTAGATGCGGCGGAGGCTGGGTCCAGCACGACATCCGCGAGATCCCCTCCCTATCTCCCTGGGAGAAAAAGATGACATATATTGGATTACTGGGTGAGATGTTTAGCCATGTTTGTATTGGTGTGGGTAGCACTGAGAATATGTAATGAGAGACAAAGTCTTCTTTCTTCTTGATTTTTCACACATGTATGCAGTTTTGAAGTTGTAATTTATGTATCGTTAAACTTTTTAATAAAGGACGCTTTGTATTAACTCATAATGTCGCATTACATCATAATGTCGCAAACATCATAGTTATATAGCAAATCTCTGCATGACTAGGACGCATACAACCTACATGAAAAAGAGAGACCCGTAGATAATAAGGCAACCCAATGCAGCAAAACATTGGCAACTATCACCTCTTTCCCGAACAATGATGACTTCAGCAAAGAAATGGTGCATGAATGTCGCCGTTGCCGGATCCAACTACATAGGTCAGATCATGTGTTTTCACTGATGAAAAAAGGTAGCATGCTATGACAAAATAGCGTGGCCCTTAAAATACGCTATTAGCATGCTATGTCACACTATTGCGTGTAATTTGCGAGACATTGTAAATTGTTTTAATTTGCGAGGCATTGCTCAGGATGCTATAGCGTGCAATGAATTAGTGGCGCTGTAGCGCATTAATTTTTTTCACTGGTTTTCACCAAAAAGAGAAAATCCGAGCAAACTCTAGGCATGTCTTCAACTAGGGAGCGTAAACCATGACTGCCAAGTACAACCTAGGGTTTTCACCCCACAACTTAGGGCCAAGTACTCAAAGAGCATCACCAAAGAAGAAGTCCTCTTTGTTGTCGTCACCGACTTGTCAGAGAAGAAGTGTATCTAGAATGCCTTGATCAGCACCGGAATCGTAGATCAAGATGAACTCCACACATCAACTGTTTGCTAAGACACCAAATCTACCATCACAAACAACATCGATAATTCTAACACCTGCACTGATGTAGGGCACACCTCAACCATCACCCAAGTACGATTTGATGCCCCCTAGAGACAATGGTACCTAACACGTGATACCAATGGCCAAGTCGTGTTCATCATCATCGAGGAACCACCGCCGCCAACTCCATTGGTTGCTTCACCGCATGTACCCATGATGATGGATAACCACGGGAAGGAGCCCGACGCGCAACGTCAAAGGGCCCAATCGTGCACCCTCCTCCTAGGTCACACTATACCGCATGTACACGTTAATTTTGCTGTGCTATCGTGTCTCACAGCCCTAGGGTAAATAACGCTTATGATCCACGCGGATAATATCTAAACAGAAAGATGTGCTGGTGCAGGTACTTGTGACACACGGTCAGTCGTAATTGGTTCATCTGAAGTCGTGTATGTACTGCTACTGCACCTCAACTTCCATTTGCTTCCCATCTCAAAAAATAAACTTTCATTTGCTTTGGGTACCTCTGATCTTCGGTTTGCCTTTGGTTATTTGTGGTCGTTCTTTCACCCACGTCGCACAAACCAACCAAACTCCACTACAAGTCTTCGCCGCACTACGTTGACCGTGCTCTTAATTGAATAAATGCATTTTTCATTCTCATCATCAATGCCTCCGTAGCATAGTGGTAGTGCGTTCCCTTCGTAAGGGAAAGGTCGTGAGTTCGATCCTCACCGGGGGCTTAATGATGCTTATATCTTAGTTTTTTCATTCTTTATATTCTTATTAATTCTTAGTATGTTCTTATCATCTCGATGTTGGTATCTTTTCTCCATTCTTGTTACTTAATGCTTGTGTTCTGCTCATCTCCACGTTGGCGTTTGTTTTTGCTTGAAATCCTAGTTTTTCCATTCTTTATAGTCTTAATTCTTAGTATGTTCTTATCATCTCGATGTTGGTATCTTTTTCCCATTCTTGTTACTTAATGCTTGTGTTCTGCTCATCTCCACGTTGGCGTTTGTTTTTGCTTGAAATTCAATATGTATTAACAATTTATTCCTTGGTATAGAATTGCGTGTCTAGTTATTTTGGCATCTAAGTTTTGCTAGCACACTTGCCATTTATTTTTTTAAATTTCTCACTATTCCAAAAACAGCTGCATCGGAGAAGAGAAGACGAGTAGAACAACGGCGGCCTGGAAGAGTGATGGGTGCTCACGTTGTTTGGTTCACGAGCGAGTCCTAATCATCAATTTGATCAGTAATATGAATAACGTGACATTAAAATTCCAGTCATATTTATCAGTAGTGATAGGGACATAAGTCACTCCTGTATTCAGGTTCAACAGGAGAAGTAGCTGGTGACGTAGACCTTAGGCAAGTCCAACGCGTCGTCGCAGATGACATGGATTTGATTCTTTTTTGTTTGTTTGGGTCAGCCGTAGGGATGGCGTCCGGCCATGTTCGCGTTTTACTAGTTATAGTGCACCCAACCGGCCAACACATTTCGTCCACGGGGCCATATTTTTACACATTTCTTGCATTAAATATAAACATTGCCCATAGTTTATAAATAAAAATACGGCTGAACAGATGTCTAGCCATCCGGAATCGCCGCCGGAATAGCCTGGGATTGAAGAGTGGGACGTGCACTGAAAGTAATTTGTGAAGAGTAGGCAATGACCGGTCCCTCTATTGCGATTCAACGCCGGAGCGCCGCTACCTAGCAATTTGGTCACTGACAACCATAGTCACAACCACAAATTCCTCATCGTTCGATGAACACATAAAGTTGTTGAAAAAGAACTCATCTCCACTACCCATGGTACCTTGCGGGCAAAGCGTCAAACATCTTGCGGATGTGGTGGAGAAGTCGGCCGGTGAAGAACCCCACATAGGCAGCAGGACTGTCGAAGTGGAGGCTGCCGTGGAATGAGGCATGCGGGCTTGGAGCTAGGTTGGCAGCGGCGGATTCGAGGCGGTAGCGTGGCCGGGGAGGTGCTATGACGGCGGAGAAATGAGACCACCAACGACGGTAAGAGCGGGCATTAGATGGGGCGTCAAGGCGGGGGAAGTGTGTCGATGCAGGCGGCGGCCTGTGCAGCGTCCAAGCAGGAAGCGGGGGCGATGGCGGTGCGGCCGCAGGTGGCGGGTGTGGAGGAGGGAGGGGAGAATGGGTGTTGTGCCACCGACGGGTAGGCCAATGGAAGGATAAGGGCGGGCGTCGTGTGTGTTCACGCAGTGTTCCCGTCGTCGCAAACCTGGCCCAAATTGGGTAGGAAATGGGTCACGGGCGAACAAAAAACAGTTGTTCGTTTGCGTCGGCTCGTTGGCTGCGATTTCTGTCCGTTTTTGACCCAAACAGATGCGTGCGGACAAAATACGTCGACGCGTTGGCGTTTGTTTTTGCTTGAAATCCTAGTTTTTTCATTCTTTATAGTCTTAATTCTTAGTATATTCTTATCATCTGGATGTTGGTATCTTTTTTCCATTCTTGTTACTTAATGCTTGTGTTCTGCTCATCTCCACGTTGGCGTTTGTTTTTGCTTGAAATCCTAGTTTTTTCATTCTTTATAGTCTTAATTCTTAGTATGTTCTTATCATCTGGATGTTGGTATCTTTTTTCCATTCTTGTTACTTAATGCTTGTGTTCTGCTCATCTCCACGTTGGCGTTTGTTTTTGCTTGAAATTCAATATGTATTAACAATTTATTCCTTGGTATAGAATTGTGTGTCTAGTTATTTTGGCATCTAAGTTTTGCTAGCACACTTGCCATTTATTTTTTTAAATTTCTCACTATTCCAAAAACAGCTGCATCGGAGAAGAGAAGACGAGTAGAACAACGGCGGCCTGGAAGAGTGATGGGTGCTCACGTTGTTTGGTTCACGAGCGAGTCCTAATCATTAATTTGATCAGTAATATGAATAACGTGACATAAAAATTCCAGTCATATTTATCAGTAGTGATAGGGACATAAGTCACTCCTGTATTCATGTTCAACAGGAGAAGTAGCTGGTGACGTAGACCTTAGGCAAGTCCAACGCGTCGTCGCAGATGACATGGATTTGATTCGTTTTTTGTTTGTTTGGGTCAGCCGTAGAGACGGCGTCTGGCCATGTTCGCGTTTTGCTAGTTATAGTGCACCCAACCGGCCAACGCATTTCGTCCGCGGGGCCATATTTTTACACATTTCTTGCATTAAATATAAACATTGCCCATAGTTTATAAATAAAAATACGGCTGAACAGATGTCTAGCCATCCGGAATCGCCGCCGGAATAGCCTGGGATTGAAGAGTGGGACGTGCACTGAAAGTAATTTGTGAAGAGTAGGCAATGACCGGTCCCTCTATTGCGATTCAACGCGGGCGCCGCTACCTAGCAATTTGGTCACTGACAACCATAGTCACAACCACAAATTCCTCATCGTTCGATGAACACATAAAGTTGTTGAAAAAGAACTCATCTCCACTACCCATGGTACCTTGCGGGCAAAGCGTCAAACATCTTGCGGATGTGGTGGAGAAGTCGGCCGGTGAAGAACCCCACATAGGCAGCAGGACTGTCGAAGTGGAGGCTGCCGTGGAATGAGGCATGCGGGCTTGGAGCTAGGTTGGCAGCGGCGGATTCGAGGCGGTAGCGTGGCCGGGGAGGTGCTATGACGGCGGAGAAATGAGACCACCAACGACGGTAAGAGCGGGCATTAGATGGGGCGTCAAGGCGGGGGAAGTGTGTCGATGCAGGCGGCGGCCTGTGCAGCGTCCAAGCAGGAAGCGGGGGCGATGGCGGTGCGGCCGCAGGTGGCGGGTGTGGAGGAGGGAGGGGAGAATGGGTGTTGTGCCACCGACGGGTAGGCCAATGGAAGGATAAGGGCGGGCGTCGTGTGTGTTCACGCAGTGTTCCCGTCGTCGCAAACCTGGCCCAAATTGGTAGGAAATGGGTCACGAGCGAACAAAAAACAGTTGTTCGTTTGCGTCGGCTCGTTGGATTGCGATTTTTGTCCGTTTCGATCCAAATGTACGCGTGCGGACAAAATACGTCGACGCGTTGAAGTTGCCCTTAACACCCGTCTGCATTACTTGAATTGTTCACCCATTCCACTGCTCAAGTTTTTCATCGGCCTTCGCCCATCTAGTCCGGACTATGATGAGCCGTTAGAGTGGCATTCGACCTATCGGAGACCGGCCGCCACCTGCCCAACATCGCATGTTTATTCCACCCACTCTTCTCCCCCGTCCTCACAAACTCCCTACCCTCCAACCCCCGAGGCCTCGGTTGATTTTCCAGTGCTCAAGCTCGATGAAGCAGGAAACCGTCGTTAATGCTCTCCCATCTCAACTCTGATGACGACAAGCAAACAACTAAAACACACCATGACGCAAGCAGGAGACACATGCTGCAAGCAGGTCGGACCACGCTCGGGAATACAATGTTGACTAATTGATTGTCGGGAATAGCCACGACGACTATCCTGGAGGAGTGAGTGTCAGGTACTACGGGATCTTAGATTCTCTCATGATACGTGATCCCACGGGCCGTTGGATCTGACATCCAACATCCAACGGTCAAGGGCAAAGCTCTTGCAACTTTGCAGGAAAACCGTCCAAGAATCTGATATTTACGCGCAAGTCCAGGAGCATGATTGTCACCCTTAGATCTCAGATCCAACGACTCGCTTGTGCATATTATATCATGGTAGCACCAAAGCTTTTGTATGACCTGATATTTTCCCTATCCTTGAGCATCATGTGTGTACTACTTCCAGCGAGCTTAATAAAGGAGTATATTTAGGTGCATATTTCTAGCTAGGCCATCGGTTAGAGCATCTCTAGCAGACCCCATATAAATGGTTAAACCCGCAAAATAACCGTTTTTTGTAGTTTCAGACGGAAAAACGAGCCCGAACAGACCGAGCAAAATCGTTCGACCGCAAAATAACCGTTTTTTGCAGTTCCAGACGGAAAAACGAGCCCGAACAGACCCAGCAAAATCGTTCGACCTGCAAACGCGAACGCGAAACCTTCATATATACAGTTTTAAGGGCAACTATAACAGGGCCATGCATACCGGTCAACGTTGGAGGTTGAGGAATCTTTGCTTCCACCAATACCATGAAGCTCGCCCGGCCGTCGTGCCCGTCCGCCTCCCGGCCGCCCGGCCACCACGCCCGTCCGCCCCGGCCGTCCGTCCGGGCCACCGCGCTCGCTCGTAGCTCCGCGGCGCTCCAACAGAGCTAGCTAGCTAGCTAGCTCAATCCATTCAAACGGAGCTAGCTAGCTAGCTAGCAGCTCGATGGATTCGAAGAGCTAGCTAGCTAGCTCGATGCGCCGGCTGTTGGATCCCGCCGCGGCTCGTGCCGCCCCGGTAGCCCTGGCCTCCGTGTGTGCCGCGCTCGCCCGGCCGCCCTGGCCTCCGCCCGCGTCGCGCTCGCCTTTTATTTTCCCTCGTCCGCTTGTTCGCCGTATTGATACGTGGAAGAAGACGACTAAAAAAAGAGCTAGCTCTGAGTCTGGTCGGTATATTCAGAGAATATTCTTTTTTACGGGTTGATTATACGGGGTCTGAGTCTGTGCTCGCCCGCGCCGGCCTGCATATACCCTTTTTCACGAACCGCAAAAAACTTATGCGGGTCGGGATTTTGCGGGGTCTGCTAGACATGCTCTTAGACATGCAAGGACAACTAATCCTTCCTATTTTTCGAATAATGACTAGCAGACCGGGTAGAGAATGTACAGTTCAAGCAGAAAAGAATATGCAGTCGCACCAAGCTGGCTAAAATGAATAGGTTCCATGAAAAAATTCGTTGACTTTATAGAATCATCCACTGATGCACAACTGCACAATTTTTTTTAGAAGAAAAGGGCTGCGCCCCTGTTCCATTTCATTGAAACGAAACGAAAGGTATCCAAAGTGCGATACAAAGTTGGAGCTCACGACGGACAACATAAAGGCTGCCCGTAGCAAATGCTAAAGAGACTGGCGTAGCAACAAAGCTAGATGTGCTAGAGCACTATTACAAAAACAAAAGAACTACAGGCCCATCGGCCACTCGACAGACAGCTAGATCTAGAAGGAAAAGTCTCGCTTCAACCAGGGTCTGGCCACAACAACAGTGGAGGGCTTCTTTGCTTTCCCCTCCAGCTGTTTTACCGCCCATTTCAGCTTTGTATTGGCACCTCCTGAGGACAGGCATTCCCATGTAGACAGATTTAGCGCTGTTCTTCTCCAAATATCCTGCAAGCCAGGCCAACACACGTTATTAAAAACCATATTGTTGCGAGTTTTCCAAATCGCCCACAGGCCAACCGCATGCACTATGTTAACAGCAGCGAACCTATCTCCCCTGAGCCAATATGAAGTAATGGACATTATATTAATGTCTTCATTCACTCCAGTAATGACAAAGATGGCTTTCCAAAACTCAGCAGCAACAACACAAGTGCTAAATAAATGTGAACAGGGCTCTTGTTCAGAGCAAAACACACAGGTGGTATCCACTCACCTCCTGTCTCTTGCTCAAATTATCTCTGGTTAAAAGTTTGTTATTAACCAACAGCCAGAGAAAAATCTGAATCCTGGGGGAATTTTTATACTCCACACAGCAGGAGTGGAAGTAGGTAAAACCCCTCTAAAATTTATAAACTTGTAGAAGGATTTGACAGTATATACCCCTTTAGTATTCAGATTCCATATAGGGGTGTCATCCTCATCTACTAAACTAATGGAGCTAGCTATGTCCACAAGTTCATGCCAGACAGCTATTTGCTCCTGAGTAAAACACCTTCTGAAAGTAATCTTCAGATTGTGTCCATCCCAGATTTTGTCAATAGTGACATTATGTTCATAAGCTAAATTGTACAAGTCCCAATATTGGGTGGCTAAAGTAGCATTGCCGAACCAGTGATCTTCCCAAAACCTAGTTCTTTTACCATTGCCTATTTTCCAGGAAAATCCAAGCTTAGCAGCTTGTGCTGCCCAGATCACCCCTTTCCAGAAAGGGGAGGCTCCATTAGTAGAGCAAGCAAAGATGTTGCTATTCTGAGGGTTGTACTTGGAGTCTATAATATTCTTCCAAATTTTACCTTCAGCATTATAGTATCTACTGATCCAAGAGGCTAAGAGAGCCAAATTCATATCCCCTAGGTCAGTAATACCAAAACCCCCAAATTCTTTTCTCATATTAATAGAGTTCCAGGCAGTCAGATGATATTTTTGATGACCTTCATAATCGTCCCAAAAGCAATGAGCTAATTGGGAGTTAATGAGTTTGATGGCCCATTTAGGAAACTTAATAAAGCCCATGAGGTATATGGGGATACTGGCTAAACAGGCTTGGACCAATATGAGTCTCTTGCCAATAGAAAGCAGCCTCCCCCTCCACCCAGCCGCTTTCTTAATAATCTTATCTACAGTAGGTTGCAGATCTTCCCTCCTCACTTTACTAAAATGAAGAGGGGCGCTGTCGGTGTCAAAACCGGCGGATCTCGGGTAGGGGGTCCCGAACTGTGCGTCTAGGCGGATGGTAACAGGAGACAAGAGACACGATGTTTTACCCAGGTTCGGGCCCTCTTGATGGAGGTAAAACCCTACGTCCTGCTTGATTAATATTGATGATGTGTGTTACAAGAGTGGATCTACCACGAGATCAAAGAGGCTAAACCCTAGAAGCTAGCCTATGGTATGATTGTTGTTCGCCCTACGGACTAAAACCCTCTGGTTTATATAGACATCGGATAGGGTTAGGGTTACACAGAGTCGGTTACAATGGTAGGAGATCTACATATCCGTATCGCCAAGCTTGCCTTCCACGCCAAGGAAAGTCCCATCCGGACACGGGACGAAGTCTTCAATCTTGTATCTTCATAGTCTTGGAGTCCGGCCGATGATGATAGTTCGCTATCCGGACACCCCTAATCGGAACTCCTCGGTAGCCCTGAACCAGGCTTCAATGACGACGAGTCCGGCGCGCATATTGTCTTCGGCATTGCAAGGCGGGTTCTTCCTCCGAATAATTTATAGAAGATTGTGAACACCAGGATAGTGTCCGGCTCTGCAAAACAAGTTCCACATAACACCGTAGAGAGAATAATTTTTGCACAGATCTGCTGACGTATTCCGCGGCGTGACATCACACCACGGCCAGGCCTTTATATGAATCGTTTTTTTATTGTTCCACCTTAGCGTGTTTAGCGAGGCAGTTTCCTTGGCACGTCTTATCAAAGCGTAGATCGTGCCCCCTTATTCCGGGATTCTCATCAATACGGACGTGGGTAACCCAACCGTGCCGTTGGCCTGCCTTCTCTATCAAAGCGAGTCCTAATCGACCACGGGTGGGATCTTGGTATTCCACCTCTTTATAGTGAGACCAAGGCCCTCTTCTTTTACACCCTCCATCGAGTTCGCCTTGCGCCGAGTTCCAACACCCAAAGCTTGATTCAGGCGCCGGACTTTCGGCGATGTCGGCTCCGACCAACACGGCCGATGAATGTCTTCCTCCGTCATAGAAGAAGATGTGCTTAAAGCTGCGAGGCGCCGGTATCGACGGCGAGATCTCGCATAGGCTGCCTGCTCCGGGCAGGTCACTCCCACTCCTGAGCCAGCGAGAACTTGGTGTTCGTGTCCCACTTCCTTGGGTTTAGGCTTCCGACGGAACCCTTTGTGCGGGGCTCATGTTTTATTATGGGCTTGATTTCCATGACTTGAATGAGTCCATCCTCCATATCTCGTCATTCATTGTCGTATGTGAGGCCTTCCTCCATATTACCCCCACTTTGGATTGTGGCTCAAGACCTTCAAGGTGGAGCCAAAGATGATCCGAGGGCAGCAAGCGGAGTGCGGAGGGGCGGTCATAAGCAAATGTGCTGATGCTCCGTGGCCGAGGGCTCTTTTCAAGAGGAGCTTGGTTTGTGGCAGCAGGAGTGGTTTTATATCACAGCTCCGGGGGCACCAAATGGGCGGCGCCCTGCCTTCCGCTCAGTCCACCACAGCAGGTGGCATCATGGGTCAACAAGGGGCTCGACTGGGGCCGCCCAAGGGCGTTCCCCTGCTGGGCCGCATTCGAGATCTCCAGAAAGAGGATCAATCTGGTTTGTAGTGGCGCGGGTTATGGTGATCCGCGCCTTCAGCCTGCAAGCGTCGCCCCCTCCGCCTGTGGGAATTCAATCCGGAGGACCACGAGCTCTCAAAATTTTATGGGCACGACGCCCGTGGAGATGTATAAACTGTTCTTCGGATCACAAGAGAAGTGTCCGGACTTGACCGAGGACGCAGGACTAAACTGCAATCGCCCAGATACTCAAGTAAGTAGTCATGTAACCGGACAAGCTGTTCATTCATTTATTTTATATATATGCCCTTTAAAGGAGCCGTTTCTTGAACAGGAGTGGATAGCCAAGGCAAAGTTAATAAGGTGTCCGGCTCCCCTCCCAGATACCACGCCAGACCCCATGTTGGCCAAGATGTTGAAGGTCGCGCCTTTTGAAGAAGGCGAAGGGGGGAGCGGGGAAGCAACCGCCCCTGCGAAGGAGGATATCAAGGAAGGAGGGATTAAGAGTCCCACCTTCCGAGGAGAGAAGAGGACCGCTTCGGAAGATCCGGAGGTCAAGGCCTCAAAGAGGGGGAAGGAATCTTCGGCAGGGAGTCCGGCGCTGGGAAGTAACCCAGCCGCATTATTTCCCCTAGGGGATCAGCCCTCCAGCCAGCCGTAAGTAAAAAGAAGGGGTTTTTTGTAAATAAGGAACATCCCTGTATTTATTTATGAAGATAACCGAAATTGTACCTTGTAGTTCGGACCTCAGCCCTTCTCGTGAGCTCGTCTTGAGGATCTTCGTCCGGAGATGATGGAGAGCGAATGCCTCCACCTGTCGCACCCTCATGTGAAGCGGACGACCCGGAGGTTTAAATCGCGGAGGGTTCCCCAAGTCCGGCGGGGCGGAAGGTCCGCGCCGAGTGGCGTCGGTCGGAGGAGCTGAAGGATCTGCTCGGCGGCGGCTATTTCAGAGGATCACCGTGCTCTAATGGGTGCGATGATTGAAAGAATTGCATCCGCCGAGAGCGGATTGCATGAAGCCGTCGAAGCTTCTCGCGAGGGTTTGAGGTGCATAAAAATGATGTACCTTGTGACAGTTATGCATATAAAATGCGCTGTATAGATAGTAGCCCACGAGACTCGGTATGTTGTCAAAATTGACAGCGTGTCGAGATCAAATTCTCATTACAACATATCGCCGCTTCTAAACAGGTGGCGGGCGTCCGGAGGCCAGCGGACTGATGAATATGCCGAACTAAAGCGGCAACTTGACGAGGCGGATCACGGACATCGCGCTGGTCAATAAGCGGTTTGACGAGTCACAAGGTATGAGACTTCTATGCGGACACCTGGTAAGGGAGCTTGACGCCCATGTCTTCTGTTTGTATGCTTAATGCAGATGGTGCCGCTGCCGTTGAGGAGCTGCGGGCAGAACTTCGCCAGCGAAAGAGCAAGCCAGAGAGTAATGTCGGCGCTTTAAAAGCGGCGAAGAGCTAGAAGCTGAGCGGGCTGCTCACTACCGAAGCAAAGAGGAGATGGCCGATATGGCCAAAAAATTAAGGAATGCTACCGATCGCTGCGAGGTTCTTGAAAAAGAGCGTCAAGCGGAACAAGAGGGCCTAAAGAAGGCCGCCGCCGAATCCAAGAATGCCCAATCGGCTTTGAGAGCTGCTAAGGAGGAGCTGAGTCAGGCCAGGGCAATTGCGGCTGGAAAACCGTTTCTGCTGCGGAGGAAATATACAGATCCAAAGTATGCTCAGTTGGATAAATTGTGGAGTTCAGAGGATGCTTATCTGGACTTGGCGGCGAGCGCTGTGGACGCGGTTGAGCACTTCCGGGGCCAGAAGGGGCACAGAAGGGAAGAGCTATATTGGTCGCAGTTTGATAGTCTGGAGCGTCCTCTGCCGCTGACCGATCGGTTGGCTGAATGGGCCGAGCTGAATCGATTGTCCGGATTTGCCATGAAGCATGTCTTGACTCACTTGTGGCCGGACGGACCCCAGCCGAAGAGCTATTTTGGTTTAGTGCAGCAGTTTCTTGGTGCGGTGCAGCGATCGGCGCAATGAAGCGATCGGCGTGCATTGAGGGGCGCGGATGGCTCTTTCCGTGTCAAGACATACTGGGCAGAGATGAAGGCCAGCGGCGTTGCATCCAGGATTCGGACAGAGGCAGTACCTGCCGAGCACTACTTTGAAGAAGTCCTGCCGGGCGCTCGTTTAATAGAGACCCAGTGCTCGAAGGATATTATGTTTAAATGACATGTATGATTTGTGAAAACAATGTTTTCAATGTAATATAAGTGCTTTTTATACTTGTGCGTTCAAGTAGTAAACTACTCCCTGTGCGGCCGTTTATGTATATTAATGCATATAAAATAGGTTATTAATGCATATAAAACATACAAAACAGATAATATAATAGCATGGAACAATAAAAAATTATAGATATGTTGGAGATGTATCATCCAGCAATCTGTGAGGGCTGGGGGCGCTTGTCTGGGTCTTCTAGCTACCCGGCTGTTCGGCTAGCCGGCTGTGAGGATGGCCATTTAGCCTATTGTGCTGCCTGTGGGAAGCACTTGCCTGGCCCTTTCGGCTACCCGGTTGTTTGGCTAGGGCATTACGTCGGTTTGCCGTGGCCCTGGCGTGTCTTGGGTGTTTTGGTCTTTTCCTTGAGGCGGTTACATTTTTCTACAAGTTTGTTGCTTTACGGGCAATTCAGACGTGACGTCCACTGCCCATCCTCTCCCTTTCATTTGCATGTCTCGCTCCAGAGGGCTTTGCTCATTGTAGACGATGATGTTTTTCGCTCGTCTGGCTTAATCTACATCGTCGGCGGGAGATGGAGGAGTTCGTGGAGGAGGAGATGGAGGGGCCTGAGCCCATCGAGGACGACAGGCTGACGGGGGATGATCTTGCGGACGTGCTTGCGTCAGTCAAGTAATCGGTGTTGCGGTTCAGCATGCGGGCTACCACATTGCATTTGACGCCAAGGATGCTCAAAGAACTTATTTGTAGTATTTTATATGTGCGGTTTGCTATTGTAATGTTTTGTGAACATCTGTCATTTCCCCGTCTTTATGCTAGTTTCATATGCAGTTGTACTCTGTTTTTTAGTATTAATTATATAATGAGTGCGGTGAAAAAAGCATAGTTTAAAAAACCGAAACGGTGGTCAAACCGGTAAGACCTACGGTTCAGGTTTTTACTTATCGGACCGTTGGTTCACTAGTTCGATTGCTGGTTGTTTTACAATCAAAAAATATATTTAGAGTAATAATATGTGCTAATATACAATTAAAATAGGGTTAAATAAAAATGGTTGTTGAGGTGGTTATTGGCCAGAGGATAGGCCAATGCCCATGACTTGGGACGAACCCCACTACTTGTAGCAATATTTTTAGGAGTTTCTCTCTAAACCGGTTCGACCACCCGGTTTATTAGCTGGTTCCACGGAAAAACCGCCCTAGTTGGTCTTTTGTGCTTACAAAACCGAGAGGATCTTCGGTTCCGGTTTTTCCCAATTCGACCGCTGGTCCAGTCCAGTTTATTTAACTATGAATCTGTTTTTAGTATTAACTAATAGTCTGTTTCATAATGTAAGATATTTTTTGATACTAGTGTAGTGTTAAAAAACGTGTTATATTATGGGACGGAGGGACTAATACAATAATACAATGTTTGCCGTGAAAAAAAGTCCATAGTGATTTTAGCCCCAACGTGTCTCCTACGTGGGGGTGTGGATCTGAATTTGCGTGCAGGCGCCACTCCGGGACTGCCACGTGGCGGAAGCTGCGTCGAGGTGGCTGACGTGGCGGCGCCCGTCGTCGGCCGCGCTGGCGCACCGACCAGCGTGGGACGACGTCATCCCCGTCGTCGCCGTCGCCGCCTCGTGGCCTCGTGGGGGGAGCGAGAAGAGATAGAGGAGCAGCCCCGGCGCATCTGGATCCGCGCCGCAAAGCTGACTTCTTTCTCCGCCGCACGCATCCTCCTCCACCTCCTCCCGGCGACCACCCCGGGGCCGCTATATCACGCGGCCGCCGCGAGGAGGAGCGCCCCGTCCCTTCTTCTTCTTCGTAGCAGCTTCATCAGCAGGAGGAAGATGGCGGCGGCGGCGGCGGCGAGGAAGAACGCCGGTGTGCTCGCGCTCTTCGACGTCGACGGCACCCTCACCGCGGCCCGCAAGGAGGTGACGCCGGAGATGCTCGACTTCATGAAGCGCCTGCGCGAGGTGAGGCCCGAATGTGACCCTGTCGTTCTCTCCTTTCAGTTTCTTTTCCGTGCAATTCTCAGGCGAGATTGCTCACTGTGTGTCTGGGTTGTGGCACTCTGGTTTTCTTCCTGGGAGCAGAATGTGACCGTCGGCGTGGTGGGCGGATCCGATCTGGTCAAGATCTCCGAGTAGCTCGGCAAATCAGGTACCCGCCCTGCTTGGATTCAGCAGGGCACTCTGCTTGGATTCAGAGCTCCCCCTAACCGCACTGTTTGCTCACCTTGTCTGTAAATGTAACTGCAACTGCAAGAACTGAGCTTGGTATTTGTTCTCCCCACCGCAGTCATCACCGACTATGTCTACGTCTTCTCGGAGAACGGCCTGGTCGCGCACAAGGACGACAAGCTCATCGGGACGCAAGTAAGTGCCCACGCCGCATAATGCGCGCTGTTTTAGCACAGATGTACAACTGAATTTTGCCTGGTGTTCTTCACTCTGCAAGCCAGGAGTAGTAATGCGGCCGCTTTAAAGGCGACCGAAGAGCTAGAAGCTGAACGGGCTGCTCACTACTGAAGCAAAGAGGAGATGGCCGATATGGCCAAAAAGTTAAGGAATGCTACCGATCGCTGCGAGGTTCTTGAAAAAGAGCGTCAAGCGGAACAAGAGGGCCTAAAGAAGGCTGCCGCCGAATCCAAGAATGCCCAATCGGCTTTGAGAGCTGCTAAGGAGGAGCTGAGTCAGGCCAGGGCAATTGCGGCTGGAAAACCGTTTCTGCTGCGGAGGAAATATACAAATTCAAAGTATGCTCAGTTGGATAAATTGTGGAGTTCAGAGGATGCTTATCTGGACTTGGCGGCGAGCGCTGTGGACGCGGTTGAGCACTTCCGGGGCCAGAAGGGGCACAGAAGGGAAGAGCTATATTGGTCGCGATTCGATAGTGCAGGCGTCCTCTGCCGCTGACCGATCAGTTGGCCGAATGGGCCGAGCTGAATCGATTGTCCGGATTTGCCATGAAGCATGTCTTGACTCACTTGTGGCCGGACGGACCCCAGCCGAAGAGCTATTTTGGTTTAGTGCAGCAGTTTCTTGGTGCGGTGCCGCGTATCGACGCAATGAAGCGATCGGCGTGCATTGAGGGAGCGCGGATGGCTCTTGCCCGTGTCAAGACATACTGGGCAGAGATGAAGGCCACTGACGTTGCATCCCAGGATTCGGACAGAGGCCGAGTACCTGCCGAGCACTACTTTGAAGAAGTCCTGCCGGGCGCTCGTTTAATAGAGACGCAGTGCTCGAAGGATATTATGTTTAAATGACATGTATGATTTGTGAAAACAATGTTTTCAATGTAATATAAGTGCTTTTTATACTTGTGCGTTCAAGTAGTAAACTACTCCCTGTGCGGCCGTTTATGTATATGTGTATATAACCTGAAAGATGGCAGTCCTTGGCTTCAGCCCCCACGCACATAGTGCAGGGGTGTTTGCAAAAAAAGGCGCTTTTTCACACTTAATCCAACGTCTTGGTCCTGTTAAGGAGGTGATAGCGTAGCAAACCAGGCAACCGGACTATAATGCTTTATCACTTTCACTTAGCCATAGGAGTTCGAGGGTGGGGCTACTATATAGCCCCTGGGGGCACCGCACTCTCCCTAATTCGGGGTGCGTATCTGCCTGACCGAAAACCGGTCCTTCGTTAATGCGGAGGAATTCTAAACATTCCTGTGAGTCATCGAGTGGTTGACCAGTCTCTCCCTATATCATGACAGTCAGTTTTCGGCTTTCTCTCTTGAGGTGCTCGCCCGCCGAACCGGGCACAATCGCAGATAGTTCTCCTGGTGCCGCGTTAGCCGTGAAAGCGGGCGTAAGGCAGCAAAACACAGGAGCCGGGCAACCCAACATTTGACCAAAGACATGATTCGGAGCTGATGCATATTAGGCCTAACTCTCGAGGCGCCGAATACTCCCTAAGGTATTCGGTCTTTATGAAAATGGGCAGAATAATGCCCTAAGCCCCTGGTGTCTAGGTACGCGCAAAAATTCTGGTGCGGCCAATGCCAAAGCACCAGCCTCCTCCTCGGTTATATTAAGAAACCGGGGGGATGTATATCAACAAGAGACAGTGAAAAAAGGTTTACGCAGGGTCTTAATCTGAAAAGAATCCTTGCAACGGGTCCCTACTGCACGTCTGCGCCTGTGTCTCCGTTGTGCCGTATCCTGGACGGGTGTAGCACGTTGTTCATCTGTAAAAGAGAGGAACTTAGTTTGAAAGCAAAAGGATCGTGCGGAAGATGTACTTAATATTAAATGAATAGAGTACGGTTCGAAGAAGTGAATAAAATTGAGCTTTATTGTCTCTTGTTATACATGCATGCGGTCCCTAGTATGGGGGTATGCCGCTAGTAGGCGCCGGACTCGTCTAGCCGTGTCCGGGGTTTGAATGACCAATTCAGGTTCTTTGCCTAGCAGAGCCGGATAGCTGTGGGGCTGTCAAGGCAGTCTCCCGTTTTCCCGTGCTCGAGTAACACTTAATACTTCCTTTTAACGAGATGATGCCGCGTGGACCGGGCATTTTAAGTGTTAGAGATGCATAATGCAGTATTGCGTTAAAGCGGGCGAAAGCTTCGCGTCCCAATAGTGCTTGATGGCTACTTTTAAACGGGGCGACATGGAAGAGTAACTTTTCGCGACGGAAGTTGTCGGATGAACCAAACACAACTTCTAGCAGTATGGAGCCCGTGCAAAGGGCGTATGGGTCGGGCAGTACTCCTTTAAAGGAGGTGTTGCTGCGGCGAATTTTGGTTGGGTTTATCCCCATCCTGCGGATTGTGTCCTGATATATCAGGTTTATGTCACTGCCGCCATCCATGAGGACATGTGTAAATTGGAATCCGTCGATTATAGGATCCAATATCAAGGCAGTCCATCCTGCGTTCCGGATATTATCGGAATAGACCTGATGATCGAAGGTGATTGGTTTTGACAACCAGTGTGCGGCGCGCCTTTTAGGGGGCGCCGCTTTGTTTTTCCTTTTGGTCACGTGAAGTGAGTTTACTGTTTTGACCTCCTGTGGGAAAGTTTTTTGTTTTCCGGGGTTCTGCTTGTGGTGCTTGTCGTCATCTTTACTTGGTGTGTTGAGCCCTTGTGTTGGCGTTCAGTCTACGGACTGTTTGAAGACCCAACAATCTGTGGGTATGGTTTGCGAGCTTCCGGAGGTACCATGTATTTGACACAGTCTATCCGAATCTTGTTTAGGTTGGATAGCTCGTCCACCGTTATCCTTTAGGGGCAGTGTTTTGTTGTTCGCCGAGAGCTTTTGAATCCGGTGTTGACCGCCGTACTATTTGGGCCATTTTCCTTATTCCGCACCTGATCTTTTCTGCGTCGTGATTTCCCATTTCCATCCCTGATTTGGATGTACTCGGTCGCTGGTGCTGCATCTAGCCAGCCAGCTGTCCTCTCCCGCAAAGCGGGTCATGAGGCTTGTTAATGCGGCCATTGTTCTTGGCTTTTCTTGGCGAGGTGTCGGCGAGCCATTCGTCTCGGACGTTGTGTTTGAAAGCTGCTAAGGCTTGGCGTCCGGACGATCGACTATTTGGTTCATTTTAGTAAGGAACCTGTTCCGAAATTTCGGGCTGACTCTCCGGGCTGTTGAGTTATGTGACTTAGATAAATCGCATTCGGAGGGCGGACATAAGTCCCTGAAAATTTGCCCGAATCGTCCTCGAGCTCTCCCAGCTTCCAATGGTGTTTTCGGGAGGCTTTTAAGCCAATGCCGAGCTGGCCCTTTGAGTTTAAGGGGTAAGTATTTTATGGCGTGGAGATCGTCTCCTCTAGCCATGTGTATGTGGAGGATGTAATCCTTGATCCAGACTCCAGGGTCTGTTGTTCCGTCGTATGCCTCTATGTTTACGGGTTTGAATCCCGCTGGAAATTCATGATCCAACACCTCATCGGTGAAACATAGGGGGTGTGCGGCGCCCCTATATTTGGGTGTGCCGTGATCTTCGGAATTTTGGCGTATTGCATTGCTTTGACGAGCCTGCTTTCTTGGCCCATAGATGGACCTAACTGGGCCATCCTCTTGATGTGAATCTTTATGCGGATCGCATATTGGCTTGTGTCTTGGCGCCATTCACGCTCTCTTTTTCCGTGGGGTCGTCCATCCGACCGGGTGGCCTTCTTACTTTTTAATTGTGGGGGCTCTAAGGCCTCCTCGTCGAATTCGGGCAGTAGCTTTCTTTTCGGGTAGCTCTTTGTTCGGCGACTGTCACCGTACTTGTCTGCGGTGCTGAATACTTTGCTCCATCTGATTCTGAGTGCATCTTCCGCTGTTTTGAGCTTCCGCTTCTGCTTTTTCAGGCTACGCGCAGTGGCGACGAGCCTTTTCTGGAGGTTATTTTGCTCCAATGGTTTGTCCGGTGTGAGATCGTCCGGACTGTTGCCTTTGCCGGGGACAGTTTGTTCGATAGCTTGTTCATTGTCCACCGGTTCACCCTGCTCTATGGCTGGGTCTTTGTTGAGGCGGGACTTTGTTCGGCGTTTACGTTGCCGTTTTGACTGCTTTTCGAGGGATTTATCCTTCGTAGCGTCCCGTTGCTCCTCGTCTTCCTTTGCTTTAGGTGTATCCACCATGTATACATCATGGGGTGAGGTTGTCCAGCATCCTATAGGTGCTGGTTCATTGTTGTCTCCTACATCGTCGTCCATACCGTCGATGTCTTCGGAGTCGAAATCGAGCACGTCGTGTAGGCTATCGACAGTGGCTACGAAGAGGGTGGTGGGTGGGCGTTGAATTTCTTCATCGTCCGTATCCCAACCTTCCCGACCGTGGTCCGCCAGGGCTTTCGGATAAAGAGATAGACTTTAGTGAATTCAGGATGTCGCCAAAGGGCGAGTCTTGAAAGATGTCGCGACCATGAACTCCATAACGGGCGCCCAATCGGATTCGATTGGCAAGGCGTGGAGGGTTGAGTCCGGAGAGGAGTCCGCACCCGGAGTCGAGGTCTTCGCAAAGGACAGGGATGGAGTTCGCTCGATCGCCATAGAGATTAAAGCCCCGGCGGTGTCCAAGCACTCCCCCGATCGGGAGTCCGGCTCGGATTAAGGGTTGAGCGGATTCGTGCGGCCTCGTGGCCTTTGCTCGCCGCAGAGCTAGATCATGCCCATCGAGACGGTCTGGCGCGATTTTGGCTGCGGCTCGAATCCGTCGAAGATCAAGTCTCCGCGGATATCGGCCGTATAGTTTGAACTTCCGAATCTGACCTGACGGCCAGGGGCGTAGCTTTCGATCTGCTCCAGATGGCCAAGCGAATTAGCCCGCAGTGCAAAGCCGCCGAACACGAAGATCTGTCCGGGGAGAAAAGTCTCACCCTGGACCGCGTCGTTGTTGATGATCGAAGGAGCCATCGGACCTATCAGTGACGACACAGAGGAACTCTCAATGAAAGCACCAATGTCGGTGTCAAAACCGGCGGATCTCGGGTAGGGGTCCCAAGCGTGCGTCTAGGCGGATGGTAACAGGAGACAAGGGACACGATGTTTTACCCAGGTTCGGGCCCTCTTGATGGAGGTAAAACCCTACATCCTGCTTGATTAATATTGATGATGTGTGTTACAAGAGTGGATCTACCACGAGATCAAAGAGGCTAAACCCTAGAAGCTAGCTTATGGTATAATTGTTGTTCGTCCTACGGACTAAAACCCTCCGGTTTATATAGACACCGGATAGGGTTAGGGTTACACAGAGTCGGTTACAATGGTAGGAGATCTACATATCCGTATCGCCAAGCTTGCCTTCCACGCCAAGGAAAGTCCCATCCGGACACGGGACGAAGTCTTCAATCTTGTATCTTCATAGTCTTGGAGTCCGGCCGATGATGATAGTTCGGCTATCCGGACACCCCCTAATACGGAACTCCCTCAGGCGCCTAGATACTTGATATGAAAAGTACTGATTTTACAACCTAATATTTGAGCAAAAGCTATGGCCTCTTCCCTGTCAACATTAATAGGAACCAGATCACACTTATGAAAATTGATCCTCATTCTAGAAATTTGCTCAAAACAAGAAAGGAGCCATTTAAGGTTCTCGGCATGATCTAGGTTCTTATCTAAGAAAAGAAGGGTGTCATCAGCATACTGCATGCTAATGACTCCAGCAGGGTTAGAGGGAGGAAAAACAGCAGCTATTAAATTTGCATTGGCAGGTTTGATCAGAATTCTAGTGAAGACATCAGCCACTAAGTTGAACAGCAGGGGAGAGAAAGGATCTCCTTGTCTAGCCCCTTTGCCAGCTAAAAAATAGTCACTATTAGTGTCATTTATTCTGACACCAACAGAACCTTTGCAAAGTAAGGATTCAATTTTATACATCCAATTAGGACCAACTCCTCTTTTCCTCAGAATTTTCAGTAGAAATTCTCTACTAATCATATCATATGCTTTCTCACAGTCAAGCTTAAAACAAAAAACCAGACATCTTATTAGAGGCAACTGCATGAACCACCTCATGGGCAGCCACTATGCTTTCAAGGATAAACCTCCCCTTCAGGAAAGCAGTCTGGTTGGGAGAAATTAGAAAATTACAGACAGGGCCAAACCTATTGGTGACACATTTGGCAAAAAATTTAAAGCTGCAATTAATCATGGCTAAAGGCCTGAACCTATCTAGCTTAACAACATTAAGTTCTTTAGGAACTAGAGTAAGGAGGGAGAAACTGAGCCTAAAAAGGTCAAGATCTCCAGCCTCCCAATCTCTGAACATAGCAAATAAATCATTCTTGATTAATTCCCAATACTTCTGGTAGAACAGAAAAGGGAAACCATCTGGACCAGGTGCTCCTTCAGCATATGAGCCAAATACAGCAGCCTTAATTTCCTCCTCAGAGAAAGGACTTTCAAGCAAGTTAAAATGATCTAAAGTAAGCATGCTATCATGATCCCAGAAATCTTCCATAAGATCTAGGTCAATGGTGGGAACATAACCAAAAAGGTTTTTATAATAATCAACAGCTATTTGGAGAATACCTTGGGTGTCCTCCACTGGACCTGAGGGAGTTTCTAGCATAGCAATTTGTTTTTTCCTCCTTTTTTGATTTGCCAGAGCTTTGAAGTAGCCAGTGTTATATTCACCCTCTAGTATCTCTCTCTCTCTGGACCTCTGTCTGGCCTTAATCTCTTCTCTTCTCCAGATTTCATTCAGCTCACCTGCAATATTTTTCATATTGTTCTTAGAGTTAGGAGATAAAGGTTGAGATTCAGCCAGTATATCTAAGCAATCATATTCAGCTACTAGGCCTTGCTTCCTCCTGTTTTGGTCTGCTTCATAGTTGGCACACCAACCTTTGACAGCTTTCCTAGTAGTCCTAATTTTAAATTGCCATACATCAATGGCCTTCGTGGCTTTGCATTGAGTGTTCCAAGCTTTATGAATGACTTCATCAAAGCCAGGGATATTAAGCCACCATTTTTCAAATCTAAACAATATTGATTTAGGATTATGGAGCCCAGAAGTAGTATTTAAAACCAGAGGGGTGTGGTCACTGCCCACTCTGGGTAGGGCTTTAATAGAAGCTCCAGGGAAAATCCCATCCCAATCAACAGTAACAAAGACTCTATCTAAAGTGGCCATAATCAAATTATCTTGATTAATGGCCCAGGTATATCTCCTCCCAGCATTTTTGATCTCTATGAGACCAAATTTGTTGATCCAGTCGTTAAACAGATCAGTCCAATGCTGGTTGATATTCCCAGTATTTTTCTCACTTTTATCTCTAAGCAAATTAAAGTCACCCCCTACTAGTGTAGGGCCTGACCAACTAGCAAGGATACTATTTAGTTCATTAAGGAAATCTAGTTTGAACTCATCATAAGGAGAGCCATAAACAGATATCAGTCTCCACTTAATGTCATTATGTTTAAATTTCAAAATACAAGAGACGCAAAAGGTGCCTATATCACACTGAAGAATGTCATAACAGTCTTCTTTAATACCTACTAGGACACCTCCAGCAGTGCCAATAGCAGGAAGCCAATTCCACACAAAACCACTCCTAGAATCGATGGCCTCTAGTTGTGGGATGGTGAAGTTGACTTTTTTAGTTTCAGACAAACAAATAAAATCTAGGCTACAAGCTTTAATAAGCTCTTGCACTCTGGTATTCTTAGCAGAGCCATTAGGCCTCTAACATTCCAGAATGTCCCAATCATAAGAAATTATTAAGTTTTTTCCTACATCTAGATAACACTTTTTTGTTCCTTTGGTGTGATACCTCCACCCAAGGAAGTTCACCCTCCTCCATATCTGACATATCTTCAGTGTTGGGGGAAATGTGATTCTCAGTGTCATTAGTGTTACAGGCAGTATCAACTCTGCTAGCATCATTGCTAGGAGGAGGAAACAGGTCAGGTTTGTCTTTTTGAAACGTAGACAACCTCTCTAGTTCAATTTGTTTAATGATATCAATGTTGCTATCACAACTACTAGGATCACTCCCTAGGCATAACCCAGATAGATTAGCATTATGCAAGAGAGGATCATTATCTAAACAAGCAAAAGAATTGAGAGAAGGAGCAGTAGTGCTACCTTTGGAAGACTTCCAAATTTTGCACTTTTTTAATATCTTGGGCCTTGGCTATAGTGTTTTTGCCATCTCTCTTAATCCTGTTGCTACATTCCTACTCAGTAGCACCATGGTAGCACTTGGCTATAGTGTTGTTGCTACTTAATCCTTGGACAGAGCACATTCCTACAAAGTGACCAGGTAGGCCACAATTATAGCAAATAGTGCCAATATACTTAGGATCTACCATGAACTCCTCAGACTCAGTAGCACCATGTCCAACAACACTATCCAAAGTCCCTGTGGTAGCAGAGTTGGTTTGCTTCTTAGCCCCTGTCTTGTTTTTCTTCCTGTTCTTTCCAGATCCACCATGTCCACTCCCTCCGAAGGCACTCCCAGCGCTAGCTGGCTGTTGTTGGTGTTGAAATTGAACAGGGAGATTTTGAGGGATGTAAGGATATTGGAATTGTGGTTGCTGCATCCATGGGGCCATTTGAGGGTACTGAAAATTGGGCCCTGAGAAACCATGATACATCTGGTTCATGGCTGGGTGCATCAAATTAGTAGAGCTGGACCCAATGGGGATAATAGGAGGTTTGGCAAAGATCGACAGGGGGGCCCTTGCAGGCTGGCCGAAGGAGGAAGGTTTGATGTAGGGGCACTGATCTGAGGCATAGCTACTGGCGGAGGGGCAGTTGGAGGAATAGGAGGCCGGATCACATCATTGCGTCCACGGCCGCCTCCGCTCCTGCCCCCTCTAGGCCTAGTTTGCCCTGCTCCAGCCATCTTCTTCGCAACAACAGCAAAAGGAACCTTGCCTGTTTTCTTCGACCAGAAATCTCGAGAGAAGCTAAAATGCTTAGGCTCAAAGAGGTGATCAGAGGGGCCAGCAGGAAAACAGTCAGCGACCGAGAAATCCCCAGAAACGAATAGATCTCGCCGGATCCAGACTAGGGTTTGGTTTCCATGAGGGCCATGGGTGCGGTATGGGCGGCGGCGAAACCTAGCGGAGTGGGGATCAGGGCGGCTGTCGCGGGGAGAATTATAGCTCACGAGGCTGCCTAGAGCCCTAGTTTTAGCGGTCAGGATCGACTTGGATTTAATCGAACAGCCACCAAGGCCAACGAGGCTGACACTGGGGTCCCGCCCCAACATCCTTTTTCCCTGAACTCCAAACCTCATCGCAGCAGGGACAACGAACGGCGGCGGCGAAGTATCACACTGTCGACTAGTGATCTGAACAGTAGTATAACAACAAGGAGAAGAGTCTCGGTAATTACCAGAGTTCACCGTCGTTGTAGACCCATTGGTTCCTATTCCCGTGCTCAGCACGCGGGCGTCTGAACATCCGCCAACCGATTCAGAATGAGCAGTCAATCCTGAATCGTCGCCGGCGACTAGGTCGAGATGCCTTGGAGCGGCGCACCTGACGGCACCACCCCCAGTATGCCTTCCCAGCGCAACGCCCTGCGCGGATCTCCTGATTTTGCATCCGCCCTCGCCCACTGCACATATGCAGTCGACGTGGAGTGCGGGAATGGAGGCATCCTCAGCCTCTCCGCTGCTGTCGCTTCGTCGTATATGCGCCTCGCTAGATTCCTCTGTTCTTCTTCCACCCTCGTGCGGCAAGCATCCGCAAACCTTGTAGCCGCGGCCTTCGTCTCCGGATCTATCGCCGCCACCACCGCCTGATCTGCTGCCTTGAGCTCCTGAATCTGGCAGATCCACGCCGCCGTGACGGCACGAATCCTCTTCGCCCGGTCCACCCACCCTGGGGCCCCCCGTCTCCATGAGCACCGCCTGCGGGATTGGTGAGATCAATCTCACCAACTCGACGCAGGTCTCCTGGACTCGCGTGGGAGAGGGGGGCGGGGGAGGAGCGGCGGACGAACTTGCAGGGGCCAATCTCCGCCGCCGTGGAGGCATCTCGTAGGGGCGGCGCAACGAGATCTGCGGTGGGGGCAATGACGAGCGGGGGGAGTGGAGTCGCCGTGGTTGCGGGGGAGCGGGGGAGCGGGGAGCGGGGAATCGTTTCTGCACAAATTGGCCCCTCGTATTATAACAACATTGGGGCTGTTCGGGAGGATTGGTGGTTAGCCAGCCTCCGGTGGCTTTGCCGGCATGTTCTGATCACATTCCTCAACCTCCAGATGGGAGGCCCTATTTCCTTTGCCATGTGATGGCATGGATGTGGCCTGAGATGGTTACCATGGGGGCTGCGTGAGGCCCAAACTCATTGTTTACGGTACACATATACATGTGCCAAGTGACCAAGATGCATGCCGATTCATGTGTATGCCGTCGTCACTGGCTATGCGGCCAAGTCATGGACAAGACAAAGGGGTAGCACCTTAGTGGTAGCTATAAACCGTTGCTACAGTGTACAAAGGTGGCCCGGGCTGGGCTGGCTCCGCCCTGGGTGCCAGCGCGAATGCTATTTCTCGCATTGAGCGATCCCGTAGGAACTCTCGCTGCGAGCTTAGATAGATTTCAATAGTTCTAGCCACCAAGATAGGGTAAGGATTCTAATCATGTAATAGGGCGGGATGTAGTTGAGGCGAAATGAGCCCAGGTTTCACAGATTTTTTTTCCTCCGGGATGTTTCTTTTATTTGTTCTTCTCCTTTTTCTAATCCTTTTTACGTTTTCTTCATTGATTTTATTTTCATTTTATTTTTTCTTCTCGTTTATTTTGTTTCTTTTTCGGTTTTTATTTTTTCAGTTTTCTTTCATTATTTCATCTTTCATTCTACATTTTTAATATTTGAACAACATTTTCTAATACACATTTAACGTTTTCCAATATGAATTGTAATTTTTTAATGAATATTCAACATTTTTGTATGCACTTTTTTAACATTTTCAAATGCTTTAGTAACATTTTCTAAATACAAGATTAATATTTTTGAATACATGGTCAAATTTGTTCTAAAAACACTTTAAACTTTTTCCAAAAAATCAAATAAAAGATTAACATTTTTCTAATAGATGGTCAATATTTTTCTATGAACATTCCACATTTTCAAATGCTTTATCAACATTTTTAAATAGAAGATTGCCATTTTTGAATGCATGGCATATTTTCTATACACATTTAGCACTTTTAAATGCTTGATTAGCATTCTTGAAATAATTTTTCAACATTTTAAAATATTAATTAATATTTTCATATACATGATCAAAATATTTCATCATTTTCTAATACATGGTCAACTTTTGTGCTGTACACATTCAACATTTTCAGGCGCTTGATTAACATTTTCCATATACTTTTGTTTAACATATTTTAAATATATGATCAACACTTTTCACACCCATTGTATATTTTTTGTATACATTTTCGTTTACATGATCAATATTTTTTATATACACATTAAAAGTATTCAAATGCATGATTAACATTTTTCAAAACATTATGAAAATTATATTATGTAATATATATGTATAGAATTGTTTGAAGTGTAAAAAAAAGAAATTATAAAAATAATACAAAAGGTCAAAAAAAGAGTCAATTTTCTCGTGCGAGCTGGGCTGGCCCATTTAGGCCGGTAGCTTAAGCGAGAGCAGACTCTGTCTCGTTTCTAGCGAGACATAGCCTTTGCCGGAAAAAAAAAGTAGCGAGACATAGCCGCGCCCGGTTGCCATCACATCTCCGGCGAGGTCTCTAGCGTTAGGATCCAATTGCATTCTTGTTTCATGCATATCGTTTGGGGTCCTCTTTGCAAGATGGCTGGACTTGGTTGTACTGTTCTCTTTTTTGAGTGTCCTTTGCACATTGTTGTAAAACTTTTGAAAATACCCTGATACACCTGATTGTAGGTGAACGTGATAAAAGAGTTTTCAAGAAAAAAAATTGCAATTAGGAAAAAGTAAAAATAATCTTTGAAACATTTTTCAAACAAATTTGTCCTACTGGTGTACTCGTACAAAACTTTCGACCAAGAATAACTCCTGTGAAAAATCTGAGCGAAAAAAACTAATTTTCCAGGGCAATATAGAGTGAATGGTAACTCTAAATGTGGTGCTAATTTTTTTTGCCAACAATACCATGTAATTCATTTCTTCGTAAAAGCATCATGTGAGTGTAACGCTTGACCAAGATTGCTGTTAAAAAAATCATGATTTCGGCAATATTTGCAATTACTTCTTTTTTTTTTGAAAAAAAGGTGCACCTACCACCAGGTTCCATTCATTCAATGCATGAAGCTAGAGGTCCTGCTTGTCTCCGCAAAGGGCCTTAACGACTCCGATTTCTTCAGAAGCTAACCTGCCCAATGGAATTGACATTTACCTCTTCACGGCCGCCTGGCAAGTACCAGACACACACACACGCCTGTACTCTCAGAACAAAATGCCAGAAGTGTCATAGTGCTCGAAGCTTTGTAAACTGACATGTATGCAATGCACTGGACATTTCCCTCCGCATGCATCCCTCTGGAGACGGTGCTACAGAAGTGAAGCCTGCCGCCGTGCGTGCACCAGGTCGTAAGGAAAATCAAGATCAAGATAGCGCTTTTGAGTCGCCAGGAAAACCAAGAGGAGGAGAGCTACGGCGGATGGAACTTCTATCTTCCTGTAAGAAAAGCTAGTGTGCATCCACAGTCAAGATGGTGCTGGCGTGTTGTATGTCATAATCACATTATGTTCCCAACAAAATGGAGAACAACTTTTTTCTTAAACACAGTACAGACATGTAATGCCGTATATATTTGCCAGAACCAGGGCCATGTAATGCCGTATAGACGATTACAGTTCAGGAAACGAGTAAAATCAGAGAAAATCCAAATATATTTCGGTACCAATTAAACAATTCAAAAGGCTAAGTTCTCAGAAAGTAAAACACAAATGCAAAAATAGAAAAAGGAAGGAGGCTCAACACATCGAGGACGTCCAATCCCATACTCCGAGTCGGACAATTAGACGAAAACCTCCTACCACCGTCCCCTTTGGTGGCAAGTTTCAGACGAACCCACCATATAATTAAGTTCACAACACAAGGTGGAAATAGCTTCGCAATGGCAGTGTTTCTTTTATTGTTTATGCGAGGAAAATGCTACCATTGATCGCTCTGGCTTTCCTCACTGATTTTCTTGAATTTTTCTCTTGGCCTCGGTTGATTCCTAGCAGCCTAGCCTGTGAGCAGATCATTGCCTCATCGGCTTCGGTGCTTGTAGTCTTAGGCTTCTTTTCTTTCGGCTCATGTTGACCGTCTAAGTCTTCTTCATCTGCAATTGTAACTGTAAAAAAGTCAAATAGGTAGGATGGAAATAATAATGAAATCCCCCACACACAAAAAAAGAGGGGAAAGAATAATGCAATGGAGGCAATTTTGTCAAAAGAAGGGTGTACTATGAGCTTATTAGTGCTTTAGTGCACCTCCTAGGTGCACTCAGAAAATCATTATTTTTTCTGATGGTTCCTCCTTGACGGTATTTCTTCACTATTTACCTAAGAACAAACGCACAATCTAAAAGAAATTTTTGTATGTAAAAAAGACAACCTTGAGACATGGTTCATTAGCCACGATACATAATTTGAAGACCAAATTTGATTATCGAAAGGACTACGATTAATCCTTTATACTTGTGGGTCATCAATGCTGCACCACAAAGGTTTTACATTGCAACACACACACACACACACACACACACACACACACACACACACACACACACACACACACACACACACACACACACACACACACACACACACACACACACACACACACACACACACACACACACACACACACACACACACACACACACACACACACACACACACACACACACACACACACACACACACACACACACACACACACGCACAATGGTTTTTAGCCAAACAACTCATTTTTTAATTCACACATACGCATTGAAAGACTTACATAGTGAAATTTTCTTTACAAAGAAGGGTGAACTATGAGCTTATTAGTGCTTTAGTGCACCTCCTATGTGCACCCAAAAAATCATTATTTTTTCTGATGGTTCCTCCTTGATTCTCCACTATTTACCTAAGAACAAATGCACAATCTAAAAGAAATTTGAAATTTTTGTATGTAAAAAAGACAACCTTGAGACATGCTTCCTTAGCCACGATACATAATTTGAAGACCAAATTTGATTATTGAAAGGACTACGATTAATCCCCTATACTTGTGGATCATCAATGCTGCACCACAAGGTTTTACATTGCTACACACACACACACACACAATGGTTTTTAGCCAAAAAACTCATTTTTTTAATTCACACATACGCATTGAAAGACTTACATAGTGAAATTTTCTTTACAAAGAAGGGTAAACTATGAGCTTATTAGTGCTTTAGTACACCTCCTACGTGCACCCAAAAAATCATCATTTTTTCTGATGGTTCCTTGTTGATGGTATTTCTCCACTATTTACCTAAGAACAAACACACAATCTAAAAGAAATAAATAAAATTTTGCAATGTCATACCATGTCTCTTTACATATAAACAATAGCAATAGGAACAAATTGCAATGCCATACAATGTTTCTTGACATAGCAAAATTAGCAATGCATATGATGTTTTCACATATACAAATTTACATAGAAAATTTGCAATATTCTCGATCTCATATTTGTTTTTATCTCTTCCTTCTTTTCTCTCTTTTCTCTTCCCTTTATCTCTTCTGTTTTCCCTCATCGCCCTTCTCATTTATAACATCACATTTCGAACGAACATGTAAATTTGCAATCAATAGCAAAAAATTACAACCACTTCATATATTTGATGTTCGTCACAATCATACAACCATTCATAACCATCACAAATCACAAAAAGGCATAAAAATTAGAAATAAGAAGTGGCAGCCTACCTTGGGGCGGTAACGATAGTGGGAGTGGCTGGAGTAGCTGGGAAGGAGGGTGGATCACAAATGGAGGTGGAGCTCGGCGACATGGAGGTCATGTCGGAGAAGATCAGAGGATCTTGGAAAGTGTCGGTGGCGGAACTCGATGGGGCGAAGTGAGGAGGAGATGGGAGAGGAGGCACGCTGGGGGAAGGAGGGCAGATGTGAAGGAAATATGCCCTAGAGGCAATAATAAAGTTATTATTTATTTCCTTATTTCATGATAAATGTTTATTATTCATGCTAGAATTGTATTAACCGGAAACATAATACATGTGTGAATACATAGACAAACAGATAGTCACTAGTATGCCTCTACTGGACTAGCTCATTAATCAAAGATGGTTATGTTTCCTAACCATAGACATGTGTTGTCATTTGATTAATGGGATCACCTCATTAGGAGAATGATGTGATTGACATGACCCATTCCGTTAGCTTAGCACTTGATCGTTTAGTATGTTGCTAATGCTTTCTTCATGACTCATACATGTTCCTGTAACTATGAGATTATGCAACTCCGTTTACGGAGGAACACTTTGGTACTACCAAGCGTCACAACGTAACTGGGTGATTATAAAGGAGTACTACAGGTGTCTCCAAAGGTACTTGTTGGGTTGGCGTATTTGAGATTAGGTTTTGTCACTCCGATTGTCGGAGAGGTATCTCTAGGCCTTCTCGGTGATACACATCACTTAAGCCTTGCAAGCATTACAACTAATGAGTTAGTTGTGAGATGATGTATTACGGAACGAGTAAAGAGACTTACGTAGCGAGATTGAACTAGGTATTGGATACCGACGATCGAATCTCGGGTAAGTAACATACCGATGACAAAGGGAACAACGTATGTCGTTATGCGGTTTGACCGATAAATATCTTCAGTAGAATATGTAGGAACCAATATGGGCATCCAGGTTCCGCTATTGGTTATTGACCGAGAATAGTTCTAGGTCATGTCTACATAGTTCTCGAACCCGTAGGGTCCGCACGCTTAAGGTTTCGATGACAGTTATATTATGAGTTTATGAGTTTTGATGTACGAAGGAGTTCGGAGTCCCGGATGAGATCAGGGACATGACGAGGAGTCTCGAAATGGTCGAGACGTAAAGATCGATATATTGGACGACTATATTCGGAGTTCGGAAAGGTTCGAGTGATTCGGGTATTTTCGAGTACCGGGAGTTACGGGAATACGGGGAAAAGTATTGGGCCTTAATGGGCCTTAGTGGGAAGGAGCCAGGAGGTGGCGCGCCCTCCCAAGCCCAGTCCGAATTGGACAAGGGGTTTGGGCGCAGCCCACCTCTCCTTCCTTCTCCACTTCCCCCCTTTCCCCCCTTCTCCTAGTTGGACTAGGAAAGAAGGAGTCCTACTCCCGGTGGGAGTAGGACTCCCCTTGGCGCGCCCTCCTCCTAGGCCGGCCACCTCCCCCTTGCTCCTTTATATACGGGGGCAGGGGGCACCCCATGACACACAAGTTGATCTACGGATCTTGCCTTAGCCGTGTGCGGTGCCCCCTTCCACCATATTCCACTTCGGTCATATCGTCGCGGAGCTTAGGCGAAGCCCTGCGCCGGAGAAGTCATATCGTCGCGGAGCTTAGGCGAAGCCCTGCGTCGGTGGAGCATCAACATCGTCACCACGCCGTCGTGCTGACGGAACTCATCCCCGACACTTTGCTGGATCGGAGTCCGGGGATCGTCATCGAGCTGAACGTGTGCAGAACTCGGAGGTGCCGTACGTTCGGTGCTTGGATCGGTCGGATCGTGGAGACGTACGACTACATCAACCGCGTTGTTATAACGCTTCCGCTTTCGGTCTCACGAGTGCGTGGACGGACTCTCTCCCTCTCGTTGCTATGCCATCACCATGGTCTTGCGTGATCGTAGGAAATTTTTGAAATTACTCGTTCCCCAACAGTGGCATCCGAGCCTGGTTTTATGCGTTGATGTCATGTGCACGAGTAGAACACAAGTGAGTTGTGGGCGATACAAGTCATACTGCCTACCAGCATGTCATACTTTGGTTCAGCGGTATTGTGAGATGAAGCGGCCGGACCGACATTACGCAGACGCTTACGCGAGACTGGTTTCACCGCTCCGAGCACTCGTTGCTTAAAGGTGACCGGCGGGTGTCTGTCTCTCTCACTTTAGTTGAATCGAGTGTGGCTACGCCCGGTCCTTGAGAAGGTTAAAGCGAGTCTATTTGACGAAATATCGTTGTGGTTTTGATGCGAGGTAAGAACGGTTCTTGCTCAGCCCGTAGCAGCCACGTAAAACTTGCAACAACAAAGTAGAGGACGTCTAACTTGTTTTGCAGGGCATGTTGTGATGTGATATGGTCAAGGCGTGATGCTATATTTTATTGTATGAGATGATCATGTTTTGTAACCGAGTTATCGGCAACTGGCAGGAGCCATATGGTTGTCGCTTTATTGTATGAAATGCAAACGCCATGTAATTGCTTTACTTTATCACTAAGGAGTAGCGATAGTCGTAGAAGCAATAGTTGGCGAGACGACAATGATGCTACGATGGAGATCAAGGTGTCGCGCCGGTGACGATGGTGATCATGACGGTGCTTCGGCGATGGAGATCACAAGCACAAGATGATGATGACCATATCATATCACTTATATTGATTGCATGTGATGTTTATCCTTTATGCATCTTATCTTGCTTTGATTGACGGTAGCATTATAAGATGATCTCTCACTAAAATTATCAAGAAGTGTTCTCCTGAGTATGCACCGTTGCGAAAGTTCTTCGTCTGAGACACCACGTGATGATCGGGTGTGATAGGCTCTACGTTCAAATAAAGCGGGTGCAAAACAGTTGCGCACGCGAATACTCAGGTTAAACTTGACGAGCCTAGCATATAACAGATATGGCCTCGGAACACGGAGACCGAAGGTCGGCGTGAATCATATAGTAGATATGATCAACATAGTGATGTTCACCATTGAAACTACTCCATCTCACGTGATGATCGGACATGGTTTAGTTGATATGGATCACGTAATCACTTAGAAGATTAGAGGGATATCTATCTAAGTGGGAGTTCTTAAGTAATATGATTAATTGAACTTTAATTTATCATGAACTTAGTCCTGGTAGTATTTTGCAAATTATGTTGTAGATCAATAGCTCGCGTTGTTGCTTCCCTATGCTTTTATATGTTTGTTTTGATATGTTCCTAGAGAAAATTGTGTTGAAAGATGTTAGTAGCAATGATGCGGATTTGATCCGTGATCTGAGGTTTATCCTCATTGCTGCACAGAAGAATTATGTCCTTAATGCACCGCTAGGTGACAGACCTATTGCAGGAGCAGATGGGGCGTTATGAGCGTTTGGCTAGCTCAATATGATGACTACTTGATAGTTTAGTGCACCATGCTTAACGGCTTAGAATCGGGACTTCAAAGGCGTTTTGAGCGTCATGGACCATATGAGATGTTCCAAGAGTTGAAGTTAATATTTCAAGCAAATACCGAGTTGCGAGATATGAAGTTTCCAACAAGTTCTATAGCTAAAAGATGGAGGAGAATCGCTCAACTAGTGAGCATGTGCTCAGATTGTCTGGGTACTTCAATCGCTTGAATCAAGTGGGAGTTAATCTCCCAGATAAGATAGTGATTGACAGAATTCTCTAGTCACCATCACTAAGTTACTAGAACTTCGTGATGAACTATAGTATGCAAGGGATGACGAAAACGATTCCCGAGCTCTTCGTGATATTGAAATCGACGAAGGTAGAAATCGAGAAAGAGCATCAAGTGTTGATGATTGACAAGACCACTAGTTTCAAGAAAAGGGCAAAGGGAAAGAAAGGGGAATTTCAAGTAGAATGACAAGCAAGTTGTCACTCCCATGAAAAAACCCAAAGCTGAACCAAAGCCTGAAACTGAGTGCTTACACTGCATAGGAAAAAGTCACTGGAAACGGAAATACCCCAAATATTTGGTGGATAAGAAGGATGGCAAAGTGAACAAGAGTATATTTGATATACAGGTTATTGATGTGTGCCTTACTAGTGTTTATAGTATCCCCTGAGTATTTGATACTTGTTCGGTTACTAAGATTAGTAACTCGAAACAGGAGTTACAGAATAAACAGAGACTAGTTGAAGGGGAAGTGAAGATGAGTGTTGGAAGTAGTTCCAAGATTGATATGATCATCATCGCACACTCCCTATACTTTCGGGATTAGTGTTAAACCTAAATAAATGTTATTTGGTGTTTGCGTTGAGCATGAATATGATTTGATCATGTTTATTGCAAAATGGTTATTCATTTAAAGTCAAAAGAATAATTGTTGTTCTGTTTAAATGAATAAAAACCTTCGATGGTCATACACCCAATGAAAATAGTTTTCAAAACGGTTATTCATTTAAAGTCAAAGAATAATTGTTGTTCTGTTTAAATGAATAAAACCTTATATGGTTACACACCCAATGAAAATGGTTCATTGGATCTCGATCATAGTGATACACATATTCATAATATTGAAACCAAAAGATGCAAAGTTAATAATGATAGTGCAACTTATTTGTGGCACTGCCGTTTAGGTCATATTGGTGTAAAGCGCATGAAGAAACTCCATGCTGATGGGATTTTGGAATCACTTGATTATGAATCACTTGATGCTTGCGAACCATGCCTTATGGGCAAGATGACTAAAGACTCTGTTCTCCGGAACAATGGAGCAAGCAAATGACTTATTGGAAATAATACATACTGATGTATGCGGTCCGATGAGTGTTAAAGCTCACGGCAAGTATCGTTATTTTCTGACCTTCACAAGATGATTTGAGCAGATATGAGTATATCTACTTAATGAAGCACAAGTCTGAAACATTTGAAAAGTTCAAATAATTTCAGAGTGAAGTGGAGAATCATCGTAATAAGAAAATAAAGTTTCTACAATCTGATCGTGGAGATGAATTTTTGAGTTACGAGTTTGGTCTTCAATTAAAACAAAGTGGAATAGTTTCACAGCTCACGCCACATGGAACACCACAACATAATGGTGTGTCCGAACGTCGTAACCGCACTTTATTGGATATGGTGCAATCTATGATGTATCTTACCGATTTACCACTATCGTTTTGGGTTATGCATTAGAGACAGCTGCATTCACGTTTAATAGGGCACCATCTAAATCCGTTGAGATGACACCGTATGAACTATGGTTTAGCAGTAAACCTAAGCTGTCGTTTCTTAAAGTTTGGAGTTGTGATGCTTATGTGAAAAAGTTTTCACCTGATAAGCTCGAACCCAAATCGGAGAAGTGCGTCTTCATAGAATACCCAAAGGTAACTATTGGGTACACCTTCTATCACAGATCCGAAGGCAAGTTTTTCGTTGCTAAGATGGATCCTTTCTAGAGAAGAAGTTTCTCTCGAAAGAAGTGAGTGGGAGGAAAGTAGAACTTGATGAGGTAATTGTACCTTCTCCCTTATTGGAAAGTAGTTCATCACAGAAATCAGTTTCGGTGATTCCTACACCAATTAGTAAGGAAGTTAATGATGATGATCATGAAACTTCAGATCAAGTTGCTACCAAACCTCGTAAGGTCTTCCAGAGTGAGATCCGCACCAGAGTGGTACGGTAATCATGTTCGGAAGTCATGTTACTAGACCATGATGAACCTACGAACTATGAGGAAGCGATGATGAGCCCAGATTCCGCGAAATGGCTTGAGGCCATAAAATCTGAGATAGGATCCATGTATGAGAACAAAGTATGGACTTTGATTGACTTGCTCGATGATCAGCAAGCCATGTAGATAAATGGATCTTCAAGAGGAAGACGGACACTGATAGTGGTGTTACTATCTACAAAGCTCGACTTGTCACAAAAGGTTTTCGACAAGTTCAAGGTGTTGACTACAATGAGACTTTCTCAACTGTAGCGATGCTTAAGTCTGTCCGAATCATGTTAGCAATTGCCACATTTTATGAAATCTGGCAAATGGATGTCAAAACTACATTCTTTAATGGATTTATTAAAGAAGAGTTGTATATGATGCAACCAGAAGGTTTTGTCAATCCTAAAGGTGCTAACAAAATGTGCAAACTCCAGCGATCCATCAATGGACTGGTGCAAGCATCTCGGAGTTGGAATATACGCTTTTGATGTGTTGATCAAAGCATATGATTTTATACAGACTTTTTGGAAAGGCCTGTATTTACAAGAAAGTGAGTGGGAGCACTACAGCCTTTCTGATAAGTATATGTGATTGACATATTATTGATCGGAAATAATGTAGAATTATTCTGCAAAGCATAAAGGAGTGTTTGAAAGGAGTTTTTTCAAAGAAAGACCTCGTTGAAGCTGCTTACATATTGAGCATCAAGATCTATAGAGATAGATCAAGACGCTTGATAAGTTTTTCAATAAATATATACCTTGTCAAGATTTTGAAGTAGTTCAAAATGGAACAGTCAAAGAAAAGTTCTTGCCTGTGTTGCAAAGGTGTGAAATTGAGTAAGACTCAAATCCCGACCACGGCAGAAAATAGAAAAAGAATGAAAGTCATTCCCTATGCCTCAGTCATAGGTTCTATAAAGTATGCTATGCTATGTACCAGACCTATTGTATACCTTGCTCTGAATTTGGCAAGGGAGTACAATGGTGATCTAGGAGTAGATCACTGGACATTGGTCAAGAACATCCTTAGTGAGGACTAAGGAAATATTTCTCGATTATGGAGGTGTAAAAAAGCCCGTCGTAAAGAGTTACATCGATGCAAGCATTTTACACTGATCCAGATGACTCTAAGTCTCAATCTGGATACATATTGAAAGTGGGAGCAATTAGCTAGAGTAGCTCCGTGCAGAGCATTGTAGACATAGAATATTTGTAAAATAGATACGGCTCTGAATGTGACAGACCCGTTGACTAAGCTTCTCTCACGAGCAAAACATGATCATACCTTAGTATTCTTTGGGTGTTAATCACATAGCGATGTGAACTAGATTATTGACTCTAGTAAACCTTTTGGGTGTTGGTCACATGACGATGTGAACTATGGGTATTAATCACATACAGATGTGAATATTAGTGTTGAATCACATGATGATGTGAACTAGATTACTGACTCTAGTGCAAGTGGGAGACTGAAGGAAATATGCCCTAGAGGCAATAATAAAGTTATTATTTATTTCCTTATTTCATGATAAATGTTTATTATTCATGCTAGAATTGTATTAACCGGAAACATAATACATGTGTGAATACATAGACAAACAGATAGTCACTAGTATGCCTCTCTTGGACTAGCTCATTAATCAAAGATGGTTATGTTTCCTAACCATAGACATGTGTTGTCATTTGATTAATGGGATCACCTCATTAGGAGAATGATGTGATTGACATGACCCATTCCGTTAGCTTAGCACTTGATCGTTTAGTATGTTGCTAATGCTTTCTTCATGACTCATACATGTTCCTGTAACTATGAGATTATGCAACTCCGTTTACGGAGGAACACTTTGGTACTACCAAACGTCACAACGTAACTGGGTGATTATAAAGGAGTACTACAGGTGTCTCCAAAGGTACTTGTTGGGTTGGCGTATTTGAGATTAGGTTTTGTCACTCCGATTGTCGGAGAGGTATCTCTAGGCCTTCTCGGTGATACACATCACTTAAGCCTTGCAAGCATTACAACTAATGAGTTAGTTGTGAGATGATGTATTACGGAACGAGTAAAGAGACTTACCGTAACGATATTGAACTAGGTATTGGATACCGACGATCGAATCTCGGGTAAGTAACATACCGATGACAAAGGGAACAACGATGTCGTTATGCGGTTTGACCGATAAAGATCTTCGTAGAATATGTAGGAACCAATATGGGCATCCAGGTTCCGCTATTGGTTATTGACCGAGAATAGTTCTAGGTCATGTCTACATAGTTCTCGAACCCGTAGGGTCCGCACGCTTAAGGTTTCGATGGCGGTTATATTATGAGTTTATGAGTTTTTATGTACCGAAGGAGTTCGAGTCCCGGATGAGATCGGGGACATGACGAGGAGTCTCGAAATGGTCGAGACGTAAAGATCGATATATTGGACGACTATATTCGGAGTTCGGAAAGGTTCCAGTGATTCGGGTATTTTTCGAGTACCGGGAGTTACGGGAATACGGGGAAAAGTATTGGGCCTTAATGGGCCTTAGTGGGAAGGAGCCAGGAGGTGGCGCACGCCCTCCCAAGCCCAGTCCGAATTGGACAAGGGGTTTGGGCGCAGCCCACCTCTCCTTCCTTCTCCACTTCCCCTTTCCCCTTCTCCTAGTTGGACTAGGAAGAAGGAGTCCTACTCCCGGTGGGAGTAGGACTCCCCTTGGCGCCTCCTCCTAGGCCGCCACCTCCTCCCTTGCTCCTTTATATACGGGGCAGGGGGCACCCCATGACACACAAGTTGATCTACGGATCTTGCCTTAGCCGTGTGCGGTGCCCCTTCCACCATATTCCACTTCGGTCATATCGTCATGAGCTTAGGCGAAGCCCGCGCCGGAGAAGTCATATCGTCGCGGAGCTTAGGCGAAGCCCCGCGCCGGTGGAGCATCAACATCGCCACCACGCCGTCAGGTTGACGGAACTCATCCCGACACTTTGCTGGATCGGAGTCCGGGGATCGTCATCGAGCTGAACGTGTGCAGAACTCGGAGGTGCCGTACGTTCGGTGCTTGGATCGGTTGGATCGTGGAGACGTACGACTACATCAACCGCGTTGTTATAACGCTTCCGCTTTCGGTCTACGAGGGTACGTGGACGGACACTCTCCCCTCTCGTTGCTATGCCATCACCATGGTCTTGCGTGATCGTAGGAAATTTTTTGAAATTACTACGTTCCCCAACAAGATGGCTGGCAGGGCGGCGAATGGGAGGCGGCGATGGAAGGTAGGGTCGGGGCCAGTGGCAGAGGCGGAGAAAAGGTATAGAGGGTAGCTAGGGTTATGTGCGGCGTGTTCAAAATTGGTCACTCATTTGCCTAGAATTGAAAAAATTGATTTGCAATAGAAGTTTACACTACTTGAAAATTTCTAGTTAAGTGGAAAAAGTGTAACTTATATTTTCTATAAACTAAAGTTTCCCTTTTCTAAATCAATTGGTATCTACAAAACAATCAGTCAATTATGAGTTATAGCATGAAGATCAACGTGCAATGGGTTGAGAAATAAGTGGTCTAAAAATGACATTTACACTAGATATTAGTTCAATCACGATTGCATGAATAAGGGCGCATCTTAGTGTTGCGGCTCAGGCCCTCGTATATAAGAAATAACCATGATCCTGGTCATAGAGTTCCTCCCCCTTTTGCTGTTATTATCCCTTCACCTACCTCATATGTGTGTTTGCCCCCCTTTGTCCAACTCTGCTCTCCCTCTCTACCTCTCCTTTGTCCCAGCGTTCTCCACCTCCTGCCCGACTCTGTAGCGCAATATCTCCCATGATTGAAGTTATGTATTTATGGTTGATCCATTGTATTTGTGTGCATGGCATGGGCGCTGCCATAAAAGGCATTTTTTAGTATACACATTGTGCGAAACCTAAGGTACATTTGAGGATAGTAAAAATAAAGTATATTACTATGTTACATTATATTATGTAATGCGGAGCACAAATGAATATTCGCATGCCTTACATTTCATCCTTTCAGAATTTTCAAGCTCAAACTACTTTTCTTTTAGAGGATACTTTGAGATAATAGAAGCTTCTTGCACACATACTTTCCTTCCTGAGTCCTTGGTCAAACAATCGAGGACACTAGCAACATTACTTTGACCACCGGCCGGCCTGTCGAGTACCAAAGGAGAAAATAGGAGCAAACATTGAGGGTAATGCTATATAAGAGTTCATTGATGAATGTTGGTGCATGCGACCTTAACTAAAGATGGGCTATGTAGGTGGACAATTGACTTTGCTTTGTTTTTGCTATGTAGCAGATAGTGTAAATGATAAATAACGACACTTCATAGAAAAAGGTATGGTGGATATCAACTGTATTGCTACTGTATTTTTGTACCATGAATCCAAATATCAACATTTTGGTTTTCCTATAAATTGGAGTTTTGTGTATTGCATATGACTTGCAATCATTTTCCTGTTTTTCTACCTTTCTTGTAAGTAGGACCCAAAGTAGTCATGCAGAAGGATTATAGCAGGAGGATGGGTTTTGTGGTAAAGATGTATCTTTTTGTAAATAACTCTTTAGACTACATATTATGACTTTAATGGTCACAAGCTAGAAATAAAATGTTTTGCCTCTTACCTTGTGTTTCCCAACCATATATATGGCACAATTCCTTCTTCTAAATTGGTATCTCATTCAAATGGCTAATCAAAACGATATGATTTTACTCATGTTTCAAATGAGATAATATGCAAGGACGCTATCATTGCCTTAATTGGTATGTTGGCAAATGGCAAACATATCTTGGTTGGTCAACAGATTGGCTTTAGAATATTTACAAATTTGTACATAATTAACTTTCCTAATGAATTCACTAACAATGACTTGCAGCAAGAGTTTGATCCACTTGCCTAGTAGGGTGTAATAGAGTGCAAAATAGTGCAACTTACACTTTTAAAGAAACTTAAGTTGTCCTTTTGTGCCTCAATTGATATCTATAGCAATCTTTCTATTAAGACATTGATGACCTGCATGAATACTACGATACCCGCACTATGAGCTCTAGCATGAAGATGAAAATTGCAATGGGGTGACAAATGGTGATCTAGAATGGAATTTACACCAGATATTTGTTCAAGTACTATTGTATGATTAAGGTTCCATCTTGTTGCTAGGTCATTGGTCCACGATATGTGAGAACCAGCCCCTGTCCTAGGGTTCCTTATCTTTCACCGCCATGATCTACCACACAAAGCAATTTTTTCTAGTACATGTTGTGCTAAACCTAGAGTTCACTTGAGGATAGTAAAAAATAATGTGTATTAATAGGTTAAATTAAATTATTTAACAAAGCACAAATGTATATTTGCATGCCCTCCCTTTCATCCTTCTAACCTTGTCAAGCTCAATAGTCTTTTCTTTTGAAAGCAGCCTTGAGATAATAGGGGCATTTTGCACGTCCATGCCTTATTGAGTGTTTGGTCAATCAATCGTGGTCGTCCTTCATCTGCTCGATCGTGTGGATGTACAACGGTCGGTTGAGACTGGAACCGGTCGACCGACACCTACCATCGCCCAAGTAAAATACATTATAGTTGTAAACACTAGTCATCAACCCGTGCAACTGCACGTGCTAGTAATTGTAATTATGTATTAAACAATCAAATTAGTAACAAAAGGTGATACATTTATTACACAGAATCAAAGATTTAAATTGGAAAATCAAATACCACGTGTCTTATAGTATTTTGAAATTGAGCCACCTCTTCAGAGATTTATGATAACACTCGATATTCACTAATTGAATAAGTATTTTCTCTTTATTTAATGGTTATGTCTAACAATTTTACAAACTTGTCACACAAAAGCTATTAGAAGAGGTACGCCCAGCAAGGCCGTAGCATATTCTTGTTATTCATCTCTGCATGCCATTATTTCATAGTTCAAAATGTAGTGATCAAAACAGCGATTTGATTAGTATCTCATGTACGGAGAGTCTAGAAACAACATGCTTAGTTGAAGTATCATCTACTAAATTGGCTCACCATTCATGCGTATCATAGGGATCACATCACTCATTGTAGCATCCATATATTCACACCCGTCATTAATCACATTCATGCGCATCATATAACTCTTGAGATTAAGTCTGGTCATAAGAACAAACCTGAGGGTTGTTTCGATCTAGGCAAATTTTCCAGTCCCCGACATGGTGTGGCATGGATGGGTGCAGGAAAAGTTTCCACCATAGGCGTCCATGACAATCTGTAGAAGTGAACCGAGCGTTCTACGTGAGACAAAGACCATGTCATGACGCTGGCTATTGCGATTATGGCAGAGACATATGATTTTCCATATTGGAGGAAGACATCGTTGCAATAATGGTACTGGAGGAGGTTCTTGTATCCGGCGGCAAGCACTGCGACCGTAGGCAGCAATACTCGTGGCTGAGGGTGTAGTGTTGACTGGTGCAAAACAGAGTAGGACGACGATTAGGAGGAGGAAGAGGAGGTCTGGTAGGCAGGAGGACGGTCTAAACCATGAGGTGCAGATCGGTCCGTCTATAATTTATTTTTCTTTCCTTTTGACAGCACGTCTAAGTTTTTTCATTGATGTACACACCATATATTGTTACGTCTCTAATCATGTTCACTTGTTGATCTGAACCGTATATTTAATATATAAAGATTTAATTCATGTGTTTTCTGAAAATTAATCCGGAGACTCCGTTGGCAAAAAAAAAAAAAGAAACTCGTTGGCATTTTTATTTTGTGGGCAATCAGCCTTGATCGTGGATTCTAAGTTCAAAAAATTAACCCGGTCGCTGTTTCTTTTTCCCTTTATCGTTGGATTTGTTTAGACGTTTTATCGTTGGATATTTCAACGGAGGTTTCCTTCTAAATTTATGGGAATGGGCGGAGACTTGCCTTGTGTGTTTTTTGAAGTGATGATCTCCTTGTTTTTTTTTTTTGACATGGATACTGGACGTGTCACGTGCGGTTTTTATAGGGCTGGAACATCAAGTTTTTTTTTGGCGTTATGTGTCATTATGTTTCAACAGCACGTCTACGGATTTTTATTCATATACACACATCGTACATGACTATGACTCTAACCACATCACATGTTGATCTGAACCGTGAATTTATAACATGTACAGAATTAGATTTTTTTTTTAAAACTAATGTGAAGTCTCCATCAATACTCTTATATCACGGGCAATCGGCCCAATCGTGGTTTCCTTTATCGTTTTATCATTTATTTTGACATTATATCATTAGAGATTTAACGGAGGCTTTCCTTTTTCTTTGACAATCATGGAGCCTTTCCTTCTTAACACATCGTACATGACTATGACTCTAACCACATCACATGTTGATCTGAACTGTGAATTTATAACATTTACAGAATTAGATTTTTTTTTTGAAAAAACTAATGTGAAGTCTCCATCAATACTCTTATATCACGGGCAATCGGCCCAATCGTGGTTTCCTTTTCCGTTTCATCATTTATTTTGACATTATATCATTAGAGATTTAACGGAGGCTTTCCTTTTTCTTTGACAATCATGGAGCCTTTCCTTCTTAATTTATCGCAATGGGTGGATGCTTTCCTTCTATATTTTATTTTCACGTCAGGATTTCCTTTTTTTTAAGTGAGCCTTTCCATGTTTGGTTTCCCTTCTTAATTTGTGGAACCGGGTGGATGTTTTCCTTCAATATTTTTTTCCACGTCAGGGTTTCATTTGTTTTTTTGCGTGAGCCTTTTCATGTTTGTTTTCCCTAATGTTGGACGTGTCACATGCATATTTTATAGGATTGATTGAATCATCCGCGTTACGTAAGTTTTCTTTTTATCCTGACCGTAAATTTTACAATCTAACGGTTTAATTAATTTCGATGATGTGGATTAATGAGATATCTTGAAAGGTGCCTTCAATTAGTAAATATAAGATATTGTGTTTGTGGAAACAAGCTAGATGTCGTGGAACTAATTTACACGGCTAAGAATCAGATCGACAATATTTTGCGGATGATTATTGACCTTGCTTTATTAGCTAAATTTGTTATTAGAAAAAAACATAAATAAAGCAAATTATATTTCTCTTGGGCCATCAATGCTCTATGTATGTACCAAAGCACACGAACCTTAATTGGCATGGAATACAACATGATTATGTTGTGCAGTTGATTTTTTTAGTCAACTTATAACATGAAAATTTTGTACTAATCGAGTGAGCCAAACACATCTCCTATGTGCGTAAATAAATCATCTAGTCCAATGAAGCAACCTTTAATCTAGCCGCCTCCGATTCCATTCCTTTGCCAGCCGCACAAGGGCACGAGCCATAACCTTGCCCCTCTCATTTTCTTTCATGGCGGCGCACTAGAATCCTCAGCCCCTACCTCCCTTCTCTAGGTCAAGTTGACGACGGCGGTGCTTGCGTGAGGTGACAACGCAGGCTAGGAATAAGAAGATAATCAAACATGTCTACCAACCGTGATGGCCTGGCGAAACAAATCCAACCTCCTCCACTCTTATCTAGCTACATGGAGCATGTCGATGACGTGGATCCGATGTCTCCTTAACCCGTTGCATCTTGAGGGAGCGGACCCAACTTCCTCCTGTTGGGGAACGTTGCAGAAAATTAAAAATTTTCCTACGGTTTCACCAAGATCCATCTATGAGTTCATCTAAGCAACGAGTCATGGGAGAGAGATTGCATCTACATACCACTTGTAGATCGCGTGCGGAAGCGTTCAAGGGACCGGGGATGATGGAGTCGTACTCGCCGTGATCCAAATCACCGATGACCAAGTGCTGAACGGACAGCACCTCCGCGTTCAACACACGTACGGAGCGGACGAAGTCTCCTCCTTCTTGATCCAGCAAGGGGGAAGGAGAGGTTGAGGAAGAAGGCTCCAGCAGCAGCACGACGGCGTGATGATGGTGGAGAGGTAGTACTCCGACAGGGCTTCGCCAAGCACTCAACGGAGGAGGAGAGGTGTTGGGAGGGAGGGCTGCGCCTGGATGTTGTGTGCAGCCCTCCCTCGCCCCTCTATTTATAGGGAAGGGGAATGGGGCGGCCCCTCTAGATGAGATCTAGGGGGGGGCGGCTAGGGAGGGGGCTTGCCCCCAAGCAGGGGCGCCCCACTGGGTTCCCCGCCCAACCCTAGGCGCATGGGCTCAAGGGGGGCGCCCAGCCCTCCAGGCTGGTTCCCTGCCCCTGCGGCCCATGAGGCCCTCCGAGAGGGGTGGCCCTCCCGATGGACCCGGAACCCCTCCGGTGGCCCGGTACAATACCGATATGCCCCGAAACTTTCCGGTGTCCGTATGACAACTTCCCATATATAAATCTTCACCTTGGACCATTCCGAACTCCTCGTGACGTCCGGGATCTCATCCGGACTCAAAAACATTCGTAATCACATACAAGTCTTCCTAATAACCCTAGCGCCACCGAACCTTATGTGTAGACCCTACGGGTTCGGAGATATGAACATGACCGAGACGGCTCTCGGTCAATAACCAACAGCGGATCTGGATACCCATGTTGGCTCCCACATACTCCTCGAGGATTTCATCGGATGAACCACGATGTTGAGGATTCAAGCAACCCCGTATACTATTCCCTTTGTCAGACGGTATGTTACTTGCCCGAGATTTGATCGTCGGTATCCCAATACCTCGTTCAATCTCGTTACCGACAAGTCACTTTACTCGTACCGTAATGCATGATCCCCTGACCAGACACTTGGTCACTTTGAGCTCATTATGATGATGCACTACCGAGTGGGCCCAGTGATACCTCTCCGTAATACGGAGTGACAAATCCCAGTCTCGATCCGTGTCAACCCAACAGACACTTTCGGAGATACCTGTAGTGCACCTTTATAGTCACCCAGTTACGTTGTGACGTTTGGTACACCCAAAGCACTCCTACGGCATCCGGGAGTTACACGATCTCATGGTCTAAGGAAGAGATACTTGACATTGGAAAAGCTCTAGCAAAATGAACTACACGATCTTGTGCTATGCTTAGGATTGGGTCTTGTCCATCATATCATTCTCCTATTGATGTGATCCCGTTATCAATGACATCCAATGTCCATAGTCAGGAAACCATGACTATCTATTGATTAACGAGCTAGTCAACTAGAGGCTCACTAGGGACATATTGTGGTCTATGTATTCACACGTGTATTACGATTTCCGGATAATACAATTATAGCATGAATAAAAGACAATTATCACGAACAAGGAAATATAATAATAATCCTTTTATTATTGCCTCTAGGGCATATTTCCAACAGTCTCCCACTTGCACTAGAGTCAATAATCTAGTTACATTGTGATGAATCGAACACCCATAGAGTTCTGGTGTTGATCATGTTTTGCCCGCGGAAGAGGTTTAGTCAACGGATCTGCGACATTCAGATCCGTATGCACTTTGCAAATTTCTATGTCTCCATCTTGAACATTTTCACGAATGGAGTTGAAGCAACGCTTGATGTGCCTGGTCTTCTTGTGAAACCTGGGCTCCTTGGCAAGTGCAATGGCTCCAGTGTTGTCACAGAAGAGTTTGATTGGCCCCGACGCATTGGGTATGACTCCTAGGTCGGTGATGAACTCCTTCACCCAAATTGCTTCATGCGCTGCCTCCGAGGCTGCCATGTACTCCGCTTCACACGTAGATCCCGCCACGACGCTCTGCTTGCAGCTGCACCAGCTCACTGCTCCACCATTCAACATATACACGTATCCGGTTTGTGACTTAGAGTCATCCAGATCTGTGTCGAAGCTAGCGTCGATGTAACCCTTTACGACGAGATCTTCGTCACCTCGATAAACGAGAAACATGTCCTTAGTCCTTTTCAGGTACTTCAGGATATTCTTGACCGTTGTCCAGTGTTCCTTGCCGGGATTACTTTGGTACCTTCCTACCAAACTTACGGCAAGGTTTACATCAGGTCTGGTACACAGCATGGCATACATAATAGAACCTATGGCTGATGCATAGGGGATGACACTCATCTCTTCTATATCTTCTGCTGTGGTCGGATATTGAGCCAAGCTCAATTTCACACCTTGTAATACAGGCAAGAACCCTTTCTTGGACTGATCCATTTTGAACTTCTTCAATATCTTATCAAGGTATGTGCTTTGTGAAAGACCTATGAGGCGTCTCGATCTATCTCTATAGATCTTGATGCCTAATATATAAGCAGCTTCTCCAAGGTCCTTCATTGAAAAACTCTTATTCAAGTAGGCCTTAATGCTGTCCAAGAGTTCTATATCATTTCCCATCAAAAGTATGTCATCCACATATAATATGAGAAATGCTACAGAGCTCCCACTCACTTTCTTGTAAATGCAGGCTTCTCCATAAGTCTGCATAAACCCAAACGCTTTGATCATCTCATCAAAGCGAATGTTCCAACTCCGAGATGCTTGTGCCAGCCCATAAATGGATCGCTGGAACTTGCATACCTTGTTAGCATTCTTAGGGTCGACAAAACCTTCCGGCTGCATCATATACAGTTCTTCCTTAAGATAGCCGTTAAGGAATGCCGTTTTGACGTCCATTTTCCATATCTCATAATCATAGTATGTGGAAATTGCTAACATGATTCGGACGGACTTCAGCTTCGCTACGGGAGAGAAAGTCTCATCGTAGTCAATCCCTTGAACTTGCCGATAACCTTTAGCGACAAGTCGAGCTTTATAGATGGTAACATTACCATCCGCGTCCGTCTTCTTCTTAAAGATCCATTTGTTTTCTATCGCTCGCCGATCATCGGGCAAGTCTATCAAAGCCATACTTTGTTTTCATACATGGATCCTATCTCGGATTGCATGGCTTCAAGCCATTTGTTGGAATCCGGGCCCGCCATCGCTTCTTCATAGTTCGAAGGTTCACCGTTGTCTAACAACATGATTTCCAGGACAGGGTTGCCATACCACTCTGGTGTGGAACGTGTCCTTGTGGACCTACGAAGTTCAGTAGTAACTTGATCCGAAGCACCTTGATCATCATCATTAATTTCCTCTCCAGTCGGTGTAGGCACCACAGGAACATTTTCCTGAACTGCACTACTTTCCGGTTCAAGAGGTAGTACTTCATTGAGTTCTACTTTCCTCCCACTTACTCCTTTCGAGAGAAACTCCTTTTCAAGAAAGGATCCGTTCTTGGCAACAAAGATCTTGCCTTCGGATCTAAGGTAGAAGGTATACCCAATGGTTTCCTTAGGGTATCCTATGAAGACGCATTTTTCCGACTTGGGTTCGAGCTTTTCAGGTTGAAGTTTCTTGACATAAGCATCGCATCCCCAAACTTTTAGAAACGACAGCTTAGGTTTCTTCCCAAACCATAATTCATACGGTGTCGTCTCAACGGATTTAGACGGTGCCCTATTTAAAGTGAATGTAGCTGTCTCTAGAGCGTATCCCCAAAATGATAGCGGTAAATCAGTAAGATACATCATAGATCGCACCATATCCAATAGAGTGCGACACGACGTTCGGACACACCGTTACGCTGAGGTGTTCCAGGCGGCGTGAGTTGTGAAACGATTCCACATTTCCTTAAGTGTGTACCAAATTCGTGACTTAAATATTCTCCTCCACGATCTGATCGTAGGAACTTTATTTTTCGGTCACGTTGATTCTCTACCTCATTCTGAAATTCCTTGAACTTTTCAAAGGTCTCAGACTTGTGTTTCATCAAGTAGACATACCCATATCTACTCAAGTCATCAGTGAGAGTGAGAACATAACGATATCCTCTGCAAGCCTCAACGCTCATTGGACCTTTTACATCGGTATGTATGATTTCCAATAAGTTGGTTGCTCGCTCCATTGTTCCGGAGAACGGAGTCTTGGTCATTTTGCCCATGAGGCATGGTTCGCATGTGTCAAATGATTCATAATCAAGAGACTCTAAAAGTCCTTCAGAATGGAGCTTCTTCATGCGCTTGACACCAATGTGACCAAGGTGGCAGTGCCACAAGTATGTGGGACTATCATTATCAACTTTACATCTTTTGGTATTCACACTATGAATATGTGTAATATTACGCTCGAGATTCATTAAGAATAAACCATTGACCATCGGAGCATGACCATAAAACATATCTCTCATATAAATAGAACAACCATTATTCTCGGATTTAAATGAGTAGCCATCTCGCATTAAACGAGATCCTGATACAATGTTCATGCTCAAACTTGGCACTAAATAACAATTATTGAGGTTTAAAACTAATCCCGTAGGTAAATGTAGAGGTAGCATGCCGACGGCGATCACATCGACCTTGGAACCATTTCCGACGCCAAGATCGTCACCTCGCCCTTCGCCAGTCTCCGTTTATTCCGCAGCTCCTGCTGTGAGTTACAAATATGAGCAACGACACGGTATCAAATACCCAGGAGTTACTACGAGTCTTGGTAAGGTACACATCAATTACATGTATATCAAATATACCTTTAGTGTTGCCGGCCTTCTTGTCCGCTAAGTATTTGGGGCAGTTCCGCTTCCAGTGGCCCTTCCCTTTGCAATAAAAGCACTCAGTCTCAGGCTTGGGTCCATTCTTTGACTTCTTCCCGGCAACTGGCTTACCGGGCGCGGCAACATCCTTGCCGTCCTTCTTGAAGTTCTTCTTATCCTTGCCCTTCTTGAACTTAGTGGTTTTATTGACCATCAACATTTGATGTTCTTTCTTGATTTCAACCTCTGCTGACTTCAGCATTGAGAATACTTCAGGAATGGTCTTCACCATCCCCTGCATATTGTAGTTCATCACAAAGCTCTTGTAGCTTGGTGGGAGCGACTGAAGGATTCTGTCAATGACCGCCTCGTCCGGGAGGTTAATGTCTAGCTGGGACAGGCGGTTGTGCAACCCAGACATTTTGAGTATGTGCTCACCGATGAACTGTTTTCCTCCATCTTACAACTATAGAACTTGTCGGAGACTTCATATCTCTCGACCGGGCATGAGCTTGAAAACCATTTTCAGCTCCTCGAACATCTCATATGCTCCGTGTTGCTCAAAACACTTTTGGAGCCCGGTTCTAAGCTGTAAAGCATGCCGCACTGAACGAGGGAGTAATCATCAAGACGAGACTGCCAAGCATTCATAATGTCTTGGTTCTGCAGGATGGGTGCTTCACCTAGCGGTGCTTCTAGGACATATTGTTTCTTGGCTGCTATGAGGATGATCCTCGGGTTCGGACCCAGTCCGAATAGTTGTTGCCATCATCTTTCAGCTTGGTTTCTCTAGGAGCAGCGTTGAAGTTCATGGTGACATGAGCGTTGGCCATTTGATCTACAAGACATTTTGCAAAGATTTTAGACTAATGTTCATGATAATTAAGTTCATCTAATCAAATTATTTAATGAACTCCCACTCATATTTCACATCCCTCTAGTCATCTAAGTGTTACATGATCCGAGTCGACTAGGCCGTGTCCGATCATCACGTGAGACGGACTAGTCATCGTCGGGGAACATCTCCATGTTGATCGTATCTTCCATACAACTCATGTTCGACCTTTCGGTCTCTTGTGTTCCGAGGCCATGTCTGTACATGCTAGGCTCGTCAAGTTAACCCTAAGTGTTTTGCATGTGTAAAATTGTCTTACACCCGTTGTATGTGAACGTAAGGATCTATCACACCCGATCATCATGTGGTGCTTCGAAACGACGAACTTTAGCAACGGTGCACAGTTAGGGGGAACACTTTCTTGAAATTATTATAAGGGATCATCTTATTTACTACCGCCGTTCTAAGTAAACAAGATGCATAAAACATAATAAACATCACATGCAATTATATAAAGTAGTGACATGATATGGCCAATATCATATAGCTCCTTTGATCTTGATCTTCGGGGCTCCATGATCATCTTGTCACCGGCATGACACCATGATCTCCATCATCATGATCTCCATCATCGTGTCTCCATGAAGTTGCTCACCAACTATTACTTCTACTACTATGGCTAACACGTTTAGCAATAAAGTAAAGTAATTTACATGGCGTTGAATCAATGACACGCAGGTCATACAATAACTAAGACAACTCCTATGGCTCCTGCCGGTTGTCATACTCATCGACATGCAAGTCGTGATTCCTATTACAAGAACATGATCTCATACATCACAATATATCATTCATCATTCATCACAACTTCTGGCCATATCACATCACATGACAATTGCTGCAAAAACAAGTTAGACGTCATCTAATTGTTGTTGCATCTTTTACGTGGCTGCAATTGGGTTCTAGCAAGAACGTTTTCTTACCTACGAATAATCACAACGTGATTTGTCAACTTCTATTTACCCTTCAGAAGGACCCTTTTCGTCGAATCCGCTCCAATTAAAGTGGGAGAGACAGACACCCGCTAGCCACCTTATGCAACTAGTGCATGTCAGTCGGTGGAACCTGTCTCACGTAAGCGTACGTGTAAGGTCGGTCCGGGCCGCTTCATCCCACAATACCGCTGAAGCAAGAAAAGACTAGTTCCGGCAAGCAAGTTGACAAGATCTACGCCCACAACAAAATTGTGTTCTACTCGTGCAATAGAGAACTACACATAGACCTAGCTCATGATGCCACTGTTGGGGAACGTTGCAGAAAATTAAAATTTTTCCTACGGTTTCACCAAGATCCATCTATGAGTTCATCTAAGCAATGAGTCATGGGAGAGAGATTGCATCTACATACCACTTGTAGATCGCGTGCGGAAGCGTTCAAAGGAACGGGGATGATGGAGTCGTACTCGCCGTGATCCAAATCACCGATGACCAAGTGCTGAACGGACAGCACCTCCGCGTTCAACACACGTATGGAGCGGACGAAGTCTCCTCCTTCTTGATCCAGCAAGGGGGAAGGAGAGGTCGAGGAAGAAGGCTCCAGCAGCAGCACGACGGCGTGATGATGGTGGAGAGGTAGTACTCCGACAGGGCTTCGCCAAGCACTCAACGGAGGAGGAGAGGTGTTGGGGAGGGGAGGGGCTGCACCTTGGATGTTGTGTGCAGCCCTCCCTCGCCTCTATTTATAGGGAAGGGGAATGGGGCGGCCCCTCTAGATGAGATCTAGAGGGGGCGGCTAGGGAGGGGCTTGCCCCCAAGCAAGGGCGCCCCACTGGGTTCCCCAACCCTAGGCGCATGGGCCCAAGGGGAGGCGCCCAGCCCTCCAGGCTGGTTCCCTGCCCCTTGCGGCCCATGAGGCCCTCCGAGAGGGGTGGCCCCTCCCGGTGGACCCCCGAAACCCCTCCGGTGGCCCCGGTACAATACCGATATGCCCCCGAAACTTTCCGGTGTCCGTATGACAACTTCCCATATATAAATCTTCACCTTCGGACCATTCCGGAACTCCTCGTGACGTCAGGGATCTCATCCAGACTCGAACAACATTCGGTAATCACATACAAGTCTTCCTAATAACCCTAGCGTCACCGAACCTTAAGTGTGTAGACCCTACGGGTTCGGGAGATATGCAGACATGACCGACACGGCTCTCTGGTCAATAACCAACACCTGGATCTGGATACCCATGTTGGTATGCCAATACCTCGTTCAATCTCGTTACAGGCAAGTTACTTTACTCGTACCGTAATGCATGATCCCGTGACCAGACACTTGGTCACTTTGAGCTCATTATGATGATGCACTACCGAGTGGGCCCAGTGATACCTCTCCGTAATACAGAGTGACAAATCCCAGTCTCGATCCGTGTCAACCCAACAGAAACTTTCAGAGATACCTGTAGTGCACCTTTATAGTCACCCAGTTACGTTGTGACGTTTGGTACACCCAAAGCACTCCTACGGTATCCGGGAGTTACACGATCTCATGGTCTAAGGAAGAGATACTTGACATTGGAAAAGCTCTAGCAAAACGAACTACACGATCTTGTGCTATGCTTAGGATTGGGTCTTGTCCATCATATCATTCTCCTAATGATGTGATCCCGTTATCAATGACATCCAATGTCCATAGTCAGGAAACCATGAATATCTATTGATTAACGAGCTAGTCAACTAGAGGCTCACTAGGGACATATTGTGGTCTATGTATTCACCCGTGTATTATGATTTCCGGATAATACAATTTTAGCATGAATAAAAGACAATTATCACGAACAAGGAAATATAATAATAATCCTTTTATTATTGCCTCTAGGGCATATTTCCAACACCTCCCTGTGACGCCCTCGATTCAACCGTACACTAATCATGCACGCAAATGTGTACGATCAAGATCAAGGACTCACGAGAAGATATCACAACACAACTCTACAATAAAATAAGTCATACAAGCATCATAATACAAGCCAGGGGCCTCGAGGGCTCGAATACAAGTGCTCGATCATAGACGAGTCAGCGGAAGCAACAATATCTGAGTACGACATAAGTTAAACAAGGTGCCATAAGATGGCTAGCACAAACTGGGATACAGATCGAAGAGGAGCAGGCCTCCTGCCTGCAGGATCCTCCTAGGTCACTCCTGGTCGTAAATCGCCGCGGGCTGCACGTAGTAGTAGGCGCCTCCAGTAGTAGTAGCCGCCGAGGCGGTGGCGCCTGCTCCTGGGCTCCATCGTCTGTAGCAGCAATCGAGTAGAGGTAGGGAAAAGGGGAACAAGGCAACCGTGAGTACTCATCCAAAGTACTCGCAAGCAAGGAATCTACACTACATATGCAACATTATCAAAGGAAGGCTGTATATGTGGAGTGGGCTGCAGAAATGCCAGAATATAGAGAAGGCCTAGTCCTATCGAAGACTAGCATCTTCTGGAAACCACCATCTTGCAGCAAACAAGAGGGAGTAGAGTAACATAACTTAAAGTAGTAGTGTTATCAACCTCAGCCAGAGATCCTTTCTCGACTCCCTGCGAGAAAGAAATCCCAGAGCCATACTATCCAGTTATCATCACAATCCAATTCTCATCGCAATCCATTGCTCATATCCATGTCTCATCTCAAGTAACCAGTTCTAGTTGTATCGATCGGGATACAACTCCAAGTGTCCGTTACCGTAGGACAGGCTATCGATAGATGTTTTCTTCCCTGCAGGGGTGCACCAACTTACCCACCACGCCGCTTAACTCCGCCGGACACACTTTCCGTGGTCATGCCCGGCCTCGCCAAACAATACGCCGCAACCCGACCTAGACTTAATAGAGAGGCCAGCACGCGGACTAAACCTATGCCCCTGTGGGTCATGGGCCATCTCCCGGGAACTCCTGCACGTTGCGTGACGCGGCGGTGAGCAGACCTAGCTACCTTCCGAAAGGGCAGGAGCTTACCAGTCCAACCGGTAGCGCCGCTCGGCCGACGTCTAATAAGCTTCGGCTGATGTATCGACGCAGAACGCCCATACTTTGCCCACGTGATGGTTAGTGCTATCGGGCCGAGGCCCTCGGATCAAATATCCAAATCGTAGTGGATTAGGAACGCGGTAACAAGCGAGACTCACGAAGATGTGACCCGTTGCCCGCCTCGAGGACTTGCGGCAAGGGCTCGGAATGCCCGCCACGCCTCGTAATTATCTCGCGGGCACCCTCCAGTCAACCCGTCTCCACATCACTCGCAATTAACACGCTGGTACCCCTCGTGGTCGACCCGTCTTTCCAAGTAACGATGGTAAAAGTCCAAGTAACCATGAGTCCAAACATCAAGGGAAAACACGAGGAATCACCCCGTGAATTCCACTCAATGTAGTCATCAAGGTGAACATAAGAGGATTCACCCTCGAGGTCCACACTTGAGGGTTGCACTGACGAGTCGATCGGAAGTGGTTAAAGAGGAAATCACCCTCGATGACCACAACCGGATAGCTATACTACAGGGTTAATATTAGAAGTGCTGTAGAGGTTTCACCCTCGGTACTCGATAGTAACCTAGTAGTGTCGAGCAACTAAGGGGAAGTGATGTGCGGTGTCGGGGCCTAGTCTCCGATCCCGTTGATCGGGTCTTCAATGATGAAGCAGGGGCAACAAGGACAAGGTGGGGGTCACTGATGGGTCTCTAACCATCCTATACTAAGCAGTTTAGGATAAGCAGGTAGGTAACAATAGCAGGTTACAATAAACAAGCTATGCAACAGAATAGGAGCAACAATAACAGTAGCAAAAATCTAGTGCAAGCATGAGAGAATGGAATGGGCGATATCGGGATGATCAAAGGGGGGGCTTTCCTGGTTGCTCTGGCAAGAGAGAGGGGTCGTCAACACCGTAGTCGAACTGGCCAGCTGCAGCGTCGGTCTCGTAGTCTACCGAAGAGAAGAGGGGGAAGAAACAATGAATACATGGTAACAGATGCATAACGATGCATGACATGCCAAGAAGCGAAGCTAGGCGTGCCCTAACGTGGTAAGAAGGGTCTTGGTTTAGGGGAAAACATCCGGAAGTTATCCGGCCCGGACGTCATCGGACGGATGAACCGGAGAGGAAAGTTTGCAGGTTCGATAGGTTAGAGACGTGTGGTGGACGAACGGACTGCGTATCCGGATTCGTCTCGTCGTTCTGAGCAACTTTCATGTTGAAATTATTTTAATCCGGATTACGGATTAAAAGATATGATTTATAAAAGATTTTATTAAATTCTGGAATTTTAATTAATTATTTAATTAATTTCGAAATTGCAATTATGACATCAGCATGATGTCATGCTGACGTCATCAGTCAACAGGGTTGACTAAGTCAACCCTGACAGGTGGGTCCCGCATGTCATTCACTAAAGGCTAATTAACCTAATCAGATTAATTAACATTACTTAATTAAGTTAATTAATGATTTGGGTTAATTAGTTCAAGATAATTAGTTTAATTAATTACCCAATTAATTAATTAATGATTAGGGTTAATTAATCCAGAATTAATTAGTTTAATTAATTACTCAATTAATTAATTAATTAATTAGTTAGTTAATTAATTTATATTCATTTCATTTTGTTTTTAGTTCTTTTTAATTAAAACATTCTTTTTGGGGTGGGGCCCCACGCCGGTGGCTCGAGGCCAAGCAGGCGGTGGGGTGCGGCGACGCGGGCGACGCTTGAGCAGGTCGTCTTGCGATCGGGGATCGGGGCCGGGGGGCGGCGTGGCCGAGGCCACGGCGCTGCCCGGCCGGCCGGGCAGCGGCCCGGCGAGGTGAGGCGACAGGCGGGGTGGTGGCTCGGGCGGAGCGAGCGTCATGAGGAGGGAAAACGGGGCTCGGTCGGGGAAGCGGCGAGGGCGCCGAACAGGGGCGAAACGGGGCTCGGGGCGCAAGGGTCGCCGGAGGGTCGCCGAGGCCACGGGGCGGATCCGGCAGGGGGAGGAAGGAGAGGATCGGGGGGGGGCGCGTCGCGCAGCTGGGGCAGCAGGCGAGGCGACGGGGCGGTCGGGGCCTGGCGACGAGAGGAGGGAGCCGAGGGGAACCGGGGGGCGTCAGTCTGGCGGTCGGTCGCCGACGGGGGGGGGGGAAGAGAGGGGCGAGAGGGAGCCTGTCAGGGGAGGCAGGGACTCGACCGGGCGGGCTCGGTGAGGGTCGGGGAGGCCGTCGGGGGGGGGGAGGAGGCCGGGCCGACGGGCGGGCGAGGCCGAGAGCGGAGGCGGAGGCCGCTGGGCTCGGGGCGACGGAGGGGAGGGAAGCGGAGCCTCGGGTGGCGTCGGAGGAGGAGGGAGGCCTGGGCCGCGGTTGGCGGCGGGGTCGGGCGGAGGTGGGAGTGGTGGCGGGGGTCCGGTCGGGGTGGTCTCCGCCCCGATCCGATCGGGAGAGGAGAGGGCGAGGGCGCGTGGGGGGGGGGGAGTGCGGTCGGTGGCTAGGGTTAGCCGCCGGGTGGGGGGTTATCTGGGCGGCTTGGGCGATGGGCCCTGTGGGGGAAGGGGATGGGCCAAGGGGAGAGAGGGCGGTGTGGGGGGCCGACTGGCTGGGCCAGGGGGTTTCTCCCCACCTCTTTTATTTTGCTTTAACTTTTTATTTATTTTTCTTTTTTTTAGGACGGAATCGAATCAACGTGTAGTTAATTAACAGAACCGGGGTGATTACTGTTGCATAACCATCCGGGCGTTACAAATCTCCTCCACTACAAGAAATCTCGTCCCGAGATTTAGGAGGTAGAAGGAAAGAGTGCGGGATATTCATCTCGAGACGATCCTCGCGTTCCTGTGTGGGCCGTCTTGAGTGATTCGACCACTGGACTTTGAGGAACTTGATCGCCTGCTGACGTGTGTGGCGTTCAGCTTGGTCGAGAATACGGACCGGATGCTCTTTATAGGAGAGGTCCTGTTGCAATTCGAGCACTTCGTGGTCCACTGCTCGGATTGGGTCCTTGAAGCAGCGCCGGAGTTGGGACACGTGGAACACATCGTGAACCTGAGAAAGGTTCGACGGAAGCTCCAGTTGATAAGCCACTTTTCCACGCCTTTCCAGAATAGTGAAAGGGCCAATATAGCGAGGAGCTAGCTTGCCCTTGATCCGGCGGTGAGCACCCTTCATTGGTGTAACGCGAAGATAGGCCTTTTCGCCAAAGTTGATAGACCATGTCTTTGTGATGACGGTCATAATTACTCTTTTGACGATCGAGCAGTCTTGAGATTCTCGCGAATAATGCGGACTTGCTCTTGGCATGTTGGATAATATCCGGACGAAGAGTGGACGTTCCCCGTTTCGACCAGTTCGAGAGGGTTCGCACTTTCGTCCATATAACACTTGAAGGGGCCATCTTGGACTAGCTTGAAAGCTATTATTATAAGAGAACTCAGCATACGGAGAGATTCCTCCCATTTCTTGCGAAGGAGGCGACACAAGCTCGAAGCATGTCTTCGAGAATTTGGTTGACACGTTCAACTTGCCCTTGAGACTGCGGATGAAATGCAGTACTGAAAGATAAATGAGTACCCATAGCTTCTTGAAAACTTGCCCAGAATCTTGAAGTGAATAAGCTGCCACGGTCCGAACTGATAACCAGTGGAATACCGTGAAGTGAAACAATTCTGGACATATAGAGAGTTGCAAGCTGGCTAGCAGTGATCGTTTCTTTGACCGCCAGAAAATGTGCAACTTTAGAAAGCCGGTCAATGACGACAAGAATTGCATCATTACCTTTCTGCGATTTGGGAAATCCAGTGACGAAGTCCATTTCAACATGGTCCCATTTCCATTCCGGAATAGAGATAGGCTGCAGAGTTCCAGCAGGCCTTTGATGTTCTGCTTTGATACGACGGCAAACGTCACACTCAGAAACATAGCGAGCAATGTCCTGCTTCATATTAGACCACCAGAATCTCTGACGAATGTCTTGATACATCTTTGTACTGCCAGGATGGATACATAGAGGCGTATCATGAGCTTCTTTCATAACCTTCTGAGTCATATTCAGGTTTTCCTTCTTACACGGCACCACTAGGCGGCCTTTGAAGTACAAGGCGCCATCATCAGCAATAGTGAAAGATGAGGGATTTCCTTTCTTGACATCTTGTTTAAGCTTGTAGACTTCAGAGTCAAATCCCTGCATTGTCTTTATGGTGCCCACGAGATCGGGTTCAACAGCCAAGGTATAGAGGGAACCCTGGGGAACAACACGGAGATTCATCTTTCGGAACTCCGGAGGAGGGGGAGCGAGTGCACCCGGCGGAACAATATGAAGGTTCAGCTTCCTGAATTCTTCAACAAGTGGGGGCTGAACTTGGTGAATCTGAAGGTGGTTGCAGTAAGACTTGCGGCTCAAGGCATCAGCCATTACATTAGCCTTGCCTGGCGTATAGGAAATACCCAAATCAAAGTCTGCAACAGTCTCCATCCATCTCTGCTGACGGAGGTTCAGGTCTGGCTGAGTAAACAGATACTTCAGACTTTGGTGGTCAGTGTAGATCTCGCAACGATTACCGAGAAGGTAATGTCGCCACTGCTTTAGCGCATGAATGACGGCAGCAAGTTCGAGGTCATGAACTGGGTAGTTCTCCTCGTGAGGGCGCAACTGTCGAGAGGCATAAGCAACTACTTTGCGCTCTTGCATTAGGACACCGCCTAATCCTTGACGAGAAGCGTCGCAGTAAATGACGAAGTCCTTCTTAGTATCAGGAGGAGCTAGCACTGGGGCAGAAGTCAACTTGTCTTTGAGTGCCTGGAAACTTTCCTGACACTTATCTGTCCATTGGAACTTGACGCCCTTATGCAACAGGTTAGTCAGAGGCCTGGCAATCTTGGAGAAGTTCTCGACGAATCGACGGCAATAGCTGGCGAGACCGAGAAAACTTCTGACCTGCTTAACGTTCTTCGGAGGAGTCCAATCGAGAATAGCCTGAACTCGTTCAGGGTTGACGGCAATACCATCCTTAGAAATGACATGCCCAAGATAGGTTACTTCGGGAAGCCAGAACTCACATTTGGAGAACTTGGCATAGAGTTGATGCTCTCGTAGCTTTTCCAAAGACAAGACGAAGATGTTCAGCATGTTCTTCTTCATTCTTGGAATAGATCAGATATCATCCAGATAAACCACGATGAACTTGTCGAGGTAATCCATGAATATATAGTTCATCAAAGCGAGAGAAGGTGGCTGGAGCATTGGTTAAGCGAAGGACATGGCGGTGTACTCGTATGAACCATAACGAGTCACGAATGCGGTCTGGGGATATCCTCCTCACGAACACGGATCTGGTGGTAACCCAACCTCAAGTCGAGTTTCGAGAACACGACGAACCAGCCAATTGATCATAAAGATCATTGATCCGAGGAAGAGGATACTTATTTTGAATGGTAGCTTGATTTATAGGACGGTAGTCTTGGACCAATCGGTTTGTCCCATCCTTCTTCTTGACAAGAGAGAAGGTGCTCCCCAAGGTGAGCAACTTGGGCGAATGAAACCGCTTTGAAGAGATTTGTCGATTTCCTCCTTTAGCTCAAGGAGTTCATGCGCGGCATCTTGTAGGGACGCTTGGCTATAGGAGTGGTGCCTGGTTTCAAGTCGATGACGAATTCGACAGCTCTAGCAGGGGAATCCTGGAAGTTCTTCAGAAAGAGCGTCTTGGAAATCATAAGCAGCAGGAATGTTTTCAATTCCCTCGAGGGTGCGGCGTTCAATGCATTCAACGCATAGAGCCTTGCCTCGGCATCTTGAACCGAGAGCGTTGTAGCTTACGATTTCATCAGAAGGGTGCAGCAGATGGACGGTCTTAGTGGCGCAAACGATTGACGCAGTATGCGCTTTCAACCAATCCATCCCCAAAATGAGGTCGATGTTAGACGTCTTCAGGATAATGGGGGAGGCATAGAATTCCAGCCCTTCGATTTCCACGGGGACGTCGACGCCAACCATGGAGGTTTGACATTGTCCCAATGGAGTTTTTACCACTACCGAAGAGTTCATCCCTTCACACCTAACGTCGTGCTTGTATGCAAAGTCTTCAGACATGAATGAATGCGATGCTCCTGAATCGAATAAAACAGATGCAGGTACTGAATTTACGAGGAGTGTACCCATCACAGTAGCAGGCTGGTCTTGAGCTTCGTTCAGATCAACGTGGTTGGCCTGAGCTTGCCCATACGACTTGCCAGTGCTGTTGCGGTTCAGGTGTTTCCACGGCCAGCTTTGGAAGGGCCGATTGATTCGGTTCGGTTGCATTCTCTAGCACGGTGCCTGGCTGTCCGCACCAAGCATAAGCCATTATTGGGAGTGGGAACAGGAGCTTGGGGTGGTGGAGCTAGAAGCTTCGGCTGCTTAGTTGTAGGCAGACGAGGTATAGCATAGTTCTGCTTTGAAGCAGGTGCATTCGGCTGGTACATGCTGTTGGGAATCCATATCTTGCGCTTCTGCGAGGACGGGCCCGAAGATGAGCCCGTGTCACGGTTGCGCCTGTTAGAGCTCTGGTATTCCTGCAGACCAGTTTCGACGTTGATAGCTTTGTTCACCAAGGTGGCGAAATCAGCAAAGTCGTGCACTAGAAGTGCGAGCTTGATGTCAGCTTGAAGACCGTCACGGAACTTCTCTTGTCTGCGTGCATCAGTTGCAATATCCTCTTCAGCATAGCGAGACAAGTCCAGGAACTCTCGCTGATAGGCTTCAACAGTCTTGTTGCCTTGGGTGAGGTTATGAACTCACGCTTCTTCCGTCCATGACCCCTTGAGGGATGAAGCGGGCACGGAAGGCAGCTGGAAGTCCGCCGGTGATGAGTGTTCCGACTGGCAGAGTACGCCGGTGGCTGTCCCACCATTGAGCTGCGGGTCCCATCAGGAAGAAGGAAGCAAAGGTGACATAGCTGGCAGGGGCTACATCAGCAGACTCCATTTCATAGGTGATGTCACGGAGCCAGTCATCAGCATCCAGTGGCTGGGTTGAGCTGCGGTACACGCTGGGGTTCAGGCGTATGAAATCCTGCAGAGTTGTCCCGTTTGGGTGCTGGTGCATATTGGGGCGGGGGAACTGAGCCATCATGTTCTCCATGAACTGGCGATTCATCTCGAGCTGTTGGACCATACCAGCCATGTACTCAGGCGGTGGTGGAAGGTTGGCACCACGACCACGACCTGCTGGCCTAACCATCCTGCTATTATATAACAGGGGTAGTTCAACATTTGAGAAATTAAGCAAGAGACAAGAATCATTCATGATGAAACATGCATAATGAAAGCAGCATGATGGGAACTACATAGTAGTTGGCATATCTTACAAAAGGAAGCATGCATAGAGTTCGATACATAGAGTCCAGTACATAGACTACTACATCAAAGGCGGCACACAGGCTCGCGGCGAATACATCAAATACTAACAAGCAAGTCTACATCAGTCCCATGCGGTACTGCGGAGGTAGCTGTAGCCTGAAAGCTGATAGTGCGGCAGTGGATAGTCCTCCACGTCAGTGACCTGGGGGCCGCGGATACTCTGGTGCTGAATCCGACGTCCAGGTGGCAGAAAGGGGCCAAGTGCGGGAGAGTAGCCTCCCACGTCTGGCCAACCGACACCCTGGGGCATCACGGTCCTGGCGGGGTAGATCGCAGAACGCGGCAGCTCTCCGGATCGGACGAAGGGGTGCATCAGCGTCAGAGCACGGTAGAGGTGCTGACGGGTGATGTACAACTCGTGGCGAAGAGCTCGGTTAGCTCGATCCAGCCCATCAGCATGCAGAACAAAGTTCTGATGGTGAAAGGGCTCTCTGGTGACAGTGGTGTAGGAAGCAGTGTAGTAACCCTCCTCACCAACATCAGACGCGATAGCAATGTGCCTGAAGGGGGAGGTGTCCAACTCTCGATAATCTGCACGAAGACGTGTCAGAGCAGCATAGGCAGCATCGTGGACTGCCATATCGATAGTCACTCCAACACCATGTGCGGTGTGCAGCACAGTAGTGGACTCGTACTCCCGAGAGTAGAGGTGGACGATGGCGCGGTACTGCTCCTGGTTATAGTCCTGGTACTCCTCATAGACGGTGTACTCAGGGTGCCAGCGATAACCCAGATAGGTCATCATCTCGGCTAGCACCGCAGGTGATCCCGAGGCACCAATGGCCGTCGTGTGGCGCACGACCTGCCTCGTGGGTTCCATCTGAAAACAAAGACGTTTCAAAGGAGTCAAATGACAGTGTGGAAATTGCTCAAATACAATTCCAAAAACAACTAGGGCTATATCCAACTTTGGGGTGAATGCGGTCACGGGATCCTAGTGATAGTTAGTAAAATCGTTTAACCCGAGTAGAAGAGAGTTCAGAGTCCCAGAGTAAAGGTCGAGGAGTAAAAGATCCTAGTACCACCCGATGGCGACGTGGGCCCGTAAGGCACACAGCCAAGTTAGTAAAGTTTTTGCAATGTCTAGACTCGACTTCGGCCAAGGAGTGTGGAAGGGGGATTCCTACAGCAATGGCTCGATACCAACTTCAGACGCCTCGATTCAACCGTACACTAATCATGCACGCAAATGTGTACGATCAAGATCAAGGACTCACGGAAGATATCACAACACAACTCTACAATAAAATAAGTCATACAAGCATCATAATACAAGCCAGGGGCCTCGAGGGCTCGAATACAAGTGCTCGATCATAGACGAGTCAGCGGAAGCAACAATATCTGAGTACAGACATAAGTTAAACAAGGTGCCATAAGATGGCTAGCACAAACTGGGATACAGATCGAAAGAGGAGCAGGCCTCCTGCCTGGGATCCTCCTAGGTCACTCCTGGTCGTCGTCAGCGGGCTGCACGTAGTAGTAGGCGCCTCCAGAGTAGTAGTCGTCGTAGGCGGTGGCGTCTGGCTCCTGGGCTCCATCGTCTGGTAGCAGCAATCGAGTAGAGGTAGGGGAAAAAGGGGGAACAAGGCAACCGTGAGTACTCATCCAAAGTACTCGCAAGCAAGGAATCTACACTACATATGCAACATTATCAAAGGAAGGCTGTATATGTGGAGTGGGCTGCAGAAATGCCAGAATATAGAGAAGGCCTAGTCCTATCGAAGACTAGCATCTTCTGGAAACCACCATCTTGCAGCAAACAAGAGGGAGTAGAGTAACATAACTTAAAGTAGTAGTGTTATCAACCTCAGCCAGAGATCCTTTCTCGACTCCCTGCGAGAAAGAAATCCCAGAGCCATACTATCCAGTTATCATCACAATCCAATTCTCATCGCAATCCATTGCTCATATCCATGTCTCATCTCAAGTAACCAGTTCTAGTTGTATCGATCGGGATACAACTCCAAGTGTCCGTTATCAGTGGGACAGGCTATCGATAGATGTTTTCTTCCTGCAGGGTGCACCAACTTACCCACCACGCCGCTTAACTCCGGCGGACACACTTTCCAGGTCATGCCGGCCTCGCCAAACAATACGCCGCAACCCGACCTAGACTTAATAGAGAGGCCAGCACGCCGGACTAAACCTATGCCCCAGGGGTCATGGGCCATCTCCCGGGAACTCCTCAAGACGTTGCGACGCTGCCGGTGAGCAGACCTAGCTACCTCCCCGAAGGGCAGGAGCTACCAGTCCAACCCGTAGCGCCGCTCGATCATTGACGTCTAATAAGCTTCGGCTGATGTATACGACGCAGAACGCCCATACTTTGCCCACGTGATGGTTAGTGCTATCAGGCCAGAGGCCCCTCGGATCAAATATCCAAATCGTAGTGGATTAGGAACGCGCGGTAACAAGCAGAGACTCACGAAAGATGTGACCCCGTTGCCCCGTCTCGAGGACTTGCGGCAAGGGCTAGGAATGCCCGGCCACGCCTCGTAATTATCTCGCGGGCACCCTCCAGGTCAACCCGTCTCCACATCACTCGCAATTAAGCACGCGCGGGTACCCCTCAGGGTCGACCCGTCTTTCCAAGTAACAGTGGTAAAAGTCCAAGTAACCGTGAGTCCAAACATCAAGGGGAAAACACGAGGAATCACCCCCGGTGAATTCCACTCAATGTAGTCATCAAGGTGAACATAAGAGGATTCACCCTCGAGGTCCACACTTGAGGGGTTGCACGACAGAGTCGTATCGGAAGTGGTTAAAGAGGAAATCACCCTCGATGACCACAACCGGATAGCTATACTACAGGGTTAATATCAGAAGTGCTGTAGAGGTTTCACCCTCGGTACTCGATAGTAACCTAGTAGTGTCGAGCAACTAAGGGGAAGTGATGTGCGTGTCGGGGCTGGTCTCCGATCCCGTTGATCGGGTCTTCAATGATGAAGCAGGGGCAACAAGGACAAGGTGGGGGTCACTGATGGGTCTCTAACCATCCTATACTAAGCAGTTTAGGATAAGCAGGTAGGTAACAATAGCAGGTTACAATAAACAAGCTATGCAACAGAATAGGAGCAACAATAATAGTAGCAAAAATCTAGTGCAAGCATGAGAGAATGGAATGGGCGATATCGGGATGATCAAAGGGGGGGCTTGCCTGGTTGCTCTGGCAAGAGAGAGGGTAAATCAACACCGTAGTCGAACTGCCACCGCAGCTGTCGGTCTCGTAGTCACCAAGAGAAGAGGGGAAGAAACAATGAATACATGGTAACAGATGCATAACGATGCATGACATGCCAAGAAGCGAAGCTAGGCGTGCCCTAATGTGGTAAGAAGGGTACTGGTTTAGGGGGGAAAACATCCGGGAAGTTATCCCGGTTCCGGACGTTTGTCGGAAAGATGAACCGGAGAGGAAAGTTTGCAGGTTCGATAGGTTAGAGGCGTGTGGTGGACGAGCGGACTGCGATCCGGATTCGTCTCAAATGCGTTCGAGCAACTTTCATGTTGAAATTATTTTAATCCGGATTACGGATTAAAAGATATGATTATAAAAGATTTTATTAAATTCTGGAATTTTAATTAATTATTTAATTAATTTCGAAATTGCAATTATGACATCAGCATGATGTCATGCTGACGTCATCAGTCAACAGGGTTGACTAAGTCAACCCTGACAGGTGGGTCCCGCATGTCATTCACTAAAGGCTAATTAACCTAATAAGATTAATTAACATTACTTAATTAAGTTAATTAATGATTAGGGTTAATTAGTTCAGTATTAATTAGTTTAATTAATTACCCAATTAATTAATTAATGATTAGGGTTAATTAATCCAGAATTAATTAGTTTAATTAATTACTCAATTAATTAATTAATTAATTAGTTAGTTAATTAATTTATATTCATTTCATTTTGTTTTTAGTTCTGTTTTTAATTAAAACATTCTTTTTGGGGTGGGGCCCCCACGTCAGTGGCCTGAGGCCAAACGGGCGGTGGGTGCGGGCGACGCGGGCGACGCCTGAGCAGGTCGTCTTGCGATCGGGGATCGAGGCCACGGGGCCGGGCGCGGCCGAGGCCACGGCGCGGCTGCCGGCCGGGCCGGCCAGCCAGCGTGAGGTGAGGCGACAGGCGGGTGGTGGCTCGGGCGGAGCCGAAAGCGTCATGGGAGGGAAAAAGGGCTCGGTCGGGGAAGCGGCGAGGGCGCCGAACGGGGCGAAACGGGGGCTCTGGGCGCCGCAGGGTCGCGGAGGGTCGCCGAGGCCACGGGCCGGATCCGGTGGGGGAGGAAGGAGAGGATCGGGGGGGTGGCGTCGGCAAGCAGCAGCATGGGGGCGAGGCGGCGACGGGGCGGTCGGGGCCACGGCGCGAGAGGAGGATCCGGAGGGAACCGGAGGGTCAGGTCTGGGCGGGCGGCCGGTCGCCGACGGGAGGGGGGAAGAGAGGGGCGAGAGGGAGCCTCACGGGGAGGCAGGGACTCGGCCATGGGCTCGGGTGAGGGTCGGGGAGGCCGTCGGGGGGGTCGGAGGAGCCAGGGCCGGGAGGACGGGAGGGCGAGGCCGAGCTGGCGGCGGAGGCTTGTGGGCTCTGGGGCGACGGAGGGAGGGCGGAGCCTCCGGCGCGGAGGAGGAGGAGGCCTGGGGCCGCGGTTGGCGGGGGGTCGGCGAGGTGGGAGTGGGTGGCGGGGGGGTCCGGTCGGGGTGGTCTCCGCCCCGATCCGATCGGGAGAGGAGAGGCGAGGGGAGAGTGGGGAGGCGGTCGGTGGCTAGGGTTAGCCGCCGGGTGGGGGGTTATCGGCGGCGGCTTGGGCGGTGGGCCGCCAGTGGGGGAAGGGGATGGGCCAAGGGGGAGAGAGGGGCCAGGTGGGGAGGGGGCCGACTGGCTGGGCCAGGGGGTTTCTCCCCACCTCTTTTATTTTGCTTTAACTTTTTATTTATTTTTCTTTTTTTTAGGACGGAATCGAATCAACGTGTAGTTAATTAACAGAACCGGGGTGATTACTGTTGCATAACCATCCGGGCGTTACACTCCCGCTTGGATCTTGGGACATATAACCTATCACTTAAATCCTTCAAATTCCTGATTACTTTTGATATCTTTTTCTGATTGTTCTACCCCCGATTGTTTGGAGCAAAAATTTCTTCAGGGTTTCGGTGGGTCAGCGATAGACAGGAGCTAACATGGGGTTAGGCGGAATCTTTGTGATGGCAGCGAAAGCCAATACCAACTATAGCGGCTCCTTCAACAAGAAGGGGCCTTCCGAGAAGCTAAATAAACTAAACGGCTACACGGCGACCATCCAGAGCATCCTTGTCTCCATTGGTTAATTCCATGTGCATGTGCATATGATATCCTAGCGTGCTCTTGTTACTTGGATTGAAGTGGTATTGGGCATGTGAAGCCCAAAATTACAATGTGGATGAGTAGGACTGACCCATGGGACCCCATATAGAAATATTTGGCTTATCCACCTTGTTTCTTACACACAAGATGCTTATCTGCATTAGTTTGTTGATAAACTGGTTCATACAAGTAGTCCCTGTAGATTGCAATTCTTTTACACATAAATGCAGACATTTTATTGCTTTAATACCTTTGTTGTAAGCACAAACCAAGGAAATTATGGAGAACGATTATAATGTTAGTACAAGTTTTGTGGTAAAATGTCTTTTTTAGTAAATAACACTTTCACATGATAAATTACGATTTTTTTGGGTACATGCGAGATAGAATATCTTTAGCCTCTTATCTTGTATTCCCGGAACAATGACACTATAATTTCTTGTAAATTGATCACTCATTTGGTTTGCCTAAAGAATTGACTAACACTAATTTGCAACAAGAGTTTGCTCCACTTTCATATTTCTATCTAAGTGGAAAAAGTGCATGTTACACTTTTCACATATACAAAATTTACATACAAAATTTGCAATATTCTCAATCTCATATTTGTTTTTCTCTCTTTCTTCTTTTCTCTCGTTCTCTTCCCTTTATCTCTTCTATTTTCCATCATCTCTCTTCTCATTTATAACATCACATTTCATACGAACATGTAAATTTGCAAACAATAGCAAAACATTACAACCACTTCATATATTTGATGTTTGTGACAATCATACAACCATAAACCACCATCACAAATCACAAAAGGCATTAAAATTAGAAATAAAAAGTGGCAGCCTACCTTGGGGCGGTAACGATAGTGGGAGTGGCTGGAGTAGCTGGGAAGGAGGGTGGATCACAAATGGAGGTGGATCGGCGACATGGAGGTCATGTCGGAGAAGATAAGAGGATCTTGGAAGGTGTCGGCGGCGGAAGTCACATGGGGCGAAGTGAGGAGGAGATGGGAGAGGAGGCACGCTGGGGGAAGGAGGGGCATATGGCTGGCAGGTCGGTAAATGGGAGGCGGCGATGGAAGGTAGGGTCGGGCCCAGTGGCAGAGGCGGAGAAAAGGTATAGAGGGTAGCTAGGGTTATGTGCGGCGTGTTCACAATTGGTCACTAATTTGCCTAGAATTGAAAATTTTGATTTGCAATAAAAGTTTACACTACTTGAACATTTCTAGTTAAGTGGAAAAAGTGTAACTTAAACTTTCTATAAACTAAAGTTTCCCTTTTCTAAATCAATTGGTATCTACAAAACAATCAGTCAATTATGAGTTATAGCATGAAGATCAACATGCAACGGGCTGAGAAATAAGTGGTCTAAAAATGACATTTACACTAGATATTAGTTCAATCATGATTGCATGAATAATGGTGCATCTTAGTGTTGCGGCTCGGGCCCTAGTATATAAGAAATAACCATGATCCTGTCATAGGGTCCTCCCCCTTCTGTTGTTATTATCCCTTCACCTACCTCATGTGTGTGCTTGCCCCACTTTGTCCAACTCTGATCTTCCTCTCTACCTCTCATTTGTCCCCGCGTTCTCCCGCTCCTGCCCGACTCTGTAGCGCAATATCTCCCTTGAATAAAGTTATGTATTTAAGGTTGATCCATTGTATTGGTGTGCATGGCCTGGGCGCTGCCATAAAAGGCATTTTTTTTAGTATACACATTATGCGAAACCTAAGGTACATTTGAGGATAGTAAAAATAAAGTATATTAATATGTTACATTAAATTATGTAATGCGGAGCACAAATGAATATTTGCATGCCTTACATTTCATCCTTTCAGAATTTGCAAGCTCAAACTACTTTTCTTTTGGAGGACACTTTGAGATAATAGAAGCTTCTTGCACACAGACTTGCCTTCCTGAGTCCTTGTTCAAACAATCGAGGCCACTGGCAACATTACTTTGACCACCGGCCGGCTTGTCGAGTAACAAAGGAGAAAATAGGAGCAAACATTGAGGGTAATGGTTCATTGATGAATGTTGGTGCATGTGACATTAACTAAAGATGGGCTATGTAGGTGGAAAGGTGACTTTGCTTTTGTTTTTGCTATGTAGCAGATAGTGTAAATGATAAATAACGACACTTCATAGAAAAAGGTATAGTGGATATCAACTGTATTGCTACTGTATTTTTGTACCATGAATCCAAATATCAACATTTTGGTTTTCCTATTAATTGGAGTTTTGTGTATTGCATATGACTAGCACAAATGCCCGTGCGTTGCAACGGGAGAAACAAACTCTTGCACACCATTCGCGAATCATCTGTGTTCTCTCTTCTTCTCTTTGTCATCATTGTCGATGACAGTCACTTGCCCATGTATTACAACAAAATAGTCTCAAGGCGGCGATCTTGGTCATCGCACTCACCATATCGATTTCGCGAGCCCCCACCTGTACCAGCTTGTTATTCCTCATGCGTTGCAACTGTCACGTACATATTCATGTGGTTCAAAACTTATCATGTCATAACATATCAGGCGACCCATTTTCTTATTAAGCGCGCACAATAGTAATTATTAATGCAAATTAAATTAAGGTGTGAGGCCATCAACTTATTGACTCAACATAAACCAAATACACTTCACTGTCACCATCGTCCACCTACTTCATCTCTAACATGAACTTGGGCATCTTTTCCGGCAGCGAACTATGTCGTGTCGTTCCACTATGGCTATCGAACCATTAAGAACAGTAAAACTGAACCTAAACCGAGCCCTCTCACGCACTTTGTGCTCTCGGCCGTTCGATTTCACGTGCTGGACGTTTATGGCCGTTCGATATTCCTTCCGCGAGATGGGCTGCATGTCGTAGGGGCAGCTATTCTCGTAACTTTTTCGGAGCTCTGTGGTTCATCGGGCTATTATTGGGTCATCCGACCTGTTTCCCGCAGCCCATTAGGCTACCCGTTGCATCGAAGGGCCCTCTCCACCTGAGACTGGCGTTCGCCTCGTTCCCCTTCCTTCCCGTCGCCCTCGAGAAACCTTTCGCCGCTGGCCGCGACTTGCCCAAGACTCTGCCTGTCTGCCATGCCGCTAGAGGCGATGGCGACCTCGACAACGACGGTGAAAGCTGCCACCACGCCCTCCTCATCTATCGGGCTGATCTTCCTCCTTCTCACCGATGCGGATGGGCGTTGTGGCATTTTTCCCACGTCCATTTTGTGAGCGGCGCTCCCCCATTCACCTTTTGTGTTGACCGATGGTGCGACCATGGAGTGCAAGTCTGCACCCTAGGCGTCAGCGGATAACCAAGCAGCTGCACGGTTGACCGGATGCGAGCGACACATCTGCCACGTGCACCTTCGCTTTGGCCCGACTCGCCACCGTTCCCTGTCTGCCCAAAAACCTCGCAATTTCGGGTAATTTTCTCTTTGGTCGATGTGCTCTCTTCTCTCACTCGTTATCTATGTTCCTGTTGAATTTTCAGTATCATTTATTTGTTTGTGCAGATGGACATTACAATAGGCAGGGAGTGGGTATCTAGGAAGAATGAATTGAAAAGAATCGATGCAATGATAATGTGAGTACAATGGCAACTTCAAATTTCTAGAGAAACAAATTGAGAATGAATGATGTACTGTACAAGTAATATTCAGGGAAGTGTCTCAAAACAGTATAGTTCAGTCTGAAACTGTATATTTGATGGGCTCTCTTCCCTCACTTCTTATCTCTGCTATCTCTGATGTTACTGTTGATTTTTCAGTATCATTTACTTTTTTTGTCCTGGTGGATATATAGGTAGGGAGTGGGTATTTAGGAAGAATTAATTGAAAGGAATCGATGCAATGATAATGTCGGTACAATGGCAGCTCCAAATTTCTATATAGAAACATAGTGAGAAGGAATGATGTATTGTACCAGCAATATTCAGGGAAGTGTCCCAAAATAGTATAGTTCAGTCAAAAACTGTATATTTGATGGACCGGTCAAATTTCGACATAATATTAGAAGTGCAGTATTCACTTTTCACTTTCTAATTCAAATTTATTTAATTTTATGTTCCATATGAATTCTAAACTGCATATATTGTACTGTGTTGTTCAAGGAAGAGTCCTTCATATCCGAGGAGATCACCTCGATGCGAGATGGGATATAAATACTAAAATAGCATGTAAATAACATTATCATAGTTATTTACCTCTTGAAGCTAGACAACATTGTGTGTTTTTGGTCCAATATTTTTTTTCATGTGTACCAATTGGTTATATATCTTCTGCTCCTTTATATTTGCATGTATCCTTAAAGTTGGTTCTTTTTCCTTGGGATGAGACTGCAGGGAAGGGCTCACAGCTGGAACTATCGAGTGCTATATCACTTTGGGGGAAATCGAAGTATGAAATTCCATAGTTGTCAAATATTATTTATTATATCAAGGTTGCAGTTTATGGCCACTTGCTTGCTTCATATTTTTTATCCTGCTAAAACTTCTATTGCCAACGAGATCATTTAATGTAGGGCCAATAATCGTATTGGTTAGAATACAGTAGGCAACAGGAGCAACAAATGTTTGTTGTTCTTTTCCAAGAGTTCTTATCCTGTTCTTTTGTTTCTCACACCTATTATCGCCTAATGGCAGCCATAAGGGAGAGAGAGCTATCGCCTCTATGGTGGGCAGGGTCTAACAACGAAACCATCCCATCCTGTTGTGGTTGTCGGCCGCTTCGTGTTTGCCTCTTTCTCTCTCCAGGAGAAAAATCTGTAATGTGCAAGTCCCTTTCAAGGCTCATCCATGTAGGTATCTTATCCAAGTTGATCTATGTTAATATACTTCATCCTTTTATCCTTCAAAATAACTATCTCGATTATGCATTTGTCAGATTCACCTTTGAACACTCATGAAGCATAGGTTTCCCCAGTATATATTCTATTTCATAAGATTGGTTCACCTGATGTATATATGTTAACAAGGAATGAATCCTACATCATTAAAAAGATTGAACCATACATCATTAAAAAGAGTATACATTTTTTTTTAATTCATGTCGTACAATGGTTGTTCCCACTATACAACACATAGGCTAGAGATCAAATTTCTAATATATGCAGTTGCCTTCTTTTGTAAAACTGAGACATTGATATATTGAGAAACTTCCACCCACTTGGTAATTTAAAGTGCTCCTTTAGGTTTGAGCACATCTTGGTGGTAAGTTTTTGCAATATTAATTCTTCAGAATTATTCACCAGTACTGGATACTACTTGTGCTCGCTCCTCATGTATACTGCATAGCTGTTGTAGTTATCCATAAAGTATTTGAGTGCCAACATTTTTTGCCTTGCCTCTCTTGATTCCTGTCCCTCCCATGGTTTAGAACCCTTGCCATTCTTTTACAAAATCGAAACTTACCAACCTTCTTACCATCTAACATATTCATACAAACAATATTAATCAACATATTCAGGTGACAAAACACTGGTCAAAAACCATGATTCATGGGCGTGATAATTATATCACATGATTAAAACTAATACCCTTGAATTTGTTTTCATATTTATATCATGCAATCAAAATACTACTCTTGCATATAACTGCATCAATCATTAATTTTATAGTGCCAAAATGGATTGGCGCAGCAACGCGCGCATTCGACGATCTAGTAGTTTTAAAAACCAAACCGGAGAGGCTAACTGTTAAGGTTCTCACCTGTTGGACTGCCGGTTCATCTGTTCATTCATATCAAAAATGGGAATATTAACGTTATATATTTTTACCATAGATCAAATGAGTACACATAATATTGGAGGTAATCCATTAAAAAACTCACAAAGCGTTGGTGCCCTAGATGGTTGTTGGTCATTTGGGGTACATGGGCTCAAGGTCAACTGGTCGATCCAAAGTTGATGCACTATTTTACCAATATTTCCCGGTCATAAAAAATGGGCAAGGCGCCGGTTTCTTTTTTTTTCATTTTCAGATGCATTTGGACGTTTGTATTTGAGCCCGAAATGTTAATTTGGTATTTGATAGGATCCACTCCACTGCTTGTTTGTGTTCTGCATAAATAATAACTCATTGCAAATTATAATATATCACATGAGATTCAAAAAAACATTATCAGGAGATTCAAAAGCTCCTCCATGAGCCAGGTCATTTTTTGATGCATTAGCGTGTACAGGTGCATGTACAACCAATGATGCATGGCTCCATATATTTAATCCGCCCTCTCTCACATCTGCCTAAAAAAATTCCATACGTAGAGACAAAACGGAATCCTCTCTAACAGTGAAATTTTTATTTCTTCTTTTAATTCCCAGTGAAATTAATCTCTTCCTTCTTTTATTTTTTCCCTTTAATTCCTTCCCTTCCTGCCTTCATAAGGAGGGAATTTATTCCTTTCTTTATTTCCTTCCTTCAATTTCATTTCCTTCCTTTCAGCTCATAACAGCGGAATCTATTCCTCCTTTTAATCCCTATCCTTCATGCTCATATTTTAGGACCCACTCTTTGAGACGGCTTCTTGACTTCGAATCATAGACATATATAAATTGGTTGGAGGAGGTGTAAGGAAGCGGTGTGGGACTATTTAATAAAAGAACGAATCCATTTTTGCCGCGCAACCATGATGTAGCCTAGTGGAGTTGGCCTTTCCTGTTTAGCTGTAGGTCGCGAGTTCGATTCCTCAATCTTCTCCTATAGATACGTAATATTTTGTCTCTCCTCCCGGCTTGCCTGGGCCCTTGGATTCGATTCGGTGGGCTCAGGCCCATCCAGGTGATGTGTGGGCTGAGACAGGGAGGTGTGATTGAGTGAATCTGGCGCTATGTACCAAGGGAAAACGCGACAGACGAAAAGTTGTGCGAAACAATTTAGTACCACCTTGAATAATAAAAAATTAGAAACAAATATGGGTGAACGGATGAAAAAAATTAGCGAAACGCACCTTGCTTTATTAGTAGGTATAGACTTGCAATCATTTTCTTGTTTTTATTCCTTTCTTGTAAGTAGGATCCAAAGTAGTCATGCAGAAGGATTATAGCGGGAGGATGGGTTTTGTGGTAAAGATTTATCTTTTCATAAATAACTCTTTAGACTACATATTATGAATTTAATGGGCACAAGCTAGAAAGAAAATGTTTTGCCTCTTTCCTTGTGTTTTCGAACCATATATATGGCACAATTCCTTCTTGTAAATTGGTATCTCATTCAAATGGCTAATCAAAATGATATGATTTTACTCATTTTTCAAATGAGATAATATGCAAGGACACTATCATTTGCTTAACTGGTATGTTGGCAAATGGCAAACATATTTTAGTTTGTCAACAGATTGGCTTTAGAATATTTACAAATTTGTACATAATGAACATTCCTAATGAATTCACTAACAATGACTTGCAGCAAGAGTTTCCTCCACTTGCCTAGTAGGGTGTAATAGAGTGCAAAATAGTGCAACTTACACTTCTAAAGAAACTTAAGTTGTACTTTTGTGCCTCAATTGGTATCTATAGCAATCTTTCTATTAAGACATTGATGAGCTGCATGAATACTACGATACCGGCACTATGAGCTCTAGCATGAAGATGAAAATTGCAATGGGGTGACAAATGGTGGTCTAGAATGGAATTTACACCAGATATTTGTTCAAGTACTATTATATGATTAAGGTTCCATCTTTTTTCTAGATCATTGGTCAACGATATGTGAGAACCAGCCCCTGTCCTAGGGTTCCTTATCTTTCACCGACATGATCTACCACACAAAGCAATTTTTTCTAGTACTTGTTGTGCTAAACCTAGAGTTCACTTGAGGATAGTAAAAAAATAATGTGTATTAATAGGTTAAATTAAATTATTTAACAAAGCACAAATGTATATTTGCATGCCCTCCCTTTCATCCTTCTAACCTTGTCAAGCTCAATCGTCTTTTCTTTTGAAAGCAGCCTTGAGATAATAGGGGCATTTTGCACGTCCATGCCTTCTTGAGTGTTAATCAATCGTGGTCGTCCTTCATCCGCTCGATCGTGTGGATGTACGGCGGTCGATTGAGACTGGAACCGGTCGACCGGCACCTACCATCGCCCAAGTAAAATACATTATAGTTGTAAACATATTGTGTTTGCGGAAACAAGCTAGATGTCGTGGAACTAATTTGCACGGCTAAGAATCAGATCGACAATATTTTGGGGATGATTATAGACCTTGCTTTATTAGCTAAATTTGTTATTAGAAAAAAACATAAATAAAGCAAATTATATTTCTCTTGGGCCATCAATGCTCTTTGTATGTACCAAATCACACGAACCTTAATTGGCATGGAATACAACATGATTATGTTGTGCAGTTGATTACATGAAAATTTTGTACTAATCGAGTGAGCCAAACACATCTCCTATGTGCATAAATAAATCATCTAGTCCAATGAAGCAACCTTTAATCTAGCCGCCTCCGATTCCATTCCTTTGCCAGCCGCACAAGGGCACGAGCCATAACCTTGCCCCTCTCATTTTCTTTCATGGCGGCGCACTAGAATCCTCAGCCCCTACCTCCCTTCTCTGGGTCAAGTTGACGACGGCGGTGCTTGCGTGAGGTGACAACACATGCTAGGAATAAGGAGATAATCGAACATGTATACCACCCGTCATGGCCTGGCGAAACAAATCCAACCTCCTCCACTCTTATCTAGCTACATGGAGCTTGTCGATGACGTGGATCCGATGTATCCTTAACCCGTTGCATCTTGAGGGAGCGGACCCAACTTCCTCCCACTTGGATCTTGGTACATATAATCTGTCACTTCAATCCTTGAAATTCCTGATTACTTTTGATATCTTTTTCTGATTGTTCTAACCCCCCCCCCCCCCCCCAATTATTTGGAGCAAAAATTTCTACAGGGTTTCGGTGGGTCAGCGACAGACAGGAGCTAACACGAGGTTTGGCGGAATCTTTGTGATGGCAGTGAAAGCCAAGACCAACTATAGCGGCTCCTTCAACAAGAAGGGGCCTGCCGAGAAGCTAAATAAACTAAACGGCTACACGGCGACCATCCAGAGCATCCTTGTCTCCATTGGTTAATTCCATGTGCATGTGCATATGATATCCTAGCGTGCTCTTGTTACTTGGATTGAAGTGGTATTGGGCATGTGAAGCCCAAAATTACAATGTGGATGAGTAGGACTGACCCATGGGACCCCATATGGAAATATTTGGCTTATCCACCTTGTTTCTTACTCAGAAGATGCTTATTGGCATTAGTTTGTTGATAACCTGGTTCATACAAGTAGTCCCTGTAGATTGCAATTCTTTTACACATAAATGCAGACATTTTCCTGCTTTAATACCTTTGTTGTAAGCACAAATCAAGGAAATTATGGAGAACGATTATAATGTCAGGACAAGTTTTGTGGTAAAATGTATTTTTTAGTTAATAACACTTTAACATGATAAATTACGATTTTTTCGGGTACATGCGAGATAGAAAATCTTTAGCCTCTTATCTAGTATTCCCAGAACAATGACACTATAATTTCTTGTAAATTGATCACTCATTTGGTTTGCCTAAAGAATTGACTAACACTAATTTGCAACAAGAGTTTGCTCCACTTTCACATTTCTATCTAAGTGGAAAAAGTGCAAGTTACACTTTTCACATATAAAAAATTTACATACAAAATTTGCAATATTCTCAATCTCATATTTGTTTTTATCTCTTCCTTCTTTTCTCTCGTTCTCTTCCCTTTATCTCTTCTGTTTTCCGTCATCTCTTTTCTCATTTATAACATCACATTTCATACGAACATGTAAATTTGCAACCAATAGCAAAACATTACAACCACTTCATATATTTGATGTTTGTGACAATCATACAACCATTCATCACCATCACAAATCACAAAAGGCATTAAAATTAGAAATAAAAAGTGGCAGCCTACCTTGGGGCGGTAACGATAGTGGGAGTGGCTGGAGTAGCTGGGAAGGAGGGTGGATCACAAATGGAGGTGGATCGGCGACATGGAGGTCATGTCGGAGAAGATAAGAGGAGCTTGGAAAGTGTCGGCGGCGGAACTCAGATGGGGCGAAGTGAGGAGGAGATGGGAGAGGAGGCACGCTGGGGGAAGGAGGGGCATATGGCTGGCAGGCCGGCGAATGGGAGGCGGCGATGGAAGGTAGGGTCGGGCCCAGTGGCAGAGGCGGAGAAAAGGTATAGAGGGTAGCTAGGGTTATGTGCGGCGTGTTCAAAATTGGTCACTCATTTGCCTAGAATTGAAAAAATTGATTTGCAATAAAAGTTTACACTACTTGAACATTTCTACTTAAGTGGAAAAAGTGTAACTTACATTTTCTATAAACTAAAGTTTCCCTTTTCTAAATCAATTGGTATCTACAAAACAATTAGTCAATTATGAGTTATAGCATGAAGATCAACATGCAACAGGCTGAGAAATAAGTGGTCTAAAAATGACATTTACACTAGATATTAGTTCAATCATGATTGCATGAATAATGGCGCATCTTAGTGTTGCGGCTCGGGCCCTGGTATATAAGAAATAACCATGATCCTGGTCATAGGGTTCCTCCCCCTTCTGCTGTTATTCTCACTTCACCTACCTCATGTGTGTGTTTGCCCCACTTTGTCCAACTCTGATCTTCCTCTCTACCTCTCATTTTTCACCGTGTTCTCCCGCTCCTACACGACTCTGTAGCGCAATATCTCCTTTGATTGAAGTTATGTATTTAAGGTTGATCCATTGTATTGGTGTGCATGGCCTGGGCGCTGCCATAAAAGGCATTTTTTAGTATACACATTGTGCGAAACCTAAGGTACATTTGAGGATAGTAAAAATAAAGTATATTACTATGTTACATTAAATTATGTAATGCCGAGCACAAATAAATATTTGCATGCCTTACATTTCATCCTTTCAGAATTTTCAAGCTCAAACTACTTTTCTTTTGGAGGATACTTTGAGATAATAGAAGCTTCTTGCACACAGACTTGCCTTCCTGAGTCCTTGGTCAAACAATCAAGGCCACTAGCAACATTACTTTGACCACCGGCCGGCTTGTCGAGTAACCAAGGAGAGAATAGGAGCAAACATTGAGGGTAATGCTATATAAGAGTTCATTGATGAATGTTGGTGCATGTGACCTTAAATAAAGATGGGCTATGTAGGTGGACAGTTGACTTTGCTTTTGTTTTTGCTATGTAGCAGATAGTGTAAATGATAAATAACGACACTTCATAGAAAAAGGTATAGTGGATATCAACTGTATTGCTACTGTATTTTTGTACCATGAATCCAAATATCAACATTTTGGTTTTCCTATAAATTGGAGTTTTGTGTATTGCATATGACTTGCAATCATTTTCTTGTTTTTATTCCTTTCTTGTAAGTAGGACCCAAAGTAGTCATGCAGAAGGATTATAGCGGGAGGATGGGTTTTGTGGTAAAGATGTATCTATTCATAAATAACTCTTTAGACTACATATTATGAATTTAATGGGCACAAGCTAGAAAGAAAATGTTTTGCCTCTTACCTTGTGTTTCCGAACCGTATATATGGCACAATTCCTTCTTGTAAATTGGTATCTCATTCAAATGGCTAATCAAAATGATATGATTTTACTCATTTTTCAAATGAGATAATATGCAAGGACGCTATCATTTGCTTAACTGGTATGTTGGCAAATGGCAAACATATTTTAGTTTGTCAACAGATTGGCTTTAGAATACTTACAAATTTGTACATAATGAACATTCCTAATGAATTCACTAACAATGACTTGCAGCAGGAGTTTTGCTCCACTTGCCTAGTAGGGTGTAATAGAGTGCAAAATAGTGCAACTTACACTTTTAAAGAAACTTAAGTTGTACTTTTGTGCCTCAATTGGTATCTATAGCAATCTTTCTATTAAGACATTGATGACCTGCATGAATACTACGATACCGGCACTATGAGCTCTAGCATGAAGATGAAAATTGCAATGTAGTGACAAATGGTGGTCTAGAATGGAATTTACACCAGATATTTGTTCAAGTACTATTGTATGATTAAGGTTCCATCTTTTTGCTAGATCATTGGTCAACGATATGTGAGAACCAGCCCCTGTCCTAGGGTTCCTTATCTTTCACCGCCATGATCTACCACACAAAGCAATTTTTTCTAGTACATGTTGTGCTAAACCTAGAGTTCACTTGAGGATAGTAAAAAATAATGTGTATTAATAGGTTAAATTAAATTATTTAACAAAGCACAAATGTATATTTGCATGCCCTCCCTTTCATCCTTCTAACCTTGTCAAGCTCAATCGCCTTTTCTTTTGAAAGCAGCCTTGAGATAATAGGGGCATTTTGCACGTCCATGCCTTCTTGAGTGTTTGGTCAATCAATCATGGTCGTCCTTCATCTGCTCGATCGTGTGGATGACGGCGGACTGGAACCGGTCGACCGGCACCTACCATCGCCCAAGTAAAATACATTATAGTTGTAAACATATTGTGTTTGTGGAAACAAGCTAGATGTCGTGGAACTAATTTGCACGGCTAAGAATCAGATCGACAATATTTTGGGGATGATTATTGACCTTGCTTTATTAGCTAAATTTGTTATTAGAAAAAAAACATAAATAAAGCAAATTATATTTCTCTTGGGCCATCAATGCTCTATGTATGTACCAAATCACATGAACCATAATTGGCATGGAATACAACATGATTATGTTGTGCAATTAATTTTTTTAGTCAACTTATAACATGAAAATTTTGTACTAATCGAGTGAGCCAAACACATCTCCTATGTGCATAAATAAATCATCTAGTCCAATGAAGCAACCTTTAATCTAGCCGCCTCCGATTCCATTCCTTTGCAAGCCGCACAAGGGCACGAGCCATAACCTTGCCCCTCTCATTTTCTTTCATGGCGGCGCACTAGAATCCTCAGCCCCTACCTCCCTTCTCTAGGTCAAGTTTACGACGGCGGTGCTTGCGTGAGGTGACAACACAGGCTAGGAATAAGGAGATAATCGAACATGTATACCACCCGTGATGGCCTGGCGAAACAAATCCAACCTCCTCCACTCTTATCTAGCTACATGGAGCATGTCGATGACGTGGATCCGATGTATCCTTAACCCGTTGCATCTTGAGGGAGCGGACCCAACTTCCTCCCAATTGGATCTTGGGACATATAATCTGTCACTTCAATCCTTGAAATTCCTGATTACTTTTGTTATCTTTTTCTGATTGTTCTACCCCCCAATTATTTGGAGCAAAAATTTCTACAGGGTTTCGGTGGGTCAGCTATAGACAGGAGCAAACACGGGGTTAGGCGGAATCTTTGTGATGGCAGCGAAAGCCAAGACCAACTATAGCGGCTCCTTCAACAAGAAGGGGCCTGCCGAGAAGCTAAATAAAATAAACGGCTACACGGCGACCATCTAGAGCAGCCTTGTCTCCATTGGTTAATTCCATGTGCATGTGCATATGATATCCTAGCGTGCTCTTTTTACTTGGATTGAAGTGGTATTGGGCATGTGAAGCCCAAAATTACAATGTGGATGAGTAGGACTGACCCATGGGACCCCATATGGAAATATTTGGCTTATCCACCTTGTTTCTTACTCACAAGATGCTTATTGGCATTAGTTTGTTGATAACCTGGTTCATACAAGTAGTCCCTGTAGATTGCAATTCTTTTACACATAAATGCAGACATTTTCTTGCTTTAATACCTTTGTTGTAAGCACAAACCAAGGATTATGGAGAACGATTATAATGTCAGGACAAGTTTTGTGGTAAAATGTATTTTTTAGTAAATAACACTTTCACATGATAAATTACGATTTTTTCGGGTACATGCGAGATAGAAAATCTTTAGCCTCTTATCTAGTATTCCCAGAACAATGACACTATAATTTCTTGTAAATTGATCACTCATTTGATTTGCCTAAAGAATTGACTAACACTAATTTGCAACAAGAGTTTGCTCCACTTTCACATTTCTATCTAAGTGGAAAAAGTGCAACTTACACTTTTCACATATACAAAATTTACATACAAAATTTGCAATATTCTCAATCTCATATTTTTTTTCTCTTTCCTTCTTTTCTCTCGTTCTCTTCCCTTTATCTCTTCTGTTTTCCGTCATCTCTCTTCTCATTTATAACATCACATTTCATACGAACATGTAAATTTGCAACCAATAGCAAAACATTACAACCAGTTCATATATTTGATGTTTGTGACAATCATACAACCATTCATCACCATCACAAATCACAAAAGGCATTAAAATTAGAAATAAAAAGTGGCAGCCTACCTTGGGGCGGTAACGATAGTGGGAGTGGCTGGAGTAGCTGGGAAGGAGGGTGGATCACAAATGGAGGTGGATCGGCGACATGGAGGTCATGTCGGAGAAGATAAGAGGATCTTGGAAAGTGTCGGTGGCGGAACTCAGATGGGGCGAAGTGAGGAGGAGATGGGAGAGGAGGCATGCTGGGGGAAGGAGGGGCATATGGCTGGCAGGTCGGCGAATGGGAGGCGGCGATGGAAGGTAGGGTCGGGGCCAGTGGCAGAGGCGGAGAAAAGGTATAGAGGGTAGCTAGGGTTATGTGCGGCGTGTTCAAAATTGGTCACTCATTTGCCTAGAATTGAAAAAATTGATTTGCAATAAAAGTTTACACTACTTGAACATTTCTAGTTCAGTCGAAAAAGTGTAACTTACATTTTCTATAAACTAAAGTTTCCCTTTTCTAAATCAATTGGTATCTACAAAACAATCAGTCAATTATGAGTTATAGCATGAAGATCAACATGCAACAGGCTGAGAAATAAGTGGTCTAAAAATGACATTTACACTAGATATTAGTTCAATCATGATTGCATGAATAATGGCGCATCTTAGTGTTGCGGCCCGGGCCCTGGTATATAAGAAATAAACATGATCCTGGTCATAGGGTTCCTCCCCCTTCTGCTATTATTCTCACTTCACCTACCTCATGTTTGTGTTTGCCCCACTTTGTCCAACTCTGATCTTCCTCTCTACCTCTCATTTGTCACCGCGTTCTCCCGCTCCTACCCGACTCTGTAGCGCAATATCTCCCTTGATTGAAGTTATGTATTTAAGGTTGATCCATTGTATTGGTGTGCATGGCCTGGGCGCTGCCATAAATGGCATTTTTTAGTATACACATTGTGCGAAACCTAAGGTACATTTGAGGGTAGTAAAAATAAAGTATATTACTATGTTACATTAAATTATGTAATGCGTAGAACAAATAAATATTTGCATGCCTTACATTTGATCCTTTCAGAATTTTCAAGCTCAAACTACTTTTCTTTTGGAGGATACTTTGAGATAATAGAAGCTTCTTGCACACAGACTTGCCTTCCTGAGTCCTTGGTCAAACAATCAAGGCCACTAGCAACATTACTTTGACCACCGGCCCGCTTGTCGAGTAACCAATGAGAAAACAGGAGCAAACATTGAGGGTAATGCTATATAAGAGTTCATTGATGAATGTTGGTGCATGTGACCTTAAATAAAGATGGGCTATGTAGGTGGACAGTTGACTTTGCTTTTGTTTTTGCTATGTAGCAGATAGTGTAAATGATAAATAACGACACTTCATAGAAAAAGGTATAGTGGATATCAACTGTATTGCTACTGTATTTTTGTACCATGAATCCAAATATCAACATTTTGGTTTTCCTATAAATTGGAGTTTTGTGTATTGCATATGACTTGCAATCATTTTCTTGTTTTTATTCCTTTCTTGTAAGTAGGACCCAAAGTAGTCATGCAGAAGGATTATAGCGGGAGGATGGGTTTTGTGGTAAAGATGTATCTTTTCATAAATAACTCTATAGACTACATATTATGAATTTAATGGGCACAAGCTAGAAAGAAAATGTTTTGCCTCTTACCTTGTGTTTCCGAACCGTATATATGGCACAATTCCTTCTTGTAAATTGGTATCTCATTCAAATGGCTAATCAAAATGATATGATTTTACTCATTTTTCAAATGAGATAATATGCAAGGACGCTATCATTTGCTTAATTGGTATGTTGGCAAATGGCAAACATATTTTGGTTGGTCAACAGATTGGCTTTAGAATATTTACAAATTTGTATAATGAACTTTCCTAATGAATTCACTAACAATGACTTGCAGCAAGAGTTTGCTCCACTTGCCTAGTAGGGTGTAATTGCGTGCAAAATAGTGCAACTTTCACTATTAAAAAAACTTAAGTTGTCATTTTGTGCCTCAATTGGTATCTATAGCAATCTGTCTATTAAATCATGGATGACCTGCATGAATACTACGATACCGGCACTATGAGCTCTAGCATGAAGATGAAAATTGAAATGGGGTGACAAATGGTGGTCTAGAATGGAATTTACACCAGATATTTGTTCAAGTACTATTGTATGATTAAGGTCCCATCTTGTTGCTAGGTCATTGGTCAACGATATGTGAGAACCAGCCCCTGTCCTAGGGTTCCTTATCTTTCACCGCCATGATCTACCACACAAAGCAATTTTTTCTAGTACATGTTGTGCTAAACCTAGAGTTCACTTGAGGATAGTAAAAAATAATGTGTATTAATTGGTTAAATTAAATTAATTAACAAAACACAAATGTATATTTGCATGCCCTCCCTTTCATCCTTCTGACCTTGTCAAGCTCAATCGTCTTTTCTTTTGAAAGCAGCCTTAAGATAATAGGGGCATTTTGCACATCCATGCCCTATTGAGTGTTTGGTCAATCAATCGAGGTCGTCCTTCATCTACTCGATCGTGTGGATGTACGGCGGTCGGTTGAGACTGGAACCGGTCGACCGACACCTACCATCGCCCAAGTAAAATACATTATAGTTGTAAACATATTGTGTTTGTGGAAACAAGCTAGATGTCATGGAACTAATTTGCACGGCTAAGAATCAGATCAAAAATATTTTGGGATGATTATTGACCTTGCTTTATTATCTAAATTTGTTATTAGGAAATAAAAACCATAACTAAAGCAAATTATATTTCTCTTGGGCCATCAATGCTCTATGTAAGTACCAAATCACACGAAACCTTAATTGGCATGGAATACAACATGATTATGTTGTGCAGTTGATTATTTTAGTCAAATTTAAGATGAAAAATTCATACTAATCGAGTGAGCCAAACACATCTCCTATGTGCGTAAATAAATCATCTAGTCCAATGAAGCAACCTTTAATCTAGCCGCCTCCGATTCAATTCTTTGCCAGCCGCACAAGGGCACGAGCCATAACCTTTCCCCTCTCATTTTCTTTCATGGTGGCACACTCGAATCCTCATTCCCTACCACCCTTCTCTAAGTCTGAATGACGACAGCGGTGCTTGCACGAGGTGACAACGCAGGCTAGGACGAAGGAGATAATCATACGTGTCTACCACCCGTGATGGCCTGGCGAAACAAATCCAACCTCTTCCACTGTTATAAATTGGTCACTGATATGGTTTGTTGAAAGAATTGACTAACGCTGATTTGCAACAAGAGTTTGCTCCACGTGCACATTTCTAGTTAAGTGGAAAAAGTGCAACTTACACTTTTCAAGAAAACTTAAGTTGCCCTATTATAAATCAATTGTTATCTGCAAAACAATCAGACAATTATGAGTTCTAGCATGACGATGAATGTGCAATGGGGAGACAACATGGAGATGACATTTACACTAGATATTTGTTCAATCACTATTGTATGAATAAGGGCCCATCTTCTTGTTGTGGCAAGGGCACCAGTATACAAGGACCAACCCTGATCCTAGTCATAGGGTTCCTTCCCCTGTCATTGTCATTATCCCTTCACCTACCTCATGTGTCTGTTTGCCCTCCCTTTGTCCAACTCTGCTCTCCCTCTATACCTCTCATTTCGTCCCCGCCTTCTCTCCCTCCCGCCCGACATTGTAGTGTGATATCTCCCACGATTAAAGCTACGCATTGAAGGTTGATCCATTTTATTATTGTACAAGGCCTAGGCGCTGCCATAAAAGGCATTTTTTAGTATACACATTATTCTAAACCTAAGGTACATTTGAGGATAGTAAAAATAAAGTATATTACTGAAGGAAATATGCCCTAGAGGCAATAATAAAGTTGTTATTTTATATTTCCTTATATCATGATAAATGTTCATTATTCATGCTAGAATTGCATTAACCGGAAACTTGATACTTGTGTAGATACATAGACAAAACACTGTGTCCCTAGTAAGCCTCTACAAGAGTAGCTCGTTAATCAAAGATGATTAAGTTTCCTAACCATAGACATGTGTTGTCATTTGATGAACGGGACCACATCATTAGGAGAATGATGTGATGGACAAGACCCATCTGTTAGCTTAGCATGTTGACCGTTCAGTTTTATTGCTATTGCTTTCTTCATGTCAAATACATATTCCTTCGACTATGAGATTATGCAACTCCTGGATACCGGAGGAATACCTTGTGTGCTATCAAACGTCACAACGTAACTGGGTGATTATAAAGATGCTCTACAGGTATATCTGAAGGTGTTTATTGGGTTGGCATAGATCGAGATTAAGATTTGTCGCTCCGAGTATCGGAGAGGTATCTCTGGGCCCTCTCGGTAATGCACATCATAATAAGCCTTGCAAGCAATGTGACTAATGAGTTAGTTGCAGGATGATGCATTACGGAATGAGTAAAGAGACTTGCCAGTAACGAGCTTGAACTAGGTATGAAGATACCGACAATCGAATCTCTGGCAAGTAACATATACCGATGACAAAGGGAATAACGCATGTTGTCATAACGGTTTGACCGATAATGATCTTCGTAGAATATGTAGGAACCAATATGAGAATCCAGGTTCCTCTATTGGTTATTGACCGGAGAGGTGTCTCGGTCATGTCTACATAGTTCTCGAACCCGTAGGGTCCGCACGCTTAACGTTCGATGACGATTTTGTATTATATGAGTTATATGATTTGGTGACCGAATGTTGTTCGGAGTCCCGGATGAGATCATGGACATGACGAGGAGTCTTGAAATGGTCGAGAGGTAAAGATTGATATATTGGACGCTGGTATTTGGACACCGGAAGTGTTTCGGGATGCACCGGGTACTTATCGGGTCAACGAAAGGGGTTCCGGGCACCCCGGGCAAAAGATATGGGCCTTATGGGCCAAGATGGGAAACACACCAGCCACAAAGGGGCTGGTGCGCCCCCCCCCCCCAATATGGGCTGGCCAAATTGGAGAAGGAAAGGGGAAGAAGGAAAGGAAAAAGGGAATAGGATTCCCCCTTCCCCCTCTTCCCTTCCTACTCCGAATAGGAATAGGAAAGGGGGGAGGCCGAATTGGGAGGACCCCAAGTAGGATTTCTCATACTTGGGGCGCCCCCTTGGCTGCCTCTCCTCCCCTCCAACCTATATATATGAGGGGGGGGGGGCACCACTAGAACACAGACCAACAATTGTTAGTCGTGTGTGGCGCCCCCCTCCACAGTTTACGCCACCGGTCGTATCTTCGTAGTGCTTAGGCGAAGCCCTGCACGGATCACTTCACCATCATCGTCACCACACCGTCGTGCTAACTGAACTCATCTACTTCATTGATACTTTGCTGGATCAAGAGTTCGAGGGACGTCATCGAGCTGAACGTGTGCAGAACTCGTAGGTCTCGTACGTTCGGTGCTTGCTCGGTCGGAATGAGAAGAAGTTCGACTACATCAACCGCGTTATCAAATGCTTCCGCGACGTAGACACACTCTCCCCTTCTTGTTGATATGCATCTCCTAGATAGATCTTGCGTGAGCGTAGGAAATGTTTGAAATTGCATGCTACGTTCCCCAACAATTACTATGTTACATTAGATTATGTAATGCCGAGCACAAATGAATGTTTGCATGCCTTGCTTTTCATTCTTTGGAATTTTCAAGCTCAATCTAATTTTTCTTTTGGAGGATACCTAGAGATAACAGAACCTTCTTGCACACAGACTTGCCTTCCTGAGTCATTGGTCAAATAATCGAGGCAACTGGCAACATTACTGTTACCACCGGTCGGCTTGTCGAGTAACAACGAAGAAAATAGGAGCAAGCAATGAGGCTAATGCTATATAAGAGTTCATTGATAATTGTCGGTGTGTGCGACCTTTACTGAAGATGGGCTATGTAGGTGGATAGTTGACTTTGTTTTGTTTTTGCTAAGTAGTAATGTGTGTTGATTTTGTTTTTTCCGTCAACAATACCACAAAACTCATTTCTTCGTAAAAAAAAGTGCAAGTGTAATGCTTAACCAGGTTCGTTGTTAAAACAAATCGTGATTTCGACCATATTTACAGTTACTTTTTTTGGGAAAAAATGGGTGCACCTACCCCAGGTTCCCTTTGTTCAATGCATGAAGCTAGAGGTCCTGCTTGTCTCCGCAAAGGGCCTTGACGACTCCGGTTTCTTCAGTAGCATCAGAACAAGATGCCAGAAGTGTCATAGTCCTCGAAGTGCTCTGAACTAACATGTATCATGTATGTAATGCACTGAACATTTTTTCCTGAGAATCCTTCTGGAGACGGTGCTACAGGAGTGCAGCCTGCCACCGGGCGTGCACCAGGTCGTCAAGGAGGAGTACTGCTGCAAGATCAAGATCGCGCTCACCTTCATTCTGGCAGAGATAATCACACACGCACACATGCCCTTGACGTGTGGTCGTCGTCATGGTCGCGGTCGGCAGGAAAACGAGGAGGAGAGCTGTGGCGGCTGGAACTTTTATCTGCCTGAAAAGCTAGTGCGCATCCACAACCAAGAAAGTGCTGGCGTATTGTATGTCATAATCACACCCGACGAAATGGATAACTACTTTTCTCTTAAACGCAGTACATACATATACACTCATGCGCACATACATACACTCATCCATATAAATTTATAATTCACACACAATTCCTTTTGATCGACAGCTTGAGATCCTTATAATGCTTAAATGCTTATGATGTTTCGTTGTCCTTCAAAAAAATGTTTCGTTGTTGCAACCTACCTGTCTGCTAGAACCAGAGCCATGTAATGCCGTATAGACGATTATAGTTCAAGAAACGAGTAAAATCAGAGAAAATCCAAATATATTTCGGCACGAATTAAACAATTCACAATTCTAGGAAGGCTAGGTTCTCAGGAAGTAAAGCACAAAAGCAAAAATAGAAAAAAGGAAACAGGTTCAATACACCGAGGAGGTCCAATCGCATACTCGGAGTCGGACAATGGGACAAAAACCTCCTACCACTGTCCCCTTTGGTTGCAAGTTTCACGACAAACCCACCATATAATTAAGTTCACAACACAAGGTGGAAATAGCTTCACAGCGGCAGTGTTCCTTCTCTTTTTTTTAAGCCGAAAAATGCTGCCATTGATCACTCTGATTTTCTTCAATTTTTCTCTTGGCCTTGATTGATTCCTAGCAGTCTAGCCTGTGAGCAGGTCATTGCCTCGTCGGCTTCGGTGCTTATAGTCTTAGGCTTCTTTTCCTTGGGCTCATGTTGACCATCTAGGTCTTTTTCATCTGCATCTGTAACTGTAAAAAAAAGTCAAATTAATAGGTAGGATGGAAAGAATAATGAAATCTCCCGCAGAAAAGAAGAGGGGAAAGAATAATGAAATGGAAGCAATTTTGTAAAAAGAAGGATGAGCTATGAGCTTATTAGTGCCTGAGTGCACGTCCTATACGTGCTCCCAAAAAATCATCATTTTTCCTGATGCTTCCTCCTTGACGACATTTCTCCACCATCTACTAAGAGCAAACGCACAATCAAAAAGAATTATTTTGTATATAAAAAAGACATCCTTGGGAGATGGTGCAATAGTCATGATACATAATTTGAAGACCAATTTTGATTCACAACTCAAGAACAGAAAGAAAGATAAAAGTACACAGTTCAGATTTGTTGTGAGTATTATATGTTTGGCACAATTCACATCATTTTTATTTTTGTTTATTTATATATGGATCAAGTTTTGAAATTAAATTATGTGGGAACTTTAGATACATCTTGTCTCAACTTTGTCAGAAAATTCAGAAATGTGGTTTTGCATGGAAGCACCGTAAAAAAGATAAGAAACCACTAGATATCTTCTCAGATGTACTTAATGAGTCTCATTGTATGAAACTTTGGCGAGAACAATACTACTCAACGAGTTGTAAAAAAAACAGGAGCAACAATTACCAAGCAGGTCTTTGTACTTCTTGGTGACACTCTCTGTCGGTTTCCAGGAATCTTTAGGACGTTGTCCAGTCCAGAAGTACTTCGTTGCATCCTTCCTCGTACGGAACACGAGATACTCAGAACTAGAAGGGTCGGTAAAATACTGCAGAAGACCAAAAGGATAATTAAAGAATAGAAAACTGAAACCAATGAAGAAAAATGGATAAGCACAGCGTGTGTTTGCAAATTGCATGCATATTTAACAAAAAAAATAGGCCAATATGACATGTTTATATATACCGTGTCTTTCTTATTTTTCTTGTCTGGTCTGAAGTAGGTTTCCTTCACCCATCCAGCGGACAAACGCTCGGTATAGAAGTCAAGCTGTGCAATCATCTATAATACATAAGACTGAATGTTAGCAGTTCTTGAGAATTTATAGCATTAAGATCACACTAGAAGTATGTATGTATGTGGTGCTATGTAGAGATGTACATACGTTATCCTGAGAGCTCGTGTCGCACTCTACTGCGTCTGGGTCTTTGCAGGCTCTGTGGGTCTTTCTCTTTTTTATGGGTTCTTCAAAGAGCAGCACGTCTTTTTTAGACACATCTTGTTTAGACCCATCTTCTTTGGATGGCAGTGGCATCTTTGGCACTCGTACTATTTTTTCAAAGGCCTCTACATCATCTTTGTTTGTAAATCGCACACCGGAGGACTTATGGACGAAGAACTGCATGAGGATATGTTCAAGTTTAGTGAGTTGCTTAGATGAACAAGTATCTTTGCTTGGTTCTCATCTGACCAATGGTGCATTCCAAGATAAAAAAATATATGTTATATTAGCCATTTAATTTCTCACACATATATAACTAAATACAATGATCCATCTATACCAAATCATTTTTAGAAAAAGAAAAGAGGTGTATGTGTGCAATGTCGTCATGGTTGTAACAATTACTACATCTTGGATGAATGTATAAACAAGGCTCTACACGATGAAATATGAAATGCCGGACATTTTCTGTTGCAAAAAGTGTCCAAACAATATAGTTTGCCAAGGCTAGCCACATAACCTAGCTATTCACCACCTGCTGGAAACTTATTAAACAAGTGCCTTTTTTTTGTTTGACATACCTTGAATATTTTTTGTTCACCCCCTCCCCTTCAGCCCTTGTCTCCATTGCCCAACCCTCCGGGATCCAGTTATAGTTGCCCTTAACATAGAACACAACCGTGGTTCACACCTCAGATCTCAACACCATCAACAACATCTATGTAAGTCTGTATCACACATAATTCATCGCTCACCTGTAGTGTCTTCACATCACAACACGTTGACCTCCCCTTGATCACGCGCTTCTCGAACCTGCGGTATTGCGTGACCTTGTTCTTCATCATGGACATCATACTCGTAATAGGACCTGTGTAGTACTACAAAAGCGTGCAAGAATGAAGAGGTCATTCAGTATATGTTGCTCATACTAACCTGGAAACAAAGTAGACCTGAACAAAACAACATGGGAGAAAAGAGACGCACCTCGATGTTGTCATTGCCAAGTTGATGTGCCTTGATGATGGGTTTCTCTGCAGCCATCAACCTCTCTCCTCGCTTTTCTCTGTCGGACATCACCATCGACATATCTCAGTTAGTATCTCTCTCTCTCTCTCTCTCACACACACACACACACACACACACACACACACGCGCACACACACACACACAAACAAACAAACAAACAACACACACACACACACACACACACACACACACACACACACACACACACACACACACACACACACACACACACACACAGACACACACACACACACACACAATATCATTGGTGAAACCGAAGGTCCATTTCTGAAGGGTTGATCAATACATGAAGGTTGCCAACATTGTTGAGGCACAAAACATTAGTTTATAGGCCATCTCCTTCTGAGGTGATATTGAACCTCCAAAGTTAGAATACAATCGCCTGATTCCATACAATCGCATACCTCCAAAGTTAGAATACAACATTGTTGAGGCACAAAACATTAGTCTGGTGTATGGCGTTGCTTATTCGGCCCTCAAGATGGATTTAAAAGAAAATTTGCCCAGCTAGAAAGTTGTTCTCCTCACCAAATTGAACAACTTAGGCTTTTGTTTCATCTTAGTTCAATGTACGTATGCAACCTCTAGAGGCGACGCAATATGATAATCTTCCCCTTGTTAAATTTTGTAAACTAAACAATCATGTCACTTGTACTCCCTCCGTCCGAAAAAGCTTGTCCCTCAAATGGATGCATGGTGCTAGATACATACATTTCAGGAACAAGCTTCGGACGAGTTTTTTCAGACGGATACATCCATTTGAGGTACAAGCTTGGTGCTAGATACATCCATTTGAGGGATACGTTTTTTCGGATGGAGGGAGTATGTTCTATCAAACTTATAAATTGTAACAGCCATATCACTTGTATGTTCATTTGGTTTTACACAATATCAACATGTGCACACAATTCATTCATTTTAATTTGGTTATTTAACTTTCTATTGATTAACACTCTATTCTCTATAGTTCATCATTTCAATTTTGAAGTTGATGATTAGAGGTTTACATGGTTGTATGAACCTTTTAGATCTTGTGAAGGCATGGGTAACTGATGGTCAAATGCATCGACGGTGATGCAGAGCACATTGCAAGTTAGTTTACGACTTAGTGATATTTTCGAGTTCGAGTTGTATGTTAGTGATGTTCTTGTTGTGCTTCATATAGTCTTCCTAGTTTTATGTTTGATTACAAGCATGTGTACATGTGGCTCAACTATTCGTATTTGAATTGAGATTCTGCTATTTTTGGGGTGTTTTTCTAAAGATATCACTGACCGGTCAATTGTGAAGTACTAGTTAGTGATTATGCCCTCTAAATTACATTACTAATGGTCCAGCCATTAGTTGTGAGTCAACACAGACCAGTTTATGGCTGGCCAGTGATGCGAGTTGTGATCACTAACCCGGATGCACTGAATAACCATTTGGCTGATTTAGCAGCATTATAGTAGTGTACACATCTTGACAACAAGACAAGAGAATGAGTATTCTGATAACAACACGGGGATGCTATTGAAACTTTGTCTTGGAGTGGAGGAGATCATGGAAACACAAGCCCAATCTATACATCCTCTTTTTCCAAAAATTATAAACAATTCAAAAGGTTATTTTTATAAATATGCAAAGACTTGCATATTTATAAATATAACTCCCGAGAAATGGGATACGTCTATGTTACTGGACTAGGTGATGTAAAAAATAAATGGACATACACATGAACAGAGATATTACCCTTGAAGCATTGTCGGGGACAAAGACCGGTGTCTCTCCTGTTGAAAGGCCTGCAAGAACGATCAATCCCTAAAGATTCACCACCACAAAGGTTTACATTGCAACAAAGTTTGACATGTCATACAAGAAAAAGATCACACTTAAACAGAAACTGTTTTGAACGACACACACACACACACACACACACACACACACACACACACACACACACACACACACACACACACACACACACACACACACACACACACACACACACACACACACACACACACACACAATGGTTTTTAGCCAAACAACTCATTTTTCATAACTCACACATACACACATAAACACTTACATATCAAAATTGTACACTGAAATTTTCTTTACAAGACAATTTTCTAATGTCATACCATGTCTCTTTACATATAAAAAAGTAGCAATAGGAAACAATTGCAATGTCATACAATGTTTCTTGACATAGCAAAATTAGCAATGGCATGTGTAGTTTTCACATATACAAAATTTGCATAGCAAATCTCAATCTCTCTTCTTATATTTATTCTCTCCTCCCTATTTCCTCTTCCCTTTTCTCTCTTCTCTCTTCCCTTATATCTCTTCTCTTTTCCCTCATCTCTCTTCTCATTTATGACATCACATTTCATACGAACATGCAAATTTACAACCAAGCAAAAAAATGCAACCACTTCGCATATACGATGTACGTCACGACCATACAACCATTCATAACCATTACAAATCACAAAAGGCATTAAAATTTGATATAAAAATGGTGGCTTACCTTGGGGCGGTGACGACGGTGAAGTGGCGGATGCAACCGCGGTGGAAGGCGGATCTCAAACGGCGGTGGAGCTCGGCGACGGGGAGGACGTTTCAAAGGAGGAGGGAGTATCTTGGAAGGCTTCGGCGAGGAAGCTTAGATGGGGCGAAGATAGGAGGATAAGGGGAGAGGAGGTGCACCGGGGGAAGCAGGGGTCGATGGTTGGCAGGGTTGAGAATTGGAGGCGGCGATGGAAGGTAAGGTCGGGGTCGGCGGCGGCGGCGGCGGAGGCAAGGTATAAAGGGGAGCTAGGGTTATATACAGCGGGTACAAAATTTGGGGATGAAATGGGTGTGGCTGGAGTTTGGGCCAAGTCCCGGGCCCAAATGTTTTCTTAGTGGCCAAGTAGAAACGCTAGGGGAAATTCCTTTTATTTCTTTTCTTTCTTTCCTTTTATTTCTTTTGTTCTCTTTCCTTTCCTTCTCTCTTTGCTTTGCTTTTCTTTCCTTTCTTTCCTTTCCTATCTTTAGCCTCCTCTTTTCTTTCTTTCTGAGTTTCTTTATTTACTTTGCTTTTCATTCCTTTTATTTATTTATTTATTTTCTTTCTTCCATTTTCTTTCTTTTCTTCCCTTCTTTTTCTTTCCATGACTCAAACCAATAAACTCCATATTGGCGGTCGAGTATTTCCACCTAGATGTTGGAATTCATTTTCGTTTCTTAGATAAGCCTAATAAAATATGATTTTCACCGATTTCTATGTCTTTAGTCATCGCCTTGAGTAGAAGCATATGCATTCATTTCTACTCCCTCGGTGGAGACAGACGGTGCCAACACCAAGTCACTACTGCAAGAATGCCTAGCAGTGGCAGGCAAGGCTCTCAAGGGCGACCCGCTACGGACCTCCCGCCATTGCTAAGATGGCATCAGTGGCGGGCGAGGGCCTGCCATGGGTTGCACTACTGTAGTGGCGGGCGGCTGGTACTGCACGCCACAACTATTGTAGCTACCGAGTGATGCATTTGTATCTGCTCGTCACTGCCGTGCGTAGCAGCATTGGCATGCACCTTTGCCACTCGCTACTGGTAGTGATCTAGGCATATATAAGAATTGCTGTCGCGACAGCGTTATTCTGCTGTCGTGGCAGCATTTTAATGGCATTGTTGCAGTAATTTGCACTTGATCATCCCATTGCATTACATATATAGAATATTGTCTTAACATTGAAACAATCATATTACAATGGTGATACAATAATTAAGAGCAATAATGAAGCAAACATATAGTATAAGAAGTGTAGGGCAACAAATAAACATGCATGTCTCAACTCATACAATGAACAACGAATCATGTTGTTTTGAAGAGGTGTATGTATCAACTTGACTATTCGCTCGCTGAAGGAAATATGCCCTAGAGGCAATAATAAAGTTTTTTTTTTATATTTCCTTATATCATGATAAATGTTTATTATTCATACTAGAATTGTATTAACCGAAAACTTAGTACATGTGTGAATACATAGACAAAACAAACTGTCCCTAGTATGCCTTGCTACGTCTTGAGCTTGCTTTGGTTTTCCTTGAAGAGGAAAGGGTGCAGCAATAGTAGCGTAAGTATTTCCCTCAGTTTTTGAGAACCAAGGTATCAATCCAGTAGGAGGCTCCTCAAAAGTCCCACGCACCTACACAAACAAACAAACAACTCGCAACCAACGCAATAAAGGGGTTGTCAATCCCTTCACGGCCACTTGAGAAAGTGAGATCTAATAGAGATAGTATGATAAGATAAATATATTTTTGGTATTTTATAATATAGATGCAAAAAAAGTAAAGATGCAAATAAAAGTAGATTAGAAGCAAATATGATAAGAGATAGACCCGGGGGCCATAGGTTTCACTAGAGGCTTCTCTCAGGATAGCATAAATATTACGGTGGGTGAAAAAATTACTGTCGAGCAATTGATCGAAAAGCGAATAATTATGAGATTATCTAGGCATGATCATGTATATAGGACACACGTCCGTGACAAGTAGACCGACTCCTGCCTGCATCTACTACTATTACTCCACACATCGACCGACTCCTGCCTGCATCTAGAGTATTAATTAAGTTCATAAAGAACAGAGTAACGCATTAAGCAAGATGACATGATGTAGAGGGATAAACTCATGCAATATGATATAAACCCCATCTTTTTATCCTCGATGGCAACAATACAATACGTGCCTTGCAACCCTTTCTGTCACTGGGTAAGGACACCGCAAGATTAGACCCAAAGCTAAGCACTTCTCCCATGGCAAGAAAGATCAATCTAGTACACCAAACCAAACTGATAATTCGAAGAGACTTGCAAAGATAACTCAATCATACATAAAAGAATTCAAAGGAGATTCAAATATTTCTCATAGATAAACTTGATCATAAACCCACAATTCATCGGATCTCGACAAACACACCGCAAAAAGAGTTTACATCGAATAGATCTCCACAAGAGAGGGGGAGAACATTGTATTGGGATCCAAAAAGAGAGAAGAAGCCATCTAGCTAATAACTATGGACCCGAAGGTCTGTGGTAAACTACTCACAACTCATTGGAAGGGCTATGGTGTTGATGTAGAAGCCCTCCGTGGTCGATTCCCCCTCCGGCGGAGCGCCGGCAAAGGCTCCAAGATGGGATCTCATGGATCTGAAGGTTACGGTGGTGGAAATTGTGTTTCGTTGGCTCCTGGATGTTTTCGGGCACGAGGCTTATATAGGAGGAAGAATGCGTCGGTGGCGCCGAGGGGCCCACGAGACAGGGGGGCGCGCCCTTAGGGGGGGGGCGCACCCTACCCTCTCATGGCCGCCTCGGCTGCTTCTTGACTTGCACTCCAAGTCCTCTGGATCACATTCGTTCCAAAAATCACGCTCCCGAAGGTTTCATTCCGTTTGGACTCCGTTTGATATTCCTTTTCTTCGAAATACTGAAATAGGCAAAAAAATAGCAATACGGGCTGGGCCTCCGGTTAGTAGGTTAGTCCCAAAAATGATATAAATGTGTAAAATAAAGCCCATAAACATCCAAAAGGGGTAATATAATAGCATGAAACAATAAAAAATTATAGATACGTTGGAGACGTATCATACCTCTGCTTGACTAACTCGTTAATCAAAGATGGTTATGTTTCCTGACCATAGACATTTGATGAATGGGATCACATCATTAGAGAATGATGTGATGGACAAGACCCATCCGTTAGCTTAGCATAATGATCGATAAGTTTTATTGCTATTGCTTTCTTCATGACTTATACATGTTCCTCTGACTATGAGATTATGCAACTCCCGAATACCGGAGGAACACCTTGTGTGCTATCAAACGTCACAACATAACTGGGTGATTATAAAGATTCTCTACATGTGTCTCCGAAGGTGTTTGTTGGGTTGGCATAGATCGAGAATAAGATTTGTCACTCCGTGTATCAGAGAGGTATCTTTGGGCCCTCTCGGTAATGCTCATCACTATAAGCCTTGCAAGCAATGTGACTAATGAGTTAGTTGCGGGACGAAGCATTACGGAACGAGTAAAGAGACTTGCCGGTAACGAGATTGAACTAGGTATGATGATATCGATGATCGAATCCCGGGCAAGTAATATACCGGTGACAAAGGGAACAACGTATGTTGTTGTGCGGTTTAACCGATAAAGATCCTCGTAGATTATGTAGGAGCCAATATGAGCATCTAGGTTCTGCTATTGGTTATTGACCCGAGATGTGTCTCGGTCATGTCTACATAGTTCTCGAACCCGTAGGGTCCGCACGCTTAACTTCGATGACGATTTATATTATGAGTTATGTGTTTTTGATGACCGAAGTTTGTTCGGAGTCCCGGATGAGATCACGGACATGACGAGGAGTCTCGAAATGGTCTAGAGGTAAAGATTGATATATTGGAAGGTGGTATTCGGACACCGGAAGAGTTCCAGAGTGTATCGGGTACAAACTGGAGTACCGAAACGGTTGCCGAAACCCCCGGTGGAAGATATGGGCCATATGGGCCATGGGAGGGAGGCTAACCAGCCCACAAGGGGCTGGTGCGCCCCCCAAAAGGGAGGAGGCCAAATTGGACTAGGGAAATGGGGTGCCACCCCCCTTTCCTTCTCCTACTCCCTCTCCTTCCCCCTTTCCACCTCCGTAAGAAGGAAAAAAAGAGGGGGGGGGGCAAATCTCTACTCCTAATGTCTCAGTTGGTAGTCTCCGCCGGTTAAATTTTGTCCCACCATTTACGTCTGGTTTTTTTCGTAGGTTTTTTTTGTCCTACCTTACCATCGTCTCTTCATGTTAGGTTTTTCTACGTCATTCTTCTTCACGCACGGGCACAAAAAAAACCGAGTCATCCCATACGCCGCCGCCGCCGCGTAAAGCCCTATCCCTAACCCGCTCTCGTCTTCCTCCCTAGGACGCGGTCGCTCTGGCCATGTCGCCGCCGCTGCCCACCCGTACGTCACCAGCAACGGCCTCACCATCATCCTCATGTGCGCCCGGTGTTTCCATCTCCTCGCTGGTCGTAGGCTCATCGAGCTTCCTCTCCATGCATTGCTGCCTCGTCTGCGCCGCCACGCCATGGTCTCCACCAGCGTCCCTGCCGAGTACATGGGAGCCGCCGCTGCCGTCGGGGACAAGGATACACGTGGAAACCGCCGCAGCCTTAGGTCCGTCGATCTCTCCCCTCCTTGCCTCTCTACATATCTGGTCTCCCCCACCTTGCTGTTGGATCCGGCCCTCTCTCCACCACTTCTACTAAGTTATGATCTTTGCTACCTCCCTCCATCTATTCACAGGAGATGGAAACTTTATTGGCAAACAGTCACAAGTTTACCCTTTTCAGTTTGTCTCAATCAATTAAGAGTTTCGTTCTTATTTTTTAGCAATTCAGAGTTACTTTTTCATACTTGTTGGAGACTCAGATCGATGAATATTGAGTTTATATCAATTAGTGTATCTCTTACAAACTAATACTTTTTTATCTAACAGCCTGATAACCTCATGATCGGATGGTGCATGTAGGGCACGCCTGCGGGCTAGCCTATGCCTACTATATCCGGTGTTCTGGTGCACATCCAGTGCGACCTCAAAGGATACGTTCTTCTAGATGAGCGTTGAGCTCCTCAGGGACGATGCCTGGGGTGGAAGCAGTTCAACTACACGATGAATAAGTGAGTGAAGGGGTTAAGATGGTTGCATTGGGCGTGCCCTGCTTACTTGCTGGTGAGTGTCGGCGGCGGAACTCAGATGGGGCGAAGTGAGGAGGAGATGGGAGAGGAGGCACGCTGGGGGGAGGAGGGGCATATGGCTGGCAGGGCGGCGAATGGGAGGCGGCGATGGAAGGTAGGGTCGGGGCCAGTGGCAGAGGCGGAGAAAAGGTATAGAGGGTAGCTAGGGTTATGTGCGGCGTGTTCAAAATTGGTCACTAATTTTCCTACAATTGAAAAAATTGATTTGCAATAAAAGTTTACACTACTTGAACATTTCTAGTTAAGTGGAAAAAGTGTAACTTACATTTTCTATAAACTAAAGTTGCCCTTTTCTAAATCAATTGGTATCTACAAAACAATTAGTCAATTATGAGTTATAGCATGAAGATCAACATGCAACGGGCTAAGAAATAAGTGGTCTAAAAATGACATTTACACTAGATATTAGTTCAATCATGATTGCATGGATAATGGCGCATCTTAGTGTTGCGGCTCGGGCCCTGGTATATAAGAAATAACCATGATCCTGGTCATAGGGTTCCTCCCCCTTCTGCTGTTATTATCCCTTCACCTACCTCAAGTGTGTGTTTGCCCCACTTTGTCCAACTATGCTCTTCCTCTCTACCTCTCATTTGTCCCCGCGTTCTCCCACTCCCGCCCGACTCTGTAGCGCAATATCTCCCTTGATTGAAGTTATGTATTTAAGGTTGATCCATTGTATTGGTGTGCATGGCCTGGGCGCTGCCATAAAAGGCATTTTTTTAGTATACGCATTATGCGAAACCTAAGGTACATTTGAGGATAGTAAAAATAAAGTATATTACTATGTTACATTAAATTATGTAATGCGGAGCACAAATGAATATTTGCATGCCTTACATTTCATCCTTTCAGAATTTTCAAGCTCAAACTACTTTTCTTTTGGAGGATACTTTGAGATAATAGAAGCTTCTTGCACACAGACTTGCATTCCTGAGTCCTTGGTCAAACAATCGAGGCCACTGGCAACATTACTTTGACCACCGGCCGGCTTGTCGAGTAACAAAGGAGTAAATAGGAGCAAACATTGAGGGTAATGTTGGTGCATGTGACCTTAACTAAAGATGGGCTATGTAGGTGGACAGTTGGCTTTGCTTTTGTTTTTGCTATGTAGCAGATAGTGTAAATGATAAATAACAACACTTCATAGAAAAAGGTATAGTGGATATCAACTGTATTGCTACTGTATTTTTGTACCATGAATCCAAATATCAACATTTTGGTTTTCCTATAAATTGGAGTTTTGTGTATTGCATATGACTTGCAATCATTTTCTTGTTTTTATTCCTTTCTTGTAAGTAGGAACCCAAGTAATCATGCAGAAGGATTATAGCGGGAGGATGGGTTTTGTGGTAAATATGTATCTTTTCATAAATAACTCTTTAGACTACATATTATGAATTTAATGGGCACAAGCTAGAAAGAAAATGTTTTGCCTCTTACCTTGTGTTTCCGAACCATATATATGGCATAATTCCTTCTTGTAAATTGGTATCTCATTCAAATGGTTAATCAAAATGATATGATTTTACTCGTTTTTCAAATGAGATAATATGCAAGGATGCTATCATTTGCTTAACTGGTATGTTGGCAAATGCAAACATATTTTGGTTGGTCAACAGATTGGCTTTAGAATATTAACAAATTTGTACATAATGAACTTTCCTAATGAATTCACTAACAATGACTTGCAACAAGAGTTTGCTCCACTTGCCTAGAAGGGTGTAATAGCGTGCAAAATAGTGCAACTTTCACTTTTAAAAAAACTTAAGTTGTCCTTTTGTACCTTAATTGGTATCTATAGCAATCTGTCTATTAAATCATGGATGACCTGCATGAATACTACGATACCGGCACTATGAGCTCTAGCATGAAGATGAAAATTGCAATGGGGTGACAAATGGTGGTCTAGAATGGAATTTACACCAGATATTTGTTCAAGTACTATTGTATGATTAAGGTTCAATCTTGTTGCTAGGTCATTGGTCAACGATATGTGAGAACCAGCCCCTGTCCTAGGGTTCCTTATCTTTCACCGCCATGATCTACCACACAAAGCAATTTTTTCTAGTACATGTTGTGCTAAACCTAGAGTTCACTTGAGGATAGTAAAAAATAATGTGTATTAATAGGTTAAATTAAATTATTTAACAAAACACAAATGTATGCCCTCCCTTTCATCCTTCTGACGTTGTCAAGCTCAATCGTCTTTTCTTTTGAAAGAAGCCTTAAGATAATAGGGGCATTTTGCATATTCATGCCCTCTTGAGTGTTTGGTCAATCAATCGAGGTCGTCCTTCATCTGCTCGATCGTGTGGATGTACGGCGGTCGGTTGAGACTGGAACCAGTCGACCGGCACCTACCATCGCCCAAGTAAAATACATTATAGTTGTAAACATATTGTGTTTGTGGAAACAAGCTGGATGTCATGGAACTAATTTGCACGGCTAAGAATCAGATCGACAATATTTTGGGGATGATTATTGACCTTGCTTTATTAGCTAAATTTGTTATTAGGAAATAAAAACCATAACTAAAGCAAATTATATTTCTCTTGGGCCATCAATGCTCTATGTAAGTACCAAATCACACGAAACCTTAATTGGCATGGAATACAACATGATTATGTTGTGAAGTTGATTATTTTAGTCAAATTTTAACATGAAAAATTCATACTAATCGAGTGAGCCAAACACATCTCCTATGTGCGTAAATAAATCATCTAGTCCAATGAAGCAACCTTCAATCACGCCGCCTCCGATTCAATTCCTTTGCCAGCCGCACAAGGGCACGAGCCATAACCTTGCCCCTCTCATTTTCTTTCATGGCGGCACACTCGAATCCTCATTCCCTACCTCCCTTCTCTAGGTCTAGATGACGACAGCGGTGCTTGCGCGAGGTGACAACGCAGGCTAGGACGAAGGAGATAATCGAACGTGTCTACCACCCGTGATGGCCTGGCGAAACAAATCCAACCTCCTCCACTCTTATGTAGCTACATGGAGCATGTCGATGACATGGATCCGATGTCTCCTCAACCCGTTGCGTCTTGAGGGAGCGGATCCAACTTCCTCCCACTTAGATCCTGGGACATATAATCTGTCACTTTAATCCTTCAAATTCCTGATTACTTTTGATATCTATTTCTGGTTGTTCTACCCCGCCCCCGATTATTTGGAGCAAACATTTCTACAGGTTTCGGTGGGTCAACACAAACAGGAGCTAGCACGGGAGTAGGCGGAATCTTTGTGATGGCAGCAAAAGCCAATACCAACTATAGTGGCTCCTCCAACAAGAAGGGGCGTGCCAAGAAGCTAAATAAACTAAACGGCTACATGGCGAACATCCAGAGCCTCCATTTGTTAATTCCAAGTGCATGTGCATATGATACCCTAGCGTGCTCTTGTTACTTGGATTGAAGTATTATTGGGCATGTGAAGCCCAAAATTACAATGTGGATGAGTAGGACTGACCCATGGGACCCCATTTGGAAATAGTTGGCTTATCCACCTTGTTTCTTACTCACAAGATGCTTATTGGCATTAGTTTGTTGATAACCTGGTTCATACAAGTAGTCCCTGTATATTGCAATTCTTTTACACATAAATGCAAACATTTTCTTGCATTAATACCTTTGTTGTAAGAACAAACCGAGGAAATTATGGAGAAAGATTATAATGTCAGGACAATTTTTGTGGTAAAATGTCTTTTTTAGTAAATAATACTTTCACATGATAAATTACGAATTTTTTGGGTACATGCGAAATAGAAATTCTTTAGCCTCTTATCTTTTATTCCCAGAACAATGACACTATAATTTCTTGTAAATTGATCACTCATTTGGTTTGCCTAAAGAATTGACTAACGCTAATTTGCAACAAGAGTTTGCTCCACTTTCACATTTCTATCTAAGTGGAAAAAGTGCAACTTACACTTTTCAACAAAAATTAGGTTGCCCTTTTTTAAATCAATTGGTATCTGCAAAACAATCAGTCCATTATGAGTCCTAGCATGAAGATGAATGTGCAGCAGGGTGACAAATAGGTGGTCTAAAAATGACATTTACACTAAATATTAGTTCAATCACTATTGTATGAATAAAGCCCTATCTTGTTGTTGTGGCTTGGGCCGCCAATATTCTAGGACCAGCCTAATCCTGGTCGTACGGTTCCTCCCCCTTTAACTGTCATTATCCCTTCACCTAACTCCGGTGTCTGTTTCCCCTCCCTCTGTCCAACTATGTTCTCCCTCTCTACCTCTCACTTCGTCCTTACCTTCTCCCCCTCCTGCCCAACTCTGTATCGTGATGTCTCCCACGATCAAAGGTATGCATTTAAGGTTAATCCATTTTATTTGTGTGCATGGCCTAGGAGCTGCCACAAAAGGCATTTTTCTAGTATACACGTTGTGCTAAACCTAAAGTTCATTTGAGAATAGTAAAAATAAAGTATATATCAATTATACATTAAATTATGTAATGCCGAGCACAAATGAATATTTGCATGCGTTACCCTTCATCATGTCAGACTTTTCAGCTCAGTCTACTGTTTTGGACACTACCTTGAAATAACGTCAGCTTCTTGCACATAGACTTTCCTTCTTGAGTACTTGGTCAAACAATCGAGGCCACTGCCAACATTACTTTTACCACCGGTTGGCTTGTTGAGTAACACAGGAGAAAATAGGAGCAAAGAATGATTTTAATGCTATATAAGAATTCATTGATAATTTCCGGTGCGTGCGAACTTTATTGAAGATGGGCTATGTAGGTGAACATTTTGCTTTGTTTTGCTAGGCCTCGGGTCAGCGATATGTGAGAACCAACCCTGGTCCTAGGGTTTGTTCCCTTTCACCTCCATGATCTACCATATATAGAAAATTTTCCTTCTACATGTTGTGCTAAACCCAGCTCCACTTGAGGATAGTAAAAATAAAGTGTATTCATAGGTTAAATTAAATTATTTAACAAAGCACAAATGTATATTTGCATTCCTTCCCTTCCATCCTATTAACGTTCTCACGCTCAATCTTGTTTTCTTTTGGAGGCATCCTTGAGATAATAGGGACATTTTGCACAACCATGCCTTCTTGAGTGCTTGTTAAACAATCGAGGTCATCCTTCATATGTTCGATCATGCCGCTATACGGTTGTTGGTTGAGGCTGGCACCGATCGGCCGGGGCCTAGCGTCGCCCAAGTAAAACATATTAAAATGGTAAACATATTGTCTTTTTGGAAGAAATTGCTTTCCATGGAAATAATTTGCATGGCTAAGAATCAGATCTACAATATTTTGGGGATTACTAATCGTGCTTCATTAGCTAAAGTTATTTAGTATATGTTGCTCATACTAACCTGGAAACAAAGTAGACCTGACCAAAACAACGTTGGAGAAAAGAGACGCAACTCGATTTTGTAATTGCCAAGGTGATGTTCCTTGATGATGGGTTTCTTTGCAGCCATCAACCTCCTTGCTCGCTTTTCTCCGTCGGATATCACCATCAACATATCTCAGGTAGTATCCTCTCTCTCTCTCTCTCCCTCCCTCCCCCCCTATCTCTCTCTCTCTCGTGAAACCAAGGTGCATTTCTGAAGAGTTGATCATTACATGGAAGTTGTCAATGCCGTTGTGGCACAAAATTTAATTTATGGGGCATCTTCATCCGAGGTGATATGCAACCTCTAAAGTTAGAATACAATCTCCCGATTCCATACAATATCTGATACATGTTTCGTGTATGGCGTCATTGATTCGGTCCTCAAGATGGATTTAAAAGGGAAACTACCCAACTTGAAAGTTCCTCTCCTCACCAAATTGAGCAACTTTGTTTTTTTGGTTCATCTTAATTCACTGTACATATGAGACCTCTAGAGCCAATGCAATATGACAATCTCTTAACTCTTGTCAAATTTATGAAGTAAAGAGTGATGTCACTTTTATGATCTGTCAAACTTATAAATTGGAACTGCCATATCACTTGTATGCTCATTTGGTTTTACACAATGTCGACATGTGCACATAATTCATTCATTTTAACTTGGTTATTTAACTTGACATTAATTAACTTTCTATTATTTTTAGTTGAGCATTTGAATTTTTAAGTCGATGATCACAGGTTTACATGGCGTTCTGAACCTTCTAGAGCGTGTGAAGACATGAATAACTGATGGTCACATGCATCGGCGGCTGTGCATGGCACATTGAGAAGTAGCTTATGACTTAGTGATATTTTTGTTTGTCATGCTTCTAATGTTCGTGTTCGAACTGTATGTTAGTGATGTTCCTGTTGTGCTTCATAGTCTTCCTAGTTGTATGTTTGATTACAAGTGTGTGTGTGTGTATGTGGCTCAGCTATTCGTATGTGCTGCTATTTTTTGGGGTGTTTTCCTAAAGATATCATTGACCGATCAATTGTGAAGTACTGGTTAGTGATGATGTCCTATAATTTTTTTACTAATGGTCCGGGCATCAGCTATGAGTCATCACAGACCAGTTTTTGGCTGGCCAGTGATGCGAGTTCTGATCAATGACCCAGATGCACTAAACGATCATTTTGTCCGTTGAGGAGCATTTTAGTAGTGTACACATCTTGACAATAAGACAAGAGAATGTGTATTCTGATAACAATAGGGGGATCCTACAGAAATTTTTTTTTTGAATCGAGGAGAGCATGGAAACAAACCCAATCTAAACATCATCGAGATGTCCAAAAATCGTAAACAATTTGAAAGAGTATTTTCATAAATATGCAAAGACTTGCATATTTATAGATATAACCCTCAAGAAACGGGATACAACTATGCCACTTTACTAGCTGATGTAACAAAGGTTGACAAGTCAGACAAAAAATGAAGATCACACTTTAAAAAAAACTTATTTGAACAAACAAACAAACACCCACCCACCCACCCACACACACACATAGTGGTTTTTAGACGAACAACTTATTTTTCATAACTCACACACATAAACATTTATATAGAAAAATTTTATAGTGAAATTTTCTTTACAAATTTCGCAATGTCATACCATGTCGCTTTACTGTCATACAATGATTCTAGACATAGCAAAATTAGCATGGCATATGAAGTTTTCACATATATACGGATTTTACATAGAAAATTTGAAATATTCTCAATAACTCTTCTCATATTTATTATTTCTTCCATCTTCTCTCTTCACTTTTCTCTCCTCTCTCTTCCCTTTATATCTTCTCTTTTCCCTCATCTCTCTTCTCATTTATAACATCGCAATTCATACAAGCATGCAAATTTCCAACCAATAGCAAAAAATTGCAACCACTTCACATATTCGATGTACATCACAATCATACAACCATTAATAAGAATCACAACAGGCATTAAAATTAGAAATAAATAATGGCATGTTACATTAGGCGGTGATGATGGTGGGAGCGGCGGGTGCAGCGGGGTTGGATGGCGGATCTCAAATGGCGGCGGAGCTCGATGACAGGGAGGACGCACCGAGGAACATGGGAGGATCTTTGAAGGAGTCGATGGTGGAGCTCATATGGGTTAAAGTGAGGAGGAGATGGGGAGGGAAGGCACGCTGGAGGAAGGAGGGGCCGATGGCTGGCAGGGTGGCGAATGGGAGGCGGCAATTGGAAGGCATTGTCAAGGTTGGTGGTAGTGATCGAGCCGAAGGACAGAGGGGAGCTAGGGTTATGTGCGGCATGTTCAAATCTTGGGATGAAATGGGTGTGGCTAGAGTTTTGGCTATGTCCCGGGTCCAAATGTTTGCTTAGTTACCAAGTAAACACAAGGGGAAAATTCCTTTTATTTATATTCTTCCTTTTCTTTTATTTCTTTTGTTCTCTTTCTTTCTTTATTTCTTTGCCTTTTCTTTCCTTTCTTTCTTTTCCTATCTTTAGTCTCTTTTTCTCTTTCTTAGTTTTTCTTTTCTTTGCTTTTATTTATTTATTTATTTTCTTTCTATCATTTTCTTCCCTTCATTTTTTCTCTTCTTTTTCTTTCCATGACTCAAACTAATAAGCTCCATATTGGCGGTCGAGTATTTCCACCCAGATGTTGGGAATTCCTATTCTTTTCTTAGATAAGCCTAGTAATAGATTCAAACGCAAAATAAGATTTTTCCACCCACTTCTACGTCTTTAGTCGTCACTTGAGCAGAAGTAGATGCATTCATTTCCACTCCCTCGGTGCAGAGAGCCGGTGCCAACAATATAGATTACAATTTTTGTGTACACGCTAGAAAGAAAATCTTTAGCCTCTTCTCTTGTGCATCCCTAAACCATGACACTATAATTGCTTGTAAATTGGTCACTGATTTGGGTTACCTAGAACTGACAAAAAATGATTTGCAACAAAAGTTTGCTCCACTTGCACATTTCTAGTAAAGTAGAAAAAGTGGAACTTACACTTTCTATAAAACTAAAGTTTCCTTTTCTAAATCAATTGGTATCTACAAAATAATCAGTCAATTATGAGTTGTAGCATGAAAATCAACATGTAATGGGCTGACAAATGGGCCGCCTAAAAATTACATTTACACTAGATATAGTTCAATCACTATTGTATGAATATGGGCCCATCTTGTTGTTGCGGCCCAGGCTTCCAATATACAAGGACCAGCCCTGATCCTGGTCATAGGGTTACTTCCTCTTCTGCTGTCAAATTTATAAACTAAATAGTCATGTCACATGTATGTTCTGTCAAACTTATAAATTTTAACAACCATGTCACTTGTATGTTCATTTGGTTTTACACAATGTCGACATGTGCACACAATTCATTCATTTTAACTTCAGCATTTAACTTGATATTGATTAATTTCCTATTCTTTGTAGTTGAGTATTTGAATTTTGAAGTCAATGATCAAAGCTTTGCATGGCATTCTTAACCTTCTAGATCGTGTGAAGACATGGATAACTGATGGTCACATGCATAGGTGGCTATGCAGGGGACATTGAGATGTAGCATAGGAATTAGTGATATGTTTGTTTGTCATGGTTCATAAAGTTTGAGTTCGAATTGTATGTTAGTGATGTCTCTATTGTGCTTCATAGTTTTCCTATTTGTAGTTTTGATTACAAGTGTGTGTGTATGTGACTCAACTATTCGAATGTGTCTTGAGATTCTGCTATTTTTTGGGGTGTTTTCCTAAAGATATCATTGACCCTCAATTGTGAAGTGCTGGTTAGTGATGATGTCCCCTAAATTAAAATATTAATGGTCAAGCCATCAGCTATGAGTCATCATAGACTAGTTTATGGTTGGTCAGTGATGCGAGTTGTGATCACTGACCCGGATGCATCGAACGACCATTTGGCCCGTTTAGCAGCATTGTAGTATTGTACACATCTAGAAAATAAGACAAGGGAATGTGTATTCTGAGAGAAATAGGGGGATGCTATTAAAACTTTGTCTCAGAATGAAGGAGAGCATTGAAACATACCCAATCTACACATCCTAGGGTTGTCGAAAAATTGTAATCAATTTGAAAGAGTACTTTATATATATATATATATATATATATATATATATATATATATATATATATATATATATATATATATATATATATGCAAAGACTTGCATATTTATAAATATAATTGCAATGTCATACCTTATCTCTTTAAATATAAAAAATAGCAATAGGAAAAACTTGCAATGTCATGTTTCTTGACTTGCAATGGCAAACGAACATGTAAATTTGCAACCAATAGCAAAAAATTGCAACCACTTCATATATTTGATGTACACCACAATCATACAACCATTCATCACCATCACAAATCACAAAAGGCATTAAATTAGAAATAAAAAATGACAGCTTACCTTGGGGTGGTGACGATGGTGGGAGTGGCGGGTGCAGCCGGTATGGAGGGTGGATCTCAAACGGAGGTGGAGCATGGTGACAGGGAGGACGTGTCAGAGAAGACGGGAGGATCTTTGAAGCTATCGGCAGCGGAGCACGGATGAGGAGAAGTGAGAAGGAGATGGGGAGAGGAGGTGCCCTGGGGGAAGGAGGGGCAGATGGCTGGCAGGGTGGCGAATGGGAGGCGGCAATGGAAGGCAGGGTCGGGGCCAGTGCCAGAGGTAGAGGAAAGGTATAGAGGGGAGCTACGGATATGTGCGGCTCTCAAAATTGGTCATTGATTTGGGTTTCCTAGAATTGACAAAAAATGATTTGCAACAAAAGTTTGCTCCACTTGCACATTTCTAGCTAAGTGGAGAAAGTGCAACTTACTTCCTATAAAACTAAAGTTGCCCTTTTCTAAATCAATTGGTATCTACAAAACAATTAGTCAGTTATGAGTTGTAGCATGAAGATCAACATGCAATGGGGTGACAAATAAGTGGTCCAAAACTGACATTTACACTAGATATTATTACACTCACTACTGTATGAATAAGGGCCCATCTTGTTGTTGCGGCCTGATATGTCTCCAACATATCTACTATTTTTTTTTGTTTTATGCTATTATATTATCTGCTTTGGATTCTTCCGGCTACTTCTTGAGATTGCATTGATTTTTCCCTTGAAGAGGAAAGAGTGATGCAGCAACGTAGAGATAAGTATTTCCCTCAGTTAAGAACCAAGCTATCAATCCAGTAGGAGGCACAAGCAAGTCCCCAATATATGCACCTGCACAAACTAACAAACACTTGCACACAACGCAAAAAAGGGCTTGTCAATCCCTTCATGGTCACTTGCAAGAGTGAGATCTAATAAAGATAGATATAAAAGATAAGAAAAAGGAAAATTAAAGTAAATATAAATAAATTGCAGCGAGGTATTTTTGGGTTTTTGATTTTATAGATCTAAAAATAATATGATGGAAAATAGACCCGGAGGCCATAGGTTTCACTAGAGGCGTCTCTCTTGAAGAAAGCATACGGTGGGTAAACAAATTACTGTTGAGCAATTGATAGAAAAGCGCAAAGTTATGACGATATCTAAGGCTATGATCATAAATATAGGCATAATGTCCGTGACAATTAGACCGACTCCTACCTTCATCTACTACTATTACTCCACACATCGACCGCTATTCAGCATGCATCTAGAGTATTAAGTTCATAAGAACGAAGTAACGCCTTAAGCAAGATGACATGATGTAGAGGGATAGATCCAATCAATATGGTAAAAACCCATCTTTTTATCCTTAATGGCAACAATATAAATACGTGCCTCGCTACCCTACTGTCACTAGGTGAGGACACCGCAGGACTGAACCCATCACAAAGCACCTCTCCCATTGCAAGAAAAACCAATCTAGTTGGCTAAACCAAATCGATAGATCGGAGAGAAATACAAAGCTATCTTAATCATGCATAAAAGAGTTCAGAGAAGACTCCAATAATATTCATAGATAATCTGATCATAAATCCACAATTCATCGGATCTCAAGAAACGCACCGCAAAAGAAGATTACATCGAATAGATCTCCAAGAACATCGAGGAGAACATTGTATTGAAGATCAAAGAGAGAGAAGAAGCCATCTAGCTACTAGCTATGGACCTGTAGGTCTGTGGTAAACTACTCACACATCATCGGAAGGGCGGCAAGGTTGGTGTAGAGGCCCTCCGTGATCGAATCCCCCTCTGGCGGAGTGCCAAAAAAGGCCCCAAGATGGGATATCACAAGAACAGAAGCCTGCGGCGGCGGAAAAGTACTTTTGGTGTGCCTTCTCACATAATGGGAATATTTAGGTATTTATAGAGCTGAGATTAGGGTTAGGAGGGATACAAGGGGCCCACAAGCCCTGAGGGCGCCCCCCGGAGCGCGGCCAGGAGTCTTGTGGCCTCCTCCCGAAGCTTTGTAGGTGTCTTGTTCTCCAAGAAAAATGGTCAAAAAGTTTCGTTCCGTTTGGTACTGATTTTCTGTAAAAGACAAAAACAAGGAAAAAAATAGCAACTGACACTGGGCACTAGGTTAATAGGTTAGTCCCAAAAAATGATATAAATAGCATATTAATGCATATAAAACATCCAATAATGATAATATAATAGCATGGAACAATCAAAAATTATAGATACGTTGGAGACGTTCACCCTCCAATTCCATTCCTTTGCTAACCACACAAGGGCACAAGCCGCAACTTTGCCCCTCTCATTTCTTTTCATGGCGGTGCAGTCGAATCATCATCCCCTACCTCCCTTCACTAGGTCTAGATGATGGCGTCTTCTTGGTGCTTGCGGGAGGTGACAGCACATGCTAGGACGAAGGCGCTAATCCAATATGCCTGCCACCCATGATTGCTTGGCAAAACGAATCCAACCTCCTCCCACTCAGATCTGGCGACATGGAGCATGTCGATGATGTGGATTCAATATCTCCTCAGCCCGTTGCATCTTGAGGGAGCGGACCTGACTTCCTCCCACTTGGATCCTAGGACATATAATCTGTCACTGCAATCCTTCAAATTCCTGATTACTTTTGAGATCTTTTTCTGATGGTTCTTCCCTGAGTTTGTTTGAAGAAAAAATTTCTATAGGGTTTTGGTGGTTCAGTGATGGACAGGACCTCATATGAGTTTAGGCGAAATCTTCGTGATGGCAACGAAAGCTAAGACCAACGATAATCGCTCCTTCAGCAGGAAGAGGCCTGCCGAGGAGCTAAATAAACTAAATGGCTACATGGCGAGCATACAGGGCATCCTTGTGCATGTGCATATGATAGCCTAGCGTGCTCTTGTTACTTGGATTAGAGTGGTATTGGGTAGGTGAAGCCCAAAATTACAATGTGGATGAGTAGGTCTGACCCCTGAGGCCCCATTTGGAAATATTTGGCTTATCCACCTTGTTTCTTACTCACATGATCCTTATTGGCATAAGTTTGTTGACGACCTGGTTTATACAAGTAGTCTGCTTCATATAGATTGCAATTCTATGTTCAAATCCCAACCTTTTGTTGTTTTTATTCCTTTGTTGTAAGCACAAACTGAATAAACTATGGAGAAGGATTATATTGTCAGGACGGCTTTTGTGGTAAAATGTCTCTTTTAGTAAATAACACTTTCACATGATAAATAACGAATTTTTTCGGTACATGCCATGAAGAAAATCTTTAGCCTCTTAACTTTTTGTTTCCCAAAACCATGACACTATAATTTCTTGTAAATTGGTCACTGATTTGGTTTGTTGAAAGAATTGACTAACGCTGATTTGCAACAAGAGTTTTCTCCACGTGCACATTTCTAGTTAAGTGCAAAAAGTGCAACTTACACTTTTCAAGAAAACTTAAGTTGCCCTATTATAAATCAATTGTTATCTGCAAAACAATCAGACAATTATGAGTTCTAGCATGGCGATGAATGTGCAATGGGGAGACAACATGGAGATGACATTTACACTAGATATTTGTTCAATCACAATTGTATGAATAAGGGCCCATCTTCTTGTTGTGGCCAGGGCCCCAGTATACAAGGACCAACCCTGATCCTAGTCATAGGGTTCCTCCCCCTGTCATTTTCATTATCCCTTCACCTACCTCATGTGTCTGTTTGCCCTCCCTTTGTCCAACTCTGCTCTCCCTCTATACCTCTCATTTCGTCCCTGCCTTCTCTCCCTCCTGCCCGACATTGTAGTGTGATATCTCCCACGATTAAAGCTATGCATTTAAGGTTGATCCATTTTATTATTTTACAAGGCCTAGGCGCTGCCATAAAAGGCATTTTTTAGTATACACATTATTCTAAACCTAAGGTACATTTGAGGATAGTAAAAATAAAGTATATTACTGAAGGAAATATGCCCTAGAGGCAATAATAAAGTTGTTATTTTATATTTTCTTATATCATGATAAATGTTTATTATTCATGCTAGAATTGTATTAAACCGGAAACTTGATACTTGTGAGATACATAGATAAAACACCGTGTCCCTAGTAAGCCTCTACTAGAGTAGCTCGTTAATCAAAGATGGTTAAGTTTCCTAACCATAGACATGTGTTGTCATTTGATGAACGGGACCACATCATTAGGAGAATAATGTGATGGACAAGACCCATCTGTTAGCTTAGCATGTTGATCGTTCAATTTTATTGCTATTTCTTTCTTCATGTCAAATACATATTCCTTCGACTATGAGATTATGCAACTCCCGGATACCGGAGGAATACCTTGTGTGCTATCAAACGTCACAATGTAACTGGGTGATTATAAATATGCTCTACAGGTATATCCGAAGGTGTTTGTTGGGTTGGCATAGATCGAGATTAGGATTTGTCACTCCGAGTATCGGAGAGGTATCTCTGGGCCCTCTCGGTAATGCACATCATAATAAGCCTTGCAAGCAATGTGACTAATGAGTTAGTTGCAGGATGATGCATTACGGAACGAGTAAAGAGACTTGCTAGTAACGAGCTTGAACTAGGTATGAAGATACCGACAATCGAATCTCTGGCAAGTAACATATACCGATGACAAAGGGAATAACGCATGTTGTCATAACGGTTTGACCGATAATGATATTCGTAGAATATGTAGGAACAAATATGAGAATCCAGGTTCCTCTATTGGTTATTGACCGGAGAGGTGTCTCGGTCATGTCTACATAGTTCTCGAACCCGTAGGGTCCGCACGCTTAACGTTCGATGACGATTTTGTATTATATGAGTTATATGATTTGGTGACCGAATGTTGTTCGGAGCCCCGGATGAGATCATGGACATGATGAGGAGTCTTGAAATGGTCGAGAGGTAAAGATCTATATATAGGACGCAGGTATTTACAAGAAAGTGAGTGGGAGCACTACAGCATTTCTGATAAGTATATGTGAATGACATATTGTTGATCGGAAATAATGTAGAATTATTCTGCAAAGCATAAAGGAGTATTTGAAAGGAGTTTTTCAAAGAAGGACCTCGGTGAAGCTGCTTACATATTGAGCATCAAGATCTATAGAGATAGATCAAGACGCTTGATAAGTTTTTTCAATAAATATATACCTTGTCAAGATTTTGAAGTAGTTCAAAATGGAACAGTCAAAGAAAAGTTCTTGCCTGTGTTGCAAAGGTGTGAAATTGAGTAAAGACTCAAAATCCCGACCACGGCAGAAAATAGAAAAGAGAATGAAAGTCATTCCCTATGCCTCAGTCATAGGTTCTATAAAGTATGCTATGCTATGTACCAGACCTATTGTGTACCTTGCTCTGAATTTGGCAAGGGAGTACAATGGTGATCTAGGAGTAGATCACTGGACATTGGTCAAGAACATCCTTAGTAAGGACTAAGGAAATATTTCTCGATTATGGAGGTGATAAAAAGCCCGTCGTAAAGAGTTACATCGATGCAAACATTTTACACTGATCCAGATGACTCTAAAGTCTCAATCTGGATACATATTGAAAGTGGGAGCAATTAGCTAGAGTAGCTCCGTGCAGAGCATTGTAGACATAGAATATTTGCAAAATAGATACGGCTCTGAATGTGACAGACCCGTTGACTAAGCTTCTCTCACGAGCAAAACATGATCATACCTTAGTACTCTTTGGGTGTTAATCACATAGCGATGTGAACTAGATTATTGACTCTAGTAAACCCTTTGGGTGTTGGTCACATGACGATGTGAACTATGGGTGTTAATCACATACAGATGTGAATATTAGTGTTGAATCACATGATGATGTGAACTAGATTATTGACTCTAGTGCAAGTGGGAGACTGAAGGAAATATGCCCTAGAGGCAATAATAAAGTTATTATTTATTTCCTTATTTCATGATAAATGTTTATTATTCATGCTAGAATTGTATTAACCGGAAACACAATACATGTGTGAATACATAGACAAACATAGTGTCACTAGTATGCCTCTACTTGACTAGCTCGTTGAATCAAAGATGGTTAAGTTTCCTAGCCATAGACATGAATTGTCATTTGATTAACGGGATCACATCATTAGGAGAATGATGTGATTGACATGACCCATTCCGTTAGCCTAGCACATGATCGTTTAGTATGTTGCTATTGCTTTCTTCATGACTTATACATGTTCCTGTAACTATGAGATTATGCAACTCCGTTTACGGAGGAACACTTTGGTGCTACCAAACGTCACAACGAACTGGGTGATTATAAAGGAGTACTACAGGTGTCTCCAAAGGTACATGTTGGGTTGGCGATTTGAGATTAGGTTTTGTCACTCCGATTGTCGGAGAGGTATCTCTGGGCCTTCTCGGTAATACTCATCACCTAAGCCTTGCAAGCATTGTAACTAATGAGTTAGTTACGAGATGATGTATTACGGAACGAGTAAAGAGACTTGCCGTAACGAGATTGAACTAGGTATTGGATACCGACGATCGAATCTCGGGCAAGTAACATACCGATGACAAAGGAACAAAGTATGTTGTTATGCGGTTTGACCGATAAAGATCTTCGTAGAATATGTAGGAACCAATATGGGCATCCAGGTTCCGCTATTGGTTATTGACCGAAAATAGTTCTAGGTCATGTCTACATAGTTCTCGAACCCGTAGGGTCCGCACGCTTAAGGTTTCGATGATGCTTATATTATGAGTTTATGAGTTTTGATGTACCGAAGGAGTTCGGAGTCCCGGATGAGATCGGGACATGACGAGGAGTCTCGAAATGGTCGAGACGTAAAGATCGATATATTGGACGACTATATTCGGAGTTCGGAAAGGTTCCGAGTGATTCGGTATTTTTCGAGTACCGGGAATTACGGGAATACGGGAAGAGTATTGGGCCTTGATGGGCCTTAGTGGGAAGGAGCCAGGAGGTGGCGTGCGCCCCTCCCAAGCCCAGTCCAAATTGGACAAGGGGTTTGGGGCGCAGCCCACCTCTCCCTTCCTTCTCCACTTCCCCCCTTTCCCCCCTTCTCCTAGTTGGACTAGGAAAGAAGGAGTCCTACTCCCGGTGGGAGTAGGACTCCCCTTGGCGCGCCCTCCTCCTCCCTCCCTCCTTTATATACGGGGGCAGGGGGGCACCCCAAGACACACAAGTTGATCTACGGATCGTTCCTTAGCCGTGTGCGGTGCCCCCTTCCACCATATTCCACTTCGGTCATATCGTCAGAGAGCTTAGGCGAAGCCCTGCGCGGAGAATTCATATCGTCATGAGCTTAGGCGGCCCCGCGCCGGTGGAGCATCAACATCGTCACCACGCCGTCGTGCTGACGGAACTCATCCCCGACACTTTGCTGGATCGGAGTCCGGGGATCGTCATCGAGCTGAACGTGTGCAGAACTCGGAGGTGCCGTACGTTCGGTGCTTGGATCGGTCGGATCGTGAAGACGCGTCGACTACATCAACAGCGTTGTTATAACGCTTCCGCTTTCGGTCTACGAGGGTACGTGGACGGACACTCTCCCCTCTCGTTGCTATGCCATCACCATGGTCTTGCGTGTTCGTAGGAAAATTTTTGAAATTACTACGTTTCCCAACAGTGGCATCCGAGCCTGGTTTTATGCGTTGATGTCATGTGCACGAGTAGAACACAAGTGAGTTGTGGGCGATACAAGTCATACTGCCTACCAGCATGTCATACTTTGGTTCAGCGGTATTGTGAGATGAAGCGGCCCGGACCGACATTACGCTTACGCTTACGCGAGACTGGTTTCACCGCTCCGAGCACTCGTTGCTTAAAGGTGACCGCGGTGTCTGTCTCTCTCACTTTAGTTGAACCGAGTATGACTACGCCCGTCCTTGAGAAGGTTAAACGGAGTCTATTTGACAAACTATCGCTGTGGTTTTGATGCGTAGGTAAGAACGGTTCTTGCTCAGCCCGTAGCAGCCACGTAAAACTTGCAACAACAAAGTAGAGGACGCCTAACTTGTTTTTGCAGGGCATGTTGTGATGTGATATGGTCAAGACGTGATGCTATATTTTATTGTATGAGATGATCATGTTTTGTAACCGAGTTATCGGCAATGGCAGGAGCCATATGGTTGTCGCTTATTGTATGAAATGCAAACGCCATGTAATTGCTTTACTTTATCACTAAGGAGTAGCGATAGTCGAGAAGCAATAGTTGGCGAGACGACAACGATGCTACGATGGAGATCAAGGTGTCGCTACCGGTGACGATGGTGATCATGGCGGTGCTTGGCGATGGAGATCACAAGCACAAGATGATGATGACCATATCATATCACTTATATTGATTGCATGTGATGTTTTTCCTTTATGCATCTTATCTTGCTTTGATTGACGGTAGCATTATAAGATGATCTCTCACTAAAAATTATCAAGAAGTGTTCTCCCTGAGTATGCACCGTTGCCAAAGTTCGTAGTACCCAGACACCACGTGATGATCGGGTGTGATAAGTTCTACGTCCATCTACAACGGGTGCAAAACAGTTGCACACGCGGAATACTCAGGTTAAACTTGACGAGCCTAGCATATAACAGATATGGCCTCGAACACGGAGACCGAAGGTCGAGCGTGAATCATATAGTAGATATGATCAACATAGTGATGTTCACCATTGAAACTACTCCATCTCACGTGATGATCGGACATGGTTTAGTTGATCTGGATCACGTAATCACTTAGATGACTAGAGAGATGTCTATCTAAGTGGGAGTTCTTAAGTAATATGATTAATTGAACTTTAATTTATCATGAACTTAGTCCTGGTAGTATTTTGCAAATTATGTTGTAGATCAATAGCTCGCGTTGTTGCTTCCCTATGCTTTTATATGTTTGTTTTGATATGTTCCTATAGAAAATTGTGTTGAAAGATGTTAGTAGCAATGATGCGGATTTGATCCGTGATCTGAGGTTTATCCTCATTGCTGCCTGTAAGAATTATGTCCTTAATGCACCGCTAGGTGACAGACCTATTGCAGGAGCAGATGCAGACGTTATGAACGTTTGGCTAGCTCAATATGATGACTACTTGATAGTTTAGTGCACCATGCTTAACGGCTTAGAATCGGGACTTCAAAGACGTTTTGAACGTCATGGACCATATGAGATGTTCCAAGAGTTGAAGTTAATATTTCAAGCAAATACCCGAGTTGCGAGATATGAAGTTTCCAACAAGTTCTATAGCTAAAAGATGGAGGAGAATCGCTCAACTAGTGAGCATGTGCTCAGATTGTCTGGGTACTTCAATCGCTTGAATCAAGTGGGAGTTAATCTCCCAGATAAGATAGTGATTGACAGAATTCTCTAGTCACCATCACTAAGTTACTAGAACTTCGTGATGAACTATAGTATGCAAGGGATGACGAAAACGATTCCCGAGCTCTTCGTGATATTGAAATCGACGAAGGTAGAACTCGAGAAAGAGCATCAAGTGTTGATGATTGACAAGACCACTAGTTTCAAGAAAAGGGCAAAGGGAAAGAAAGGGGAATTTCAAGTAGAATGACAAGCAAGTTGTCACTCCCATGAAAAAAACCCAAAGCTGAGCCAAAGCCTGAAACTGAGTGCTTACACTACATAGGAAATGGTCACTGGAAACGGAAATACCCCAAATATTTGGTGGATAAGAAGGATGGCAAAGTGAACAAGAGTATATTTGATATACAGGTTATTGATGTGTGCCTTACTAGTGTTTATAGTATCCCCTGAGTATTTGATACTTGTTCGGTTACTAAGATTAGTAACTCAAACAGGAGTTCTGAATAAACAGAGAATAGTTGAAGGGAAGTGAAGATGAGTGTTGGAAGTAGTTCCAAGATTGATATGATCATCATCGCACACTCCCTATACTTTCGGATTAGTGTTAAACCTAAATAAATGTTATTTGGTGTTTGCGTTGAGCTTGAATATGATTTGATCATGTTTATTGCAAAACGGTTATTCATTTAAAGTCAAAGAATAATTGTTGTTCTGTTTAAATGAATAAAACCTTCGATGGTCATACACCCAATGAAAATAGTTTTCAAACGGTTATTCATTTAAAGTCAAAGAATAATTGTTGTTCTGTTTAAATGAATAAAACCTTCAATGGTCATACACCCAATAAAAATAGTTTGTTGGATCTCGATCGTAGTGATACACATATTCATAATATTGATGCCAAAAGATGCAAAGTTAATAATGATAGTGCAACTTATTTGTGGCACTGCCGCTTGGGTCATATCGGTGTAAAGCGATGAAGAAACTCCATAAAGATGGATTTTGGAATCACTTGGTTATGAATCATTTGATGCTTGTGAACCGTGCCTTTTGGGCAAGATGACTAAAACTCCGTTCTCGGAACAATGGAACAAGCTACTAACTTATTGGAAATAATACATACCGATGTATACGATCCAATGAGTGTTGATGCTCGTGGCAAGTATCGTTATTTTCTGACCTTCACAAGATGATTTGAGCAGATATAGGTATATCTACTTGATGAAACACAAGTCTGAAACATTTGAAAAGTTCAAAGAATTACAGAGTGAAGTGAAGAATCATCGTAACAAGAAAATAAAAGTTTCTACGATATGATCGCAGAGGAAAAATATTTGAGTTGCGAGTTTGGCCTTCAGTTAAAACAATGTGAAATAGTTTCACTACTCACGCCACCTGGAACACCACAGCATAATGGTGTGTCCGAACGTCATAACCGCACTTTATTGGATATGGTGCAATCTATGATGTATCTTACCGATTTACCACTATCGTTTTGGGGTTATGCATTAGAGGCAGCTGCATTCACGTTTAATAGGGCACCATCTAAATCCGTTGAGATGACACCGTATGAACTATGGTTTAGCAGTAAACCTAAGCTGTCGTTTCTTAAAGTTTGGAGTTGTGATGCTTATATGAAAAAGTTTTCACCTGATAAGCTCTAACCCAAATCGGAGAAGTGCGTCTTCATAGAATACCCAAAGGTGACTATTGGGTACACCTTCTATCACAGATCCGAAGGCAAGTTTTTCGTTGCTAAGATGGATCCTTTCTAGAGAAGAAGTTTCTCTCGAAAGAAGTGAGTGGGAGGAAAGTAGAACTTGATGAGGTAATTGTACCTTCTCCCTTATTGGAAAGTAGTTCATCACAGAAATCAGTTCCAGTGATTCCTACACCAATTAGTGAGGAAGTTAATGATGATGATCATAAAACTTCAGATCAAGTTGCTGCCAAACCTCGTAGGTCTTCCAGAGTAAAATCCGCACCAGAGTGGTACGGTAATCATGTTCTGGAAGTCATGTTACTAGACCATGATGAACCTACGGACTATGAGGAAGCGATGATGAGCCCAGATTCCGCGAAATGGCTTGAGGCCATGAAATCTGAGATAGGATCCATGTATGAGAACAAAGTATGGACTTTGATTGACTTGCTCGATGATCAGCAAGCCATGTTAAATAAATGGATCTTCAAGAGGAAGACAGATGTTGATAGTAGTGTTACTATCTACAAAGCTCGACTTGTCGCAAAAAGGTTTTTCGACAAATTCAAAGTGTTGACTACAATGAGATTTTCTCAACTGTAGCGATGCTTAAGTCTGTCCGAATCATGTTAGCAATTGCCACATTTTATGAAATCTGGCAAATGGATGTCAAAACTGCATTCTTAATGCTTTTCTTAAAGAAGAGTTGTATATGATGCAACCAGAAGATTTTGTCAATCCTAAAGGTGCTAACAAAATGTGCAAGCTCCAGCGATCCATCAATGGACTGGTGCAAGCATCTCGGAGTTGGAATATATGCTTTGATGTGTTGATCATAGCATATGATTTTATACAGACTTTTGGAGAAGCCTGTATTTACAAGAAAGTGAGTGGGAGCACTACAGCATTTCTGATAAGTATATGTGAATGACATATTGTTGATCGGAAATAATGTAGAATTATTCTGCAAAGCATAAAGGAGTATTTGAAAGAAGTTTTTCAAAGAAGGACCTCGGTGAAGCTGCTTACATATTGAGCATCAAGATCTATAGAGATAGATCAAGACGCTTGATAAGTTTTTTCAATAAATATATACCTTGTCAAGATTTTGAAGTAGTTCAAAATGGAACAGTCAAAGAAAAGTTCTTGCCTGTGTTGCAAAGGTGTGAAATTGAGTAAAGACTCAAAATCCCGACCACGGCAGAAAATAGAAAAGAGAATGAAAGTCATTCCCTATGCCTCAGTCATAGGTTCTATAAAGTATGCTATGCTATGTACCAGACCTATTGTGTACCTTGCTCTGAATTTGGCAAGGGAGTACAATGGTGATCTAGGAGTAGATCACTGGACATTGGTCAAGAACATCCTTAGTAAGGACTAAGGAAATATTTCTCGATTATGGAGGTGATAAAAAGCCCGTCGTAAAGAGTTACATCGATGCAAACATTTTACACTGATCCAGATGACTCTAAAGTCTCAATCTGGATACATATTGAAAGTGGGAGCAATTAGCTAGAGTAGCTCCGCAAGAGCATTGTAGACATAGAATATTTGCAAAATAGATACGGCTCTGAATGTGACAGACCGCTGACTAAGCTTCTCTCACGAGCAAAACATGATCATACCTTAGTACTCTTTGGGTGTTAATCACATAGCGATGTGAACTAGATTATTGACTCTAGGAAACCCTTTGGGTGTTGGTCACATGACGATGTGAACTATGGGTGTTAATCACATACAGATGTGAATATTAGTGTTGAATCACATGATGATGTGAACTAGATTATTGACTCTAGTGCAAGTGGGAGACTGAAGGAAATATGCCCTAGAGGCAATAATAAAGTTATTATTTATTTCCTTATTTCATGATAAATGTTTATTATTCATGCTAGAATTGTATTAACCGGAAACACAATACATGTGTGAATACATAGACAAACATAGTGTCACTAGTATGCCTCTACTTGACTAGCTCGTTGAATCAAAGATGGTTAAGTTTCCTAGCCATAGACATGAATTGTCATTTGATTAACGGGATCACATCATTAGGAGAATGATGTGATTGTCATGACCCATTCCGTTAGCCTAGCACATGATCGTTTAGTATGTTGCTATTGCTTTCTTCATGACTTATACATGTTCCTGTAACTATGAGATTATGCAACTCCGCTTACGGAGGAACACTTTGGTGCTACCAAACGTCACAACGAATCGGGTGATTATAAAGGAGTACTACAGGTGTCTCCAAAGGTACATGTTGGGTTGGCGATTTGAGATTAGGTTTTGTCACTCCGATTGTCGGAGAGGTATCTCTGGCCTCCTCGGTAATAATCATCACCTAAGCCTTGCAAGCATTGTAACTAATGAGTTAGTTACGAGATGATGTATTACGGAACGAGTAAAGAGACTTGCGTAACGAGATTGAACTAGGTATTGGATACCGACGATCGAATCTCGGGCAAGTAACATACCGATGACAAAGGGAACAAAGTATGTTGTTATACGGTTTGACCGATAAAGATCTTCGTAGAATATGTAGGAACCAATATGGGCATCCAGGTTCCGCTATTGGTTATTGACCGAAAATAGTTCTAGGTCATGTCTACATAGTTCTCGAACCCGTAGGGTCCGCACGCTTAAGGTTTGATGCGATGTTATATTATGAGTTTATGAGTTTTGATGTACCGAAGGAGTTCGGAGTCCCGGATGAGATCGGGGACATGACGAGGAGTCTCGAAATGGTCGAGACGTAAAGATCGATATATTGGACGACTATATTCGGAGTTCGGAAAGGTTCCGAGTGATTCGGGTATTTTTCGAGTACCGGGAATTACGGGAATACGGGGAAGAGTATTGGGCCTTGATGGGCCTTAGTGGGAAGGAGCAGAGAGGTGGCGTGCGCCCTCCCAAGCCCAGTCCAAATTGGACAAGGGGTTTGGGGCGCAGCCCACCTCTCCCTTCCTTCTCCACTTCCCCCCTTTCCCCCCTTCTCCTAGTTGGACTAGGAAAGAAGGAGTCCTACTCCCGGTGGGAGTAGGACTCCCCTTGGCGCGCCCTCCTCCTCCCTCCCTCCTTTATATACGGGGGCAGGGGGGCACCCCAAGACACACAAGTTGATCTACGGATCGTTCCTTAGCCGTGTGCGGTGCCCCCTTCCACCATATTCCACTTCGGTCATATCGTCGTTGAGCTTAGGCGAAGCCCTGCGCCGGAGAATTCATATCGTCGCGGAGCTTAGGCGAAGCCCTGCGTCGGTGGAGCATCAACATCGTCACCACGCCGTCGTGCTGACGGAACTCATCCCCGACACTTTGCTGGATCGAGTCCGGGATCGCCATCGAGCTGAACGTGTGCAGAACTCGGAGGTGCCGTGACGCTCGGTGCTTGGATCGGTCGGATCGTGAAGACGTACGACTACATCAACCGCGTTGTTATAACGCTTCCGCTTTCGGTCTACGAGGGTACGTGGACGGACACTCTCCCCTCTCGTTGCTATGCCATCACCATGGTCTTGCGTGTTCGTAGGAAAATTTTTGAAATTACTACGTTTCCCAACAATTTGGACACCGGAAGTGTTTCGGGATGCACCGGGTACTTATCAGGTCACCGGAAGGGGTTCCGGGCACCCCGGGCAAAAGATATGGGCCTTATGGGCCAAGAGGGGAAACACACCAGCCACAAAGGGGCTGGTGCGCCCAATATGGGCTGGCCAAATTGGAGAAGGAAAGCGGAAGAAGGAAAGGAAAAAGGGAATAGGATTCCTCATACTTGGGGCGCCCCCTTGGCTACCTCTCCTCCCTTCCCCCTCTTCCCTTCCTACTCCGAATAGGAATAGGAAAGGGGGGAGGCCGAATTGGGAGGACCCCAAGTAGGATTCCTCATACTTGGGGCGCCCCCTTGGCTGCCTCTCCTCCCCTCCAACCTATATATATGAGGGGGGGGGGGCACCGCTAGAACACAGACCAACAATTGTTAGCCGTGTGCGGCGCCCCCCTCCACAGTTTACGCCACCGGTCGTATCTTCGTAGTGCTTACACGAAGCCTTGCATGGATCACTTCACCATCACCATCACCATGCCGTCGTGCTAACTGAACTCATCTACTTCCTCGATACTTTGCTGGATCAAGAGTTCGAGGGACGTCATCGAGCTGAACGTGTGCAAAACTCGTAGGTGCCGTACGCTCGGTGCTTGCTTGGTCGGAATGAGAAGAAGTTCGACTACATCAACCGTGTTATCAAATGCTTCCGCTTTCGGTCTACAAGGGTACGTAGACACACTCTCCCCTTCTTGTTGCTATGCATCTCCCAGATAGATCTTGCGTGAGCTTAGGAAATTTTTGAAATTGCATGCAACGTTCCCCAACAATTACTATGTTACATTAAATTATGTAATGCCGAGCACAAATGAATGTTTGCAAGCCTTACCTTTCATTCTTTGGAATTTTCAAGCTCAATCTAATTTTTCTTTTGGAGGATAACCTAGAGATAACAGAACCTTCTTGCACACAGACTTGCCTTCCTGAGTCATTGGCCAAACAATCGAGGCAACTGGCAACATTACTGTTATCACCGGTCGGCTTGTCGAGTAACAACAAAGAAAATAGGAGCAAGCAATGAGGGTAATGCTATATAAGAGTTCATTGATGATTGTCGGTGTGTGCGACCTTTACTGAAGATGGGCTATGTAGGTGGATAGTTGACTTTGTTTTGTTTTGGCTAAGCAGTAATGTGTGTTGATTTTGTTTTTTCCGTCAACAGTACCACAAAACTCATTTCTTCGTAAAAAAAAGTGCGAGTGTAATGCTTGACCAGGTTTGTTGTTAAAACAAATCGTGATTTCGACCATATTTACAGTTACTTTTTTTGGGGAAAAAATGGGTGCACCTAACCTTCGTTCAATGCATGAAGCTAGAGGTCCTGCTTGTCTGCGCAAAGGGCCTTGACGACTCCGATTTCTTCAGTAGCTAACCAGACACACACAAGCCTCTACTCTCATAAGAACAAGATGCCAGAAGTGTCATAGTCCTCGAAGTGTTCTGAACTAACATGTATCATGTATGTAATGCACTGAACATTTTTTCCTGAGAATCCCTCTGGAGACGGTGCTACAAGAGTGCAGCCTGCCGCCGGGCGTGCACCAGGTCGTCAAGGAGGAGTACTGCGGCAAGATCAAGATCGTGCTCACCTTCATTCTGGCAGAGATAATCACACACGCACACATGCCCTTGACATGTGGTCGTCGTCATGGTAGGGGTCGGCAGGAAAACGAGGAGGAGAGCTGTGGCGGCTGGAACTTTTATCTGCCTGAAAAGCTAGTGCGCATCTACAACCAAGATAGTGCTGGCGTGTTGTATGTCATAATCACACCCGACAAAATTGATAACTACTTTTTCTTAAACGTGGTACAGACATAGACACTCATACACACATACATGCACTCATCCATATAAATTATAAATGCACACACAATTCCTTTTGATCGACAGCTTGAGCTCCTTAATGCTTAAATGCTTATGATGTTTCGTTGTTGCAACCTACCTGTCTGCCAGAACCAGAGCCATATAATGCCGTATAGACGATTATAGTTCAAGAAACGAGTAAAATCAGAGAAAATCCAAATATATTTTGGCACGAATTAAACAATTCACAATTCTAGGAAGGCTGGTTCTCAGGAAGTAAAACACAAAAGCAAAAATAGAAAAAAGGAAACAGGTTCAATACACCGAGGAGGTCCAATCGCATACTCGGAGTCGGATAATGGGACAAAAACCTCCTACCACTGTCCCCTTTGGTTGCAAGTTTCACGACAAACCCACCATATAATTAAGTTCACAACACAAGGTGGAAACAGCTTCGCAGCGGCAGTGTTCCTTCTCTTTTTTTAAGCCAAAAAATGCTGCCATTGATCACTCTGGTTTTCTTCAATTTTTCTCTTGGCCTTGATTGATTCCTAGCAGCCTAGCATGTGAGCAGGTCATTGCCTCGTCGGCTTCGGTGCTTGTAGTCTTAGGCTTCTTTTCCTTGGGCTCATGTTGACCATCTAGGTCTTTTTCATCTGCATTTGTAACTGTAAAAAAAAGTCAAATTAATAGGTAGGATGGAAAGAATAATGAAATTTCCCGCAAAAAAAAGAGGGGAAAGAATAATGAAATGGAAGCAATTTTGTAAAAAGAAGGATGAGCTATCAGCTTATTAGTGCCTGAGTGCACGTCCTATACGTGCTCCCGAAAAATCATCATTTTTCCTGATGTTTCCTCCTTGACGGTATTTCTGCACTATGTACTAAGAGCAAACGCACAATCTAAAAGAAATTTTTTGTATGTAAAAAAGACAACCTTGAGACATGGTGCAACAGCCATGATACATAATTTGAAGACCAAATTTGATTCACAAATCAAGAACAGAAAGAAAGATAAAAGTACACAGTTCAGATTTGTTGTGAATATTAGATGTTTGGCACTATTCACATCATTTTTATTTTTGTTTATTTATATATGGATCAAGTTTCCGAATTAAATTATGTGGGGACTTTAGATACATCTTGTCTCAACTTTGTCAGAAAATTCAGAAATGTAGGTGAAAAAACTGGAGCAACAATTACCAATCAAGTCTTTGTACTTCTTGGTGACACTATTTGTCGGTTTCCAAGAATCTTTAGGACGTTCTCCAGTTCAGAAGTATTTCGTTGCATCCTTCTTCGTACGGAACACGAGATACTCAGAACTAGAAGGGTCGGTAAAATACTGCAGAAGACCAAAAGGATAATTAAAGAATAGAAAACTGAAACCAATGAAGAAAAATGGATAAGCACAGCGTGTGTTTGCAATTTGCATGCATATTTAACCAAAAAAATAGGCCAATATGACATGTTTATATATACCGTGTCTTTCTTATTTTTCTTGTCTGGTCTGAAGTAGGTTTCCTTCACCCATCCAGCGGACAAACGCTCGGTATAGAAGTCAAGCTGTGCAATCATCTATAATACATAAGACTGAATGTTAGCAGTTCTTGAGAATTTATAGCATTAAGATCACACTAGAAGTATGTATGTATGTGGTGCTATGTAGAGATGTACATACGTTATCCTGAGAGCTCGTGTCGCACTCTACTACGTCTGGGTCTTTGCAGGCTCTGGGGGTCTTCCTCTTTTTTATTGGTTCTTCAAAGAGCAGCACATCTTTTTTAGACACATCTTGTTTAGACACGTATTATTGGGATGAAACTTATGCTATAAAAAGTAGTGATGATTATATTTATAGAACTTGTCATGATTATGATTACCCTTTTTCTGAACATTACTCTTTTATTATGGAAACAATTTATAGTATTTGAGTCTCTTATGATACTCCCACTATTCTGAATGAGAAGAATTTTGCCTATGTGGAGAGTAGTAAATTTTCTGTGCTTGTAGATCAAGAAAAGAATGCTTTATGTGATGGTTATATTGTTTAGTTCATTCATGATGCTACTGAAAATTATTATGAGGGAGGAACATATGCTTGTAGGAATTGCAATAATATCAAGTTTCCTCTCGATGTGCTTAAAATCTTGATGTTATGCTTGTTTTGCCTTCCTGTGCTAGATGATTATTGTTCACATAAGTTGTTTGCTAACAAAATCCCTATGAATATAAAGTGGGTTAGGCTTAAATGTGCTAGTCATATACTTCATGATGCTCCCATTATGTTTGAATTCTGATCTTTTATGTGAGCATCATTGTCATCATCATGCCTAGCTAGAAAGGCATTAAAGAAAAGCGCTTGTTGGGAGACAACCCAACATTTACCTTTACTATTTTTGTGTGTTCACATGATTATGCTACTGTAGTATGTTTTATAGCTTTTGTTTCAATAAAGTGCCAAGTAAGACCTTTAGGATAGCTTATAGTGATAGTTGTGTTGATCCTGCTGAAAATCAGAAACTTTTGCACCCAGTAAATTAGTTTTGATAATTCACAGAAACGTGATTTTGATCTGATTCGTTTTGCTATGGATTGGAATAAAAATTTCTCAGGCTTTCCTAATTTGGTAGGATTTTTGGGGTTCCAGAAGTATACGTTTGATACAGATTACTACTGACTGTTCTGTTTTTTGACGGATTCTGTTTTATATGTGTTGTTTGCTTATTTTGATGAATCTATGAGTAGTATCGGAGGGTATGAACCATAGAGAAGTTGGAATACAGTAGATATTACACCAATATGAATTTAGAATGAGTTCACAAAAGTACCTAAGTGGTGGTTTATTTTCTTATACTAACGGAGCTTACGAGTTTTCTGTTGACTTTTGTGTTGTGAAGTTTTCAAGTTTTGGGTAAAGAGTCGATGGACTATGGAATAAGGAGTGGCAAGAGCTTAAGCTTGGGGATGCCCAAGGCACCCGCAAGGTAATATTAAAGGACAACCAAGAGTCTACGCTTGGGGATGCCCCGGAAGGCATCCCCTCTTTCGTCTTCATTCATCGGTAACTTTACTTGCAGCTATATTTTTATTCACCACATGATATGGGTTTTGCTTGGAGCGTCATTTTGTTTTATTTTGTTTTTCTTGCTGTTTGAATAATATCCCAAGATCTGAAATTCTTAAATGTTAGAGAGTCTTCACATAGTTGCATAATTATTCGACTACTCATTGATCTTCACTTATATCTTTCGGAGTAGTTTGTCATTTGCTCTAGTGTTTCACTTATATCTTTTTAGAGCACGGTGGTGATTTTAGTTTGAAGAAATAGATGAACTCTCATGCTTCACTTACATTATTTTGAGAGTCTTAAATAGCATGGTAATTTGCTTTGGTTATAAAATTAGTCCTAATATGATGGGCATCCAAGAAGGTTATAATAAAAACTTTCATATAAAGCGAATTGAATACTATGAGAAGTTTGATTGTTTATGATTGTTTTGAGATATGAGGATGGTGATTAGAGTCATGCTAGTTGTGTAATTGTGAATTTGAGAAATACTTGTGTTCGAGTTTGCAAGTCCCGTAGATAACAAATTTGAAGCATGGGGTATTTCTTTGATTGTCCTCCTTTGTGTGGAGGTCGAGATCGCGCGATGGTTAACTCCTACCAACCCTTCCCCTAGGAGCATGCGTGTAGTGCTTGGTTTTGATGACTTGTAGATTTTTGCAATAAGTATGTGAGTTCTTTATGACTAATGTTGAGTCCATGGATTATACACACTCTCACCTTTCCATCATTGCTAGCTCCTTCGGTACCGTGCATTGCCCTTTCTCACCTGGAGAGTTGGTGCAAACTTCGCCGGTGCATCCAAACCCCGTGATATGATACGCTCTATCACACATAAACCTCCTTATATCTTCCTCAAAACAGCCACCATACCTACCTATTATGGCATTTCCATAGCCATTCCGAGATACATTGCCATGCAACTTTCCACCGTTTCATTTATTATGACACCTTTCATCATTGACATATTGCCTTGCATGATCATGTAGTTGACATCGTATTTGTGGGAAAGCCACCATGCATAATCTTTCATACATGTCACTCTTGATTCATTGCCCATCCCGGTACACCGCCGGAGGCACTCATATAGAGTCATATTTTGTTCTAGTATCGAGTTGTAATCTATGAGTTGTAAATAAATAGAAGTGTGATGATCATCATTATTAGAGCATTGTCCCTTGAAAAAAAAGAGAACGGCCAAATAAAAAAAGGAAAGGCCAAATAAAAAAAGAGAGAGGCCAAATAAAAAAGGAAGGTCCAAAAAAAAGGGGGACAATGTTACTATCCTTTTTCCACACTTGTGCTTCAAAGTAGCACCATGATATTCATGATAGAGAGTCTCCTATGTTGTCACTTTCATATACTAGTGGGAATTTTTCATTATAGAACTCGGCTTGTATATTCCAACAATGGGCTTCCTCAAATGCCCTAGGTCTTCATGAGCAAGCAAGTTGGATGCACACCCACTTAGTTTCTTTTGTTGAGCTTTCATACATTTATAACTCTAGTGCATCCGTTGCATGGCAATCCCTACTCCTTGCATTGACATCAATTGATGGCATCTCCCTAGCCCGTTGATTAGCCGCGTCAATGTGAGACTTTCTCCTTTTTTGTCTTCTCCACACAACCCCCATCATCATACTCTATACCACCTATAGTGCTATATCCATGGCTCACGCTCATGTATTGCGTGAAAGTTGAAAAAGTTTGAAAAGGCTAAAGCATGAAACAATTGCTTGGCTGAAACCGAGCTTGTGCATGATTTGGATATTTTGTCTGAAGAAAATGGAGCGTAGCCAAACTATATGATTTTGTAGGGATGAACTTTCTTTGGCCATGCTATTTTGATAAGACATAATTGCATTGTTAGTATGCTTGAATTATTATTATTTTTATGTCAATATTAAACTTTTGTTTTGAATATTATGGATCTGAATATTCTTGCCACAATAGATAAGATTATATTGGAAAATATGTTAGGTAGCATTCCACATCAAAAATTATGTTTTTATCATTTACCTACTCGAGGACGAGGAGGAATTAAGCTTGGGGATGCTTGATACGTCTCCAACGTATCTATAATTTTTTATTGTTCCATGCTATTATATTATCCATCTAGGATGTTTTATATGCATTTATATGCTATTTTATATGATTTTTGGGACTAACCTATTAACCTAGAGCCTAGTGCCAGTTCCTGTTTTTTCCTTGTTTTTGAGTTTTACAGAAAAGGAATACCAAACGGAGTCCAATTGACGTGCCAATTTTTGATGTTTTTTATGGACCAAATGACGCCCCCGGAGTAAAAGAGTTGGGACGAAAAAGTCTCGAGCCGTCCACGAGGGTGGAGGGAAAGCCCTACCCCCCTGGGCGCGCCCCCCTTCCTCGTGGACGACTCGGAGACCCCGTTAACGTTAGACCGACGCCAAAAATTCCTATAAATACCCAAACCTCCAGAAAATAACCTAGATCGGGAGTTCCGCTGTCGCAAGCCTCTGTAGCCACCAAAAACCTCTCGGGAGCCCGTTCTGGCACCCTGCCGGAGGGGGAATCCATCACCGGTGGCCATCTTCATCATCCTGGCGCTCTCCATGACGAGGAGGGAGTAGTTCACCCTCAGGGCTGAGGATATGTACTAGTAGCTATGTGTTTGATCTCTCTCTTGTGTTCTTGATTTGGCACGATCTTGATGTATCGCGAGCTTTGCTATTATAGTTGGATCTTATGATGTTTCTCCCCCTCTACTCTCTTGTAATGGATTGAGTTTTCCATTTGAAGTTATCTTCTCGGATTGAGTCTTTAAGGATTGGGGAACACTTGATGTATGTCTTGCCGTGCTTATCTGTGGTGACAATGGGATATTCGCGTGATCTACTTGATGTATGTTTTTGTGATCAACTTGTGGGTCAATGTACTTTTGCATAGGGGTTGGCACACATTTTCGTCTTGACTCTCCAGTAGAAACTTTGGGGCACTCTTTGAAGTACTTTGTGTTGGTTGATAGATGAATTTGAGATTGTGTGATGCATATCATATAATCATACCCACGGATACTTGAGGTGACATTGGAGTATCTAGGTGACATTAGGGTTTTGGTTGATTTGTGTCTTAAGGTCGTATTCTAGTACGAACTCTATGATAGATCGAACGGAAAGAATAGCTTCGTGTTATTTTACTACGGACTCTTGAATAGATCGATCAGAAAGGACAACCTTGAGGTGGTTTTGTACCATACAATAATCTCTTCGTTTGTTCTCCGCTATCAGTGACTTTGGAGTGACTCTTTGTTTCATGTTGAGGGATAGTTATATGATCCAATTATGTTATTATTGTTGAGAGAACTTGCACTTGTGAAAGTATGAACCCTAGGCCTTGTTACGAGCCATTGCAAATACCGTTTTCGCTCCTTTTATCATTAGTTACCTTGCTGTTTTTATAATTTCAGATTACAAAAACCTATATCTACCATTCATATTGCACTTGTATCACCATCTCTTCGCCAAACTAGTGCACCTATACAATTCACCATTTTATTGGGTGTGTTGGGGACACAAGAGACTCTTTGTTATTTGGTTGCAGGGTTGTTTGAGAGAAACCATCTTCATCCTACGCCTCCCACGGATTGATAAACCTTAGGTCATTCACTTGAGGGAAATTTGCTACTGTCCTACAAACCTCTGCACTTGGAGGCCCAACAACGTCTACAAGAAGAAAGGTTGTGTAGTAGACATCAGGTTCGTTACCTTTCACCGTAATGATCTACCATACAAAGCAAAACAATTCTAGTACATGTTGTGCTATGCCCATAGTTTACTTGAGGATAAGAAAAATAAAGTGTATTCACAAGTTAAATTAAATAATTTAACAAAGCACAAATGTATATTTGCATACCTTCTCTTTCATCCTCTTGACCATCTCATGCTCAATCTTCTTTTCTTTTGTAGGCCACCTTGAGATAATAGGGACATTTTGCATAGTCATGCCTTCTTGAGTGCTTGCTCAAACAATCAAGGTCATCCTTCATTTGTTCGATCATGCGGCTATACAGCAGTCGGCTGAGGTTGGCGTCAGTCGGCCGGCGCCTAGCATCACCCAAGTAAAATACATTATAGTTGTAAACATATTCTCTTTGTGGAAGAATTGCATGTCATGGAAATGATTTACATGGCTAAGAATCAGATCTACACTATTTTGGAAATTACTGATCTTGCTTCATTAGCTAAAGCTATTATTTGGAAATAAAAAGCATAATTAAGGCAAATTTTGATTCTATTGGGGCACCAATGTTCCATGGATGTACCAAATCGAAAGGGGAAGATGGGATCAACAAAGCACATGGAACCTTAATTCACATCGAATACAACGAGATTATATTATGCGGTTGATTTTTTATACAAATTACTACTTGAAAAATTGGTACTAATCCAACGAGCCGAACGCATCTACTCCAATGAAGCTACCTTTAACCTAGCCGCCTTCGATTCTATTCCTTTGCTAGCCAAACAAGGGCACGAGCCACAACCTTGGCCCTCTCATTTCATTTCGTCGTGGCGTAGTCGACTCCCCATCCCCTACCTCCCTTCACTAGGTCTTGATAACAACAACATGCTTGTTCTTGCGTGAGGTGTGGCGCATGCTAGGACAAAGGAGCTATCCAACGTCTCATCCACCCGTGACGGCCTAACGGAGTGGATCCATTCTCCTCCCAATCATATCCGGCGACATTGAGCACGTCGACGAAGTGGATCCTATGTCTTCCCAGCCCATGGCGTCTTCAAGGAACGGACCCAACCTCCTCCCACTTGGATCCTGGGACAAATAATTTGGCACCTCAATCCTTTAAATTCATGATTGTTGGTGATGTCGTTTTCCGATTTATCTGAGTCAAGATTGTTTGAAGCATCAAATTCTTTAGGGTTTCGATGGGTCAGCAATAGAAAGGACCTAACATAGGGTTAGGCAGAATCTTTGTGGTCATGGAAATTTTTTTGACCAGCGATAGCGCCTCCTTCAGCAAGAAGGGGCCTGCCGAGAAGCTAAGTAAACTAAACGGCTACACGACAAGCATCCAGAGCACCCTTGTTTCCATTTGTTAATTTCATGCGCATGTGCGTATGATAGCCTAGCGTGCTCTTGCTACTTGGATTGAAGTGGTATTGGGCAACTAAAGCCCAAATTTACAATGTTGATAAGTAGAACCGGCCCATGAGATCCAATTTGGAAAGATTTGGTTTGTCCACCTTGTTTCTTCCTCACATGATTCTTAATGCCATCAGTTTGTGGGTGAGCTGGTTCACTTGATAAGTTTGCTTCGTATATATTCTAAGCACAAAGTAAAGAAATTATGGAGAATGTTTATAATGTCAGGATGGGATTTGTGGTAAAATGTCTCTTTTCATAAATAAAAATTACACATGATAGATTACGAATTTTTTGGGTACGCGCGAGAAAGAAAATTTTTAGGGTCTTCACTTGGGTTTCCCTAAACCATGACAGTATAATTTCTTGTAAATTGGCCACTAATTTGGGTTGCCGAATAAAGTGACGAACGCTAATTTGCAACAAGAGTTTGCTCCGCCTGCAAATTTCTAGTTAAGTCGGAAATGTGCAACTTACACTTTTCAACCAAACTTAAGTTGAGATTTTTTAATCAACTGCTATCTACAAAACAATCAGTCCATTATGAGTTCTAGCATGAAAATGAGCATGCAACGTGGCAAAAAATGGGTGGCCTAAATAATGACATTGTATGAGTAAGGGCCCATCTTGTTGTTGCCAGACGGGCCTCCGATATACAAGGACCAGCCCTAATCCTGGTCGTAGGGTTCCTCCCCCTTTGTCTGTCATTATTGCTTGAGCTACCTCCAGTGTATGTTTCCTCTCCCTCTGTCCAACTATGTTCTCCTTCACTACCTCTCATTTCGTTCCTGCCTTCTCCCCTTCTGCCAGACTCAGTAGCGTGATATCTCTGACGATTGATGGTATGCATTTGAGGTTAATCCTTCTACAAGACAATTTTGCGATGGCATGCCATGTCTCTTTACATATATAAAATAGCAATAGGAAAAATTGCAATGTAAAAAATTGCAATGTCATACAATGTTTCTTGACATAGCAAAATTAGCAATGGCATACGATGTTTTCAGATATCAAAATTTGCATAGCAAATCTCAATCTCTCTTCTCATATTTATTTTCTCCTCCCTCTTTCCTCTTTCCTTTTCTCTCTTCTTTATTCCCTTTTATCTCTTCTCTTTTCCCTCATCTCTCTTCTCATTTATAACATCATTTCATACGAACATGCAAATTTGCAAAAAATAGCAAAAAATTGCAACCACTTCGCATACTCGATGTATGTCACAATCATACAACCATTCAACACCATCAAAAATCACAAAAGGCATTAAAATAAATAAAAATGTGTAGATTAACTTGCGGCGGTGACGACGGTGAGAGCGGCGGGTGCAGGAAGGGTGGAGGGCGGATCTCAGAGGCGGTGGAGCTTGATGACAGGGAGGACATGTCAAGAAGGTGGGAGGATTTTGGAAGGCGTTAGCTGGTAGCTCGGATGTGGTGAAGGTAGGAAGGCAAGGGGTGAGGAGGTGCGCCGGGGGAAGGAGGGGTCAATAGCTGGCAGGGTTGAGAATTGGCCGCGGCAATGGAAGGTAAGGTCAGGGTCAGCAACGGTGGCATAGGCAAGGTATAAAGGGGGGCTAGGGTTATGTGTGGCGGGTTCCAAATTAGGGGATGAAATGGGTATGGCTAGAGTTTGGGCTAAGTCTTAGGACCAAATGTTTGCACAGTGGTCAAGTAGAAATGCTAGGGGGAATTCCTTTTATTTCTTTTGTTCTCTTCATTTTCTTTCTTTCTTTGCTATGCTTTTCTTTCCTTTTAATTATTTATTTTATTTTGTTTCTTTCATTTTATTTCTTTTCTTCTCTTCAGTTTATTCTCTTCTTTTTCTTTGCACGATTCAAACCAACAAACTCCATATTGGCGGTCGACTATTTCCACTCCTACTTCTCCAATCCAAAATCCAGATATGTAGAGTGTTTGAGTGTTGAGGACATTATGCTTTGAAGTACAGGAGCAAGAGATATATCACCAAGCAGCCTTAATCTTATTACATTGGAGGATTTCTGCCTCCTAGATAAACTAGGTGATTTTGAGTCCTCATGTTTGTGAAAAACTCAATAAGTTTACAAGGTCTCAGAGATCACCTACTTTGTGAAGATCTACCCCAAGTGAGACAAGTCCTTCGTGGGAATACATTCTAATGTTATAGGTTGGTTCCTCCCCTCTTGGGTGATTTTCCAACATGGGCTGATAACCCACATATGTAGGGGATCAATTGTAGGTCCTTTAAATTAGTAGAATTGTTTAACCCGATGGCATGCAAGTGCGCAAGGTTTAGTTCTAGCCTTATTGAAGTAAGAGTATTGATCCCATGGGACGCACAAGAATTGGACTTTGTCCCTGTATACACTGATGAAAATGTGCCTGCAAGTTAGATGTAGATGTATATAAAAATGACGATGGAATGTTCTAATGATTTTGAGTGAAGTGCGAACAAAAGTAATAATGCAAAATAATTAAAAGAATGCAACAAAGCGAGTAATGTGTTGAAACTGACAAAGGATTAAATCTTATAGAGAAGTCCGGAAATTCTCAATGGTACATGTCTAACTTCATGCAGGCTACTTCATAGTTCCAAGTTGGATACTTGAGGCACTCTTGATATTTGCAATTGGGCGGATTCAGGTGGCGAATGTGTTCTACTCTAGGTAAACTTTGTACCGCACACGCTACTACCTTAGTCTCCCCGCTCTGGCTCTCTCTCTCCCTCTCCCTCTCCCTCTTGGGAATGAGAGTTCCTACCAATCATCGACGATGCCGGTAGTGAAAAAAATTCCTTTTACCCCCCTGATGATCCTGACACTATGATTTTTCATGTTGGAGACACCAAAGTTAGATTCTCACACAAGTTAGAGTTGGCATGCAATTCACTTGTTAGGGCAGCCCCCTGTTAGTTTCTCCGACTACTGTAAATAACCATGGCTCGCTAGAAGATGTATCACCTCTAATACATGTATTGGATTACTAGATGAGATGTTAACAATGTTTGTATTTGTGGGTAGCACAAAGAATATGTAATGAGACACACATTCTTCTTTCTTCTTGTTTTGTGACACATATATGTGGTTTTGAAGTTGTAATTTATGTATCATTTTTTCAGAAAGGACGCTTTGTGTTGGATCATAATATCACATTACGTCCTAAAGTTGCATTAACTAGATGCAAGCATCATAACTATACATCCAGCCCTTCATGACTAGGACACATACAACCAAAAAGAGAACCCGTAGCAGTAGCATCCTTTGACAAAATTGTGTGGCACTTATTTCTGCCTCACAAGATTCTTGCCATTAGTTTGTTCGTGATCTATTTCCCACGAGTATTATTCTTCCTATAGATTGCAATTCTATGTTTCGCGCATAAATTTCAATTTTTTTCTTGTTTTTGTTGCTTTATGGTAAGGTGGAACCGAAGCAATGATGGAGAAGGATTATAGCATGAGGATGAGTTTTGCGGTAAAATGTCTCTTTTCGTAAATAACACTTTTACATGATAGATTAAAAGTTTGTGCACATGCTAGAAATAAAATCTTTCACGTCTTCTCTTTTGTTTTCTAGACCATGAAAATACAATTTCTTGTAAATTGGTCACTGATTTGGGTTGCCTAGAATTTTAAAAAAATGATTTGCAAACAAAGTTTGCTCCACTTACACATTTCTAATTAAGTGAAAAAAGTGCTAGTTACACTTTCTATAAAAGTAAAGTTGCCATTTTCTAAATCAATTGGTATCTACAAAACAATCAGTCAATTATGAGTCGTAGCATGAAGATCAACATGTAGAGGGCTAACAAATAGGTGGTCTAAAAATTATATTTGCACTAGATATTAGTTCAATCGCTATTGAATGAATAAGGGCCCATCTGGTTGCTGCGTTCCTCCCCCTTTCGTTGTCATTATCCCTTCACCTACCTCATGTGTCTGTTTCCCCTCCCTTTATCAAACCCTGCTCTCCCTACTCTCCCTCATTTCGTCCCCGCCTTCTCCCCTCCTTCCCGACACTATAGCATGATATCTCCCAGGATTAAATTTATGCATTTAAGATTGATCCACTTTACTGGTGCACATGGCATGGGCGCTGCCATAAAAGGCATTTTTTGAGTATACACACTGGGCTAACCTAAGGTAAATTTGAGGATTGTAAAAATAAAGTATGTTACTATGTTACGTTAAATTATGTAATGCCAAGCACAAATGAATATTAATTTTCATGTCTTACCTTTCATCCTTGAGATAACAGAAGGTTCTTGCACATAGATTTGCTTTCCTGAGTCCCTGGTCAAATAATTGCGGCCACTGGCAACATTACTATTACCACATATCGGCTTGTCGAGTAAAAAATTTGTGGCTCACTCGGTTAGTACCATTTTTCTTGTTATAATTTGTCCAAAAAATCAAATGCACAAAATAATCGCTTTCTATTCCATGTAAACTATAATATTGTATGAATAAGGTCTCATCGTGTTTCTAGGTCCTAGGTCACTGATATGTGAGAACCAACCCCGGTCCTAGGGTTCGTTACCTTTCACCGCAATGATCTACCGCACAAAGCATTTTCTTTCTAGTACACGTTGTGCTAAACCTAGAGTTCACTTGAGGATAGTAAAAAATGTGTATTAATAGGTTAAATTGAATTACTTAAAAAAATATAAATGTGTTTTTGCATGCCCTCCCTTTCATCCTTTTGACCATCTCAAGCTCAATCATATTTTCTTTTGGAGGCAACCTTGAAATCAAAGGGGCATTTCACACATCCATGCCTTCTTGAGTGCTTGGTCAATCAATCGAGGTCATACATCATCTGCTCGATCGTATGGATGTATGGCGGCCGGTTGAGTCTAGCGCTAGTCGACCGGCACCTAGTGCCGCCCAAGTAAAATACATTATAATTGTAAACATATTGCATTTGTGGAAACAAACTAGATGTCATGGAAATAATTAGCACAACTAAGAATCAGATCAACAATATTTTGGGGATTATTGATCTTGCATCATTAGCTAAAGTTATTATTAGGAAATAAAACCATAACTAAAGCAAATTCCATTTCTATTGGGCCATCAGTGCTTTATCTATGTAGCAAATCATATGAAACCTTAATTGACATGGAATACAACGTGATTATATTATGTTGTTGAATTTTTAGACAAATTATAACATGAAAAATTGGTACTAGTCGAGTGAGCCAAGCACATCTAGTATCTGCATAAATAAATAATCTAGTCCAATGAAGCTGCCTTTAATCTAGCTGCCATCAGTTGGGCACGAGCCACAACCTTGCCCCTCCCATTTCCTTTCATAGCGGCATACTCGAATTCCCATCCCCTATCTCCCTTCACTAGGTCTAGATGATGATGGCATGTTCGTGCTTGTGCGAGGTAACAGCGCTGACTAGGACAAATGCGCTAATCCGACGTGTCCGCTACCCATGATGGCCTGGCGGCATGAATCAAGCCTCCTCCCACTCGGATCTAGCGACATGGAGCATGTCGATGACGTGGATCCAATGTCTCCTTAGCCCGCTGTGTCTTGAGGAATCGGACCCGACTTCCTCCCACTTGGATCCTTGTGAAGGAAATATGCCCTAGAGGCAATAATAAAGTTATTATTTATTTCCTTATATCATGATAAATGTTTATTATTCATGCTAGAATTGTATTAACCGGAAACATAATACATGTGTGAATATATAGACAAACAGTATGTCACTAGTATGCCTCTACTTGACTAGCTTGTTAATCAAAGATGGTTATGTTTCCTAACCATGAACAAGGAGTTGTTGTTTGATTAACAAGGTCACATCATTAGTTGAATGATCTGATTGACATGACCCATTCCGTTAGCTTAACACTTGATCGCTTAGTATGTTAATGCTTTCTTCATGACCCATACATGTTCCTGTAACTATGAGATTATGCAACTCCGTTTACGGAGGAACACTTTGGTACTACCAAACGTCACAACGTAATCGGGTGATTATAAAGGAGTACTACAGGTGTCTCCAAAGGTACTTGTTGGGTTGGCGATTTGAGATTGGGTTTTGTCACTCCGATTGTCGGAGAGGTATCTCTAGGCCTTCTCGGTAATACACATCACATAAAGCCTTGCAAGCATTGCAACTAAAGAGTTAGTTGTGAGATGATGTATTACGGAACGAGTAAAGAGACTTTCCGTAACGAGATTAAACTAGGTATTGGATACCGACGATCGAATCTCGGAAAGTAACATACCGATGACAAAGGGAACAACGTATGTTGTTATGCGGTTTGACCGATAAAGATCTTCAGAGAATATGTAGGAACCAATATGAGCATCCAGGTTCCGCTATTGGTTATTGACCGAGAATAGTTCTAGGTCATGTCTACATAGTTCTCGAACCGTAGGGTCCGCACGCTTAAGGTTTCAATGACGGTTATTATGAGTTTATGTATTTTGATGTACCAAGGAGTTCGAGTCCCGGATGTGATCACGGACATGACGAGGAGTCTCGAAATGGTCGAGACATAAAGATTGATATATTGGATGGTTATATTCGGACACGGAAAGGTTCGGAAGTTTCGGAGAAAACCGGAGTGCCGAGGGGTTACGGAACCCCGGGAAGTTATGGGCCTTATTGGGCCAAGAGGGGAGAGAGGGCTGCACCAGGAGGTGGTGCCCCCCTCCATGGGGAGTCCGACTGACTAGGAGGGGGGCAGCCCCCTTTCCTCTCCCTCTCCTCTCTTTCCTTCCCTTCCTCTTCCTAGTAGGACTAGGAAAGGGAGTCCTACTCCTACTAGGAGGAGGACTCCCCCCCCTTGGTGCGCCCCAAGGGCTGGCCGCCCTCCCCTTGCTCCTTTATATACGGGGCAGGGGGCACCCTAGAACACACAAGTTGATCTACGGATCGTTCCTTAGCCGTGTGCGGTGCCCCCCTCCACCATATTCCACCTCGGTCATATTGTAGCGGTGCTTAGGCGAAGCCCTGCGACGGTAGAACATCAAGATCGTCACCACGCCGTCGTGCTGACGGAACTCCTTCCCCGACGCTTTGCTGGATCGGAGCTCGGGATCGCCATCGAGCTGAACGTGTGCCAAGAACTCGGAGGTGCCGGAGTAACGGTGCTTGGATCGGTCGGATCGTGAAGACGTACGACTACATCAACCGCGTTAATATAACGCTTCCGCTTTCGGTCTACGAGGGTACGTGGACGAACACTCTCCCCTCTCGTTGCTATGCCATCACCATGGTCTTGCGTGATCGTAGGAAAATTTTTGAAATTACTACGTTCCCCATCGTGGTATCGAGCCTGGTTTTATGCGTTGATGTCATATGCACGAGTAGAACACAAGTGAGTTGTGGGCGATACAAGTCATACTACCTACCAGCATGTCATACTTTGGTTCAGCGGTATTGTGAGATGAAGCGGCCCGGACCGACATTACGCGTACGCTTACGCGAGACTGGTTTCACCGCTGTGAGCACTCGTTGCTTAAAGGTGATGGCGGGTGTCTGTCTCTCTCACTTTAGTTGAACTGAGTGGCTACGCCGGTCCTTGAGAAGGTTAAAGCGGAGTCTATTTGACGAAGTATCGTTGTGGTTTTGATGCGAGGTAAGAACGGTTCTTGCTCAGCCCGTAGCAGCCACGTAAAACTTGCAACAACAAAGTAGAAGACGTCTAACTTGTTTTTGCAGGGCATGTTGTGATGTGATATGGTCAAGACGTGATGCTATATTTTATTGTATGAGATGATCATGTTTTGTAACCGAGTTATCGGCAATCGGCAGGAGCCATATGGTTGTCGCTTATTGTATGAAATGCAACGCCATGTAATTGCTTTACTTTATCACTAAGCGGTAGCGATAGTCGTAGAAGCAATAGTTGGCGAGACGACAACGATGCTACGATGGAGATCAAGGTGTCGCGCCGGTGACGATGGTGATCATGACGGTGCTTCGGAGATGGAGATCACAAGCACAAGATGATGATGGCCATATCATATCACTTATATTGATTGCATGTGATGTTTATCCTTTATGCATCTTATCTTGCTTTGATTGACGGTAGCATTATAAGATGATCTCTCACTTAAAATTATCAAGTAGTGTTCTCCCTGAGTATGCACCGTTGCCAAAGTTCGTCGTGTCGAGACACCACGTGATGATCGGGTGTGATAAGCTCTACGTCCATCTACAACGGGTGCAAGCCAGTTTTGCACACGCAGAATACTCAGGTTATACTTGACGAGCCTAGCATATACAGATATGGCCTCGGAACACGGAGACCGAAAGGTCGAACGTGAATCATATAGCAGATATGATCAACATAAGATGTTCACCATTGAAAACTACTCCATCTCACGTGATGATCGGTTATGGTTTAGTTGATTTGGATCACGTGATCACTTAGATAACTAGAGAGATGTCTGTCTAAGTGGGAGTTCTTTAATAATATGATTAATTGAACTTAAATTTATCATGAACTTAGTACCTGATAGTATTTTGCTTGTCTATGTTTACTGTAGATAGATGGCTCGTCTGTTGTTCCGTTGAATTTTAATGCGTTCCTTGAGAAAGCAAAGTTGAAAGATGATGGTAGCAATTACACGGACTGGGTCCGAATCTGAGGATAATCCTCATTGCTGCACGTAAAAGTTACGTCTGGAAGCACCGCTGGGTGACAGCTGCTGCGAGATGCTGAGCCAGAAGTTGTGAACGTCTCGCAAAGCAGAGCTGATGACTACTCTATAGTTCAGTGTGCCATGCTTTACGGCTTAGAACCGGGTCTTCAACGACGTTTTGAACGTCATGGAGCATATGAGATGTTCCAGGAGTTGAAGTTGATATTTCAACAGAATGCCCGGATTGAGAGATATGAAGTCTCCAATAAGTTCTATAGCTGCAAGATGGAGGAGAATAGTTACATCGGTGAGCACATACTCAAAATGTCGGGTATTACAATCACTTGAATCAACTGGGAGTTAATCTTCCGGATGATTGTGTCATTGATGAATTCTTCAATCACCGCCACCAAGCTACAAAGGCTTCGTGATGAACTATAATATGCAAGGGTTAGTAAAGACTATGCTCGAGCTCTTCGCAATGCTAAAAGCTGCGGAGGTAGAAATCAAAAGGAGCATCAAGTGTTGATGGTCAATAAGACCACTAGTTTCAAGAAGAAAGGCAAAGGGAAGAAGAAGGGAACTTCAAGAAGAACAGCAAACAAGTTGCTGATCAGGAGAAGAAACCCAAGTCTGGACCTAAGCCTGGCCGAGTGCTTCTCTTGCAAGCGACTGGTCCCGAAGCGGAACTGCCCCAAGTATTTGGCGGATAAGAAGGATGGCAAAGTGAACAAAGGTATATGTGATATACTTGTTATTGATGTGTACCTTACTAGAGCTCGCAGTAGTACTGGTATTTGATCTGGTTCATTGCTAATATTTGCAACTCAAACAGAACTACGGATTGCGAACACGGCAAAGGACGAGGTGACGATGCGCGTGGGAAGCGGTTCCAAAGTCGATGTGATCGCGATCGGCACGCTACCTCTACATCTACCTTCGGGATTAGTTTTAGACCTGAATAATTGTTATTTGGTGCCGCGTTGAGCATGAACATTATATCTGGATCTTGTTTGATGCGAGACGGTTATTCATTTAAATCAGAGAATAATGGTTGTTCTATTTATATGAATAATATCTTTTATGGTCATGCACCCTTGAAGAGTGGTCTATTTTAATGAATCTCGATAGTAGTGATACACATATTCATAATGTTGAAACCAAAAGATGCAGAGTTGATAATGATAGTGCAACTTATTTGTGGCTTGCCGTTTAGGTCATATCGGTGTAAAACGCATGAAGAAACTCCATCTTGATGGACTTTGGAGTCACTTGATTATGAATCACTTGGCACTTGCGAACCGTGCCTCATGGGCAAGATGACTAAAACACCGTTCTCGGTACTATGGAGAGAGCAACAGATTTATTGGAAATCATACATACGGATGTATGTGGTCCAATGAATGTTGAAGCTCGTGGCGGATATCGTTATTTTCTCACCTTCACAGATGATTTGAGCAGATATGGGTATATCTACTTAATGAAACATAAGTCTGAAACATTTGAAAAGTTCAAAGAATTTCAGAGTGAAGTTGAAAATCATCGTAATAAGAAAATAAAGTTTCTACGATCTGATCGTGGAGGCGAATATTTGAGTTACGAGTTTGGTCTACATTTGAAACAAAGCGAATAGTTTCGCAACTCACGCCACCCGAACACCACAGCGCAATGGTGTGTCCGAACGTCGAATCGCACTTTATTGGATATGGTGCGATCTATGATGTCTCTTACAGATTTACCGCTATCATTTTGGGGTTATGCTCTTGAGACGGCCGCATTCACGTTAAATAGGACACCGTCAAAATCCGCTGAGACGACGCCTTATGAACTATGGTTTAGCAAGAAACCAAAGTTGTCGTTTCGAAAGTTTGGGGTTGCGATGCTTATGTGAAGAAACTTCAACCTGATAAGCTTGAACCCAAATCGAAAATGTGTCTTCATAGGATACCCAAAGGAGACAATTGGGTACACCTTCTATCACAGATCCGAAGGCAAAACATTCGTTGCTAAAATGGATCCTTTCTAGAGAAGGAGTTTCTCTCGAAAGAAGTGAGTGGGAGGAAAGTGGAACTTGATGAGGTAATAGTACCAGCTCCCTTATTGGAAAGTAGTTCGTCACGTAAATCAGTTTCTGTTACACCTACACCATTAGTGAGGAAGATGATGATAAAGATCATGAAACTTCAGATCAAGTTGTCACCGAACTTCAGAGATCAACTAGAACAAAATCCGCACTGAGTGGTACGGTAATCCTGTTCGGAAGTCATGCTACTAGATCATGATGAACCTACGAACTATGAAGAAGCGATGGTGAGCCCAGATTCATAAAATGGCTTGAAGCCATGAAATCTGAGATGGGATCCATGTATGAGAACAAAGTATGGACTTTGGTAGACTTGCCCGATGATCGGCAAGCTATTGAGAATAAATGGATTTTTAAGAAGAAGACGACGCTGATGGTAATGTAACTGTCTACAAAGCTCGACTTGTTGCAAAAGGTTTTCGACAAGTTCAAGGGTTGACTACGATGAGACTTTCTCACCTGTAGCGATGCTTAAGTCCGTCCGAATCATGTTAGCAATTGCCGCATTTTATGATTATGAAATTTGGCAAATGGATGTAAAAACTGCATTCTTGAATGGATTTCTAGAAGAAGAGTTGTATATGATGCAACCAGAAGGTTTTGTCGATCCAAAAGGTGCTAACAAAGTGTGCAAGCTCCAACGATCAATTTATGGTCTGGTGCAAGCCTCTCGGAGTTGGAATAAACGCTTTGATAGTGTGATCAAAGCATATGGGTTTATCTGAGACTTTTGGAGAAGCCTTGTATTTACAAGAAAGTGAGTGGGAGCTCTGTAGCATTTCTAATATTATATGTGGACGACATATTATTGATTGGAAATGATATAGAATTTCTGGATAGCATAAAAGGATACTTGAATAAAAGTTTTTCAATGAAAGACCTCGGTGAAGCTGCTTACATATTAGGCATCAAGATCTATAGAGATAGATCAAGGCGCTTGATTGGACTTTCACAAAGCACATACCTTGATAAAGTTTTGAAAAGGTTCAAAATGGATCAGGCAAAGAAAGGTTTTTTACCTGTGTTACAAGGTGTAAGATTGAGTCAGACTCAATGCCCGACCACAGCAGAAGATAGAGAGAAAATGAAAGATGTTCCCTATGCTTCAGCCATAGGCTCTATCATGTATGCAATGCTGTGTACCAGACCTGACGTATGCTTAGCTGTAAGCTTGGCAGGAAGGTACCAAAATAATCCAGGAGTGGATCACTGGACAGCGGTCAAGAACATCCTGAAATACCTGAAAAGGACTAAGGATATGTTTCTCGTATATGGAGGTGACAAAGAGCTAGTCGTAAATGGTTACGTCGATGCAAGCTTTGACACTGATCCGGACGATTCTAAATCGCAAACCGGATCGTGTTTTTATTAAGCGGTGGAGCTGTCGGTTGGTGCAGTTCTAAACAAAGCGTCGTGGCGGGATCTACATGTGAAGCGGAGTACATAGCTGCTTCGAAGCAGCAAATGAAGGAGTCTGGATGAAAGAGTTCATTTCCGATCTAGGTGTCATACCTAGTGCATCGGGACCGATGAAGATCTTCCGTGACAATATGGTGCAATTGCCTTGGCAAAGGAATCCAGATTTCACAAGAGGACCAAGCACATCAAGAGACGCTTCAATTCCATTCGGGACCAAGTCCAAGTGGGAGACATAGAGATTTGCAAAATACATACGGATCTGAATGTTGCAGACCCGTTGACTAAGCCTCTTCCACGAGCAAAACATGATCAGCACCAAGACTCCATGGGTGTAAGGATCATTACTTTGTAATCTAGATTATTGACTCTAGTGCAAGTGGGAGGCTGAAGGAAATATGCCCTAGAGGCAATAATAAAGTTATTATTTATTTCCTTATATCATGATAAATGTTTATTATTCATGCTAGAATTGTATTAACCGGAAACATAATACATGTGTGAATATATAGACAAACAGTATGTCACTAGTATGCCTCTACTTGACTAGCTTGTTAATCAAAGATGGTTATGTTTCCTAACCATGAACAAGGAGTTGTTGTTTGATTAACAAGGTCACATCATTAGTTGAATGATCTGATTGACATGACCCATTCCGTTAGCTTAACACTTGATCGTTTAGTATGTTAATGCTTTCTTCATGACCCATACATGTTCCTGTAACTATGAGATTATGCAACTCCCGTTTACCGGAGGAACACTTTGGTACTACCAAACGCCACAACGAATCGGGTGATTATAAAGGAGTACTACAGGTGTCTCCAAAGGTACTTGTTGGGTTGGCGTATTTGAGATTGGGTTTTGTCACTCCGATTGTCGGAGAGGTATCTCTAGGCCTTCTCGGTAATACACATCACATAAAGCCTTGCAAGCATTGCAACTAAAGAGTTAGTTGTGAGATGATGTATTACGGAACGAGTAAAGAGACTTTCCGTAACGAGATTAAACTAGGTATTGGATACCGACGATCGAATCTCGGAAAGTAACATACCGATGACAAAGGGAACAACGATGTTGTTATGCGGTTTGACCGATAAAGATCTTCAGAGAATATGTAGGAACCAATATGAGCATCCAGGTTCCGCTATTGGTTATTGACCGAGAATAGTTCTAGGTCATGTCTACATAGTTCTCGAACCGTAGGGTCCGCACGCTTAAGGTTTCAATGACGGTTATTATGAGTTTATGTATTTTGATGTACCGAAGGAGTTCGAGTCCCGGATGTGATCACGGACATGACGAGGAGTCTCGAAATGGTCGAGACATAAAGATTGATATATTGGATGGTTATATCGGACACCGGAAAGGTTCGGAAGTTTCGGAGAAAACCGGAGTGCCGGAGGGGTTACGGAACCCCGGGAAGTTATGGGCCTTATTGGGCCAAGAGGGAGAGAGAGGGCTGCACCAGGAGGTGGTGCGCCCCCTCCATGGGGAGTCCGAATTGGACTAGGGAGGGGCGCAGCCCCCTTTCCCTCTCCTCTCCTCTCTTTCCTTCCCTTCCCTCTTCCTAGTAGGACTAGGAAAGGGGAGTCCTACTCCTACTAGGAGGAGGACTCCCCCCTCCCTTGGTGCGCCCCAAGGGCTGGCCGGCCCTCCCCCTTGCTCCTTTATATACGGGGGCAGGGGGGCACCCTAGAACACACAAGTTGATCTACGGATCGTTCCTTAGCCGTGTGCGGTGCCCCCCTCCACCATATTCCACCTCGGTCATATTGTAGCGGTGCTTAGGCGAAGCCCTGCGACGGTAGAACATCAAGATCGTCACCACGCCGTCGTGCTGACGGAACTCCTTCCCCGACGCTTTGCTGGATCGGAGCTCGGGGATCGTCATCGAGCTGAACGTGTGCCAAGAACTCGGAGGTGCCGGAGTAACGGTGCTTGGATCGGTCGGATCGTGAAGACGTACGACTACATCAACCGCGTTAATATAACGCTTCCGCTTTCGGTCTACGAGGGTACGTGGACGAACACTCTCCCCTCTCGTTGCTATGCCATCACCATGGTCTTGCGTGATCGTAGGAAAATTTTTTGAAATTACTACGTTCCCCATCACCTTGGACATATAATCTGTCACCACAATCTTTTTTGAGATATTTTTCTGATTTTTCTGCCCCCAGATTGTTTAAAGCAAAAATTTCTATAGAGTTTTGTTGGGTCAGCGACGGGCAGGACCAGACACGGGGTTAAGCGGAATCTTCGTGATGGTAGCGAAAGGTAAGACCAAAGATAGAGGCTCCTTCAGCAAGAAGGGACCTTCCGAAAAGCTAAATAAACTGAACGGCTACATGGCGAGCATCCAGAGCGTCCTTGTTTCTGTTGGTTAATTTCATGTGCATGTGCATGTGCATATGATAGCCTAGAATTCTCTTGTTACTTGGATTGAAGTGTTATTGGGCACGTGAAGCCCAAGATTACAATATGGGTGAGTAGGACTAACCGATGAGACCCCATGTGGAAATATTTGGCTTATCCACCTTTTTTCTTACTCATAGGATTCTTATTGCCATTATTTTGTTGATGACCTGGTCATACGTGTAGCCTGCTTCCTATGCACTGCAATTCTATGTTTTGGACGTAAATTCCATCTTTTCTTGCTTTTATTCCTTTGTTGTAAGCACAGACCGAAGAAACTATGGAGAAGGATTATAATGTGATGGCAGGTTTTGTGGTAAAATGTCTGAACTAGTAAACACAACTTTCCCATGATAAATTACGAATTTTTTGGGTACATGTGAAAACGAAAATCTTTAGCCTCTTACCTTTTGTTTACCTAAACCATGAAACTATAATTTCTTGTAAATTGGTCACTGATTTGGTTTGCCTAAAGAATTGACTAACACTAATTTGCAACAAGAGTTTGCTCCACTTGCACGTTTCTAGTTAAGTGGAAAAAGTGCAACTTACACTTTTCAACAAAACTTGAGTTGCCCTTTTCTAAATCAATTGGTATCTGCAAAACAATCAGTCAATTATGAGTTCTAGCATGAAGGTGAACGTGCAATGGGGTGACATATAGGTGGTCTAAAATGACATTTACACTAGATATTAGATCAATCACTATTGTATGAATAAGATACCATCTTGTTGTTGTGGGCCGGGCCTGCAATATACAAGGACCAGCCCTGATCCTGGTCATAGGGTTCCTCCCCCTGTCACTGTCATTATCCCTTCACCTACCTTCGGTGTCGGTTTCCCCTCCTTTTGTCCAACTATGTTCTCCCTCCCTACCTCTCATTTCGTCCCCGCTTCTCCCCTTCTTGCCCGACTCTGTAGCATGATATCTCCCACGATTAAAGTATGCACTTAAGGTTAATCCATTTGAGCATAGTAAAAGGTTTTTTTCTAGTATACACATGGTGCTAAACCTAAAGTTCATTTGAGCATAGTAAAAATAAAGTATATAACTATTTTACATTAAATTATTTAATGCCTAGCTCAAATGAATGCCTTCCTTTCATCCTTTCAGATTTTCGAGCTCAATCTACTCTTTTGGAGGCTACCTTGAAATAACAGAAGCTTCTTGCACATAGACTTGCCTTATTGAGTGCTTGGTCAAACAATAGAGGCCACTGCCAATGTTACTTTTACCGTTGGTTGGCTTGTTGAGTAACAAAGGAGAAAATAGGAGCAAGCAATGAGGTTAATGATATATAAGAATACATTGTTGATTGCTGGTCTGTGCGAACTTTATTGAAGATGGGCTATGTATGTGAATAGTTTGCTTTGTTTTGCTAGGCCCCGTGTCGTGGTTTTTTCACGGCAGAGGTCCTCGTAGGAGAACTTAGGTGTGAGGCCATCGCAGAAGGTGGTAGCTTGAACGGAGTTGGTTGGAACCGGGAGATGTGAGTTTTACCCAGGTTCGGCCCCTCGCGGTGGAGGTAAAAGCCTAGATCCTACTTGATTGATTTTTATGATGATGATGTTCACGATTACAAGGGTGCTCTTTCGACTCCTCTATCTCGAGAGCTTCTACTTTGATGTTGTCTAAAACTTGTCTGTCTATCTTGACTTGTCCCTCATGGGGTGCCCTGCCCCTCCTTATATAAGTTGAAGAGGCCGGCTTCCATGTACAATCCTGGTAGGATTAGGACTAGTCATCTATTACAAGTGGAATCCTAGTCCAGATCTTGCTTCCCTTGTCAGGTAATTTCTTCTCTTCATGGACCTTTGCCTCGAGCCAGCCCAACTATTGTCCCTCATGAGCCAGCCTTCTGTAAGTCGCCTTCTGGGCCTTGTCACTCTCTTCGGCCCATCGGCCAGGACATCTTGATCCGCCACTTCTCAGTCGGGTCATCCCATCAGGTTGGTCATACCATGGGTTATATCCCCAACACCCCGGATCAGTGATATGTGCGTGAGAACCAACCCTGGTCTTAGGGTTTGTTACCTTTCACCGCCATGATCTACCATACAAAGCAAAAAATTCTAGTACAGGTTGTGCTAAACCCAGTGTTCACTTGAGGATAGGAAAAATAAAGTGTATTCACAAGTTAAATTAAACTATTTAACAAAGCACAAATGTATATTTGCATGCCTTCCCTTTCATCATCTTGAACTTCTCACGCTCAATCTTCTTTTCTTTCGGAGCAAACTTTGAGATAATAGGGACATTTTGCACAGTCATTCCTTCTTGAGTGCTTGGTCAAACAATCGAGTTCATCCTTCATTTGTTCAATCATGCGGCTGTACGACAGTCGGTTGAGGCTAGCATCGGTCGGCCGGCGCCTAGCATCGCCCAAGTAAAATACGTTATTGTAAACATATTGTCTTTGCGGAAGAAATTGCATGTCATGTAAATAATTTGCATGGCTAAGAATCAGATCTACAATATTTTGCGGATTATTGATCTTGCTTCATTAGCTAAAGTTATTATTAGGAAATAAAAAGCATAACTAAGACAAATTCTATTTCTATTGGGGCATCAATCCTCTATGGATGTACCAAATCCAAAAGGGCAGATGGGAGCAACAAAGCACATGCAACCTTAACTGACATCGAATACAATGTGATTATCTTGTGTAAGGTTGATTTTTTAGACAAATTACTACTTCAAAAATTGGTACTAATCGAATGATCCAAACACATCTTGTATGTGCATAAATGAATCATCTAGTCCAATGAAGCTGCCTTTAACCTTGCTGCCTCCGATTCCATTCATTTGCCAGACGAACAAGGGCACGAGCCACAATCTTGGCCCTCTCATTTCATTTCGTCATGGTGTAGTTGACTCCCCATCCCCTACCTCCTTTCACTAGGTCTCGATGACAACAACATGCTTGTTCTTGCGTGAGGTGTGGCGCATGCTAGGACAAAGGTGCTAATCCAACGTCTCCTCCACCTGTGACGGCCTAACGGAGCGGATCCCTTCTCCTCCCAATCGGATCCGGCGACATTGAGCACGTCGACAAAGTAGATCATATGTCTTCTTAGCCCATGGCGTCTTCAGGAAAAGGACCCAACCTCCTCCCACTTGGATCCTGGGACATATAATCTAGCACCACAATCCTTCAAATTCCAGATTGATGTTGATGTCGTTTTCTGAATTTTCTGTGTCAAGATTGTTTTTGAAGCGTAAATTTCTTTAGGGTTTCGATGGGTCAGCGATAGAACGGACCTGACACAGGGTTAGGCCGAATCTTTGTGGTCGCGGAAAAAGTTGTGACCAGCGACAGCGCCTCCTTCAGCAAGAAGGGGTCTGCCGAGAAGCTAAATAAACTAAACGGCTACATGGCAAGCATCCAGAGCATCCTTGTTTCCATTTTTTAACTTCGTGCACATGTGCGTATGATAGCCTAGTGTGCTCTTGTTACTTGGATTGAAGTGGCATTGCGCAGCTGAAGCCCAAAATTACAATGTTGATAAGTAGAACTGGCCCATGAGATCTAATTTGGAAAGATTTGGTTTGTCCACCTTGTTTCTTCCTCACATGATTCTTATTGCCATTAGTCTGTTGGTGACCTGGTTCACTCGATTAGTTTGCTTCATATAGATTCTAAGCACAAACTAAAGAAATTAGGGAGAATTGTTATAATGTTAGGATGGGTTTGCGGTAAAATGTCCCTCTTTGTAAAAAAATAATTTCACATGATAGGTTACGAATTTGTTGAGTACACGCGAGAAATAAAACTTTTAGGGTCTTCACTTGGGTTTCCCTAAACCATGACACTATGATTTCTTGTAAATTGGCCACTAATTTGGATTGCATAATGAATTGACAAACGCTAATTTGCAACAAGAGTTTGGTCCACTTGCACATTTCTAGTTAAGTCAAAAATGTGCAACTTACACTTTCAACCAAACTTAAGTTGACATTTTGTAAATCAAGTACTATCTACAAAACAATCAGTCAATTATGAGTTCTCGCGTGAAAATGAGCGTGCAACAGGGCGACAAATAGGTGGTCTAAAAATGACATTAACACTAGGTATTGGTTCGATCACTGTTGTATGAGTAAGGGCCCATCTTGTTGTTGCGAGCCGGGCCTCCAATATACAAGGACCAGCCCTAATCCTGGTCGTAGGGTTCCTCCCCCTTTGTGTGTCATTAGCGCTTCAGCTACCTCTAGTGTATGTTTCATCCCCATCTATCCAACTATGTTCTCCCTCACTACCTCTCATTTCGTCCCCGCCTTCTCCCCCTCCTGCCAGACTCTGTAGCGTGATATCTCCGACGATTGAAGCTATGCATTTGAGGTTAATCCATCTACCAGAAAATTTTGCGATGTCATACCATGTATCTTTACATATACAAAATAGCAATAGGAAAAAATTGCAATGTAAAAAATTGCAATGTCATACAATGTTTCTTGACATAGCAAAATTAGCAATGGCATACGATGTTTTCAGATATCAAAATTTGCATAGCAGATCTCAGTCTCTCTTCTCATATTTACTCTCTCCTTCCTCTTTCCTTTTCCCTTTCCTCTCTTCTTTCTTCCCTTTTATATCTTATCTTTTCCTTCATCTTTCTTCTCATTTGTAACATCACATTTCATGCGAACATGCAAATTTGCGACCAATAGCAAAAAATTGCAACCACTTCGCATATTCGATGTAGGTCACAATCATACAACCATTGAACACCATAAAAAACCACAGAAGGCATTAAAATTGAAAATAAAAATTGGTAGCTTAACTTGGGGCGGTGACGACGGTGAGAGTGGTGGGTGCAGGCGGGGTGGAGGGCGGATCTCAAAGGCGGTGGACCTCGATGACAGGGAGGACATGTCGGGAAGGTGGGAGGATCTTGGAAGGCCTTAGCGGGGGAGCTCGGATGTGGTGAAGTTAGGAAGGTAAGGGGAGAGGAGGTGCGTCGGGGGAAGGAGGGGTCGATAGCTGCAGTGCTGAGAATTGGAGGCGGCAATGGAAGGTAAGGTCGGGGTCAGCGGCGGTGCCGTAGGCAAGGTATAAAGGTGAGCTAGGGTTATGTGTTGCGGGTTCCAAATTTGGGGATGTAATTGCTATGGCTAGAGTTTGGGCTAAGTCTCAGGTCCAAATGTTTGCTCAGTGGTCAAGTAGAAACGCTATGGAAAAATTCCTTTTATTTCTTTTCTTGCTTTCCTTTTATTTCTTTTGTTCGCTTCATTTTCTTTCTTTCTTTGCTTTGATTTTATTTCCTTTTATTTACTTATTTTATTTTGCTTCTTTCATTTTATTTATTTTCTTCTCTTCAATTTATTCCCTTCTTTTTCTTTCGATGACTCAAACCAATAAACTCCATATTGGCGGTCGAGTAATACCACCTAGATGTTGGAAATTCCTTTTATTTTCTTAGATAACCCTAATAAAATAAGATTTTTCACCCATTTCTACATCTTTAGTCATCGCTTGACAAACCTTCTATTGCCCTCTCAGAATTGTTGAACCCATCCACTCAATTTTTTTGAAGTGGTTACAAAGTGTGTGTGCCGCCGCTAAAGTAGTCACCTCAGATCCATGGAATGCCTTCTAGTCGGACTGTCCTGGCAATTTTACTTTAGACTTGATCGGCCACTCTGTGTTAATCACTTTGAAGCCTCCTAGTTGTGTTAAAGTGTGTCTAGTGTGGTAAGATTTCTGGGTCAGCCTCTATATACCTCCACATATGGATCCCATCAGTTCACTCAAAGCAAGCCCCATTCATATCCTATGTTATGAGAGATAACTCCACCTTTGCCTGCATATTTAAAGGGGCTTTCTACTCCAACCATCCAAACCACTCCATTGAGATCAAATCCCCTCTTGCTTTCAACTCCTACTTCTCCAATCCAAAAGCCAAATATGTAGAGTGTTTGGGTGTTGAGGACACTATGTTTTGAAGCACAAGAGCAAGAGACTCATCACCAAGCAGCCTCAATCTTATTACATTGGAGGATTTGTGCCCCCTAGATAAGCTAGGTGATTTGGAGTTCTCATGTTTGTGAAAAACTCAATAAGTTTATAAGGTCTTAGAGATTGCCTACTTTGTGAAGATCTACCCCAAGAGAGGCGAGTCCTTCGTGGGCATACATTCTAATGTTATAGGTTGGTTGCTCCCCTCTAGGGTGATCTTTCATCATGGGCTAATAACCCACATATGTAGGGGATCAATTGTAGATCTTTTAGATAAGTAGAACTGTTGAACCCGATGGCCTGCAAGTGCACAAGGTTTAGTTCTAGCCTTATTGAAGTAAGAGTATTGATCCCACGTGGTTCACAAGAATTGGACTTTGTCCCTGTAGACACAGATGAAAATGTGCCTGCAAGTTTGATGTAGGTGTATAGCAAAATGACGACGGAATGTTCTAATGATTTTGAGTGAAGTGCGAACAAAAGTAATAACGTGAAAGAATTAAAAGAATGCAACAAAGCGAGTAATGTGTTGAATCCGACAAAGGATTAAAGCGTTATAGAAAAGTCCAGAAATTCTCAATGGAACGTGTCTAACGTCATGCAGGCTACTTCATAGTTCCAAGTTGGATACTTGAGGCTAGGTAAACTTCGTACCGCACACGCTACTACCTTAGTCTCACCGCTCTAGCTCTCTCTCTCTCTCCCTCTCACTCTCCCTCTAGGTAATGAGAGTTCCTCCCGGTCATTGACGATGTCGGTAGTGAAAATAAATCCTTTTGTTCCCGTGATGATCATGACACTATGATTTTTCATGGTGGAGACACCAAAGTTAGATTCTCACACAAGTTAGAGTTGGCATGCTATTCACTTGTTAGGGCAGCCCCCTGTTAGTTTCTCCGACTACTGTAAATAACCATGGGTCGCTAGAAGATGTAGCAACGCTAATACATGTATTGCATTACTAGATGAGATGTTAACAATGTTTGTATTTGTGGGTAGCACAAAGAATATGTAATGAGACACAAATTCTTCTTTCTTCTTGTTTTGTCACACATATATGTGGTTATGAAGTTGTAATTTATGTATCACTTTTTCATAAAGGACGCTTTGTGTTGGCTCATAATATTGCATTACGTCATAAGGTTGCATTAGCTAGAAGCAAACATCATAACTGTACATCCAGTCCCTTCATGACTAGGACACATACAACCAACATGAAATGGAGAACCCGTAGAAGTAGCATCCTATGACAAAATTGTGTGGCCCTCATTTCTGCCACACAATATTCTTATTACTATTTGTTTATTGGTGACCTATTTCACACGATTATTATTCTTCCTATAGATTGCAATTCTATGTTTTGCACATAAATTCCAATTTTTTTTCTTGTTTTGATCGCTTTGTGGTAAGGCGGAACCGAAGCAATGATGGAGAAGGATTATAGCATGAGGATGAGTTTTGTGGTTAAATATCTCTTTTCGTAAATAGCACTTTTACATGATAGATTAAAAGTTTGTGTACATGCTAGAAAGATAATATTATACCTCTTCTCTTGTGTTTCCTAAACCAGGAAAATATAATTTCTTGTAAATTGGTCACTGATTTGGTTTGCCTAGAATTTAAAAAATGATTAGCAACAAAAGTTTGCTCCAGTTGCACGTTTCTAATTAAGTGGAAAAGTGCTAATTACACTTTCTATAAAACTAATTTTTCCATTTCTAAGTAATTTGGTATCTACAAAACAATCAGTCAATTATGAGTTGTAGCATGAAGATCAACGTGCAGCGGGCTGACAAATAGGTGGTCTAAAAATTACATTTGCACTATATATTAGTTCAATCACTATTGTATGAATAAGGACCCATCTGGTTGTTGCGGCCTGGGCCTTGGGATACAAGGACCATCCCTAATCCATTATCAAACTCTGCTCTCCCTCTCTACCTCTCATTTTGTCCCCGCCTTCTCCCCCTCCTGTCCGACTCTGTAGCGTGACATCACCCACCAGTGAAGTTATGGATTTAAGGTTGATCCACTTTACTATGCACATGTCCTGGGCGCTGCCATAAAAGGCTTTTTTTTTAGTATACAAATTGGGCTAAACCTAAGGTACATTTGAGTATAGTAAAAATAAACTACGTTACTATGTTACGTTAAATTATGTAATGTCAAGCACAAATGAATATCTGCACTGGCAACATTACTATTACCACCAGTCGGCTTGTCGGGTAACAAATTTGTGGCTCACTCGATTAGTACCAATTTTTCATGTTAATTTTTTCCCAAAAAAATCAACTGCACAATATAATCACTTTGTATTCCATGTCAATTATACTATTGTATGAATAAGGTCCAATCTTGTTTCTAGGTCATGGGTCACCGATATGTGAGAACCAACCCCGGTCCTAGGGTTCGTTACCTTTCACCACAATGATCTACCACACAGAGCATTTTCTTTCTAGTACACGTTGTGCTAAACCTAGAGTTCACTTCAGGATACTAAAAACATGTGTATTAATAGGTTAAATTAAATTACTTAAAAAAACAAATATGTATTTGCATGCCCTCCCTTCATCCTTTTGACCTCCTCAAGCTTAATCATCTTTTCTTTTGGAGGCAGCCCTGAGATCAAAGGGACATTTCGCACATCCATGCCTTCTTGAGTGCTTGGTCAATTAATCGAGGTCATACATCATCTGCTCGATCATGTGGATGTATGGCGGTCGGTTGAGTCTAGCGCTAGTCGACCGGCACCTAGCGTCGCCCAAGTAAAATACATTATAATTTTAAACATATTGCGTTTGTGGAAACAAACTAGATGTCATGGAAATAATTTGCACATCTAAGAACTAGATCAACATTGGGGATTATTGATCTTGCATCATTAGCTAAAGTTATTATTAGGAAATAAAAACCATAACTAAAGCAAATTTTATTTCTATTGGGCCATCAGTGCTCTATGGATGTAGCAAATCACACGAAACATTAATTGACATGGAATACAATGTGATTATGTTGTGCTGTTGATTTTTTAGACAAATTATAACATGAAAAATTGGTACTAATCGAGTGAGCCAAACACATCTAGTATTTGCATAAATAAATAATCTAGTCCAATGAAGCTGCCTTTAATGTAGCTGCCTTCAATTCAATTCATTTGCCAGCCGCAGAAGGACAAGAGCCACAACCTTGCCCCTCTCATTTCCTTTCATAGCGACGCACTCGAATTCCCATCCCCTGCCTCACTTCACTAGGTCTAGATGACGATGGCATGTTCGTGCTTGTGCGAGGTGACAGCGCTGGCTACGACGAATGCGCTAATCCAATGTGTCCGCCACCCGTGATGGCCTGGCGGAACGAATCAAGCCTCCTCCCACTCGGATCTAGCGACATGGAGCATGTCGATGACGTGGATCCAATGTCTCCTCGACTTGGTGCGTCTTGAGGGATCGGACCTGACTTCCTCCCACTTGGATCCTGGGACATATAATTTGTCACCACAATCCTTTAAATTCCTGAATACTTTTGAGATATTTTTCTGACTGTTCTGCCACCAGATTGTTTAAAGAAAAAATTCTACAGGGTTTTGTTGGATCAGCGACGGACAAGACCTGACACGGGGTTAGGCGGAATCTTCGTGATGGCAATGAAAGCTAAGACCAACGATAGCGGCTCCTTCAGCAAGAACGAACCTTCCGAGAAGCTAAATAAACTGATCGGGTATTGTCATGATCTTCAATTGATGCATCTTTCTTCATAAGCGACCATTGTCCCGTGACATGGTTCCTTGACCCGGCCAACCTTTGTTCATAGGAACTAGAATTCTTTTCCCACACGTTGCCACTGGCATTAATATTCCTGACTAAATTTGCATTAATTTTATTTTCCTTTGAAACGCCCGATGTATTTTTTGTAATTATTACATTTTGTTACTTTTGATGTTCTTTATATTGCCACGATATTATGAATACATCAAAAGTTTTTTCATAAGAAAACATTGTCAATCAGATAAATTTAATCTGAATCATACCCCATGTCCTAAGCTCCATGTCGTGAACTCATGATCCTCAAATGATGCATATGTTTTTTTGATATAAGAACCGTTGTACCATGATATAGTTTCTTGAACCGGCCAACTGTGGTTCATAGGAACTGAACTTTTTCCATGTTGCAACGCACGGGCATTTATGCTATACAACCAACATGAAAAAGAAATACCCACAGATATTAAGGCAACACACTGCAGCAAAACATTGGCAACTATCACCTTTGTTGAGAATATCCACAGGTTCCGAACATTGATGAATTTAGCAGTGGATGAACATTGATGTTACCGGATCCAACTACATAGGTCAGATCATGTGTTTTCACCAAAAAGAGAAAGTTCGAGCGAACTCTAGGCGGTGTCTTCAACAAAAGAGTGTGACATCAAAGGAGCCCGATGCGTACCCTCCTCCCAGGTCACATTGTATCGTGTACTGGGTAACTTTACCGTGCTATCGAATTTCATAGTCCTGGGGTAAATAACGCGCAGACAAAATCTAAACAGAAAGATGTGCCTTTCCTTCGTGTAAGGGAAAGGTCAAGAGTTCGATCATCACCAGGGGCTTAAAACTTATTCTTCTATCTTATTGTTTCTCATTCCTACACATCGCGAGTGTTTTTTTCTTGCATGCACATCGCGGGTGTTTGATTTGGCCGGAGCATAGAGTCAAGATCATGGACAACGAATACCTCGTCGGAGTAGCCTCGCAAGTAGCACAGACTAGTAGCCTGGCCGCTGGTCGTGCACCGGGTCATCAAGGACAAGGAGTGCCGCGGGGAGATCAAGATCGCGCTCACCTTCACTCCCGCAGAGGTAATCTATCAAACAACTACCCTCGGTGCGTTCTCACTGCCACCATGATTTAATTGGAACTGTGTTGTGTGCATAAAAACAAGGAGGAGGAGAGCTACGGCGGCTAGAACTTTTATCTACCCTTTTCCAGTTGAAAGGAACTTTTATCTACCTGAAAGGCTGGTGCGCATCCACGGCCAGGATGGTCCTCTATGTCATAATTGTGGAAGTTGTATGAAGTGTCTCAACCCTCATACACGAGAGCCCGCTGGTATTTATTGATGTATAGACCGACGTAGCGATCGTAGGTTTATAAGGGGGGGGGGGTCGCTGGAGATAGCCAACCGAACAGAATTACAAGGGAGATATGGATAAAGATGAAACATAATTTAAAGAAAATATATTCTATCTACTCCCTATACTTGATACACAAGATATTCAACACTCCCCCTTAAACACAACGCTACTAGGTTGAGATTAGGCCGAAACTCTTCGAAGCTTCTTGTAGGCGATGCTTTAGTCAAGCCATCTGCAAGCTGGTCCTTTGAAGGAATAAACCTGACCTCCAACTATTTGTTTGCAACTCGTTCTCTCACAAAGTGAACATCTATTTCAATGTGTTTTTTCCTAGCATGAAAAACTAGATTAGCAGATAGATATGTTACCCCCAGGTTATCACACCAAAGACACAGGGGTTGCACTTGTACAATTCCAAGTTCCTTTAACATGGACTGAACCCAAATGACTTCAGATGTTTCATTTTCTAGAGATTTGTATTCTGTTTCTACACTTAGCCTGGAGATAGTTGCATGTTTCTTTGGACACTATGAAATTAAATTCGACCCACAAAATATAGCAAATCCATCGGTGGACCTTCTAGCCAGCCTAGCCTGCATCAGAGAATGCACTCACAGGAGTACAGGATGACTTGTTGAATGTGAGACCAAAAGCCATTGTATTCCTTACATAGCTCAGAACTCATATTGCTGATGTCCAATGAGCTGTAATGGGAGCATGAAAAAACTGGCAAATTTTGTTAACTGCAAAGGAAATGTCGGGTTGAGTTTTAGTCAAATACTAAAGTCCACCAACTATACTTCTGTAGCTAGTGATGTCCTCCTGATTCAGGGGTTCTTCTTCTACCAGAGACAGAGACTCTAAACTGATAGTGGTGTTGGTGATGGCTTACAGTTTGGCATGCCAATCCTATTCAACAAGTCTATTGCATACTTTTCTTCTGATAGATGAATATCCTTCTTAGTTCTCTTTACCTCAATTCCCAAAAAGAAATGCAGATCACGCGAATCCTTAAGAGCAAATTTTGAACTTAAATCCTTAAGCAAAGTTGTTACTGCCTCATTAGATGAACTAGTCATGATGATGTCATCAACATATATGAAAACAAAGATGGCGGTATGCAACTTGTTGTAATAAACAATGATGTGTCAGATTTTTTATGGAACAAAACCAAGAGCCTGCGACTTTGTACTTAACCTGGAGTACCAGGCTCTGGGGGCTTGCTTTAGACCATACATGGCCTTGTCAAGATTGCAAACATGGAAAAGTGCATTCTTGTTTTCAAACCCAGGAGGTTGCTTCGTGTAAACCTCCTCTTCCAAAACACCGTGAAGAAACGTGTTCTGCACATCTAGTTGTCTAAAACTCAATCCCCCGGAAATAGCAATGGACAGTACCTGAATGGTTGCAACTTTCACAACAGGACTAAAAGTGTCCTCATAATCAAAGCCATATCGTTGCTTGAATCCTTATGCTACTAATCTAGCATTATACCATCTTATTTACTTTTGATCATGTAGACCCATTTGCAATCAGTCAAATTTTTACCTTCATGCAGAGGCACTAAGTGCCAAGTTTTATTTTTCGGCGAGGCCATGTACTCCTCCTCCATTGTGGTTTTCCATCATGCATCACCAAGTGCATCACTCAAACTCTTAGGTTCACCACCACCTATTGAACATACCAGGCCATGTTTAGAAACATTTTCATTATTTATATGATTGATTACCCCACGTTGAAGACATGTGCGTGGGGGAGAACCATCCTGAACAGGAGCAGCAGCCACAAAGAACCAGTAGCTCCCCCTGGAGCAGAAAATCCAGGCACACCCGCACCTGCCATACCAAGGTGGATAATGCCGTACCAGAAGGTAGACAACCCGGGGTCGATCTCGAGGCAATTCTTGGCCCTGTTTGGATCCTGGGTTAGAATTAGTTTGGGTTAGTTTGGACTCAACTAACTCAAAAATATCCAAACAGGAGGGTTAGTTTGGGTTAGATGCATCCAACCCGCCAAAAAACTAACCCACCCAAGAGGTGCTTATTTGGGTTAGTTCTTCTCGGGACTATTAAAAAAACATTTTTTTCTCCCGCTCTCCTTGTAGCAGATTCCTTCCCACTTTCTCGAAGCTTCTCGTCCTCTCTCTCCCTTCCTCTCGCACCACTCGTAAAGGCGCTTCGCCGTATCCGCGCTCCCGTCTGCCGCCGGTAAGCAGCCCCGCCCTATCCTCCCGTTCCAACCCCGTCGTCTCCCCGCGGCCCGTCCGCCCGCCGGTAAGCAGTCGCGGCTCCTTGCGTGGCCCGTCCCCGTCGGCCTCGGCCAGCACGGCTCTTTGCGTGGGGACGGCGGATTCGGCCGGCGGGCTGTGCGATAAGCCAGCGCGGCTCCTTGCCAGGCTCGTCCCCGTTTGCGCCCAGCGCAGCTCTCGGCCATGGCTCGCCCAAAATAGCCAAATGATTGAGAAAGAGCATTTATTTTTAATCTAACCCTGTCATCCAAACACCTCTTTGGTTAGAGTTAATTCAAGATTAGTTCAGGGTTAAAATCTAACTCTAACCTCTAACCGAGTTAGAGTATCCAAACTGGGCCCTTGTCGCACAAGGTGACAGCACGAGTGAGGCAGCTGGTTAGGCCAACTCCACCGCGCGACCCTATCCTGTTCGCCCCCGTCCGTTCGGGGTAAAAGGGACAAACGAGACGGCCCAACGCGCGGGCGCAAACGGACTTTTGTCCGCTTTGTGTCCGCTTTCGACCCATCCGCGGCCCTAGTTTGCGCCGCTTTTGGGGTGAAACGGACACCACGCGGACACGCGGGTTGTCTGCGCGTGTCCTCCCCTGGCCCGCCCGTCGGTGGCACAGGACGGGCCTTTTTCTATCCGCCCCCCTTCCTCCCTCCTGCCGCATCCACTCCACTCTTCCCCTCTCTTCCCCTCGCCGCCGCCGGTCGCCCGCTGCCATTGCAGCCGTGCAACTCGGACGCGCGCTTGCCCAGCCCCTTCCTCTCGTCGCCGCCGAGCTACCCAAGCATGGCCACCTTGTTTGCGCGCCCGCCGGCCGAATTTGGGGCGGATCCGGTCGGTCTTGAGCTCGCCCGGCTGTGGGAGGCCGGGCCGCGCCATGGACTGGCCGGGAACCTCGCCGGAAGGCCCTGGCAGGGCCGCAAGGCCACATGCAGGCAGTGGCTCGTCCTCTAGCCGCTCGGATCTGCACCGTCGGTGGCCCGCCGGCAGATATGCGAATGGCGGTCGGCCGGGCTCGGTGCTTGCCCAAAAGCTCGTCGGCGCACCGTTGCCCCTCATCAAGTGCGACCACTGCCCAAGGGTGGTCGTGCGCCGCGTGTCTACAATGCCGGAGCATCCCGGATGGGTGTTCATCAAGTGCTTAAACGATGGGGTATGTGCTCTTTTAGCTTCGGTTTGTGCTTTCGATTAGACTAGTGGTGCTAACTTTAAGTTTTATTGTGTAGAACGGATGCAAGTTTTGGTATTGGGAAGAAGAGTACATCGATATGTTGATAGAGCGAAATGCATTGCATCTTCGTGCACTTTTAGCTAGCCTAGAGGCTTTAGATGAGACAAATGCACTTGTTGCTAGATTAGAGGCTAGGCACGATACTACGTTGCGAAGAAGCAACAAGGCACGATACTACGTGTGAGGAAGCAACGTCGACTTCTGGCTTGAAGAAGAAAGGAGGGTGCAACGTCGTGCCTCCTCCACAGATCAACAATGAGTGCATCGAGAAGGCGCTAACCCAACTCAAGGGAGTAGTTATGGAAGTTGGGTATCTTCTCAAATGTATTCTTGTGGTTCTTATTTTCTTTGGCCTTGCTTTATTAGTCAAAATATAATGATGTATTATCATGTACCAAAAATGAATGATAAAAAAAGTTAAGGACTTGCAAAGAAATATATACGGACAGAATGGGGCAAATGGATACGGCCGCGCGCTAGGCGCACGGCCACCACATCCCAGGATAGGCCCGGACACGACCCCAAATCCCTACCCAAACGGACAGAAATCGGACAAAGCGGACGTCCGTTTGGGGTCGCGCGGTGGAGTTGGCCTTAGGCTGACCCAGATTCGATGGATAGGTGCACGGTCGGCTCGTGCTGGTGGACCTCAGGTCCCACACGGCCCGAGTCAGGAGGCGGCACGTGGAGGTGGTCGCCAACCTCTGAGGGAGTGGAGTCTGTTTTAAACCTTGAGTTTGTAGAGGTGGTCGTAATCAAATCTTGAACTTTGAATCCCTGAAATCGGTACCCTGTATTCAGTGATCCCGGTCAATCTCAACCCAAAATCTGTTGGATGTTGTTTGGCGCACCAGGAAAAAGGCGATCCCAGTCGGGATCCCACACTACCCTCACTGACTATGTTGGCCCACATGTCATACCTATCTTCTTCACTCAACGGCTCAGCCCCGTAATTCTCCATTAAGAGGGAAAAACTGGGCACGCCGGTCCCGAGAGGATGCGGCTGTAGCCGGTCTCTTCGCCCGCGCCCGCTTGCAAGTTGCATCAGCCATGCTACAGCCTCGGCGGCGGGACAGGACCCTGCACCGCACCACACCAGTCTTCACCAACGACGGGGAAGAGATAAGTAGCGGCAGTGGTGCCCGTGTCGCGTGTTTTCCGACGCGATCAATCGATCTACAGCAGGCGTATATATATGTGCAGTTGGCTAGTGCAAAGCTAGCTACATACGTGTGCCTGTGTTTCGTAGCTAGGAAATCCATCCAGCTGCTTAGGCATAGCGTGTGCCTGTGGCCCTGTGCAAAGGCGGCGGCGAGAGTACGTGCGTATCGTCTATTTGTCTCTCGGCTGAAAGCAAATGGCTGTAGCTGGCTCGTACGTGCATCTGGTCGGAGCGTCGTTGTCGGGCTTGCGCCAACATCGACGCCGGCGGCCAGCCCAAGCACCCGCGCGCGCCCGCCGCTGCCCGTCGTCGTGCTGACCATAAAGGCCGAGACGTACAGCTCGACGTCAAGCTGGCGCGGGGGCGTAGGGCGGGCAGTTCCGGTTGTACAGGCCGTGGGGACAGCACCCGCTCCGTAGCTCAGTGCGTCATCGATGTCATCGCGCGTCGCGCCGCGGCTCACGCAACACCATACTGGAGGTCAGCCGTCAGTTCCAGAACCGGCCCGCGCGCCTGCTCACCGCTCAGATACAGTAGGCCGCCTCGTCACCGTCGAGATCGAGCTGCACACCACGCCCCCGACGTTCCTCTCCGGCAACAGCCGCACCTCATCGGCGCTTTTTTCCTTTCTTCCTCGGCGCTCCTCTCAGGCCACAGCCGCACACCGTCTCCCGCTGAGCCACCTCTCTAGCTACCACGCCGGCGCCAGACCCGAGCACACATGCACACAACACACGTTGTTCCTGATGTACGAAGACTTTTAGATGAATCTGTTGTCAGGTGAGAGGGGGGAAGAAAAGGGGAAAAAGATGAATATGACGTGTGGGTCGGGATTGTCCCTTTTCCGGTGCGACAAATAGGCCTAGGGTCGAGATTGACTGGGATCGTTGACTACATGGTGCCGAATTCAGGGATTTGAAGTTCAAGGTCTGATTACGACAATATATACAAATACAAGGTTTAAAATAGACTTTACTTCCTCTGAGGCCCCCACGCGCCTCATGGGAGAAGCTGGTTGGCTCCCCGCCCGACTTGGGAGGCAACAAAGCGAGCGCCCATGTGCGTAGAGTCTGGAGCAGATTTGTCGGCTGTTTCTGGCTGCTACGGTGCTGTCAGGGACCAAATCGCGCCACAGTCTACACATCATGCGCTGATCTCGGAACATAAAGGGCTATCGCCTTGAGCAACTTATCAACTTCCTCTACAGTCTACATGTCTGCAACGCAACACCGCCTGTGATGCTACCGCTACGACTGCAGGAGGATCTCAGCCCGTCAGCTGTTATTCTTTCTGTTAGAAGGGAGAGAGGAATTTGGTGAAATAGTTTTTTTTTTTGAGCAACTGCACCCTTTATTAAAAGTTCAAACTCATGAGGATACAGATAATTTCGGCAAGGTACTAAGCCACACGTGGCGCCCGGGGCTAAGAGAGGCAGCTGCCTTTGCTAAAGCATGTGCTTCTTCATTATTCTTCCTATTCTCATGCAGAAATTTTACATCCTGAAAAAGGCTCCTCTCATGCTTGATATCTTGTAGGATAGAAAAATATCGGCAAGGAACTACATCTTGTATGTTCCTTACTACCTCCAGGCAATCTGAAGCCACACAAATCGATTGGACCTGCAAATCCGAGGCGAGGGAGAGGGCCTCACAACATGCCTGTGCTTCGAGTATGGTCGGGTCGAGGCGGCCCTCGTAAATTATGGTCCAACGCGCGGGCGCAAACGGACTTTTGTCCGCTTTGTGTCCGCTTTCGACCCATCCGCGGCCCAAGTTTGCGCCGCTTTTGGGGTGAAACGGACACCATGCGGACGCGCGGGTCGTCTGCGCGTGTCCTCCCCTGGCCCGCCCGTCGGTGGCACAGGACGGGCCTTTTTCTATCCGCCCCCCTCCCTCCCTCCGGCCGCATCCACTCCACTCTTCCCCTCTCTTTCCCTCGCCGCCGCCGGCCGCCCGCTGCCATTGCAGCCGTGCAACTCGGACGCGCGCTTGCCCAGCCCCTTCCTCTCATCGCCGCCGAGCTACCAAAGCACGGCCACCTTGTTTGCGCGCCCGCCGGCCGGATTTGGGGCGGATCCGGTCGGTCTTGAGCTCGCCCGGCTGTGGGAGGCCGGGCCGCGCCATGGACTGGCCGGGAACCTCGCCGGAAGGCCCTGGCAGGGCCGCAAGGCCACATGCAGGCAGTGGCTCGTCCTCTAGCCGCTCGGATCTGCACCGTCGGTGGCCCGCCGGCAGATACGCGAATGGCGGTCGGCCGGGCTCGGTGCTTGCCCAAAAGCTCGTCGGCGCACCGTTGCCCCTCATCAAGTGCGACCACTGCCCAAGGGTGGTCGTGCGCCGCGTGTCTACAACGCCGGAGCATCCCGGATGGGTGTTCATCAAGTGCTTAAACGATGGGGTATGTGCTCTTTTAGCTTTGGTTTGTGCTTTCGATTAGACTAGTGGTGCTAACTTTAAGTTTTATTGTGTAGAACGGATGCAAGTTTTGGTATTGGGAAGAAGAGTACATCGATATGTTGATAGAGCGAAATGCATTGCATCTTCGTGCACTTTTAGCTAGCCTAGAGGCTTTAGATGAGACAAGTGCACTTGTTGCTAGATTAGAGGCTAGGCACGATACTACGTTGCGAAGAAGCAACAAGGCACGATACTACGTGTGAGGAAGCAACGTCGACTTCTGGCTTGAAGAAGAAAGGAGGGTGCAACGTCGTGCCTCCTCCACAGATCAACAATGAGTGCATCGAGAAGGCGCTAACTCAACTCAAGGGAGTAGTTATGGAAGTTGGGTATCTTCTCAAATGTATTCTTGTGGTTCTTGTTTTCTTTGGCCTTGCTTTATTAGTCAAAATATAATGATGTATTATCATGTACCAAAAATGAATGATAAAAAAAAGTTAAGGACTTGCAAAGAAATATATGCGGACAGGATGGGGCAAATGGATACGGCCGCGCGCTAGGCGCACGGCCACCGCATCCCAGGATAGGCCCGGACACGACCCCAAATCCCTACCCAAACGGACAGAAACTGAACAAAGCGGACGTCCGTTTGAGGTCGCGCGGTGGAGTTGGCCTGAGGCTGAACTAGATTCGATGGATAGGTGCACGGTCGGCTCGTGCTGGTGGACCTCAGGTCCCACACGGCCCGAGTCAGGAGGCGGCACGTGGAGGTGGTCGCCAACCTCTGAGGCCCCCACGCGCCTCATGGGAGAAGCTGGTTGGCTCCCCGCCCGACTTGGGAGGCTACAAAGCGAGCGCTCATGTGCGTAGAGTCTGGAGCAGATTTGTCGGCTGTTTCTGGCTGCTACGGTGCTGTCACGGACCAAATCGCGCCACGGTCTACACATCATGCGCTGATCTCGGAACATAAAGGGCTATCGCCTTGAGCAACTTATCAACTTCCTCTACAGTCTACATGTCTGCAACGCGACACCGCCTGTGATGCTACCGCTACGACTGCAGGGGGATCTCAGCCCGTCAGCTGCTATTCTTTCTGTTAGAAGGGAGAGAGGAATTTGGTGAAATAGTTGTTGTATTGGTTGAGCCTCGTGGGCATATATATAGGAGTACAAAGACCAACTTAGAGTACAAGACAAGGCAGGACCAAATCCTAATCTATCCTATACTTCCTAATAATCTTATACTCAACATCCCCCCGCAGTCACAAACGGTAGCGACGCAGACGGTGAGACTGGAGAAGAATCCGAAGGCAAGCCGACGAACACCCCCCACAGTCGTAACGGTCGACGCATCGCGGAAGTCGTGACTGGAATGGAAACCGACGAGGTTGCTCAAGCAGGCGGTAGCCCTTTGTGCCGTTTGTCGATGTAGCCGAGAGCGTGTGTGGTGGATCCGTGGTCGAGGTAGCCGTGCAAAGAATGCCGTGGTCGATGTCGAGTCAGGGTGGCCGGTGTCGAGGAAGTCGCCGTGGAGCCGCGGGCGCAAGGGGGCGCCGAGTTAGCATGGCGCACTGGTGTCGAAGTAGGGGTGCGCCAGGAAGATGATGTTGTTGACCACGCGTCACGGCGGGTTTGCCAAGCCCGGGGACACATCGTGGGCGAAGGCACGCACTGGTGTTGCCAGCACCGGGCATGCGTAGATGGACGAAGACGAAGTTGACGAAGCGCCGCACCACGCTTGCCAGGCCCAGGGACACGTCCTGGATGAATGCACGCGGCGTTGTTGCCAGCACCGGGCATGCGGAGACTGGGACCTGCACGAGCTGTACGCCATGTCGAAGAAGTCGGAGAGGCCAGCAGAGAAGAACTCGACGACGGTTCCGGCGTCCATCGGCGCGGGGCCGATGTCACCAACGGTGATCGGAGTAGACGAAGTGGTCGGGATAGATGACGGCGACGCTGGCGACAGACTGGTGCTTGGACGAAGACGAAGGGGTGGACGGGTGGTGGCGGCGGCTACGAAGGTAGCGGCGGCGGCGGCCAAAGAAGAGCGGCGGCGGCGGCCTGGCGGCAGCGGCGGTGGCTAGGTTAGGAGTGCGGCGGCGGTGCTCGAAGTAGGCGAAGAACCCTGATAGCGTGACGAAGACCGGCACGGACGGTGGCATTCCCGCGCCAAGGGAGACGGCGCGGCGCATACCATGGGAGGTCGACACGCGGGGACGGTGTAGTGGACCGCGGGCCGCGGCGCTACGGCCCGAAGGGGCGACGCAGCGGCCGTAGGCGGGTCGGGGCGACGGCGGGAAGACCTCTGGGCGGCGGCGGGGATAGTGGGCCGCGCTGCCCACTATCCTAATATATATAGAAGTACAAAGACCAATTTGGAGTACAAGACAAGGCAGGACTAAATCCTAATCTATCCTATACTTCCTAATAATCTTATACTCAACACTTTCTAATCTGACCATCCGCGCTGCTACTGTTGTTTGCAATGCTACCTGGGGGAGGGGGGTGATAGAGATATATTTGATAGTTAGAGATTGTCCCGGTATTAAATAGAATTATTTTCATCTTATGTTTAGAAGATGTCTTGCCCTCTAAGTCTTGTATTCAATATAATTGCACTCGAGGCTTGATAATATTTCCAACGTATTACGCCAACCATCCCTCCCTATCCCTTTTTACAAATGTATCACAGTCCCCAGATGACTTTGGATTCTGTTCGACCCAACCACGTGTCATGTATCTGTGGTTACGGGCTGCCCATGGTGGGCCAGAGAGAATCAAATGCACTGGACAAACAAACCTGCACCACGAAGCTCATGAACCAGAAACTGCACCAAACAAAGTCCGGTTGTGTCAACCGTGTACGCCTACGATTTCCAGGGGCTAAAGCTACACATGAGACCTCCTCTTCAGCGCCTTAGGCGCCCGTTCGCTTAGCGGGCGCCCGCGCAACAGCCTCGCGTGGGCCGGCCCAGCTAGCACTGTCGCTCCTTCCCTTCGTGCAGGTTTCGTACATTCGTTTTTTTGGTGTTCGTCTCTTCGTTCACAAAACAGAAAAACACATGGGTCTAAAATTTTCGAATTTGAAAAGATTTTACAATTTGGGAAAGTTCATCAAATTGTAAAAAAGTTCAGCGATTTTGAACACACAAATTTTATCGAATTTGAAAAAAAAGTTCACCGGATTCGAAAAAGTTCATCAAATTTGGAAAAAAAGTTCGTCGGATTTGAAAAAATTTCATCGAATTTGAAAAAAGTTCATAGAATTTTTTTTAAAAAAATGTCATAATGTTTGAAACAAAATATAGGCGAGCTCACATAGAGCCTCAACGTCGAAACAAAAAAAGGCCATAAAGCCACAACCGGCTGGCATAATAAAGATAGGAAAACTAATCGCCTATCCTATTACATGACCGCCATCCAAACCAGTTGAAGATATCCCGTGCTACCATCTCCCACCGGACAGATCCAGTAACCAAATGCTCTCTGGCCTCCGTCGGAGTGAGTAAGGACCACATACGGATCAGCGCCGTAGCACGGAATACAACCTGCAAAATATGAATAGTATTTATTCTGTTAAAAGCCAAGTCATTTCTGCAGTTCCAAATTGCACATAACAACGCACAAACTCCTACACGAATGTGTCTAGCTGTATCGGACTCTATCCCATCCAGCCACCGAACTCGGAGGAGTAATGTTAAAGGCAATTTGCACGTTGCGCCACAAAATTCTCGCCAACGGGCACTCAAAGAAGAGATGCTTAATGGTCTCGTCCCGATCACAGAAACTACACCTAGTAGATCCTGTCCAATTGCGCTTAACCAAGTTGTCCTTTGTTAAAATGACTTGTTTATGGACAAACCACATAAACACTTTAATTTTCAAAGGAACTTTTACTTTCCAAACATGTTTGGAACTAGGAATGACACTCGAGTTAATAACATCGATGTACATCGACTTAACAGTAAATTGTCCAGACCTAGTAAGTTTCCAACACAACTGATCGGGCTGATTAGCTAGCTGAACTTCCATCAGTCTATGCACTAGATGAAGCCAAGCTTCCCATCTATCACCAACAAGCACCCTCCGAAACTGGATATTAAGGGGAATGGACTGCATAATCGTTGCAACTAGCGCATCACGTCGATGAACAATACGATACAGGGTTGGGTACTGGAGCACCAATGGTGTATCACCAAGCCAAGTATCCTCCCAGAAACGGGTATCGTTGCCATCACCGACAATAAACTTTGTTCTGTTAAAGAAGGCTGCTTTAACTCTCATAACACCCTTCCAAAACAGCGAATCAGTTGGTCACACTGTCACCAGTGACAAAGTCTTGGAATACAGATACTTGTTACGGAGAATTTGCGCCCAAGTTGTGTCAGTCTCAACTGATAGCTTATACAGCCACTTACTGAGAAGGCATCTGTTCTTGACCTCATGATTCTCGATATCCAGACCCCCTTGGTCCTTTGGTCAACAAATAACATCCCACTTGGTGAGTCTATACTTTCTCTTTAGTTCATCACTCTGCCAAAAAAATCTTGATCGGTAGAAGTCCAGCCTTTTCCTAACCCCAACTGGAACCTCAAATAAAGATAGTAGGAACATCGGCATACTCATGAGCACCGAATTAATAAGAATCAACCGGCCATGTTTGCCCTTCCAGCAACTCAGTTTCTTCTCGAACCGATCTTCGATGCACTTCCACTCTCTGTTTGTTAGCTTAGGATGATGAATGGGTATACCTAGGTAAGTAAAAGGTAAAGACCCTAATTCACATCCAAACAATTGCCTATAAGACTCTTGTTCCTCCTTGACTCTACCAAAGCAGAACAACTCGCTTTTATGAAAGTTAATCTTTAAACCGGTCAATTGTTCAAATAAGCATAACACCAGCTTCATATTTCTCGCTTTTGCCAAGTCAAGCTTCATAAAGATGATTGTATCATCAGCGTACTGTAGAATGGACACACCCCCATCAACTAGGTTAGGCACCAAGCCACCCACCTGACCGGCCTCCTTTGCCCTACCTATGAGAATTGTCAACATGTCAACCACAATGTTGAACAAAATAGGGGACATTGGATCTCCTTGCCTCAGGCCTTTGTGTGTCTGGAAATAATTACCTATATCGTCATTCACCTTAATTCCAACACTCCCTTTTTGCGTAAAGGATTCTACCTGGCGTCGCCAAGCTTCATCAAAACCCTTCATGCGTAAGGCCTGTTGAAGGAAGGGCCATTTGACTTTGTCGTACGCTTTCTCGAAATCCACTTTGAAAACAACCCCATCCATCTTTTTCGTGTGGATTTCATGGAGCGTTTCATGAAGGACCACAACCCCCTCAAGGATGATCCTGTCCGGCATGAAAGCGGTTTGGGTAGGCTGCACAACAGCATGCGCGATCCGTGTGAGCCTATTAGTCCCGACCTTGGTGAAAATTTTGAAACTAACATTAAGAAGACAGATTGGCCTGAATTGCTCAATTCTCACAGCCTCTGTTTTCTTAGGAAGAAGGGTTATTGTTCCAAAATTGAGCTGAAAAATCTGAAGCTGTCCAGCGAAAAGATCATTGAACAAAGGCAACAAATCCCCTTTAATGATATGACAGCACTTCTTATAAAACTCCGCTGGAAATCCATCAGGGCACGGCGCCTTGTTGTTTTTCATTTGCGAGATGGCCTCAAGCACCTCTTTCTCACGAGAAAGGAGCCGCAAGAATATCATTATCCACCGCTGTGAGTTGAGGAACATCCTCAATCCTAGACTCATCCGGAGACACACAGTTCTCTTCTGGAGGGCCAAATAGCTGCTTATAATACTCTGTAATGTACAATTTTAGGTTTTCCTGTCCTACAATTGTACCTTCATCTTGCTCAAGCTGAAAGTTCTTCTTCTTTCTATGTTTACCATTAGCGATCATGTGAAAGAATTGAGTGTTCGCATCCCCCTGGACTACTCGCCGGACCTTGGCCCGCAACGCCCACTTCAACTCCTCTTCTCTAAGAAGTTCTTTCAGCCTCAATTCCGCCTCAAGCTTGGCATGAAGCTCCGTGCCCGACAGCACCGTGGTTTCTGCTTTTATATCTAGGGACTGAATAAGGGAAAGGAGCCTTTCCTTTTCGACCTTGTAAATTCCGCTAAGATGCTTAGCCCACCCATGCAGGAAACTCCTCAAATGTCATCAAGGAGGAGTACTGCGGCAAGATCAAGATCGCGCTCACCTTCACTGCGGAAGAGATAATCACACACACGTGCGCATGCGCACACATGCCCTTGACGTGTGGTGATAGTCGTGGTAGCCAGGAAAACGCGGAGGAGGAGAGCTATGGCGGCTGGAACTTTTATCTGCCTGAAAGCTAGTGCGCATCCACAACCAAGATAGTGCTAGCGTGTTGTATGTCATAATCACACCCGACAAAATGGAGAACTACTTTTTTCTTAAACGCAGTGCAGACATAGACACTCATACGCACATACATACACTCATCCATATAAATTATAAATGCACACACAATTCCTTTTGATCGACAGCTTGAGCTCCTTAATGCCGAAATGCTTATGATGTTTCGTTGTTGCAACCTACCTGTCTGCCAGAACCAGAGCCATGTAATGCCGTATAGACGGTTATAGTTCAAGAAACGAGTAAAATTAGAGAAAATCCAAATATATTTCGGCACGAATTAAACAATTCACAATTCTAGGAAGGCTAGGTTCTCAGGAAGTAAAACACAAAAGCAAAAATAGAAAAAAGGAAACAGGTTCAATACACCGAGGAGGTCCAATCGCATACTCGGAGTCGGACAATGGGACAAAAACCTCCTACCACTGTCCCCTTTGGTTGCAAGTTTCACGACAAACCCACCATATAATTAAGTTCACAACACAAGGTGGAAATAGCTTCGCAGCGGCAGTGTTCCTTCTCTTTTTTTTAAGCCGAAAAATGCTGCCATTGATCACTCTGGTTTTCTTCAGTTTTTCTCTTGGCCTTGATTGATTCCTAGCAGCCTAGCCTGTGAGCAGGTCATTGCCTCGTCGGCTTCGGTGCTTATAGTCTTAGGCTTCTTTTCCTTGGGCTCATGTTGACCATCTAGGTCTTTTTCATCTGCATCTGTAACTGTAAAAAAAAGTCAAATTAATAGGTAGGATGGAAAGAATAATGAAATCTCCCGCAAAAAAAAAAAAGAGGGAAAGAATAATGAGATGGAAGCAATTTTGTAAAAAGAAGGATGAGCTATGAGCTTATTAGTGCCTGAGTGCACGTCTTATACGTGCTCCCAAAAAATCATCATTTTTTCCTGATGCTTCCTCCTTGACGGTATTTCTCCACTATCTACTAAGAGCAAACGCACAATCTAAAAGAATTATTTTGTATATAAAAAAGACATCCTTGGGACATGGTGCAATAGTCATGATACATAATTTGAAGACCAATTTTGATTCACAACTCAAGAACAGAAAGAAAGATAAAAGTACACAGTTCAGATTTGTTGTGAGTATTATATGTTTGGCACAATTCACATCATTTTTATTTTTGTTTATTTATATATGGATCAAGTTTTGAAATTAAATTATGTGGGAACTTTAGATACATCTTGTCTCAACTTTGTCAGAAAATTCAGAAATGTGGGTTTGCATGGAAGCACCGTAAAAAAGATAAGAAACCACTAGATATCTTCTCAGATGTACTTAATGAGTCTCATTGTATGAAACTTTGGCGAGAACAATACTACTCAACGAGTTGTAAAAAAACAGGAGCAACAATTACCAAGCAGGTCTTTGTACTTCTTGGTGACACTCTCTGTCGGTTTCCAGGAATCTTTAGGACGTTGTCCAGTCCAGAAGTACTTCGTTGCATCCTTCTTCGTACGGAACACGAGATACTCAGAACTAGAAGGGTCGGTAAAATACTGCAGAAGACCAAAAGGATAATTAAAGAATAGAAAACTGAAACCAATGAAGAAAAATGGATAAGCACAGCGTGTGTTTGCAATTTGCATGCATATTTAACAAAAAAAAAAATAGGCCAATATGACATGTTTATATATACCGTGTCTTTCTTATTTTTCTTGTCTGGTCTGAAGTAGGTTTCCTTCACCCATCCAGCGGACAAACGCTCTGTGTAGAAGTCAAGCTGTGCAATCATCTATAATACATAAGACTGAATGTTAGCCAGTTCTTCAGAATTTAAAGCATTAAGATCACACTACAAGTATATGTGTGTGTTATGTAGAGATGTACATACGTTATCCTGAGAGCTGGTGTCGCATTCTAGTGCGTCTGGGTCTTCGCAGGCTCTAGGGCTCTTCCTCTTTTTTATTGGGTCTTCAAAGAGCAAGACGTCTTGTTTAGACACATCTTGTTTAGACCCATCTTCTTTGGATGGCAGTGGCATCTTTGGTACTCTTACTATTTTATCAAATAATTCTACATCGTCTTTGTTCGTCAATCGCACCCCGGAGGACTTATGGACAAAGAACTGCATGAGGGTATGTTCAAGTTTAGTGAGTTGCTTAGATGAACAAGTATCTTTGCTTGGTTCTCATCTGACCAATGGTGCATTCCAAGATTAAAAAAATCAGTTATACTATTAGCCATTTAATTTCTCACGCATATATAACTAAATACAATGATCCATCTATACCAAATCATTTTTAGAAAAAGAAAAGAGGCGTATGTGTGCAATGTCGCCGTCGTGGTTGTAACCATTACTACATCTTGGATGAATGTATAAATTAGGCTCTACACAATGAAATATGAAATGTCGGACATTTTCTGTTGCAAAAAGTGTCCAAACAATATAGTTTGCCAAGGCTAGCCACATAATCTAGCTATTCACCACCTGCTGGGAACTTATTAAACAAGTGCATTTCTTTGTTTTACATACCTTGAATATTTTTTTGTTCACCCCCTCCCCTTCAGCCCTTATCTCCATTGCCCAACCCTCTGGGATCCAGCTATAGTTGCCCTGAACATAGAACACAACCGTGGTTCACACCTGAGATCTCAACACCATCAACAACATCTATGTAAGTCTGTATCACACATAATTCATCGCTCACCTGTAGTGTCTTCACATCACCACACGTTGACCTCCCCTTGATTACACGCTTCTCGAACCTGCGGTATTGCGTGACCTTGTTCTTCATCATGGGCATCATGCTCGTAATAGGACATGTGTAGTACTACAAAAGCGTGCAAGAACGAAGAGGTCATTCAGTATATGTTGCTCATACTAACCTGGAAACAAAGTAGACCTGAACAAAACAACATGGGAGAACAGAGACGCACCTCGATGTTGTCATTGCCAAGGTGATGTGCCTTGATGATGGGTTTCTCTGCAGCCATCAACCTCTCTCCTCGCTTTTCTCTGTCGGACATCACCATCGACATATCTCAGTTAGTATCTCTCTCTCTCTCTCTCTCTCTCTCTCTCTCTCTCTCTCTCACACACACACACACACACACACACACACAATATCATTGGTGAAACTGAAGGTCCATTTCTGAAGGGTTGATCAATACATGAAAGTTGTCAACATTGTTGAGGCACAAAACATTAGTTTATAGGCCATCTCCATCCGAGGTGATATTGAACCTCCAAAGTTAGAATACAATCGCCTGATTCCATACAATCGCATACCTCCAAAGTTAGAATACAACATTGTTGAGGCACAAAACATTAGTCTGGTGTATGGCGTCGCTTATTCGGCCCTCAAGATGGATTTAAAAGAAAAATTGCCCAACAAGAAAGTTGTTCTCCTCACCAAATTGAACAACTTCGGTTTTTGTTTCATCTTAATTCAATGTACGTATGCGACCTCTAGAGGCAATGCAATATGACAATCTTTTGACCCTTGTTAAATTTTCTAAACTAAACAATCATGTCACTTGTACTCCCTCCGTCCGAAAAAGCTTGTCCCCCAAGTGCTAGATACATCCATTTGAGGAACAAGCTTGGGACAAGTTTTTTCGGGCGGATACATACATTTGAGGGACAAGCTTGGTGCTAGATACATCCATTTGAGGGGTAAGTTTTTTCGGACGGAGGGAGTATGTTCTATCAAACTTATAAATTGTAACAACCATATCACTTGTATGTTCATTTGGTTTTACACCATGTCAACATGTGCACACAATTCATTCATTTTAACTTGGTTATTTAACTTTCTATTGATTAACATTATATTCTCTATAGTTCATCATTTCAATTTTGAAGTTGATGACTAGAGGTTTACATGGTTGTATGAACCTTTTAGATCGTGTGAAGGCATGGGTAACTGATGGTCACATGCATCGACGGTGATGCAGAGCACATTGCGACAGTGGCGGAGCCAGCTCAAGCTTAGAGCCCGGGCAAGTTCTAACTACTGCCCGTTTAATTAGCTTTTGCCCAGACAAACTGTTAATCAAACCATTATTTTATACTATAGCTCCATGCACATGGAGCATGGGAGCCCGGGCAGCCGCCCCGGCTCGCCGGGTGCTGGCTCCGCCACTGCATTGCGAGTTAGTTACGACTTAGTGATATTTTTGTTTGTCACGCTTCATATGTTAGAGTTTGAGTTGTATGTTAGTGATGTTCTTGTTGTTCTTCACATAGTCTTCCTAGTTGTATGTTTGATTACAATCATGTATATATGTGCCTCAACTATTCGTATTTGAATTGAGATTCTGCTATTTTTGGGGTGTTTTTTTAAAGATATCACTGACTGGTCAATTGTGAAGTACTAGTTAGTGATGATGCCCTCTAAATTACATTACTAATGGTCCAGCCATCAGTTGTGAGTCAACACAGACCAGTTTTTGGCTGGCCAGTGATGCGGGTTGTGATCACTGACCTGGATGCACTGAATAACCATTTGGCTGATTTAGCAGCATTGTAGTAGTGTACACATCTTGACATCAAGACAAGAGAATGAGTATTCTGATAACAACAGGGGGATGCTATTGAAACTTTGTCTTGGAGTGGAGGAGATCATGGAAACACAAGCCCAATCTATACATCTTCTTTGTCCAAAAATCATAAACAATTCAAAAGGGTATTTTTGTAAATATGCAAACACTTGCATATTTATAAATATAACTCCCGAGAAATGGGATACGTCTATGTTACTTGACTAGGTGATGTAAAAAATAAATGAACATACACATGAACAGAGATATTACCCTTGAAGCATGGTCGGGGACAAAGACCGGTGTCTCTCCTGTTGAAAGGCCTGCAAGAACGATCAATCCCTAAAAATTCACCACCACAAAGGTTTTACATTGCAACAAAGTTTGACATGTAATACAAGAAAAAGATCACACTTAAACACAAATTGTTTTGAATGATACACACACACACACAGTGGTTTTTAGCCAAACAACTCATTTTTAGTAACTCACACATACACACATAAACACTTACATATCAAAATTGTACACTGAAATTTTCTTTATAGGACAATTTTGTAATGTCATACCATGTCTCTTTACATATAAAAATAGCAATAGGAAACAATTGCAACGTCATACAATGTTTCTTGACATAGCAAAATTAGCAATGGCATATGCAGTTTTCAAATATACAAAATTTGCATAGCAAATCTCAATCTCTCTTCTTATATTTATTCTCTCCTCCCTATTTCCTCTTCCCTTTTCTCTCTTCTCTCTTCCCTTTTATCTCTTCTTTTTTCCTTCATCTCTCTTCTCATTTATGACATCACATTTCATACGAACATGCAATTGCAACCAAGCAAAAAAATTGCAACCACTTCGCATATACGATGTACGTCACAACCATACAACCATTCATCGCAATTACAAATCACAAAAGGATTAAAATTTCATACAAAAATGGTGGCTTACCTTGGGGCGGTGACGACGATGAAGTGGCGGATGCAACCGGGGTGGAAGGCGGATCTCAGACGGCAGTGGACCTCGGCGACGGGAGGACGTGTCGAAGGAGGTGGGAGTATCTTGGAAGGCTTCAGCGAGGAAGCTTGGATGGGGCGAAGATAGGAGGATAAGGGGAGAGGAGGTGCACCGGGGGAAGGAGGGGTTGATGGTTCGCAGGGTTAAGAATTGGAGGCGGCGATGGAAGGTAAGGTCAGGGTCGGCGGCGGCGGTGGCAGAGGCAAGTTATAAAGGGGAGCTAGGGTTATATGCGGCGGCTTCAAAATTTGGGGATGAAATGGGTGTGGCTAGAGTTTGGGCCAAGTCCCAGGCCCAAATGTTTGGTTAGTGGCCAAGTAGAAACACTAGGGGAAAATTCCTTTTATTCCTTTTATTTCTTTTCTTTCTTTCCTTTTATTTCTTTTGTTCTCTTTCTTTTCCTTCTTTCTTTGCTTTGCTTTTCTTTCCTTTCTTTCTTTTCCTTTCTTTAGACTCCTCTTTTCTTTCTTTCTGAGTTTCTTTCTTTACTTTGCTTTTCTTTCCTTTTATTTATTTATTTGTTTTCTTTTCTTTCTTCCATTTTCTTTCTTTTCTTCTCTTCTTTTTCTTTCCATGACTCAGACCAATAAACTCCATATTGGCGGTCAAGTATTGCCACCTAGATGTTGGAATTCATTTTCGTTTCTTAGATAAGCTTAATAAAATATGATTTTTCACCCATTTCTACGTCTTTAGTCATCGCCTTGAGTAGAAGCAGATGCATTCATTTCCACTCCTCGGTGCAGACAGACGGTGCCAACACCAAGTCACTACTGCAAGAATGCCTAGCAGTGGCAGGCAAGGCTCTCAAGGGCGCCCGCTACGGACCTCCCGCCACTGCTAAGATGGCATCAGTGGCGGGCGAGGGCCTACCACGGGTTGCACTACTGTAGTGGCGGGCGGCTGGTACCGCCTGCCACAACTATTTGTAGCTACCGAGTGATGCATTTGTCTCTGCTCGCCACTGCCGTGCGTAGTAGCATTGGCATGCACCTTTGCGACTCGCTACTGGTAGTGATGTAGGCATATATAAGAATTGCTGCCGCGACGGTGTTATTCTGCTGTCGTGGCAGCATTTTAATGGCATTCTTGCAGTAATTTGCACATGATCATCCCATTGCATTACATATATAGAATATTGTCTTAGCATTCAAACAATCATATTACAATGGTGATACAATAATTCAGAGCATTAATGAAGCAAACATATAGTATAAGAAGTGGAGGGAAACAAATAAACATGCATGTCTCAACTCATATAATGAACAACGAATCACGCTGTTTTGAAGAGGTGTATGTATCAACTTGACTATTTGCTCGCAATCGATGACCGCAATATAGTTGGGGAACGTAGTAATTCAAAAAAATTCATACGATCACGCAAGATCTATCTAGGAGATGTATCGCAACAAGACGGGAAAGTGTGTACACGTACCCTCGTAGACAGAAAGCGGAAGCGTTTAGTAACGCGGTTGATGTAGTTGAACGTCTTCATGATCCAACTGATCCAAGTACCGAACGTACGGCACCTTCGTGTTCAGCACACGTTCAGCACGATGACGTCCCTCGTGCTCTTGATCTAGTTGAGGAAGAGGGAGAGTTCCGTCAGCACGACGGCGTGGCGACGGTGATGATGAAGTTACCGGTGCAGGGCTTCGCCTAAGCACTACGACGATATGACCGAGGTGTTAAACTGTGGAGGGGGGCACCGCACACGGCTAAGATATTGTTTGTTGTCCTTTGGGGTGCCCCCTTGGCCCCGTATATAAAGGAGGGAGGGAGAGAGGCCGGCGGCCAGGAGGGGCGCGCCAAGGGGGGAGTCCTAATTGGACTCCCAGTCCAAGTAGGATTCGCCCCCCACTTTTCCTTTCTTCCACCGGAGGGAAAAGAAGGAGGGGAGAAGGAGAAGGAAGGTGGGGCCCACGCCCCCACCCCTTGTCCAATTCGGTTTGGGTAGGGGGGAGGCACGCGCCACATCGTGGCCCTCCTTCCCTCTCTCCACTAAAGCCCACTAAGGCCCATTAACTTCCCCGGGGGTTCCGGTAACCACTCGGTACTCCGGAAAAATACTCGGATCACTCGGAACCATTCCGATGTCCGAATATAACCTTCCAATATATGAATCGTTACCTCTTGACCATTTCGAGACTCCTCGTCATGTCCTTGATCTTATTCCGGACTCCGAACAAACTTCGGTCATCAAATCACATAACTCATAATACAAATCGTCATCGAACGTTAAGCGTGCGGACCCTACGGGTTCGACAACTGTGTAGACATGATCGAGACACATCTCCAATCAATAACCGATAGCGGAACCTGGATGCTCATATTGGCTCCTACATATTCTACGAAGATCTTTATTGGTCAACCCGCACAACAACATACGTTGTTCACTTTGTCATCGGTATGTTACTTGCCCGAGATTCGACCGTCGGTATCATCATACCTAGTTCAATCTCGTTACCGGCAAGTCGCTTTACTCGTTTCGTAATGCTTCATTCCGCAACTAACTCATTAGTCACATTGCTTGCAAGGCTTATAGTGATGAGCATTACCGAGAGGGCCCAGAGATACCTCTCCGATACACGGAGTGACAAATCCTAATCTTGATCTATGCCAACCCAACAAACACCTTCGGAGACACCTGTAGAGCATCTTTATAATCATCCAGTTACGTTGTGATGTTTGATAGCACACAAAGTTTTCCCTCAGTATTCGGGAGTTGCATAATCTCATAGTCAGAGGAACATGTATAAGTCATGAAGAAAGCAATATCAATAAAACTGTAACGATCATAATGCTAAGCTAATGGATGGGTCTTGTCCATCACATCATTCTCTATTGACGTGATCTCATTTATCAAATGACAACACATGTCTATGGTTAGGAAACATAACCATCTTTGATTAACGAGCTAGTCAAGTAGAGGCATACTAGGGACACTCTGTTTTGTCTATGTATTCACACATGTACTAAGTTTCCGGTTAATACAATTCTAGCATGAATAATAAACATTTATCATGATATAAGGAAATATAAATAACAACGTTATTATTGCCTCTACAGCATATTTCATTCACATACGTCTTCGACTCGGTGAAGTCATTTCTCATCTCGCTCTGGCTCATAGTGGAACTTTCCGAGCATAATTGGTTTGATGCCAACATTCTGCATATATTGCCAATATTTGGCAAGCCAACATTTGGCAAAATCAAAAGTCGCCAAAATTTGGCAACCTTTTATGAGATTGAAAAGAAAAGTTGGTATCCAACATTTGACATGTGCCAAATATTGGCATGCCAACTTTTGGCATCGAACCAATTATGCTCTCTGCCCTCATTTAGAACCTCTTTGTTAATGATCTTTGGCCAACACATTTTGGACGCGCTCATACTCCGTTAATAATTCCCCTATGTCTATGTCTCTCTCCATCTCTTCGGACCACTTGACGATCTGGCTATGTTTTTGCAAATATTTGCTTTTCTTCAAAAAGTCGTCTATGATGGCCATGGCACAATAGCAAGACCTATGACAGGATTTGGCATTTGGTTTTTGATAGCAACAAGCGCTAGTGAAGAACTTAAATTCCAAATGCTCTGTTATCGTCTCGTGGTAGTTCTTACACTTGGCTAGAGAATCATTTAGAACCTTCTTCAATCTAGTCCATTGCTTTTTAGGGTGTCTCTTCGAATCGAAGAAATAAGCCAAGCCCTGCGTCGGCAGTAGCGTGATTACGATCCAATATCGGCCGCTGCGCAAAAAAAAGAAATTAGCATTGATGAGATCAAACCACGAGGTCATTTATATGTTTCAAAATAAATGAGTGAACGTTAACGACTTACTTGTCGCGGTATGGCACAAGTGAGGTGTCCTTACGTGGATGATTCGCAAGTACGCACGGGAACCGTAGTCCGAGAAGAGCTCCTGGCTATTTGTGGTTTCTAGGTTGTGGTATCGCATGTAAAAAGGATCAGGTAAGGACACTTTACTATGTTGGAGTAGGGGATCTGAAGCTTCATGAAGTACCCAAAGCCTCATTAACTCTAGGGAGACTGCGCTGATAGAGAAGCTATTCGCATGAATCACCTCATTAAAGACCAAACCAATTTTCCTGGCCGGAAACTCTTGGATGAAAATATAACCTTATGTGACCTTGGCTATGTATCCATGTTGGCCTTCTTTTGATTAATCTACAACATCGGCGTGTAGAACTTAAAGATCGGGCCACCTCGCTGGGTGATCCATGATGAGTGGGCCGCATGGACATGCTTGGGGCCACCGTCATTCGGTGGCATCGGGTGCGCACAAGCCCGCATGCCCGAGCCTAGCCGAGCCCGCCTGTCGGTGTGTACACCCCGCACCAGGCTCGTCCGGTCGCGACAAGCGGGTCATGCGTTGCAATCGCTCCACTGGCCCGTGTGTGGGGCCAGGTGCCTGTCTTAGATGGCTCGTACATGGGGCCAGGCATCCAGGACATGTACATGGGCAACCCGGCTCGGCGGTCCATGTCGGGTAGCTTTGGTCGGGCAAGCGGGGCATAGTGTGTGCGCCTAGCTCTGTGGGTGTTTTTTTAGGGTACTCTGTGGGTGTTGCTTTGTCCGTGCAAGCATTGTTCTCCACGAGCTAGACATGCGCACTCTGCCTGGTGCGCCCAGCCGACTGCGTGTAGAGATGTCCAGTGCTACCTCTTGAGGTTGTGTTGGTTTTTCCCTTAAAGAGGAAAGGGTGATGCAGCAAAGTAGAGTAAGTATTTTCCTCAGCTTTTGCGAACCAAGGTATCAATCCAGTAGGAGACAATGCGCAGGCCACCGAGTACCTGCACAAACAAACACCAACTTGCATCCAACGCGATAAAGGGGTTGTCAATCCCTTCACGGTTATTTGCAACGTGAGATCAGATAGAGATGGATAAACGGTAAAATAATACTTTTGGTATTTTTGGTTTATGGAACGAAAAGTAAAAGATTGCAAAGAAAGTAAATAGGAAACTAAAATTATAGATCGGAAACTTATATGATAGAAAATAGACCCGGGGGCCATAGATTTCACTAGAGACTTCTCTTAAGATAGAAATTATTATGGTGGGTGAACAAATTACTGCCAAGCAATTGATAGAAAAGCGCAAAGTTATGACAATATCTAAGGCAATGATCATGAACATAGGCATCACGTCCGTGTCAAATAGACCGACTCCTACCTGCATCTACTACTATTACTCCACACATCAACCGCTATCCAGCATGCATCTAGAGTATTAAGTTCATAAAGAACGGAGTAACGCCTTAAGCAAGATGACATGATGTAGAGGAATTAACTCAAGCAATATGATGAAAACCCCATCTTTTTATCCTCGATGGCAACAATACAATACGTGTCGGTTCCCCTTCTGTCACTGGGATCGAGCACCGCCAGATTGAACCCAAAGTTAAGCACTTCTCCCATTGCAAGAAAAACCAATCTAGTTGGCCAAACCAAATCGATAGTTCGAAGAGACTTGCAAAGATATAAAATCATGCATATAAGAATTCAGAGAAGATTCAAATAATATTCATAGATAAGCTTATCATAAATCCACAATTCATTGGATCTTGGCAAACACACCGCAAAAGAGTATTACATAGAATAGATCTCCAAGAACATCGAGGAGAACTTTGTATTGAGAAACAAAGAGAGATAAGAAGTCATCTAGCTACTAGCTATGGACCCGTAGGTCTATGGTAAACTACTCACGCTTTATCGGAGAGGCAATGGTGTTGATGTAGAAGCCCTCCGTGATCGAATCCCCTCCGGCAGGACGCCAGGAAAAGCCCCTAGATGGGATCTCATGGGTATAGAAGGTTGCGGCGGTGGAAAAGTGGTTTCGTGGCTCCCTCGGAAGTTTTTGGGATATTTGAGTATATATAGGAGGAAGATCTAGGTTAGGGGGTCATCGAGGGGCCCACAAGGTTGGGGGGGCACGCCCTCCACCCTTGTGGCCGCCTCGTGGGCTCGTGGCTCTTCTGACTTGCACTCCAAGTCTCCTGGGTGTCTTCTTGTCCAAGCAAAATCATCGTGAAAGTTTTATTCTGTTTGGACTCCGTTTGGTATTCCTTTTCTGCGAAACTCTAAAACAAGGGAAAAACAGGAATTGGCACTGGGCTCTAGGTTAATAGGTTAGTCCCAAAAATCATATAAAATAGCATATTGATACATATAAAACATCCAAAACAGATAATATAATAGCATGGAACAATCAAAAATTATAGATACATTGGAGACGTATCAAACATCCCCAAGCTTAATTCCTGCTCGTCCTCGAGTAGGTTAATGGTAAAAATAGAATTTTTTATGTGGAATGCTACCTAACATATTTATCCATGTAATTCTCTTTATTGTGCATGAATCTTCAGATCCGCAAGATTCAAAACAAAAGTTCAATATTGACATAAAAACAATAATACTTCAAGCATACTAACACAATAATTATGTCTTCTCAAAATAACATAGCCAAAGAAATCTTATCCCTACAAAATCATATAGTCTCGCACAAACCCGATGACAAGCCAAGCAATTGTTTCATACTTTTGATGTTCATAAACCTTTTCAACTTTCACGCAATACATGAGCGTGAGCCATGGACATAGCACTATAGGTGTAATAGACGGTGGTTGTGGAGAAGACAAAAAGAAGGAGTAGTCTCACATCAACTAGGCGTATCAATGGGCTATGGAGATGCCCATTAATAGATATCAATGTGAGTGAGTAGGGATTGCCATGCAACGGATGCACTAGAGCTATAAGTTTATGAAAGCTCAGAAAGAACACTAAGTGGGTGTGCATCCAACTTGCTTGCTCATGAGGACCTAGGGCGTTTTGAGGAAGCCCATTGTTGGAATATACAAACCAAGTTCTATAATGAAAATTCCCACTAGTATATGAAAGTGATATCATAGGAGACTCTCTATCATGAAGATCATGGTGCTACTTTGAAGCACAAGTGTGGCAAAAGGATAGTAACATTGTCCCTTCTCTTTTTTTCTCTCATTTTTTTTGGGCCTTCTCATTTTTTATTTGGCCTTTTCTCTCTTTTTTTTATTTCCTCACGTGGGACAATGCTCTAATAATGAAGATCATCACACTTTTATTTACTTACAACTCAAAAATTACAACTCGATAGTAGAACAAAATATGACTCTATATGAATGCATCCAGAGGTGTACCGGGATGTGCAATGAATCAAGAGCGACATGTATAAAAATGATGAATGGTGGCTTTGCCACAAATACGATGTCAACTACATGATCATGCGAAGCAATATGACAATGATGATGTGTGTCATAATAAACTGAATGGTGGAAAGTTGCATGGCAATATATCTCGGAATGGCTATGGAAATGCCATATGGTGGCTATTTTGAGGAAGGTATATGGTGGGTGTATGGTACCGACAAAAGTTGCGCGGTACAAGAGACGCTAGCAATGGCGGAAAGGTCAGAGTGCGTATTATCCATGGACTCAACATTAGTCATAAAGAACTCACATACTTGTTGCAAAAATCTATTAGTCATCGAAACAAAGTACTACGCGCATGCTCCTAGGGGGATAGATTGGTAGGAAAAGACCATCACTCGTCCTCGACCGCCACTCATAAGGAAGACAATCAAAAAATATCTCATGCTCCTACTTCGTTACATAACGGTTCACCATACGTGCATGCTACGGGACTCACAAACCTTAACACAAGTGTTTCTCAAATTCACAACTACTTAGTAGCATGACTCTAATATCACCATCTTCATATCTCAAAAAATCATAAGGAATCAAACGTCTCATAGTATTCAATGCACTTTATATGAAAGTTTTTATTATATCCCTCTTGGATGCCTATCATATTATGACTAATTTTATAACCAAAGCAAATTATCATGCTGTTTTAAAGACTCTCAAAATAATATAAGTGAAGTGCGAGAGTTAATCAATTTCTATAAAATAAACCACCACCGTGCTCTAAAAGATATAAGTGAAGCACTAGAGCAAAGTTGCCTAGCTCAAAAGATATAAGTGAAGCACATATAGCATTCTAATAAATCACGATTCATGCGTGTCTCTCCCAAAAGGTGTGTACAGCAAGTATGGTTGTGGAAAACTAAAAAGCAAAGACTCAAATCATACAAGACGCTCCAAGCAAAACACATATCATGTGGTGAATAAAAATATAGCCTCAAATAAAGTTACCGATAGACGAAGACGAAAGAGGGGATGCCTTTCGGGGCATCCCCAAGCTTAGGCTCTTGGCATCGTTGAATATTACCTTGGGGTGCCTTGGGCATCCCCAAGCTTAGGCTCTTGTCACTCCTTATTCCATAGTCCATCAAATCCTTACCCAAAACTTGAAAACTTCATAACACAAAACTCAACAGAAAATCTCGTAAGCTCCGTTAGTATAAGAAACTAAATCACCATTTTTGGTACTGTTGTGAACTCATTATTTATTTATATTGGTGTAATATCTACTGTATTCCAACTTTTCCATGGTTCATCCCCCCGATACTAGCCATAGATGCATCAAAATAAGCAAACAACACGCGAAAAACAGAATCTGTCAGAAACAGAACGGCATGTAGTAATCTGAATAGTTCACATACTTCTTTAAATCCAAAACTCCTGAAAAATTAGGAAGTACTAGGCAATTTGTATATCAATCTACTGTAGAAAATTCATAATTTTTCGACGCTTCTGTGATTTTTAACAATTCTGAGACTGAGCGCATAAATTTCGGTTTTTTCAGCAAGATCAAATCAACTATTACCGTAAGCTATCCAAAAGGTCTTACTTGGCACAAACACTAATTAAAACACAAAAGTGTATCTAACCAGAGGCTAGATGAAATATTTATTGCAAAACAGAACCTAAAAAGAAAAAATAAAAATAAAATTGGGTTGCCTCCCAACAAGCGCTATTGTTTAACGCCCTTAGCTAGACATAAAACACGAATAGATCTAGGTATTCTCATCTTTGGCATGCAATCCATAAGGTGGGTCTCATAATGGATTCATAAGGCAATTTAATTTTCTTTCTAGGGAAGTGTTCCATGCATTTCCTAAGCGGAAATTGAAATCTAATATTTCCTTCTTTCATATCAATAATTGCATCAACCGTCCTAAGGAAAGGTCTACCAAGAATAATAGGGCATGTAGGATTGCAATCTATATCAAGAACAATGAAATCTACGGGCACATAATTCCTATTTGCAACAATAAGGACATCATTAATTCTTCCCATAGGTTTCTTAATAGTGGAATCTGCAAGATGCAAATTTAAAGAGCAATCATCAAATTCACGGAAACGTAACACGTCACATAAATTTTTGGGATCGTGGAAACACTAGCACCCAAATCACGCAAAGCATGGCATTCATAATCTTTAATATTAATCTTAATAGTAGGTTCCCACTCATCATAAAGTTTTCTAGGAATATAAACTTCCAATTCAAGCTTTTCTTCAAAAGATTTCATCATAGCATCAACGATAAGTTTAGTAAAAGCTTTGTTTTGATTATAAGCATGAGGAGAATTCAACATGGATTGCAACAAGGAAATAAAATCTATTAAAGAAAAATTATCATAATTAAATTCCATTGATTCAAGATCCAATCACTTTAAGATTTTCATCATTATTTAAAGCCTCTGGTTTGGCCGCCATTTTATTTACTAAAGTAGCTTGTTTATCAGAAATTTGACCTACTAAATTTTCAAGATGTGCAAACTAAGATCTCAAACCATAGAATTCCTTAGACATATCATCAAGCTCTTTATTCATGTATTCCATAAAACTTTTCTGCTCCTTGAGTTTGTTTCTAAAGAAATTGTTATGCTCAAATTGCAAAGACATGAAGCTTCTAACATTATTTTCAATTTTGTCTAACCTCCTAAGGTGAGGGTGAACATTTTTTGGAGGAGACATTGTGACAAAGTAAGCAATTCAACACACGAGCACAGAAAAAGCAAGCGAAGACGAACGGAATAGAGGCGAAGAAAAGGCGAATATTTTCGAAAATCGTTTTAGAAGTGAGGGAGAGGAAAACGAGAGGCGAATGGCGAATAATGTAATGTGAAGGATGAGAGTTTATGATGGGTACTTGGTATGTCTTGGCTTGGCGTAGATCTCCCCGGCAACGGCACTAGAATTATTCTTGCTACCTCTTGAGCTTGTGTTGGTTTTTCCCTTGAAGATGAAAGGGTGATGCAGCAAATAGAGTAAGTATTTCCCTCAGCTTTTGAGAATCAAGGTATCAATCCAGTAGGAGACAACGCGCAAGCCACTGAATACCTGCACAAACAAACACCAACTTGCACCCAACGCGATAAAGGGGTTGTCAATCACTTCACGGTTATTTGCAACGTGAGATCTGATAGAGATGGATAAACGGTAAAGTAATATTTTTGGTATTTTTGGTTTATGGAACGGAAAGTAAAAGATTGCAAAGAAAGTAAATAGGAAACTAAAATTGTAGATCAGAAACTTATATGATGGAAAATAGACCCGGGGGCCATAGGTTTCACTAGAGGCTTCTCTCAAGATAGAAATTATTATGGTGGGTGAACAAATTACTGCCGAGCAATTGATAGAAAAGCGCAAAGTTATGATGATAGCTAAGGCAATGATCATGAACATAGGCATCATGTCCGTGTCAAGTAGACCGACTCCTGCCAGCATCTACTACTATTACTCCACACATCGACCGCTATCCAGCATGCATCTAGAGTATTAAGTTCATAAAGAACGGAGTAACGCCTTAAGCAAGATGACATGATGTAGAGAAATTAACTCAAGCAATATGATGAAAAACCCACCTTTTTATCCTTGATGGCAACAATACAATACGTGTCGGTTCCCCTTCTGTCACTAGGATCGAGCACCACAAGATTGAACCCAAAGCTAAGCACTTCTCCCATTGCAAGAAAAACCAATCTAGTTGGACCAAACCAAATTGATAGTTCGAAGAGACTTGCAAAGATATCAAATCATGTTGGGGAACGTAGTAATTTCAAAAAAAAATCCTGCGCACACGCAAGATCATGGTGATGCATAGCAACGAGGGGAGAGTGTTGTCCACGTACCTTCGTAGACCGAAAGCGGAAGCGTTAGCACAACGCGGTTGATGTAGTCGTACGTCTTCATGGCCCGACCGATCAAGCACCGAAACTATGGCACCTCCGAGTTCTTGCACACGTTCAGCTCGATGACGTTCCCCGGACTCCGATCCAGCAAAGTGTCGGGGAAGAGTTCCGTCAGCACGACGGCGTGGTGACGATCTTGATGTTCTACCGTCACAGGGCTTTACCTAAGCACCGCTACAATATTATCGAGGAGAACTATGGTGGAGGGGGGCACCGCACACGGCTAAGAGATCTCAAGGATCAATTGTTGTGTCTTTGGGTGCCCCCTGCCCTCGTGATATAAAGGAGCAAGGGGAGGCCGGCCGCCCTCTATGGCGCGCTTCAAGAGGGGAATCCTACTAGGACTCCAAGTCCTAGTAGGTTTCCACCCAAAGGAGAGAGGGGAAGGAAGGAGAGGGAGAGGGAGAAGGAAAGGGGGGCGCCCTCCCCCCCTCTCCTAGTCCAATTCGGACCAGAGGGGGAGGGGGCCTGCGGCCTACCCTGGCCGCCCCTCTCTCTCTCCACTAAGGCCCATCGAGGCCCGTTATTTTCCCCGGGGGTTCCGATGACCCTCCGGCACTCCGGTTTTATCCGAAACTTCTCCGGAACACTTCCGGTGTCCGAATATAGTCGTCCAATATATCAATCTTCATGTCTCGACCATTTCGAGACTCCTCGTCATGTCTGTAATCACATACAGTACTCCGAACAAACTTCGGTACATCAAAACTCATAAACTCATAATATAACTGTCATCGAAACCTTAAGCGTGCGGACCCTACGGGTTCGAGAACTATGTAGACATGACCGAGAACCATTCCGGGTCAATAACCAATAGCGGAACATGGATGCTCATATTGGCTCCTACATATTCTGCGAAGATCTTTATTGGTCAAACCGCATAACTACATATGTTGGTCCCCTTCTCATCGGTATGACGGTATGTTACTTGCCCGAGATTCGATCGTCGGTATCTCAATACCTAGTTCAATCTCGTTAGGGAAGTCTCTTTACTCGTTATGTAATGCATCATTCCGTAACCAACTCATTAGCTACATTGCTTGCAAGGCTTATAGTGATGTGCATTACCGAGAGGGCCCAGAGATACCTCTCCGACAATCGGAGTGACAAAACCTAATCTCGAAATACGCCAACTCAACATGTACCTTTGGAGACACCTGTAGAGCTCCTTTATAACCACCCAGTTACATTGTGACGTTTGGTAGCACACAAAGTGTTCCTCTGGTAAACGGGAGTTGCATAATCTCATAGTTATAGGAACTTGTATAAGTCATGAAGAAAGCAATAGCAACATACTAAAAACGATCAAGTGCTAAGCTAACAGAATGGGTCAAGTCAATCACATCATTCTCCTAATGAAGTGATCTCGTTAATCAAATGACAACACATGTCTATGGTTAGGAAACACAACCATCTTTGATTAATGAGCTAGTCAAGTAGAGGCATACTAGTGACTTTAAGTTTGTCTATGTATTCACACATGTATCATGTTTCCGGTTAATACAATTCTAGCATGAATAATAAACATTTATCATGATATGAGGAAATAAATAATAACTTTATTATTGCCTCTAGTGCATATTTCCTTCAGTCTCCCACTTGCACTAGAGTCAATAATCTAGATTACACTTTAATGATTCTAACACCCATGGAGTCTTGGTGCTGATCATGTTTTGCTCGTGGAAGAGGCTTAGTCAACGGGTCTACAACATTCAGATCCGTATGTATCTTGCAAATCTCTATGTCTCCCACCTGGACTTGGTCCCGGATGGAATTGAATCGTCTCTTGATGTGCTTGGTCCTCTTGTGAAATCTAGATTCATTTGCCAAGGCAATTGCACCAGTATTGTCACAGAAGATCTTCATTGATCCCGATGCACTAGGTATGACACCTAGATTAGAAATGAACTCTTTCATCCAGACTCCTTCATTTGCTGCTTCCGAAGCAGCTATGTACTCCGCTTCGCATGTAGATCCTGCCACGACGCTTTGTTTAGAACTGCACCAACTGACAGCTCCACCGTTCAATATAAACACGTATCCGGTTTACAATTTAGAATCGTTCGGATCAGTGTCAAAGCTTGCATCGACGTAACCATTTACGACTAGCTCATTGTCACCTCCATAAATGAGAAACATATCCTTAGTCCTTTTCAGGTATTTCAGGATATTCTTGACCGCTGTCCAGTGATCCACTCCTGGATTACTTTGGTACCTCCCTGCCAAACTTATTGCTAAGCATACGTCAGGTCTGGTACACAGCATTGCATACATGATAGAACCTATGGCTGAAGCATAGGGAATATCTTTCATTTTCTCTCTATCTTCTGCTGTGGTCGGGCATTGAGTCTGACTCAACTTCACACCTTGTAATATAGGCAAGAACCCTTTCTTTGTCTGATCCATTTTGAATTTTTTTCAAAACTTTATCAAGGTATGTGCTTTGTGAAAGTCCAATTAAGCGTCTTGATCTATCTCTATAGATCTTGATGCCTAATATGTAAGCAGCTTCACCGAGGTCTTTCATCGAAAAACTTTTATCCAAGTATACCTTTATGCTATCCAGAAATTCTATATCATTTCCAATTAATAATATGTCATCTACATATAATATCAGAAATGCTACAGAGCTCCCACTCACTTTCTTGTAAATACAAGCTTCTCCAAAAGTCTGTATAAAACCATATGCTTTGATCACACTATCAAGGCGTTTATTCCAACTCCGAGAGGCTTGCACCAGTCCATAAATGGATCGCTGGAGCTTGCACACTTTGTTAGCACCTTTTGGATCGACAAAACCTTCCGGTTGCATCATATACAACTCTTCTTCCAGAAATCCATTCAGGAATGCAGTTTTGACATCCATTTGCCATATTTCATAATCATAAAATGCGGCAATTGCTAGCATGATTCGGACAGACTTAAGCATCGCTACGGGTGAGAAAGTCTCATCGTAGTCAACCCCTTGAACTTGTCGAAAACCTTCCGCAACAAGTCGAGCTTTGTAGACAGTTACATTACCATCAGCGTCAGTCTTCTTCTTGAAGATCCATTTATTCTCGATGGCTTGCCGATCATCGGGCAAGTCAACCAAAGTCCATACTTTGTTTTCATACATGGATCCCATCTCAGATTTCATGGCCTCAAGCCATTTTGCGGAATCTGGGCTCATCATCGCTTCCTCATAGTTCGTAGGTTCACCATGGTCAAGTAACATGACTTCCAGAATAGGATTACCATACCACTCTGGTGCGGATCTCACTCTGGTTGACCTACGAAGTTCGGTAGTAACTTGATCTGAAGTTTCATGATCATTATCATTAGCTTCCTCACTGATTGGTGTAGTCGTCACAGGAACCGGTTCTTGTGATGAACTACTTTCCAATAAGGGAGTATGTATAGTTATCTCATCAAGTTCTACTTTCCTCCCACTCACTTCTTTCGAGAGAAACTCCTTCTCTAGAAAGGATCCGAATTTAGCAACAAAAATCTTGCCCTCAGATCTGTGATAGAAGGTGTACCCAATAGTCTCTTTTGGGTATCCTATGAAGACACATTTCTCCGATTTGGGTTCGAGCTTATCTGGTTGAAGTTTCTTCACATAAGCATCGCAGCCCCAAACTTTAAGAAACGACAACTTTGGTTTCTTGCCAAACCATACTTCATAAGGCGTCCTCTCAACGGATTTTGATGGTGCCCTATCTAATGTGAATGCGGCCGTCTCTAAAGCATAACCCCAAAAGTTAGCGGTAAATCAGTAAGAGACATCATAGATCGCACCATATCTAGTAAAGTACGATTACGACGTTCGAACACACCATTATGCTGTGGTGTTCCGGGTGGCGTGAGTTGCGAAACTATTCCGCATTGTTTCAAATGTAGACCAAACTCGTAACTCAAATATTCTCCTCCACGATCAGATCGTAGAAACTTTATTTTCTTGTTACGATGATTTTCAACTTCACTCTGAAATTCTTTGAACTTTTCAAAAGTTTCAGACTTATGTTTCATCAAGTAGATATACCCATATCTGCTTAAATCATCTGTGAAGGTGAGAAAATAACGATATCCGCCACGAGCTTCAACATTCATCGGACCACATACATCTGTATGTATGATTTCCAACAAATCTGTTGCTCTCTCCATAGTTCCGGAGAACGGTGTTTTAGTCATCTTGCCCATGAGGCACGGTTCGCAAGTACCAAGTGATTCATAATCAAGTGATTCCAGAAGTCCATCAGTATGGAGTTTCTTCATGCGCTTTACACCAATATGACCCAAACGGCAGTGCCACAAATAAGTTGCACTATCATTATCAACTCTGCATCTTTTGGCTTCAACATTATGAATATGTGTATCACTACTATCGAGATTTAATAAAAATAGACCACTCTTCAAGGGTGCATGACCATAAAAGATATTACTCATATAAATAGAACAACCATTATTCTCTGATTTAAATGAATAACTGTCTCGCATCAAACAAGATCCAGATATAGTGTTCATGCTCAACGCTGGCACCAAATAACAATTATTTAGGTCTAAAACTAATCCCGATGGTAGATGTAGAGGTAGCGTGCCGACCGCGATCACATCGACTTTGGAACCATTTCCCACGCGCATCGTCACCTCGTCCTTAGCCGATCTTCGCTTAATCCGTAGTCCCTGTTTCGAGTTGCAAATATTAGCAAGTAACCAGTATCAAATACCCAAGTGCTACTGCGAGCATTAGTAAGGTACACATCAATAACATGTATATCACATATACCTTTGTTCACCTTGCCATCCTTCTTATCCGCCAAATACTTGGGGCAATTCCGCTTCCAATGTCCAGTCTGCTTGCAGTAGAAGCACTCAGTCTCAGGCTTAGGTCCAGATTTGGGTTTCTTCTCTTGAGCAGCAACTTGTTTGCTGTTCTTCTTGAAGTTCCCATTCTTCTTTCCTTTACCCTTTTTCTTGAAACTGGTGGTCTTATTGACCATCAACACTTGATGCTCCTTCTTGATCTCTACCTCCGCAGCCTTTAGCATTGCGAAGAGCTCGGGAATAGTCTTGTCCATCCCTTGCATATTATAGTTCATCACGAAGCTCTTGTAGCTTGGTGGCAGTGATTGAAGAATTCTGTCAATGACACTATCATCAGGAAGATTAACTCCCAGCTTGAATCAAGTGATTATTATACCCAGACATTTTGAGTATATGTTCACTGACAGAACTATTCTCCTCCATCTTACAGCTATAGAACTTATTGGAGACTTCATATCTCTCAATCCGGGCATTTGTTTGAAATATTAACTTCAACTCCTGGAACATCTCATATGCTCCATGACGTTCAAAACGTCGTTGAAGACACGGTTCCAAGCCGTATAGCATGGCACACTGAACTATTGAGTAGTCATTAGCTTTGCTCTGCCAGACGTTCTTAACGTCGTCAGTTGCATCTGCAGCAGGCCTGGCACCCAGCGGTGCTTCCAGGACGTAATTCTTCTGTGCAGCAGTGAGGATAATCCTCAAGTTACGGACCAAGTCCGTGTAATTGCTACCATCATCTTTCAACTTAGCTTTCTCAAGGAACGCATTAAAATTCAACGGAACAACAGCACGTGCCATCTATCTACAACAAACATAGACAAGCAAAATACTATCAGGTACTAAGTTCATGATAAATTTAAGTTCAATTAATCATATTACTTAAGAACTCCCACTTAGACAGACATCTCTCTAGTCATCTAAGTGATCACGTGATCAAAATCAACTAAACCATGTCCGATCATCATGTGAGATGGAGTAGTTTCAATGGTGAACATCACTATGTTGATCATATCTACTATATGATTCACGTTCGACCTTTCGGTCTCCGTGTTCCGAGGCCATATCTATATATGCTAGGCTCGTCAAGTTTAACCTGAGTATTCTGCGTGTGCAACTGTTTTACACCCGTTGTATTTGAACGTGGAGCCTATCACACCCGATCATCACGTGGTGTCTCAGCACGAAGAACTTTCGCAACGGTGCATACTCAGGGAGAACACTTCTTGATAATTAGTGAGAGATCATCTTAAAATGCTACCATCAATCAAAGCAAGATAAGATGCATAAAGGATAAACATCACATGCAATCATTATAAGTGATATGATATGGCCATCATCATCATGTGCTTGTGATCTCCATCTCCGAAGCACCGTCGTGATCACCATCGTCACCGGCGCGACACCTTGATCTCCATCATAGCATCGTTGTCATTTACGCCATCTATTGCTTCTACGACTATCGCTACTGTTTAGTGATAAAGTAAAGCAATTACAGGGCGTTTGCATTTCATACAATAAAGCGACAACCATATGGCTCCTGCCAGTTGCCGATAACTTCGGTTACAAAACATGATCATCTCATACAATAAAATATAGCATCACGTCTTGACCATATCACATCACAACATGCCCTGCAAAAACAAGTTAGACGTCCTCTACTTTGTTGTTGCAAATTTTACGTGGCTGCTACGGGCTGAGCAAGAACCGTTCTTACCTACGCATCAAAACCACAACAATAGTTCGTCAAGTTGGTGTTGTTTTAACCTTCGCAAGGACCGGGCGTAGCCACACTCGGTTCAACTAAAGTTGGAGAAACCGACACCGCTAGCCACCTCTGTGCAAAGCACGCCGGAGAACCGGTCTCGCGTAAGCGTACGCGTAATGTCGGTCCGGGCCGCTTCGTCCAACAATACCGCCGAACCAAAGTATGACAATGCTGGTAAGCAGTATGACTTGTATCGCCCACAACTCACTTGTGTTCTACTCATGCATATAACATCTACGCATAAAACCAGGCTCGGATGCCACTGTTGGGGAACGTAGTAATTTCAAAAAAAAAATCCTACGCACACGCAAGATCATGGTGATGCATAGAAACGAGAGGGGAGAGTGTTGTCCACGTACCCTCGTAGACCGAAAGCGGAAGCGTTAGCACAACGCGGTTGATGTAGTTGTACATCTTCACGGCCCGACCGATCAAGCACCGAAACTACGGCACCTCCGAGTTCTTGCACACGTTCAACTCGATGACGTTCCCCGGACTCCGATCCAGCAGAGTGTCGGGGAAGAGTTCCGTCAGCACGACGACGTGGTGACGATCTTGATGTTCTACCGTCGCAGGGCTTTACCTAAGCACCGCTACAATATTATCGAGGAGAACTATGGTGGAGGGGGGCACCGCACACGGCTAAGAGATCTCAAGGATCAATTGTTGTGTCTTTGGGGTGCCCCCCTGCCCCCGTATATAAAGGAGCAAGGGGGAGGCCGGCCGGCCCTCTATGGCGCGCCCCCCAAGAGGGGAAGTCCTAGTAGGTTTCCACCTAAAGGGAGAGAGGGGGAAGGAAGGAGAGGGAGAGGGAGAAGGAAAGGCCCCCCCGCCTCCTAGTCCAACCGGACCAGAGGGGAGGGGGCGGCGCCCCCCGCCCCTCTCTCTCTCTCTCTCCACTAAGGCCCATTAGTTCCCCCGGGGGTTCCGATAACCCTCCAGCACTCCGGTTTTATCCGAAACTTCTCCGGAACACTTACGGTGTCCGAATATAGTCGTCCAATATATCAATCTTCATGTCTCGACCATTTCGAGACTCCTCGTCATGTCTGTAATCACATACGGGACTCCGAACAAACTTCGGTACATCAAAACTCATAAACTCATAATATAACTGTCATCGAAACCTTAAGCGTGCAGACCCTATGGGTTCGAGAACTATGTAGACATGACCGAGAACCATTCCGGGTCAATAACCAATAGCGGAACCTGGATGCTCATATTGGCTCCTACATATTCTACGAAGATCTTTATCGGTCAAACCGCATAACAACATACGTTGTTCCCTTTGTCATCGGTATGTTACTTGCCCGAGATTCGATCGTCGGTATCTCAATACCTAGTTCAATCTCGTTACCGGCAAGTCTCTTTACTCGTTACGTAATGCATCATTCCGTAACCAACTCATTAGCTACATTGCTTGCAAGGCTTATAGTGATGTGCATTACCGAGAGGGCCCAGAGATACCTCTACGACAATCGGAGTGACAAAACCTAATCTCGAAATACGCCAACTCAACATGTACCTTTGGAGACACCTGTAGAGCTCCTTTATAATCACCCAGATACGCTAGACGTTTGGTAGCACACAAAGTGTTCCTCCGTAAACGGAGTTGCATAATCTCATAGTTATAGGAACTTGTATAAGTCATGAAGAAAGCAATAGCAACATACTAAAAACGATCAAGTGCTAAGCTAACGGAATGGGTCAAGTCAATCACATCATTCTCCTAATGAAGTGATCTCGTTAATCAAATGACAACACATGTCTATGGTTAGGAAACATAACCATCTTTGATTAATGAGCTAGTCAAGTAGAGGCATACTAGTGACTTTAAGTTTGTCTATGTATTCACACATGTATCATGTTTCCGGTTAATACAATTCTAGCATGAATAATAAACATTTATTATGATATGAGGAAATAAATAATAATTTTATTATTGCCTCTAGGGCATATTTCCTTCAAATCATGCATATAAGAATTCAGAGAAGATTCAAATAATATTCATAGATAAGCTGATCATGAACCCACAATTCATCGGATCTCGGCAAACACACCGTAAAAGAGTATTACATGGAATAGATCTCCAAGAACATCGAGGAGAACTTTGTATGGAGAATCAAAGAGAGAGAAGAAGCCATCTAGCTACTAGCTATGGACCCGTAGGTCTGTGGTAAACTATGCATGCTTCATCGGAGAGGCAATGGTGTTGCTGTAGAAGCCCTCTGTGATCGAACCCCCTCCGACAGGACGCTAGAAAAGACCCCTAGATGGGATCTCACGGGTACAGAAGGTTGCGGCTGTGGAAAAGTGGTTTCGTGGCAACCCCGGAAGTTTTGGGGATATTTGAGTATATATAGGAGGAAGATCTAGGTTAGGGGGTCACCGAGGGGCCCACAAGGTCGGGGGGCGTGCCCTACCCCCTGGATGCGCCCTGCACCCTTGTGGCCGCCTTGTGGCTCTTATGACTTGCACTCTAAGTCTCCTGGGTGTCTTCTGGTCCAAGAAAAATCATCGCAAAAGTTTTATTCTGTGTGGACTCCGTTTGGTATTCCTTTTCTGTGAAACTCTACAACAAGGAAAAGACAGGAACTGGCACTGGGCTCTAGGTTAATAGGTTAGTCCCAAAAATCATATAAAATAGCATATTAATGCATATAAAACATACAAAACAGATAATATAATAGCATGGAACAATAAAAAATTATAGATATGTTGGAGACGTATCATCCAGCAATCTGTGAGGGCTGGGGGCGCTTGTCTGGGTCTTCTAGCTACCCGGCTGTTCGGCTAGCCGGCTGTGAGGATGGCCATTTAGCCTGTTGTGCTGCCTGTGGGAAGCGCTTGCCTGGCCCTTTCGGCTACCCGGTTGTTTGGCTAGGGCATTATGTCGGTTTGCCGTGGCCCTGGCGTGTCTTGGGTGTTTTGGTCTTTTCCTTGAGGCGGTTACATTTTTCTACAAGTTTGCTGCTTTACGGGCAATTCAGACGTGGCGTCCATTGCCCATCCTCTCCCTTTCATTTGCATGTCTCGCTCCAGAGGGCTTTGCTCATTGTAGACGGCGATGTTTTTCGCTCGTCTGGCTTAATCTACATCTTCGGCGGGAGATGGAGGAGTTCGTAGAGGAGGAGATGGAGGGGCCTGAGCCCATCGAGGACGACAGGCTAATGGGGGATGATCTTGCGGACGTGCTTGCGTCAGTCGAGTAATCGGTGTTGCGGTTCAGCATGCGGGCTACCACATTGCATTTGACGCCGAGGATGCTCAAAGAACTTATTTGTAGTATTTTATATGTGCAGTTTGCTATTGTAATGTTTTGTGAACATCTGTCATTTCCCCGTCTTTATGCTAGTTTCATATGCAGTTGTACTCTGTTTTTAGTATTAATTATATAATGAGTGCGGTGAAAAAGCATAGTTTAAAAAACCGAAACGGTGGTCAAACCGGTAAGACCTACGGTTCAGGTTTTTACTTATCGGACCGTTGGTTCACTAGTTCGATTGCTGGTTTTTTACAATCAAAAAATATATTTAGAGTAATAATATGTGCTAATATACAATTAAAATAGGGTTAAATAAAAATGGTTGTTGAGGTGGTTATTGGCCAGAGGATAGGCCAATGCCCATGACTTGGGACGAACCCCACTACTTGTAGCAATATTTTTAGGAGTTTCTCTCTAAACCGGTTCGACCACCCGGTTTATTAGCTGGTTCCACGGAAAAACCGCCCTAGTTGGTCTTTTGTGCTTACAAAACCGAGAGGATCTTCGGTTCCGGTTTTTCCCGATTCGACCGCTGGTCCAGTCCAGTTTATTTTAAAAAAAATGGGACCAACCCTCGTTGGCATTTATTTATGAAGAACTCATGAAGACCACGCGCCCAAGCCGTGACTTGAACTCGGGTGGGTTGCAAGAACCTCACAATTGCCCAAACCAACGGTCGATGCCAACTATGAATCTGTTTTAGTATTAACTAATAGTCTGTTTCATAATGTAAGATATTTTTTGATACTAGTATAGTGTTAAAAAACGTGTTATATTATAGGACGGAGGGACTAATACAATAATACAATGTTACCCGTGAAAAAAAGTCCATAGTGATTTTAGCCCCAACGTGTCTCCTACGTGGGGGTGTGGATACGAATTTGCGTGCAGTGCGCCACTCCGGGGCCGCCACGTGGCCGGAAGCACGTCGAGGTGGCTGACGTGGCGCCCGGTCGTCGGCCCGCGCCGACCCGCGTGGGACGACGTCATCCCCGTCGTCGCCGTCGCCGCCTCGTGGCCTCGTGGGGGGAGCGAGAAGAGATAGAGGAGCAGCCCCGGCGCATCTGGATCCGCGCCGCAAAGCTGACTTCTTTCCCCGCCGCACGCATCCTCCTCCACCTCCTCCCGGGGGCGCTATATCACGCGGCCGCCGCGAGGAGGTGCGCCCCGTCCCTCCTTCTTCTTCTTCGTAGCAGCTTCAGCAGGAGGAGGAAGATGGCGGCGGCGAGGAAGAACGCCGGCGTGCTCGCGCTCTTCGACGTCGACGGCACCCTCACCGCGGCCCGCAAGGAGGTGACGCCGGAGATGCTCGAGTTCATGAAGCGCCTGCGCGAGGTGAGGCCGAATGCGACCCTGTCTGTCGTTCTCTCGTTTCAGTTTCTTTTCCGTGCAATTCTCAGGCGAGATTGCTCACTGTGTGTACGGGTTTGGCACTCTGGTTTTCTTCCTGGAGCAGAATGTGACCGTCGGCGTGGTGGGCGGATCCGATCTGGTCAAGATCTCCGAGCAGCTCGGCAAATCAGGTACCCACCCTGCTTGGATTCAGCAGGACACTCTGCTTGGATTCAGAGTTCCCCCATGGCCATAACCGCACTGTTTACTCACCTTGTCTGTAACTGTAACTGCAAGAACTGAGCTTGATATCTGTTCTCCCCGCTGCAGTCATCACAGACTACGACTACGTCTTCTCCGAGAACGGCCTGGTCGCGCACAAGGGCGGCAAGCTCATCGGGACGCAAGTAAGTGCCCATGCCGCATAATGCGCGCTGTTTTAGCACAGGTGTACTGATGTTACCGGAGATATTGCATAATGATGTACAACTGAATTTTGCCTGGTGTTCTTCACTCTGCAGAGCTTGAAAACGTATCTTGGAGATGACCAGCTTAAGGTGAGCCTATGTTGTGTGGCCTTCTTTCGTGCGCTGTTGTTGTAGGTGAGTTTTGAGGCCTTGGTAGTGATGTTATGTGTTATTTGCAGGAATTCATTAACTTCACTCTTCATTACATTGCGGACTTGGATATCCCAATTAAAAGGTCGGTGCAGAATCATGTCCAAGAATTCCCTCAGGCGCTTGCCCTTTACTGACCGGTTAAAGTAAATGTTTGCACAGGGGTACATTCATAGAGTTCAGGAGTGGAATGATCAATGTGTCGCCTATAGGGAGGAACTGTAGTCAAGAAGAACGTGATGATTTTGAGAAGTATGATAAGGTACAGATTGTCTTATAAGAACAAGTAGTTAGTTATAATCAGAAAGGGGAAATAGCTACTAGAAAAACATGAAACTGAACCGACTCGTTTTGTTTAGGTACATAACGTTCGGCCTAAAATGGTGTCAGTGCTTCGCGAAAAGTTTGCACACCTGAACCTGACCTTTTCTATTGGAGGGCAGATCAGTTTTGATGTAAGTGTTCTAAACTCATAAAAATCTGCTAGAAATCTTCAGTCTGGTATTTACTACTGCATCACTGAATTCAGGTATTCCCACAAGGCTGGGACAAAACCTACTGCTTGAGATATCTGGAAGATTTCAAGGAAATCCATTTCTTTGGGGACAAAACCTACAAGGTAAGAGATATATACTTTAGTTGTGCAGTGCTTCCAAGTAAAAAATCTCCTTTTCTTTTGTTAAGTACCTTTGTGCACACAAGATGTTGTTTGATAAACTTTTCAAGCCACTGTTAACGACATCCCATTCAATTACTACAAACTTAGCTGTACTGTATATATACTACAAACTGAAACTGACATTCTTTTTTCCTTTCATTATATTTAATAGGGTGGCAATGATCATGAGATATTTGAATCTGACAGAACAGTTGGTCATACAGGTATGCTAGTTGTATGTTAAAAGCTATTCTTCTGATGGTTATGAAATCTAGGAGGCATTTATATTTATATATAGAACATCCCTGAACAATTTTGCATGATAAGAAATATTGTAGCTTAACAGGAGATTTCTCGAATGGCTGGTTAATAAATAAACAGGAGAGACAGAGAGAACCTCTTTGTAGCAAACGAAATTATTGGTTGCCAACTGATTTCATATTTGGCATTGTGCTCAAGCATGAGGGCAGTATCATTAATATCCAACCACTCTGAATTGTTGATGATCGAGCTGTAGTGGCTGTCAGAAACTACCTTTTCACCATCATATCTAATCATCCGGAGTAGCACCTTTTCAATTCATATTCGTCCCTGAAGAGTACACCTCGGGCTGTAACCGAGTAAATAATAGGGCATCAATGCTCCTTCAGAAACATTACGCAGCTCCCATTGTGATTTAGTTGCGAACATTACTCTGTTACTCCACTTTTTTAGTGAGACTAGAGCTGGTGTCTGGCCCAGTTTTTTAGCCGAGTCCAACCCATGATTTATTTATCGGGATTCGGTGCTGACTGACCGTTTACATGTGCAGTTACCAGCCCCAATGACACGGTGCAGCAGTGCAAATCCATCTTCCTCTCGGAGTGATCGCCAGACTACCGTGCCATTTACGCTCATTTGTTCACCCCGCATCCCTCGAACGCTCCCCGTTTCGGAATAATTCCCCTGTAGATCTCCCTTTGAACTCGGTACATTTTTTGCGTTCCTCCCTGTTGGGAGCAGTTTATCGCCATTGTTGTTGTAAACAGAAACTGTATTGGTATACATACATTCACAAACAGCGGATTTTGTATACGCGCATTTGGCGCAAATGTATGAGGGCATGTTTGATCTAAGATATTTCCTGCTCAGCCCACTTTTCGTTGTTTGGTGTGGTGCGTAAGGTCTACATTTTTTCCAGGGAAAGTCTTCTAGCGCATTCTATTGATTATCAAACGGAGTTGCGTCGTTCAGAAGCAAAGGCAAGAGGGAAACTAGGGGCTTGATTCACAAAAAACTGTTCACTAATTCGGAAAAGTATCCCAGCAAGCCGAAGTTTTGTTTTATTTTGACTTTTTCCCCATACTGTCTTTCTATTTTGTGGGTTTTATTTGAATATAAAGTGTTCACTAATTTGCAAAAGGAATCGCGAATTTAAAAATGTTAATGAATTCACAAAAATGTTCATGAATTTAAAAAAATTGGTGAATTAAAAAAATGGTTAAGGATCCAAAAAATGTTTTATAATTCAAAAACTGTTGTCACTAAAAAAAGTTGTCCATGAATTCGAAAATATGTTTGCGAGTTCAAAAATTGAGAAAGTCCGTGAATTCGAAAAATATTAATGAATTTGAGAATGTTCGCCGATTTAAAAAATGTCTGCGAAATTGAAAAAATGTCCGCATATTAAAAAAAATGTTCTTCAATTCAAAAAAAAATCACAAAATTGAGAAAGTTTTGGAAACGTTCGTAAATTCAAAAACGATAACGGGTTTTGAAAAATTTCTATAATTTTGAGAATGTCCACGAATTCAAAAACGTTCATGAATTCAAAAATTGTTCACAAAATTGAGAGAGTTAGCAAATTCAAAAAAAATGTTCGTGTCATATTTTGCAGACTTCGTGGCCCAAACACGAGAGCCCGTCGGCCTGAGCCTAGCAAGGCAGCAGCCCACTCCTCCCATCAGTTCCTCTCCTCTCGCTCAAAAGAAAAAAAAAACAGTTCCTCTCCTGCCGCCAGAGAGAGGCGAGGCGCCGCCACACGGGCACACGGCCGCTCCCCTGCCAGACGTCGCCGATCGGCCCTATCAGGTGTCGCGGCGACGCCGACGCCAGCAAGCCCGATCCCATCACGGCGCCGGCCGGCTCACCTCCAACCTGCAGGTGCAGGGTGCCGTAGCAAGTTAAGCAAGGTACAGTTGACCTTCCTGCGAAGATGAAGCTGAACAAAACTGATGCATACAGTGCTTCTGTTTATGCTGCCATACATGTCAATTCATGTTCTTGTCAGCCATACAATACAATTGATGCCAATTCATGTTCATGTCATGTCGCCATTAATTGATGCAAATCATGCAATGGCAATGCTGCTTCGGTGCTTCCTGCTTATATACAATACAATTGAATAATTTGCTGCCATTGCGTCCAAATTTGCGCATGTGCAATATATTTCCTCAACTGGAATGCTGCGAGACTTGATTGAGCCATGTATGTTATTCTTTTGCCGAAAATTGAGCTTAAACTTTCCACCATTTTTTGCTGGCTGCATATGTACGTATTTCCCTTTCCTGAACCGCATGCGTTTGCATAAGGTTGCACTGTGTGATTGCCAACACCGTTTCTTCATGATTGAAGCAGTTTCATTTATTCGTGTGTATCTAGGGTTTCTGCAATGTGTATACCTGTGATTTTGATTATTTAGCATTGCCCTTGCTCTTTGTGGATTCATGCAGCCGTCCTGTTTGTTGAAATGCCGGCACCAACATCCATTCCCCGTGGTTCCAAGAGTGCGAGAGGCAACGGGAATGGTGTCGACAGGCTCAGCAGCCTATCCGACGATCTGCTCCACCATGTGATGTCCTTCCTGCCGATGCCGGAGGTTGTGCGCACAAGCCTTCTCTCACCAAGATGGCGCTTTCTTTGCTGCTCTACACCGTTCATCCGCATCGACGGCAAAGACTTCGTGGATAATAGCAAGTTGGAGAATTTCATTGATTGCTTGCTGCTCTTGCGTGACTATACCGCTTCCTTGGATGAAGCCCGAATCTCTCCCCGCTGCGTTGATTGTACCAAATGTTCGGTGTGGATTCGTCATGCCATAATGCACAAAGTTCGTGTCCTTGATATTTCTGGACCTCTCAGTTTGGATAAGACAGCAATATTTCCTTCTCAGCACCTCAAAACAATCAGGCTCCAAGCTGCCATGTTGAGACATGGGTTTTTTAGGCCGTTGAACTACGACTGCCCTGTGCTTGAACATTTAGGGCTGGAGTTGTGCACTTTCTGGGGCCCTGAGGAGATCTCATCAAGGTCACTCAAGGTTCTGCATATCAGTCAGTGCTACCTCACCCCCAGTCTCCTGATTTGTGCTAGGAACCTTACCAATCTCTCTATCCTTGACACAGACATTGGTGGTATAGTAACTAGGGATCTGTCTTGTCTGGTAACAGCTTCGATTAGTCTAATACCCAAATATTTTTGTCATAAGTATGCAGTATTGGATCATCATCTACATCTACTTGATGGCCTTTCACATGCGACAACGTTGGAGCTGCATGAGCCATTACATGAGGTAAGAATGGGTTCTTTTCTTTTCTTACCAATATGATGAAACATGCCCAATGTTGCTATTAGTCTAGGAATGCTTCGTATATGTTGGTATTATGTTTTCTTTGCAACCTTGTAACATGTTGCTTTCGTGTGTGGTGAATGAATTTGAAGCGCGCATTTGAGGGAGGTCTGCCAACATGCCCAATTTTCAGCAACCTGACAAGCTTGGTGCTGGGCGATTGGGTCATGACTGCTGACTTCTACCCATTGCACCGCATTCTCCAGCGCTCGGACAAGCTGAAGGAGCTAACTGTGAAGCTCAAAATGGTACTTGCTCAGAAGTATGTCCAAGTACCTGTTGGTCTGATAGAACTCTTACTGATTCTACCTTCATGTTGATATTCTGCAGGAGGAATGCAGCAGATGCAAAGCCTCGCCGTCAACAAGGAGAGCGCCGCCATCGGGCTCAGGCAGCTACCCTTGCATCGAGAGGATCAAGATCTACTGCCAGAAAGACCATCCAAGGGTCGGTGAGTTGGTGCAGGCGCTGCTACCGGTTGCCAGCAATGCGAAGATCAGCATCGAGCGGCCCTGATCCATGCTAATCAAGACCTCGTTCGCAAATTTGATTTAGTAGATACAGAGTGTTTTGGAGACGCCGACATTGCCCATGGGTGTGATGGTTGTTGGATCTGAGCTGCTTCGTCAATATAGGCTGGTTGGATATTGACACTAGGTGCGTTGATGGATTCTGGAGAATTGCCTTCTCTGTACAATATGGCTGAGAAAAATCTTTGGAATGCGTATATGAGCTTCTGAATTATTAGCAAATTTGTGTTTCCCTTATTAGCAAATTTGTGGTTCCCTGATTATATTAATTAGCCATCAACTTCCAAAAGATAAACTAGCTAGCTTTTGACTAACAATCTTTCAACTTACATGTGCTGGGGGGAAAAAGAATATGGATATGGGCATCTGTAGAAAACAATTTGGGCTTTCACCATGTACATTAAAGGATTCTCTCTGCTTTCAGAAAATGACGCTTTTTGCTAATACATTACTGATCACAGATGTTTTGATAATTTTATAGCTTAACAATTACAAATATCAGGTGGTTTGTTCTTACAAAAAAAGTGTTTTCTCAGATTTGCTTAACAAAAACCAAAATGACACTATTCACATTAGAATTTGTCTTTTTTGTTGTTGATGTGCATTTTGAATTTTGGCTTGAAATTCTTACAGATAGTAGACATGTGTCTTGCTAACACTCATAATTGTTTGAATTTTTTGAAGCATTTAAAAGTGGTTTTGAAGAAAATGGTAGCCACGCCCCGGAGCTAGATTTCTAGCAAACTTCGCTAAACTATGAGCTTCGAAATTAACACTACGACTTTCAAAAATAAAGTTACAGGAAAATTGAACCGATCTAGACTATCTCATTGATAATTGCTCCGCGGAGACCATGCTGCCCTTCGTGATGTCTTCCACCACCTGCTTGAAATCCGAAGATATGATAAAGCTTTGGAGTTGAAGATCTTCAGCCAGAGATATGGCTTCGCGACAAGCTATCGCCTCCAACGTCGCTGGGTCACTGACTCCGTACACAACTAGCGCTGAGCTTCCCAAAAAATTGCCGTCTCTATCCCTGCATATCGTTGCTGCCGATCCACCTCTTTGGGCGCGTACTCCTGTGTCCACGTGATTTTTAGCAAAATTTTCCGGAGGAGCCCTTGGCCGATTAATGGTTCCTGCCTGCACATTAGCCCCTCTCCGCTGTACTGGTTGCTCCGCCCGCAAGACATTCAAGTCAGCAATAAAGCAAGAAATGAAAGATTGTATTGCATGTGGGGATTGAAATATAGCTTCGTGGATGGCTTTCCTCCTGGAAGACCAGATTGCCCATAGAGTGATTGCAGTAAGAACGAACTGTTCATGCGATAGTGTTTCTAGCAGCGAGAAGAGCCAGTTCTTTGCGCTTGGTTCAGTGTTCACCACTAGCTTGCTTCCGAGATCCTCATCGATGAGAGCCCACGTGCACCTAGATATTGTACACTCAAGGAGGGAATGCCGCCATGAATCCGGCGCACCACATATCCCGCATAGACTCGAAGTAGACATGTGTCGATGGGCACATACATCCTCTGTTGGTAGCGAGTGCTTAGGAACATACATACTTTAGCTGGTACCTCTGTCCGCCACAAAGTTTTCCATGATCCGTCCTCCAAGTGATCTGGGCCGTGTGGCTGGTTGGATCTGGGCCATCGGCAGGCCGCGTGTCCAGCGTGGTTACGCTCCAATGGCCTGCGTTTATTGTCTGCCTTGATTTTCTTGTCTTTATTTATTTCTGGAGATTCTCAAAAAAAAAATTATTTTTGAAGATTGTCTCAGGAAAAATATTTCAGAAGATTCTGAAAAGAAAATTTATTTCTGAAAATCTCTGGAAACCATAGACTGCCGCGCGCACATAGGAGTTACAAAAACCAACTCACAAGGAAACTCCAAACCGACTTAAGTTGAGCTTTCCTATTCTACTTGCAGAAAGGCATCGGACAGCTTTCTAAACTACTCCCTCTACAAAGAAATAATGATATAAACTCTCTTATATTTCTTTATGGATGGAGTAATAATCAACTGGCAACGTTGATCGCAATAGTACTAATCCCAACCGAACACTCTCCGGTGCCCTCTTTGATTCGCGATTTTATTTATCCCCTAGTCTCGTGACTAGGGTTTATACTTCCTATAGCAGTGAACCTGCCATGAATCGCGACATATTGCAGCAGCTGCACCAACATACATCATGATCGTGAGAGATCCCTGCATCGACATTGAATTTAGCGCACCCTTCGGGAGGCGGTCCCCATCTTGGCACAACTACACTCATTGGGTGGGCTGGTCTTGCTTGCGGCACTGTTGGGACGTGAATCAGTTCCAGCTTGGCGATGTGTCTACTCATGGACAAATGAGTTTTTTTTTTTGAGCTAAACGAACAAATGAGTTGACAATGGACTCTGGTCAGAGTGGATATAATTTTTTTTTTTTGAGGGAGTCAGAGTGGATATAATTGATATATTGTTTATTGGGAGACACGGGTGGGCCGTGGGCCACCGAGAATTCTGAGGATTTTTTTTATCATGTCATCATATTTGGCAGATTTCGAGGCCCAAAATAGCAACCCATCGGCCTCAGCCCAGTGAGGCAGCAGCCCGCTCCCATCACTTCCTCTCCTTCGCCTAAAGAAAAAATCACTTCCTCTCCTAACCGCAGAGAGGGACGCGGACGCCAGCTAGCCCACTCCCATCACGCCGCCGGCCGGCCGCACGGTCCCCTCCCCTCGCCGGCTCGCCTCCAACCTGCTGGGAGTCCGCAGTCCGCACCGTCGCTGCCTCCTCCGCGGCGCCAGACCGGCACTGCCGACCTGCCGTAGCAAGTTAAGCAAGGTACAATTGACCTTCCTGCAGATCTGGGAAGATGAAGCTGAATAAATAAAATCGATGCATACACTGCTCCTGCTTATACTACCATTGTCAATTCATGTTCATGTCAGCCATACAATTGATGTCAATTCATGTTCGTATCACATCGCCATTGATGCAAATCATGCAATTCTGCTTCCTGCTTATGTACAACTGAATAATTGATGCAATTGCTTCGAAATGTACACATTTGGAAGTTGGAACATATTTCCTGAACTGAAATGCTGCGAGACTTGATTGAGCTATTTATGTTATTCTTTTGCCGAATATTGAGCTTATGTCAACGATGGTGGTATTTACAGCTTAAACTTTCCACAATTTTTCGCTCAAGGCTGCACATGTTTTTCCCTTTCCTGATCTGTATGCTTTTACATACAAGGTTTCATTGTGTGATTGCCAACATGGTTGCTTCAATTGAAATCGTTTCATGCCTTCTTGTGTATCAAGGATTTTTTGAAATGTGTGTACCTGTGATTTTGATTATTTAGCATTGCCCTTGTCCTTTGTGGATTCAGGCAGCCGTCCTGCTTGATGAAATGTCGGCACCAACATCCATTCCCTGTGGTTCAAAGAGTGCGGGAGGCAACGGGAATGGTGTCGACAGGCTCAGCAGCCTGTCAGACGATCTGCTCCACCATGTGATGTCCTTCTTGCCGATGCCGGAGGTCGTGCGCACAAGTCTTCTCTCTCCAAGATGGCGCTTTCTTTGGTGCTCTACACCATTCATCCGAATCGACGGCGAAGACTTCGTGGATCGATGCAAGCTCGAGAAGTTCGGGGACCGCTTGCTGCTCTTGCGTGACGGTGCTATTTCCTTGGATGAAGCCCGAATCCATGCCTACCGTGCTGATAGTACCACGTGTTCCGCATGGATTCGGCATGCCATTATGCACAAAGTTCGTCTCCTCCATATTTCTGGATTCCTCCGTTTGGATAGCACAGCAATGTTTCCTTCTCGGCACCTCAAAATAATCAGGCTGCAATCTGTCACGTTGAAACATGGGTTATTTAGGCCGTTGAACTACGACTGCCCTGTTCTTGAACATTTAGAGCTGGAGCTCTGCAGTGTCTGTGACCACGAGGAGATCTCATCAAGCTCACTCAAGGTTCTGGATATCAGTCACTGCCTCATTATCTCGAGTCTCCTGATTTGTGCTAGGAACCTTACCCATATCTCTATCCTTCACCCATATGCTGGTGCTATAGTAACTAGGGATCTGTCTTCTCTGGTGACAGCTTTGATTAATCTAAGGTCTAAATCTTTTCATCATATGGGCACAGTAATGGATCATCATCTACTTGACGGCCTTCCGCATGCCGCAACGTTGGAGCTGCATGCGCCATTACATGAGGTAAGAATGTTTTTTTCTCTTCTCTTACCCATACAAGTGTAGGTGAATGTATTTATTTGCTTTTGCTGCACTTGAACTTGTTGTACGGACGTGGTGGTTGCTTTCTTTATTTATAAAACGGGGTGAAAGCCTATTTCGAGAGAGAATGTATTTGCTTGCCTAGTTAGTCTGCTTCTGGGTTCAAAGTTAAGGGACGGTCTTCTTTTTTTAAACTGACAGTTTCCCCTTGTATATGTTAGTATTATATTTTCTTTGCAACACTGTAACATGTTCCTTTCGTGTCTGATGGATGAATTTGAAGCGCGCATTTGAGGGAGGTATGCTAACATGCCCAACGTTTAGCAACCTGACAAGCTTGGTGCTGGGCGATTGGGTCATGACTGCTGACTTCTACCCATTGCACCGCATTCTCCAGCTCTCAGACATGCTGAAGGACCTAACTTTGAAGCTCGAAATGGTACTTACTCAAAAGTATACATGTCCAAGTACCAATTGGTCTGCTAGAACTCTTACTAACACGACCACCTTCGTGTTGATATTCTGCAGGAGGAATGCAGCACATGCAAAGCCTTGCCGCCAACAAGGAGAGCTCCGCCGTCGGCCTCAGGCAGCTACCCTTGCATCGAGAGGATCAAAATCTACTGCCGAGAAGAACATCCGAGGGTCAATGAGTTGGTGCAGGCGTTGCTGCCCATTGCCGGCAATGCGAAGATCAGCATCGAGCGTCGGCCCTGATCCATGCTAAGCAAGACCTCGTTCGCAAAATCGGCCCAGTATATGTACCGTTCACTGAAACATTTTATATTTTTTTTAGCCAAATATTTTATTGTTCTTCTCATGTCGTGCCTGTGTGCATCACTCTTGTGAAGTTCAGTCCATGCCTTTACAGCAACGATGCCCAGACCTGGAGCGTTGCCTCGTCTGGACAACGGCTGAGAAAAGCTTTTGGAATGCGAACATGAGCTTCCGAATTATTAGCGAATTTGCGGTTCCCCAGTTATATTAGCTATCAACTCCCAGTCTTCCACAAAATATATTAGCTAGCTTTTGACTAGCTATCTTTCAACTTTAATGTGATGGGGGCAAAAATGAGCAGTTGGCCTCTGTAAAAAATATTATGGGCTTTCACTTTGTACATTAAAGAGTTCCCTTGTGCTTTTGGAAAATGTCGCTTTTTCGCTAATGCATTACTGATGTATGGGTAATTTTTGTACCTTAACAGTTACAAACATCTAGATGGTTGACACATGCAAGACCTCATTGTGAATTTAGCTATCCAGTGGCTAAGAGCATCTACAACCTGAATAGCTCACCTAAAGCAAAATTCACTAGATATTTTTCAAGAGAGATGAACTACAGGGAGAAAAATGTAGGTTGCATGCCAGTGAAACTTAGGAGAACTAGAATTGCAATGCTGATTGGGCAATGCAAACATAAACACCTGGAAGAAAAACTATTTGAAACTCGGTTGAAAAATTAGAAGCGCAAATTACTTTTCAAAATGAATAATAATGGCATGATTTCTGTTCAAATGTCTTCACTCAAACACAAAACTGGCGAAATTCAGCAGGCGCATGATCATGAGTAAATTTAACTGAAACCAAAACAGAAGAGAACTGAACTTATACTTGACTGAACAAATACTGGCATAGTTGAAAGTTCTGAATACATCACACCAGCAAAGCATTGATAGCATGGGAATGGAACCTTAACCGTTTTACTTAACTGGTGAAATGGTGGTCATCAGTTGGCATCACAAATAACCATGCAAGGCTGCTATATGCACGCAGGCTAATTAACAATACGATTACACTGACAATTAATTTTCTTCATTTTACCGGCCAGCTCGAGCTCGCCCTAACTACCAAAGTCTACTACTACAGTACTGGTTAAGTACATGGCTAAACCAAATGATGCTGATTAACACATGGGTCTTTCTTTCTGCCAGAAGCAATGCAAGAGATCCACTGAGCACAAAAGAACATCATCTGGGGCCGATTGAGGGCTCCATGGACCACAAGTGTGCCCTGAAGGAAGCAGATGGTGCTAGACGATGGAACGCCTTTTCTGGCTGCCTCCTGACTCTGCCAGATGGACCTTGGAGCAAGGCTGGGAAGGTTTAGTCGCGGTGGCGCCGTCTTTCTTCTTAGGGATGGAATGGGGCTCAAAGCCTGGCGGGCCAGCCCAAGGTACCACTGGCGGAGGAGGAGAGACCGCCGCATGCGCATGGAGGGGCTCGAAACCAGGCGGACCGGCCCAGCCTGCTGAAGGCTGCTGCTGAGAGCTGTCGGCGACATGGCTCGACACAGGAGACCAATCCCTTTCAGCAGCAAATGATGAACTGGCTGACACAGATTCAGGCAGCTGAGACGTTTGAGAAGCAGCAGCAGCATCAGTTCCCTGCCCCCGATAATTCTCTGCGTAAGCTGATTCAGCAGAATAGCACGGCGGCCAATACGACGATGTTGGCACTCCAACCGCCATGGTAGAGGGGTCAGGGACTTTGAACTGGGAGTAGAGACGCGCCATGTAGCTGCCCATATCACTCGGATGGACATTGGCTATTCTGACCGCCAAGATGTGCCCCTCCAGCGGGTAACCGTTCATGTAACTCAGAGCCGCAGCAGCAGCATAAGTATCGGCGAATTTGACGAATCCGAATCCCTTGCTCACTCCGGTGTGCCGGTCAACGACTACCTTTGCTTGAGTGATTTGGCCGCATGGCAGAAAGATCTCGGTCAGCCTTTCGGTGGTGATATAGAGCGGGAGATGGCCTACATATAGGTTGGTCAAGTCTACCTCTTTCTGCTCATTGCCAGGAGGCGCCTGCGGTGCTGTTAGACAATCCACCCGATGCATTATATTAGGAAGGCCTGCTACTCTCACAGCCAGGGTACTTGCTCCGATTCGGTAACCATCCATTTGATCAATTGCAGCAGCAGCAGACGAAGGATCGCTGTACCTGACCATGCCATACCCAAGAAACATCCTAGATTGCACAATTTGTCCAAATGGCCGGAAAAGCTCGACCAACTGATCGCCAGTTACCGTTGGTGGGAAGCCGCCAACATACAAGTTGGCCATGTCAATTTCTCTTGTGGGCTTGCCGCCAGCTGACTGTGATGATAAAGGAGCATGCCCTGCTGCAGCAGTTGGACAAGAGTCTGATCGCTTGACTACTAGACTCTTTCCACCAATCAGGTACCCATCCATGTGTTCAACAGCCGTGGTCACCGATGCTGCATCTGCATAGTACACTAGGCTATACTCCAGATTGATCACAACCTTGCTGATCTTACCAAAGGGCACGAAAAGCTCAACCAGCTTATCAGCGTTCATCGACCGCGGAAGGTTAGCGACGTACAGTCTAGATTTCTTCATTTCCAGCGAGGGAATTGGTGAGCCTTGTACAACTGAGCTGGATGCAAGTGGTGAAAGGCCCGCGACTCTGACAATTAGAGTTTCCCCTTCAACCAGTGATCCATTCATTAGTGCAATAGCCTCGGCAGCACATTGAGAATCGGCAAATTTGACGAAGCCATAGCCTTGGTCCGCAGCCACTCTCGCATGGGTAATCTTACCAAATGGCAAGAAAAGCGCAACCAGCTTATCTGTGTCAATGGATGCAGGAATGTTGCAGACATATAGATTCGCCATGTCGATTTCCTTGATGGTTCTGGTTGAAGAGACCTCAGCCACTCGAACATCTATCTTTTTACCCTCAACCAGAAACCCATTCAAATGGGTGATGGCCTGAGCTGCATGATGAGAATCAGAGTACTTCACAAAGCCATATCCTTTGCCTAAACCTGTGGCTTGATCTCTGGGTACCTTTATATCAGTTACTTTCCCGAAAGGCAGAAAATGCTCGAGTAGCTTCAGAGTGTCCATGGATAAGGGGAGGTTGCATACGTACAGCCTACACGGGTCAACTTCCTTTGATGGCAGACTGCAAGCTTCTGACACAGCTTGCATGGATGGATAGAATACTGATGTTGGAGGTCCAGCTACTCTTACCTCTAATGTTTTCCCATCAACCAGGCGCCCATTCATGCGTTCAATAGCTGCTGTGGCACTACGAGGTTCAGCATACTTCACAAAGCCATATCCCTGGCTTACACCCGTGAAACGATCATCCGCCACTTTTGATCGGACGATTCGTCCGAAAGGTAGAAATAGCTCTTTGAGCTTGTTAGAAGTCACAGAAGCTGGCAGGTTACCCACATACAGGTTAGTGTCATCCACTTCTTTCAGCGTGGCACCTTCATGAGGCAAAGAAACTGTGTGTTCTTGCCTCTTACACACGTGGCTGTCGTGGTCATCAAACTGAGCTTTCCTTTTCTCCAACTTGGCAGCTCCAAAACTTTCAGTACTGTATGTGTAACAAGACACATCAGTAGCAAACCTGACAGACAATCTTTTCTTGAACGGCTTCAATTCAATTTCACTAGTCACTGGTACCGCCTTGTGCTCATGGCTGCTGCCCTTTCTCAGTGTCCATTTTAGGACCTCTTCCTCATTTTGTTCCTTCTTGATAGCCTGAACAGGACTGTACTTCCTCCCAAATTCCTCCTCGCGAGCCACCTTAACATCACATGGCTCCACTTCACAGAGCTGATCTGTGAAAGGCTCCGCATAATACGAGTCCTGCTCGCCACTGTCTTCTTCCTCATAACAGAGTTCGTCAACAAAAGGTTCATCATAACTGGTATCCTCATCTTCAAGTGGGGTGGCGCCATCGCAAGGCTTCTCTTCATTAGCCTCCTCTTCTTCTGCCAAAGGATCTTCGCAAGGATCCACGGCTTGTGTTTCGGGCTCACCCCCATTGCTGTCTTCATCATCATCATCGTAGAATTCACGTTCAAATGGTTCTTCTTCTTCACTGCATTCTTCATATTCAGCAGCAACAGCCCTCGTGCCATCCTCCTGCAGCTGGTCAGCCAGGTCACTTTTGCGCCCCATTCTTGCACCAACAACTGTTTCAGAGGAGAAGATTATTTAGCAAAAGCAATACAGGACATCAGTTTGTTATTAACGCAAGTATCGAATGATCAGCAAACACATAGCACAAGTATCAAATGACCAGCACACATATAGCACCGGTGCCTTGTAAAAAAATTGAGAAATGCGCCCCCGCTAGAGACCTCAAAATCTAGCGCAAGCCGCACGCCGTGTTGCCCACACTCTTAGTCCGCATCGAGCCACACAATGCGCTGCCTACAGTAGCAAGTGAATCGCTTGACACATACCAAGTTGCACGATTTGATAGCCACAGAACTAAAAGGAACACATGTAAAGAAGTGGCACTCCCATGTACCGCAACCGCGACTCCACGAGAGACCTCAAAAAGCGTGGAGCGCCCACTTCCTGCCATGCTGGTCTTGTTTGATTTGGTGATGAAACTAGTTCCCTTCCCTTGTTTGTGGAGCTGCATCGTACTTGCTAGTTTGCTACACTCAAGCGTAAGCCGCACAACATGCATGGTGTCTACGCCCTTAACCCGCATCCGAGCCACGCAATGTGTTGTGCACACTACGGTAGTAAGTAATCACTTGGCCGATATCAGATTGCACGATTTGTCACAAAACTAAAAGGAACACCCAAATCAAATGCCAGTAGAGACCTCGAGATCTAGTGTACGCCGCACAACATGCATGTTTCCTACATTCTTAAGCCGAATCAAGCCACACAATGTGTTGCGCGCACTTTGGTATCCATCCACAAAACTAAAAGGCACACACATAAATCGAACAGCGTTATTCGATTCGGCACTGCAGCTAGTCCCCTCCATCCCCATGGGGTTTTAAGTGGTCTTAGAGGGGTGCCATACATCTGCAGCAGTCACCGTGAGTGACAACCTCCCTGTCCCTGCTACCAGTGCAGATCAAGGGCTGCATCCTGCTTGCTGCCAATTATCCAACACAAGGCACCAAATCTGCAGTTTTTTGGCAACAATCCATGGCCGGACGGAACAACCCATTCCAGCACTTCCGCGGCAACCGTCCTACTTACTACGTACATCTGCACTTCATTTCTTCATTCAGTTTTCCTTTTTGAGGGAAATTTCTTCATTCAGTTGCTGGTGATTTTGGCCCGCGCTAAAAGCCCCAGCGGAATCTCCGAATCGGAGCGCCCTGGAGCAGCGGAAATCGCAATAGCCCAAAATCTGCCCCTTTTGTGGCCCGAAACCCCCACCCAAAACAGGAAGAATCGGCCGAAACGACGGGGCCAAAAACCCCATTCCTGCGCCGCCAGCAGGAGGATCGGCCGCGGAAAGAACACCCAGTAACGGTGCGCGCGGGATGATCTGCCGGGGAAGAAGCGGTCGTCGGAGGGGAGAGAGAGAGAGGGAGAAGCAGTAGTGCTACCTTTCTTGCTCTGCCTCCGGGGACGGACGGCGACGGACGGAGACGGAGCCTGCCGTGCGCGCGCGAGGGGAGGGGATGGGAGAGGAGGCGTGGGGAGGGGGAGGTGGGGGGCGGATGGATAGGGGCGGGGCGAGCGAGCAGAGCAGTGCCGGAGGAGTCGGAGGCGTGATGGTGGTGGGTGCGTGCGCCGTGCGGCGTGTGATGAAGAGCGGAGCAGAGCAGAGCGCAGAGCAGCGGAAAAGAAGGGGAGGAAAAAAAGCCCGTCTTTTTTGCAGGTGCAGCCGAGGGAGGGAGGGAGGGAGAGAGCAGGTGAAGGGAAATGATGGGATAGGAAACCGTAATTTGCGAGTATCCCAGGGGCTTCCGAGGGAGAATGCATGGAGATTTTTGCTGCCCCGCCTTGTCTTGGTCTGCGGAGCAGGGACCTTGTCAGAAAACTTGAGCACAAAATGACCTTTCCATGAGATCATTTCGTGAGATGACCCTCTTTGCAACGTCAGAGCCTGTGGCGTTTCTTATCCATATGGAAACGCCAAACCCTCGTGTGTTTCTTCCCTGGCCCATGGTCAAGCCACGCGCGGCGTTTTCTCACCCACGTGGCACGCTTGAAACGCCAGACGTCATGTCGTTGCTGCCCTGGATTAAGTAGTTCACGCGGGGCCGTGGGTGGGACCCAGCCCAACCGCCGCCCCGCTCGGTGTCTTCCCTAGTCGCCAGAGACGAACATGCGTTCCTTTCTCTCTCTCTCTCTCTCTCTCTCTCTCTCTCTCTCTCTCTCTCTCTCTCTCTCTCTCTCTCTCTCTCTCTCACCGAATCCCTTCCAAATCGAAGATTCTGCCCATCAAAACTCGTGGATCGGATCATTTTCAAAGTTGTTTGAGGTATTCTCCCTTTATTCCTCCAAAGAAAAACAATCAATCAGTGCTTAAAACTTTGACAACGTTATAAAATACTCCCTCTGTAAACTAATATAAGAGCGTTTAGATTACTACTTTAGTATTCTAAACGCTCTTATATTAATTTACGGAGGGAGTACTCTCTAAGTCCGCTTGCATTTTACACAATGCTTAAAACTTTTTCACCACATTCACATACATACATACATACATACATAAATACATACAAATTTGAAATTCTATCTATAGTCACAAGCATTTGAATACTTATATATATATATATATATATATATATATATATATATATATATATAAAGTCACAGGAATATCTAACAAGAAAAGACACTCCTATACACAATGCTAAATATTTGAACTCTAAATCAATTACTACACATCCCCAACTACATTACCAATGCAGATGCTTCTCAACCAACCCTTATCCCAAAGAATTTAGTCAAACTAATTAGGAACAAATAATCTTAGGATTCAACGCCATACATTTTTTTTCTATCTCTAAATCCAATACTACACAATAGCAAGTACTTCAACACAACTAGTATATCTTCCTTCTAAACGAAATCTAACCCGAACATCTTCAAACAAATCACAAAAAACTAATCTTAAGGTTCCACCATGTTCCAATAACGTATTATGTAGGATGTTTGAGCCGGACAAAATGATCCGATGGACCCTTGGTGAAGCATGCGAATGTTACCAAGGATTTGGGTTCGACATTGGAACCATATCTAGTTTCCAGATGATGATGCTGATGATTGTGGTGTTGAGGATGAAGAGGACGAGCTGGGGTGGGCTAAGCCGGCCATGGAGGAGGATCGCTTCAGCCTCTTTAATGGATGAGTTATCCATCCAGGAATTTTTATTGACATCAGAGAATGGAATGGGGCTCTACTTACTTGTACCTCCTGCCTTTCACAACAAGGCCACCTAAAGCCGCCTTCTTGTTAGAGAGCATGTCAATATGGTTTTATTGTGCTGTCTAATGTTGTTCCTAATGGCTATGTAGGACTCCTAGATGGGATGAATCTTCACAGCTCTCCGCAACACGGCGGAATATTACGGTCGATGTTTGATTTGATTCTGAGAATGGTCAATCAAATCGTGGCTCGAATTTTGATTCCACGGCCAGCTATACACTTGTACATTTTTCAAGAGATAAAGAACCGCAGGGAATGAAACTAAAAAGTTAACATCCTTATGCTTATGAAACCAAGAAAGTTTGTTTGATATGCCGAATAGGGGATTTCTTGGATAGCCCTCTAGTGAACAGGAGGCAGAGAACATCTTTGTCCAACTGTATAGTTTATTACTCTTAGATATGAAACAAATGAACATGCATATATTGGAATGGTGAAACAGCTGTTATTCGGCTTTTCATCATCGTATTACTTGCATGACATTCTACTCTTTACTCATCTGGACTAGCATTTTTAGGTCATATTTCTTGAGTGGAGCATTGAATTGAATATGTATCATGGCATCAATACTCCTTCAGAATTATAGCACAACTCCCGTTGTGAATTAGATGTGAAACACAATTCTGTTACTTGTTAGCGAGGTTAAAGTTGATGTCTGGTTCAGTCTTTTAGCCGAGTTCAACCCATGACTCTATTTATCTGGCTTTGGTACTGATTGGCCGTTTAGATGTGCAGCTACCAGCCCCAATGACACGGTGCAGCAATGCAAATCCATCTTCCTGTCGGGGTGATTGCCAGAGTACCATCCCATTTAGATTCATTAATTCACCCCGCACCCCTCAAACACTCCCCATTTCGGAATAACTTCTCAGTAGATCTCCCTTTGAACTCATACATTTTTTTCATCCACCCATTTGGGAGTAATTTATCGCCATTGTTGTTGTTGTAAACAGAACTATACCAGTGGCATGCATTCACAAATAGCGGATTTTGTATGCACACATCTGACACAAATGTATGAGTGTGTATTTGGTAGTTGCATGATCTGAGATATTTCCTGCTCGACCCATTATTCGTTGTTTGGTACGGTGCATAAGGTTTAATTAGTTTTTTTCTTCAGGAAAAGTCTTCTAGATCATTATATTGATTATCAAACAGAGTTACATTGCCCCCGCAAAAAAAAAACAAAGCTACATTGTTCAAAAGCAAAGGCAAGAGGAAACTAGGGGGTCGGGTCATCTACCCATAAACAAGCTCGTTGGAATTTCATCGAAACATTTCACCCTCTAGCACAGTATGCGTAACTGTATCTATAATCATACCATAGGATGATTTTTTTTTTGAATTCCCAATTGCTCGGCATACCATAGAACATCCCTTGCGTTTTTTTTTCTTTTGAGACTTTTTTTTAGGTTTGTTTTTTCTTTTGAGATAGAAGACGATCCCTTGCGTAGTAGCTAGTGTGAAGCACGGGTGGGCCGTAGCCCATCCAGAATTCTGAGAGATTTTGAGGCCCAAAACGGCAACCCAGCGAGGCAGCGGCCCACTCCTCCCATCACTTACTTCCTCTCCCATCGGACGGACAGAGACGACAGCCGCAGCCAGCGCCGCTCCCCTCCCTCGGCCGTCGCCGTCGGCCGCCCGCTCCCCTCCGGCCCTCTCCTTCCCCCCTCCCCCACTCCCCTGTCGGCTGTCGCCGGGACGCCGACGCCAGCTAGCCCGCTCCCATCACGGCGCCGGCCGGCCGCACCGTACCCTCCCTCGCCGGTTCGCCTCCAACCCGCTGGGCGTCCGCACTCCACACCAACGCCGCCTCCGACCTGCCTTAGCAAGCTAGCAAGGTACAACTGATCTTCCTGCTATTCTGCTTACCAAATCTGGGAAGAGAAAGATGCATACACTGCTCCTGTTTATATTGCCATTGATATCAATTCATGTTCATGTCAAGTTGTCAACCATGCAACTGAACTTACATACAATTCGTGTCAATCTTGCAATGACGCTTCCTGCTTATATTTATACTAAAATGAGCACATGAACTGTTAACTTCTTTTACTGGCCACATTTCCTTTTTTTGTAACCAAATAATGGCCCGAACTCTCTTCATTAAGAGTGGTTTTGTAATGGGCACAGAATTCTGTCTGTGACTGATTACCAGTTTACCAGAACTTTTTGACGCAGTGATTATTGGATTATTTCAATATCCTAGAGAACATAATTGCTCCTATTTAGTGTGTTAACAGAAAGGTGCTACCCGGTTCAACTTTTTTTTTTTTGCTTACCAGTTCGCTCTGAAGCAATGTCGTAAACACACCTCTCTAGAACTAGAATGGTGGTGGTTTTTGCAGCTTAATTAAACTTTCCACAGTTTCTCGCTCCCTGAACTGTATGCGTTTACATAAGGTTGCATTGTGTGACCGCCAACACAACACAGCTGCTTCATGATTGAAATAGTTTCATGTCTTCCTGTGTATCTAGCTAGGATTTCTGCAATGTGTATACCAATGATTTTGGTTATTTAGCATTGCCCTTGCCCTTTGTGGATTCATGCAGCCGTCCTGTTTGATGAAATGTTGGCACCAGCATCCATTCCCCATGGTTCCAAGAGTGCGCGAGGCAGCAGGAATGGTGTCGACAGGCTCAGCAGCCTGTCCGATGATCTGCTCCACCATGTGATGTCCTTCCTGCCGATGCCGGAGGTCGTGCGCACAAGTCTTGTCTCACCAAGATGGCGCAATCTTTGGTGCTCTACACCATTCATCCGCATCGACAGCCAAGATTTCGTGGATAAACGGAAGCTGGAGAATTTCGGGGACTGCTTGCTGCTCTTGCGTGACTGTACCACTTCCTTGGATGAAGCCCGAATCTCTGCCCAATGGGTTAATGATACCAAATGTTCCGTGTGGATTCGCCATGCCATCATGCACAAAGTTCGTCTCCTTCATATTTCTGGATCTCTCAGTTTGGATAGGACGGTAATCTTTCCTTCTCCGCACCTCAAAACAATCAGGCTCCATTCTGTCATGTTCAAACATGGGTTATTTAGGCCGTTGAACTACGACTGCCCTGTGCTTGAACATCTAGAGCTGGAGTGGTGTGGTTTCTGTGACCGTGAGGAGATCTCATCGAGGTCACTCAAGGTTCTGCATATCAGTGACTGCCAGCTTACCTCCAGTCTCCTGATTTGTGCTAGGAACCTTACCCATCTCTCTATCCTTGACACAGAAATTGGTGGTATAGTAACCAGGGATCTGTCTTGTCTGGTAACAGCTTCGATTAGTCTAATACCCAAATATTTTCATCATAAGTACGCAGTATTGGATCATCATGTACATCTACTTGATGGCCTTTCACATGCCACAACGTTGGAGCTGCATGCGCCATTACATGAGGTAAGAATGCGTTATTTTCTGTTTCTTACCCATATGATGAAACATGCCCAATGTTGCTAGTCTAAGAATGTTTGCTTTCATATCTGATGGATGAATTTGAAGCGCGCATTTGAGGGAGCTATGCAAACATGCCCAATGTTCAGCAACCTGACAAGCTTGGTGCTGGGCGATTGGTGCATGACCGCTGACTTGTACCCACTGCACCGGATTCTCCAGTGCTCGGACAAGCTGAAGGAGCTCACTTTGAAGCTCGAAATGGTACTTACTCAGAAGTATATATGTCCAAGTACCAATTGGTCTGCTACAACTCTTACTGACACCACTACTACCTTGATGTTGATATTCTGCAGGATGAATGCAACACATGCAAACTCTTGCTGCCAATAAGGAGAGCGCCGCCGTCGGGCCCAGGCAGCTACCCTTGCATCGAGAGGATCAAAATTTACTGCCGGGAAGATCATCCGAGGGTCGATGAGTTGGTGCAGGCGTTGGCACCGACTGCCTGCAATGCCAAGATCAGCATCGAGTGGCAAAGTTGATTTGTTCCCTGGTCCATGCTTGTGATGGTTGTTGGATCTAAACTGCTTCGTCAATGTAGGTTGGTTGGTGGGTATTCAGTCTGGTTTCCCCAGCTTTCCCGTGCTTGAACAATTAGACCTGGAGCACAACGGCTGAGAAAATCTTTTCGAATGGAATCTGAGCTTCTGAATTATTGGCGAATTTGCGGTTCCCTGTTTATATTAGCAGCCAACTTTAGCCTTCCACAAAATAAACTAGCCAGCTTTTGACTAACAGTGTGTCAACTTTCATGTGCTGAGGAAAAAAGAATGAGCACTTGGCTTCTCAAAAAAACAATATGGACTTTCGCCTTGTACGTTAAAGAATTCTCTCATGCTTTCGGAAAATGGCACTTTTCGCAAATACTCTCTGTGTAAAGAAATATAAGAGCGTTGATCTAAACGCTCTTATATTTCTTTACACAGGGAGTACATTACTGATCACAGATGTATATATGGGTAAGTTTTGTACGCTACCAGTTACAAACACCTACATAGTTTGTTTGTTTCTTTTTTTACAAAAATGTCTTCACAGATTTGCTGACTCATCCAAGGCCTCATTTTAAATCTAACTATCCACTGCTAGCTAAGCCTCCTGTCTTGTGCGGTTGTGCCAATGCATGGCAAGTTTTTGAAACTCAATTTGAAAGATTTTGCCACCCATGATTACAAATTCATGGCCGCAAATTGCTCATAGAAATAGTAAATTAATAGTAGTATAAACATCATTAAACACTGAGAAAAATTATTGACAAAATTAAAGGTTAAGAAAGGATAAAAGGACTGAATAGCCCGCTGCAAGAAAACAGGGCTCTACTTCAACCAGCTCTGCCTTCAGGAAAAGAAAAACTTTGCCTTCAGAATAAGACCACCTGGAGCAAAATTCCCAAGACATTTTCCAAGAGATGAATTACACTGAAACTTAGGGAGGTGAACCACACTGAAACTTAGGAGAGCTAGAAATGGCAGTGCTGAATGGGGCAATGCAAACACCAACACATGAAAATTAGAGATGTGCTACTACAGACCGTAAAACATAATCACTATTTTAATTAAATGAAGAGTAAATGACATGGTTTCTGCTCAAAGATCTCCGGCCTGAGAGCACACAGATCCCCAACACAAAACCAGCATCTTATGTGTTAGATTTAATAACTGAAAACCTGATGCTCTCTCCTTTTCTGAAAACAGAACAGAACAGAACTTATACCTGACTGAGCAAATACTAGCAAGTTCAGAATGCATAACACCAGCAAGCAAGCATGGAAATGGAACCATTAATCGTCTCAGCTGAAATGGAGGCCATCAGCCGGCATCACAAATAACCATGCAGGTTAATTAACAATACGATTGCGCTGACAATTAATTGTCTTCATTTTACCAAAGTCTACTACTACTAGTTAAACACTTAGCTAAACCAGATGATGTTAATTAGCACATGGGTGTTTCCTTCTTCCAGAAGTAACATAAGAGATCCACTGATGGTGCTAGACAATTGAACGCCTTTTCTGGCTGCCTCCTGAGTGTGCCAGATGGACCTTGGAGCAAGGCTGGGAAGGTTTTGTCGCCGTGGCGGCATCTTTCTTCTTGGGGATGGAATGGGGCTCGAAGCCGGGCGGGCCAGCCCAAGTTACTGCTGACAGCGGCGGCTGAGGGGGAGAGACCGCCGCATGCGCATGAGAGGGCTCGAAGCCAGGCGGACCGGCCCAGCCCGCTGAAGGTTGTTGCTGCTGCTGAGAACTAGTGTCGGCGACATGGCTTGACAAGTGTTGCTGCTGAGAACTAGCGTCGGCGAGATGGGTTGAGGACACAGGAGACCATTCCATGTCAGGAGCAAATGATGAACTGGCTGACAGAGATTCAGGCGGCTGAGATGTTTGAGAAGCGGCGTCGGTTCCCTGGACCTGGTTCTCTGCGGTGTATGCTACTGATTCGGCAGCACAATGGTACGGCCAACACGACGATGTTGGTACTCCAATCGCCGTCGTTGAGGGGTCAGGGACTGTGAACTGGGAGTAGAGATGCGCCATGTAGCCGCCCATAGCGCTTTGATGGACACCGGCTATCCTGACCTCCAAGATGTGGCCCTCCAGCCAGTAACCATTCATGTAAGTGAGGGCCACGGCAGAAGCATAGGTATCAGCAAATTTGACAAACCCATATCCCTTGCACACACCAGTGCATAGGTCGACAACTGCCTTGGCTTGAGTGATTTGGCCGCATGGCAGGAAGAGTTCCATCAGCTTTTGAGTGGTGACGTAGGGCGGGAGATGGCAGACATATAGGTTGGTCATGTCGATTTGTTTCTGCGGCCCGTTGGCAGGCCACGGTTGTTGCAGTTGTGGTGTCGGGGGAGCATTTGTGGCAGCAGCAGCGGTGAAATCCATGGGATTTGTTGCAGCAGCATTGGCAATGGCATTGGCATTGGCAGGCCTCTGTTGCAGTTGCAGTGTTAGAGGAGGAGCGTTTGCTGCAGCGTTGAAATCGACGGGGTTAGGAAGGCCTGACACTCTCACAGCCAGGGTACTTCCTCCAATTAGATAACCGTCCATATGATCAATTGCAGCAGCGGCAGACGAAGGGTTCTCGTACCTAACCATGCCATACCCACGGAACATCCGAGATTGCACGATTTGCCCGTATGGCCGGAAAAGCTCGACCAGCTGATCGCCGGTCATCGTCGGCGGGATGCCGGCAACACACAAGTTGGCCATATCAATTTCTCTCATGGACTTCGTAGCTGACTGTGATGAAGCATGCTCTGCTCCATCGGTTGGACAAGAGGAGTCTGGTCGCCTGACCACTAGCCGCTTTCCACCAATTAGGTACCCATCCATGCGTTCAACAGCCTTGATCGCTGACGCTACATCTGCATAGAACACCAGGCTATACTCCAGATTGATCATGACTTTGCTGATCTGACCAAAGGGCGCGAAAAGTTCAACCAGCTTATCGGCGTTCACGGTCCGCGGAAGGTTAGTGACGTACAGTCTACATTTGTTGATTTCTGGAGAGGCGATTGGCGAGCCTTGTACAGCTGAGCTGGATGCTGATGATGAAAGGCCTGCAACTCTGACAATTAATGTCTCCCCTTCAACCAGTGATCCATTCATCAGCGCGATAGCCTCGGCAGCACAATGAGAATCGGCAAACTTGACGAAGCCATATCCTTGGTCTGCTGCCACTCTAGCTTGGGTGATCTTACCAAATGGCGAGAAAAGCTCAACCAGCTTATTTGTGTCGATGGATACAGGAATGTTGCAGACATATAGATTGGCCATGTCGATTTCCTTGATGGGTCTGGGTGGAGAGGGGTCATATGCCCGGACGTCTATCTTTTTACCCTCAACCAGAAACCCATTCAAATGGATGATGGCCTGAGCTGCATGATGAGAATCAGAGTACTTCACAAAGCCGTATCCTTTGCTTAAACCTGTGGTGTGATCCCTGGGCATCCTTATATCAGTTACTTTCCCGAAAGGCAGAAAATACTCGAGTAGCTTCAGCGTGTCCATGGCTGAGGGGAGGTTACAGACATACAAGTGGCTCGGGTCGATTTCCTTTGAGGGCAGACCGTAAGTTGCTGACACGGACTGCATGGATGGATTGGATGCTGATGGTGGAACTGAAACTTCAGCTACTCTAACCTCTAATGTTTTCCCATCAACCAGGCGCCCATTCATGCGTTCAATAGCTGCTGCGGCACTACGAGGTTCAGCATACTTCACAAAGCCATATCCCCGGCTTACACCAGTGAAACGATCATCCGCCACTCTTGATTGAACGATTCGTCCGAAAGGTAGAAATAGCTCTTTGAGCTTGTTAGAAGTCACAGAAGCTGGCAGGTTACCCACATACAGGTTAGTGTCATCCACTTCTTTCAGCTTGACACCGTCCTGAGGCAAAGAAACTGTGTGTTCTCGCCTCTTACACAAGCGGCTGTCCAGGTAATCAAACTGAGCTTTCCTTTTCTCCAACTTGGCAGCACCAAAACTTTCAGCACTGTATGTGTAACAAGACACATCAGTAGCAAACCTGACAGACAATCGTTTCTTGAACGGCTTCAATTCAATTTCATCAGTCACTGGTACCGCCTTGTGCTCATGGCTGCTGCCCTTTCCTAGTGCCCGCTTTAGGACCACTTCCTCATTTTGTTCCTTCTTGATAGCCTGAACAGGACTGTACTTCCTCTTCACAGACTTTTCCTCATGAGCCACCTCAACATCACATGGCTCCACTTCACAGAGCTGATCCGTGAAAGGCTCCGCATAATATGAGTCCTGCTCGCCACTGTCTTCTTCCTCATAACAGAGTTCATCAACAAAAGGTTCATCGTAACTGGAATCCTCATCTTCAAGTGGAGTGGCGAAATCGCGAGGTTCGTCTCCATTAGCCTCCTCTTCTTCTGCCAAAGGATCTTCACAAGGATCCACAGCTTGTGTCTCTGGCACACACACGTTGTCTTCGTCATCATCATCATCATCGTAGAATTCACGTTCAAATGGTTCTTCTTCTTCGCTGCCTTCTTCATATTCAGCAGCAACAGCATTCATTCCATCACTGCCATCCTCCTGCAGCTGGTCAGCCAGGTCACTTTTGCACCCCATTCTTGCGCCAGCAACTGGTTCACAGAGGAGAAGATTATTTAGCAAAAAACAATACAGGACATCGGTTCTTATAACACAATAATGGAATGAACAGCAAACATATAGCAGAAGAATCGAATGATCAGCACACACTACAGCATCAGCGCGTTGTAAAAAGAAAAGACAAATGTGCTCCCGTATAAACCTTGCAATCTAGCGTAAGCTGCGCGATATGTTTCCTACACTCTTAATCCGGATCGAGTCACACAATCTGCTGCCTACAGTAACCAGTAAATCTCAGCCTACAGTAACCAGTAAATCGCATGAACCACACCAAGTTGCGCAACTCGATAGTCACGAAACCAAAAGGAACAGATGTAAACAAGTGGCACCCCTGTTTACCACAACCGCGACTCTACGGGAGACCTCAGAAAGTGTGGAGCACCCAAATTCCTCCCATGCTGGTCTTGTGTGATTTGGTGCTGAAACTAGTTCCCTTCCATTGTGGAGCTGCATTGTACTTGCCAGTTTTCTACACTCAAGAGTACAGCACAGTTTGGCAGTCACAAACTAAACTGAAACGAAGACACATAAATCACTTCCGCAAATGGCGGTAGAGACCTCGAGATCTAGCTAGCGTAAGCCTCACAACATGCATGTTTTCTCTTCCTACACTGTTAAGCCGGATCGAGGCAGAGAATGTGTTGCGTGAGCACGCACTTCGGTAGCCATCCACAAAACTAAAAGGAACACTACACATAAATTAAACAGCCTTGTTTGATTTGGCACGGCAGCTAGTGCCCCTCCCCTTGGGCTTGGGGATTCAAGTGGTTGTAGGGAGTTGCATATATCTGCAGGCTGCAGCACTGTGTCTGAGTGACACCAAAGGCAGCAATCCATGGCGAGATGGAATCCACATCCCAGCATTTCCGTGGCACCGTCATATAGGAGTATCAAATACAGGATGTATCTGCAGTTTAGTTTCTTTCAGTTGGATCAATGAGATGATGTATCAAAGCTCGCCTCTGTTTCTTGGTCCATGCTACTGAAAGCCCCAGCAGAATCTCCGAACCGGAGCGCTGTGGAGCGGCGGAAACCGCAGCAGCACAAAATCTGCCCCTTTTTTGTTTTGCGGACCGAAACCCCCGCCCAAAATAGGAAGGATCGGGCGAAACGAGGGGGCCGAAAACCCCATTCATTCCTGCCTTCCACGGAAACGACTGCGGCGCTAGCAGGAGGATCGGCCGCGGAAAAGAACGCCCAAGAAGAATGCGTGCGGGCTAATCTGCCGGGGAAGAAGAGGCCGTCGGAGGGGAGAGGGAGGGAGAAGCAGCAGTGTTACCTTTCTTTCTCTGCCGCCTCCGGGGACGGACGGAGACGGAGGCGGAGGCTGAGGCTGCCGTGCGCGCGCGCGCGAGCAGGGAGGGGAGGTCTTCCGTCGGCAATGCGGCAGCGGAGGCGGAGGGCGAGGGGGGAGGTGGGGGGGGAGGCGGATGGATAGGGGCGGGGCGGGGCGAGCGAGCAGAGCAGAGCAGTCCCGTCCCGGAGGAGTAGGAGGCGTGATGGTGGTGGGTGGGTGGGTGATGAAGAGCGGAGGGAGCATTGGCGCAGCGCAGCGGAAAAGGAGGGAGGGGAGGAAAAGCCTGTCGCTGCAGCAGCCGAGCCGAGGAAGGGAATTGCGGGGAGGCCCCTGGCCGAGGCAGGGGGGGTGGGGAATTGTGATTTGCGATCATTCCAGGGGCTTCGGGGCGAGAATGCACGGGGGATTCTTGCTGCCGCGCCTTGTCTCTTTCTGCGGCCGCATGACCCGACCCGACCCGACCCGACCGAGGGGGCGGCCGGTGGAACGAACGGAGTAAATTGCACAGAAGTACCACAAGTGGGGCATTGGAAGCAGATTGGTACCAAGATTGGTAATTTTTACGTGTCAGTACCAAGATTGGGGCGAGCCGTTGCAAAAAAGACTAAAAGTGTGTTTTATACGTATTGACAGAAAAGCTGACCGGTTGGGCCCGCCCGTCAGGCGACACGCTGGCTTGATCTTGTGCGTGCCATGCCATTGGCCCGGGGACGAGGCCGGCTCGCACCGTTTTAGGCGCGCTGGTGCGGTCGAGCTGGACCAAACCACCCCGACCCGCTCGCTTCATTCTCCTCGCACCCTCGCGGCGGCTGCCTCCGCCCGCCGCCCGCCACACCACGCCATGGATCGAACTGCTTAGGCGCTATCACCTCCCATGGCTGCTGCTCCTCGCGCCCTCCTCTCCCCATGCTGCTGCCCCCTCGCCTCCTCTCCCCATGGCTGCTGTGCCCTAGGCGACGATGGCCTCGGCTACTCCGGCGGCGACGATGGCGAGCGTCTGCGGCGGCGACCTCCCGCTTAGGCCTCGATGGCGATGGCGGCTACTCCAGCTCGAATGCTGATGGTGAGGACGAAGATTTTGCGAGCCGGCGTTGTCGATGGGCGGAGAGGTGAAGATGGCGCAATTTGGGTGGCCAACCCTAGCACCGCCCATCATTGGACTCATGGCTTCGGTGGTGTTCGTAAGTGTTCCTTTGTGCCATCTTTGCAAATTGAAATTGGGGATTAGGGTTATGGTTTCTTGGCTGGTTTCTTTATGCGCATGTTTAGCACTCTAATTGCTAGTCCTAAATAGAGCAGAGAAGTATAGTGGATTACATGAGTCCTAACTAGAGCATAGCAGAGCAACATTAGTCCAAATTGTCATAGCAGCATTGGTGGATCATTAGAGCAGAAAGAGCAGAGAAGCTTTTTGTCGATTAAGTTTATATGTTAACTAGTTATCTGAAAATACAAACCATCAGTTTGCTGTCGGTTAAATGATTATATGTTAACTGAAACAAAGCTATGTTTAAACCAATAGTGGATTAAATGATTCCTAACTAGAGCAGAGCACCATTAGTGGATAATTCTGTTAACTACTTATCTGAAAATACAAACCATCAGTTTGCTGTCAGTTAAGTACCCACTCTGTAATAATTGTTACTTTGTTTGATTTTTTAGTAATTGTTTATTTTATATGTTAACTTAAACAAAGTTATGTTTATATGTTAACTTAAACATTTTTGTCTGTTATTTCATTTTGCAGTTTGTATGATGACATTTTGGATGTTAGGTTATATTTTGATGCTTGAAATGTTTGAGTGAAGCTCTGCAGATTCAGATGTAACATACCTGAATATGATTGCAGTGATGGAAACCCAAGGATTTAGTGAATATGATCTGCTGTTTCACATTGAGAATCCACAATTAGGGGAGAAAGGATTGGAGATGGTAGAGTGTAATGCAGAGTTGCAATTAGTAAAGAAGCAGGTTGAGGAGTCTAAGGTCTTAAATTTGCTAGTGAGGGCATGTCCACCTCCTTGCAGGCAGTTTGAGAGGCAAGAATTATCCACTGTTGTGTATGAAGAGCCTGTGTTATATGATCTCAGTGAGCCACTCATCTATGCTGTTAATGAAGAAGGGGTTGCATTTGAAAGTCAGAGTAGCAGCAGCAGTTTAGCTCATGGTACTGGTGTTTGCACACAAGAGAGCAAGAATGTAAAAGGAAAACTGAAAGCTGTTTTGGAAATAGAAGAAGAAGAGGGATATGATGGCAGTGGTGGTTCTGATTGTGAAGGTGAAGAGGACATTGATGTACCACCTTTTATATGGGTGATCTTGATGACATAGAGATGGTGAGGGAAAGAAATAGAAAGAGTATGATGAAATGGAAGAGGAAGAAACAGATGATGAAGAATCTGAGGAGGAAGAAGTGGTGCATTATGAGGGTGACACAGAGGTTGAGGAACCTTTTCAAATGGATGAAGATGACCAAGTTGTTTCACAGGATGAAGAAACTGTAATTGTACATGAAGAGAAGAAGAAGAAGAAGCGAAGCTTCCAGTTAGGAGAGGGCCTACAACAAGGTCACATTCAAGTGTAGTACCGGAGGAGGAACCTGATTTCAGACCTTCATCGATGAAGAAGAGAAAGGATTGTTGAAGGAGGCTGATGATGATGGTTTTGAGCCATTGTCATTTGTGCTGCCAAATAAAAGGAAGAAGCGAGGGCAAAGCAGAGGCCTCCTAGAAAATGGTACAATGAGAAAATGGAGGCACCACATGAGCAATTATGTCTACACATGTGTTTCTTGGATCAACATCAATTCAGAGAGGCTTTGTTGAACTTACACATCACTCAAGGCAGAAACTTTAGATATCATAGGAACTCAGATCAAAGTATAATTGTAGAATGCAACCAAAAACATTGCAACTTCTTTATGGTGGCAGCAGTTATAAAAGGTGAAACTACTTTTGTAATTAAGAAGATGAGAATGAAGCACACTTGCCCTATTAGTACAGAGACAACAAGGGTAAGTGCCAAGTGGCTTGCACAGAAGTATGAGTCACTGTTCAGATCTGATCTAACAGCTGGCATTCAGACTTTGATTGATGCTTGCATGGAGAAATATGGTGTGGATGTGCCCAGGTCAATGGCATATAGAGCAAAGAACATAGCTATTGATGCTGTGCTAGGAGACCACAAGAAGCAATACCCTAGGTTGAAAGACTATGCTCAGACCCTGGGAGTAGAGTAGTAGTCACTACTGTAACTCCAACACCCACTGAAAAAATCCCCCATCCAGGTCCAAGATTCCATGCTATGTTCTATTGCATCAATGGAGCAAGGGAGGGGTTTCTCAAGGGGTGCAAACCATTCATTGGTTAGTTTGTTCACCTTGTGCATTAGTTACATATTGTTTCATCTTGAAATGCATTTGAATGTTCTAAATATTGAATTTGCTTGCTCATTCGGTGTTGATGGGTGCTTCATTAAGTTAACTCTGGTGCTCAACTACTTGCTGCCTTTGGTAGAGATGGCAACAACAATATATACCCACTAGCATTTGGTATTGTTGGGCAAGAGGACAAAGCTAATTGGTGTTGGTTTCTACACCAACTTAAAATCTGCCTAGGAGGAGAAGAGGGACAGTTTGGTCCATATACAATAATGTCAGATAGGCAAAAGGTATGTGCTTGCATCTTATGTCCTTGGTCCTATATGGTTGTTTTGTGCTAGATATTAGCTTAGCTAGTTTGATTGTGTGTCCCAGGGCCTACTATATGCAGTGAATGCTGTCTTTCCTAAGTGCAACCAAAGGTTCTGCCTTAGGCATATCTATACAAACTTCAAAATGCTGGGTTTAGGGGGGAAGATCTGAAGAAGTGTATGGATAATGCTGCCTATGCATATAGTGAACACAAATTTAACATTGCAATGAATGACCTTAGAGCTGAATGTCAGGAAGCTTGGGAGTGGCTTTGTCAAATACCCAGGAAAACATGGGCAAGGCATGCATTTGACACAAGCTGCAAGACTGACCTTGTAGTTAACAATTTGTGCGAGGTGTTCAACAAGTATGTCCTAGATGTTAGGAAGAAACCAATTAGGACAATGTGTGATGGAATAAAGGATAAACAGATGATGAGGTGGCATAGGAATAGGGAGAGTGCAAAGACAGCTAGATGGGACATAACACCCCATTATAGTGAGAAGCTAGAGGTTGAGAAGGAGAGGGCCAAATATCGCAAACCAATTCAAGCTGGTGTGAACTTGTGGCAGGTTACAAGTGGGCAGCAAACCCATGCTGTTAACTTGCAAGTGCACACATGTGGGTGCAGAGAATGGGACCTCAGTGGCATCCCATGTAACCATGCCATCTCAGCAATCAACAAGGGCAAAAGAAAACCAGAGGATTATGTCAGCAAGTTCTTCAAGAAAGAATTTTATGTGGCAGCTTATGAACCAATGATCTATCCAGTTCTGGTGAGCATGGTGGACAAAGACCCTGGTCCGGACATTGACCCACCTGTATTTAAAGTGAAGAGAGGAAGAAAGAAAGAGAAGAGGATCAAGGGAAATTTGAAGTTCCAAAGCCTAAGGACACATCAAGAATGGGGACTATAACATGTGGCAATTGTGGACTGCAAGGACATAGGTACACAAGCTGCCTCAAGCGGTTGAAGCTGAGCTGGCTTTGAGGAAGAACAAACATGTGGTAATCCTCTTATAAGTGGTTTTCCTTCTTGTACATTCCATTTTTTAAGTACTAACTCATTTTCCTTCTTGTTTATGCAAGCCTCTTGCAAGGAACTTCATTGGTGGTGGTCTTGCTACTACACAAGAGCAACAACCTCTCATGCAGCTCTGGGAGAGGTCTTTGCAGTCTGAGTCTTGGGAGAGGTCTTTGGGATAGGTCTTTGGGAGAGGTCTTTGGGAGAGGTCTTTGCAGCAGCTCAATTTCTTGGAAGAGGTCTTTGGGAGGTCTGCAGCAGCTCCAATTCTTGGAAGAGGTCTTGGGAGAGGCTGCTGCATTCTTTGGGAGAGGAGAGGTGCATTCTCTGCCCCAAGACAATCTGGTCCCTCCACATCTCTGCTCCCTCCACATCTGCTGCTTTGAGAGGGTCTTGGTGGTAGACATCTTGGATGGGGAGGTACTTTTATGCAAGTGGTAACTAGATACTTCATGTGTGTGTTGTTGCATCCTATGATGCAATGTCATCTTGCTTTGGTGGTGTACTTTAAGAATCAATGCCATATATGGCTTTTGTTGATGTGGATGCAACTTATGAGTGAATGGCTGGAATGGACTATCTTCATGTGATATGTTGCTGGAGTTATTGATATGTTGTCTATGCTCAAAATGGTTCTTTTTATGATTGATATGTTATCTATGCTCAAAATTGTCCTTTTTATGATTGATGTGTTGATGAGTACCACCTAAAGCCATCATTTTGGGTTTTGGTGGTTCGGGGTCGACGGAACCACCTAAAGCCATCATTTTGGGTCTAGGGTGGTTCGGGGTCATTTGAAACCACCTAAAGCCATCATTTTGGGTTTTGGTGGTTGGGTCGACGGAACCACCTAAAGCTACCAACTAGGGTCTAGGGTGTCTCGGGTCGATGAAACCACTTAAAGCCTTCGTTTTGGGTTTTGGTGGTTGGGGTCGACGAAACCACCTAAAGCCATCATTTTGGGTCTAGGGTGGTTCGGGGTCGACGAAACCACCTAAAGCCATCATTTTGGGTTTTGGTGGTTTGGGGTCGACGGAACCACCTAAAGCACCAACTAGGGTCTAGGGTGTCTCGGGGTCGATGAAACCACTTAAAGCCTTCATTTTGGGTTTTGGTGGTTCGGGGTCGACGGAACCACCTAAAGCCATCATTTTGGGTCTAGGGTGGTTCGGGGTCGACGAAACCACCTAAAGCCATCATTTTGGGTTTTGGTGGTTCGGGGTCGACGGAACCACCTAAAGCACCAACTAGGGTCTAGGGTGTCTCGAGGTCGATGAAACCACTTAAAGCCTTCATTTTGGGTTTTGGTGGTTCGGGGTCGACGGAACCACCTAAAGCCATCATTTTGGGTTTTGGTGGTTCGGGGTCGACGGAACCACCTAAAGCTACCAACTAGGGTCTAGGGTGTCTCGGGTCGTGGAACCACTTAAAGCCATCATTTTGGGTTTTGGTGGTTCGGGGTCGACGAAACCACCTAAAGCCATCATTTTGGGTTTTGGTGGTTCGGGGTCGACGGAACCACCTAAAGCTACCAACTAGGGTCTAGGGTGTCTCGGGGTCGACGAAACCACTTAAAGCCATCATTTGGGTTTTGGTGGTTCGGGGTCGACGGAACCACTTAAAGCCACCTAAAGCAACTATTCCTTTTGCAAATGCATTTAAGCATTTAAGCATCACTCTAACATATGTAACTATTCCTCAAATGCATTTAACCATCAATATAACATAAGCATCAAAATGTCAACATTTTCAGTCTAACATAAGCATCACTATGTCATCATTTTCAGTCTAACATTGAAAGCAAATGATACTAGCTGGAGTTCAACACATTATAGGAATACACAACCATTGTTCACATTACATAGTGGAGTTCAAATGCACAATCCATCCTTTTCTCACAAAGGATGAATAGCATATTCTGGGTACATAAACAGCGAGTTCACAATTAGTTCTAGAACCATACATTACACAACCATAATTCTAAGTTACTAGGCCATTGCACAACCATCCTTCCCAAAAGGTCGCAATGCCCACTAATCTCAATTCATCTTGTTCAGTTCTCCAAGATGGCTGGATCCCTTGATCTTCTCCTTGAGCTTCTCCTCTCCTTCATGAGCTCACTAATCTTAAACTCTTGCATCTGCTTCTCTTCATTATGGTTTTCCTTGAGCTTCAGAGATCAGCAACTTGGAACTTCAACTCTAGCTTCTCTTGGGTGAGCTTCTCCTCAAACTTTGTGAACTCTGCATTCTTCAACTCCAAATTCATCCTAGCCTCACTCATCAATTCCTTCTCTTTCATATTCTTCAACTTGAGGTTTTGGATGGTAGTTGCTTGAGCACTTGTCAGGTTGCACATGATTTCATACTTCTGTTGAAGCTTCTCCATAGCTGCATCTTTCTTTGCCATTTGTGCATTCATACCAGCCACCAATTCAGCTCTGCATTGGTGCTGATATGTGACATTGGCTCTGATAACTGAAATCCACAACCTTATCCTACTGAAAGTCCACAAGTTGATGCACATCTTTCACTAACTTGTCATATTCTGCATTCAGCTTCTTGTTTTCTTCTATCAAATGGTGAATAGTTAAAGCACTTTGAAGATTATCATCCACCCTAGCAGACTTGCTCTCTTCAACCATTGACCAAAGCTTGACAATGCATTCTCCATTGTTGGGGGCCACTGCTCATCAACCCTTGAACAAACCCACAATTCTGACCTTCCTGGAAAAATAACAAGGCAATATTTAGTACTATACAACTACTATGAGTAGTAAGCAACAATTAGTTCATGCCAGTAGCTAATGTTGGTACTGACCAACACTGAATTTGCACAGCCTAAGCAAGAGGGTGATCAGTATATAATTAGCAGAGTAACACTCCATTCAACTTTGCATAATAACCAACTTACAATTGGCCATTAATATAATGGAATCCTACATTAGCCTAGCTAAATACACTACAGTACCTACTGTCAGCAGTAAGCAACAGTTACTTATTAAGAGTCACACATGAGCTAATGGAGGGGCTAATGTGAGTACTAAGGAACATTGCATACAAGTTTAAATGAGTACTCAGTTTAAATAAATAGCATTTGCACACAACAGAGCATTCGTGTGCACAACAGAGCATGCTTGAGCCTATGTTTAGCCTAGATGCACTCCACTGACCATAATATCCACCATTCCTACAATGAGCACTATAGTATGGCATATATGACTGACAAAATTACCAATCACATAACTGAATCACAATTGGCAAACAAGACTCTGTGACTTCCAATGAACATATCATGTGCATAATCAGTAAGGCAAGAAAAATACCGGCTCTACACATGCTAAGAACCTTCTCCCAGTCATTGTTCCTTCAAATGCAACAAGCTTCTCTGATGGCTTCCCATGTTTCTCGCACAGCACTATCAGATCTAGCTCAAGACCATTGTAATCCGGGTCCTGAAGAGAGAAAGGCACCTGCCCAAGCAAAATCCAAGTTAGCATCATGTGCAGAGGACGAGGACAAAGCAAATCAAACGAAATCCTCACACCAAAGACCACCTACACAGAAAAATCCCCAAAATTTCCTAAACCTAGCCCTAACCCTAGCTCCAATGGAGTAAGCCGACCTGGTTGAGCCCATCGGTGGAGGTTTGAGTGCATGTACGGGAGGCTTGAGTTCTCGTCGCTGCTCTCGTCTTCAAAACCATGGCTGCTGCGGCGTGTCGTGTGGCGGGCGGGGCGAAGAAGCAGCGGGCGAGGAGAGAGAAGGAAGAAGAACAAAGAGAAGAGCGGGGAATGAGCTGGGTGCAGCTCGACCGCACCAGCGCCCTAAGCGGTGCGAGCCGGCCTCGTCGATCGCGCCTTGATCGGTGGCGAACGCAGCAGCCTGCCAGCCAGCGATGTCGCTGACGGGCGGGCCCAACCGGTCAGCTTTTCTGTCAATACGTATAAATCACACTTTTAGTCTTTTTTGCAATGGCTCGCCCCAATCTTGGTACTGACACGTAAAAATTACCAATCTTGGTACCAATCTGCTTCCAATGCCCTAATTGTGGTACTTCTGTGCAATTTACTCGAACGAACGTGTGTTTTCCGGGTCCGCGCGTGTGCGAGTCGCACTTGGCGGCGTACCTACCCCATCGTTCTTATTTACTCCGTGTATTATCTTTGATCAAAATCAAACTTTGTACCTTTTGACAAAGTTTATAGAATTTTTTTAACATATACTCTCTCCGTCCCAAAATACTCCCTCCGTCCCAAAACTCTTGTCTTAGACGGATGAAGCAAAATTTGTCTTTCTAGAGATTTCAAATGAACTACCACATACGGATGTATACAAACATATTAATAAGTGTAGACTCACTCATTTTGCTTCATATGTAGTCACTTGTTGAAATCTCTAGAAAGACAACTATTTAGGAACGTAAGGAGTACAATAACAAATAAATCAATGCCATTAGATTCATTACTGAATGTACTTCCACATCATATAGATTTGTTATGATAAATTTTATATTATTTTCTATAAAGTTGGTCAAACTTTACAAAGTTTGGCTTCAGTCAAATCTAATATGCAGAGTAAATATAAATAAAAAGGTAGGGATTATCTTTTTCTTTTGCTAGTATGCCGTTAGCTTGAAAAATGTTTTTGTATTCATGAGGCGAAGGGATAGCCCTCTTATGGACACGGATAGCCAGTACTACGTACCCATGATGTATCTACGGTAAGCTTACATGGCCTAAATGGACCTAGCTGCATGCACGGGATGTGGTCGTCATGTGTAAGGCACGATTGATCGCGTGTGACAACACCTCCGTTTTAGGCTAGCTATCGGACACACAAATTTGGACGGATAATAGATGCCAAGCAACCGTGCAGCTTTCGAGCCCTCCCAGACTATCAACGTTAACAGCCGTCCGATCGTCACAGTGTGCCATTTTCGGCCATCGGATTGGCCGGGAATCGCATCCATGCTCGCCTCGTTCGCTACAGTTGAGCGCTAACCGTCCTGGGCCGCTGCTCCAGTGACTTTTTTGGGTCTCTCTGTTAAATTGGGCTTAATGGGCTTCTACCAGCCTCCCACCCGTGCAGTCGAAGGGAAAAAAACACGACTCTCGCAACCCTCTTTTGTTCACAACTCGCAAGGTTGCAACCTTCCCTCATTCGTGTGGTGGCTCCGATCGATGCGGGAGCGACGACTACCATGGCCGCGACGGGACAATGCAGTAACGTCGAACAACAGTATGTCGATTCGCCAGCGATTGATCGATTGATTGGTTAATGGCCATTAAAAGCAGGTCAGTTCATGTTTTTCTTCAAGTCACGAGCGCCCATATAATCCCAAACTGCCCGCTGCTCCTTCCCCAAACCATTCTGCGACAGCGATTTACCCCCTCCCACAATCTTTCGTTCATTTTCAGAATTTGTTTAATTGATGTTGTTCTTTCTGTTCACAAACAACGCATGTTCGTTCTGCTAGGTTAGCTCATTATGCTGGATTAAACGGTTTAGGCATTACCCATTATGGAATGTGCTGCGCTGATTTCAAATTCAATGTTTTTTGTCCGAATTGTTGCTATAATAGTTTAGAGACATCTACAGATTAACCCTTACTGCTCGTATTATTCTTTGACCAAGTGCACTTCTGGTAATAACATGAGTTTTTGCAATCTGCTGCAATGTTATCCCTTTTACGGATGTGTTCTTTGGCTAATAATGCAAAAATGATTGCAGGTTCTCTAGAAGGATGGATTTCTTTCTTTCTTGCAGCTGAATCTACCAATATCCAGTGGTCGACTGACAGGTTAGTATCAGTAATGCTCCTATGCTGTCATGCCTCATTTAACTTGTGCCCCATCTTACTATCTATGCGTATGATGCCACTCTCTATGATTGATTGAAATAATTGTAGTATCGCCTGTTGTTCTTGCCTGATGTAGCAGGTTGGTTAGCAAGTTAAAAAATGCACACACGAAATAGGAATATTCTTCAAGGTATTGATGCCTCCGCATCACATTGTGGATATGAACTTGTGCTCATTAGATCACTTTCACAAAACTTCCGCTGGAGCAGAATAAGCAAAACTAGTGAAACCGAAGTTCAGTCAATTGATCCAGAGAACCTGCTGTAATTTTGGGGGTGCAAAGAATAGCATCAATAAAAAAAATCTATAACTCAATGCAGAATTGGGGAAAGAGTGTACTCCCTCCGTTTCTTTTTAGTTCGCATATAAGATTTGGTCAAAGTCAAACTATGTAAAGTCTGACTAGCTAATTTGTAGAAGAAAATATCAACAGTCATACTATGAAATCAATATTATTAGATGCATGATGAAATTAATTTTCATAACATATAACTTTGTAGATATTGATATTTTGTACTATAAAATTGGTCAAACTTTACAACGTTTGACTTTGACCATATTTTATATGCAGACTAAAAAGAAACAAGGGAGTACGTACCAAAGAGGGAACACTTGCACAAAGGGATGGCGGGGGGTGGTGAGTTATCAACTTAGTTTCAACCATGCCTGCCGGTGAGGGATTTGCGGAACCAAGGAGGGGAATGAGGAAAGAGAACTGGACAATGGATCCCACGCTGTCTGTATGTGCAATTCTACTGGTTTTAGTGCATGTGACATATTCTTTATGCTGTCATTCATTTAACAAATTTGCAGCGCACAAAAATGAGGTCCTGATCTCAGCCTACAATGTTCTTTTCCAGCAATTTGATGTCATTAGATCTATTTTGATGCTTGCCCTGCTGAAAGTTAGACCATGAAAAATACAGGATTAGTTCTGTCAGTGAGTTATCGGATTATTAAACTTACAAAAATAATCTATTATTACATATCTATATATAGGTACCTTTTAAATTTATGGTCGGATCTCAGAGGAAGCTGAAAAGTAGTAAATAAGTCAGCACAGGTTGATTTTGATGCATATCGACATACAGTTCCATGTTTGCTATATCACACCGACGGCCGAGCTCGGCCATCGATGCCCGACGACAGTGACAATGGGTAAGAATTTTTTTTGGTTAGTCAGCCCTTCGTTGATTTATTCTATGTGATAATATCAGTCCGCACTAGGATTTAGGCTGCAACAATTTCATGATATAGATGGAATTAATTAGGGGCAACAATCTCTTGTTTTGTCCTCATCAAAATGATACCACAAATTAGACATGGCATGTTGATTCTATCATTTCGATTAAATTTGTCACCGTCTGTGTTTTGTGTTTGTGTAGTTATGAAGAATAAAAACAATGTATAGATTTTAAGATAGTTGGATCAAGCAAACAATGAAGGACCACAACAACTATCAAAAGCATTCAATATATTTGCTATGTATAAGAAATCATTATCTCATAACAGTCCCTTTGGTTACTACATACTTGTCCATAGGACTATAGCAAGTCTTTGTTTCATAGTATTGCACCATTGGCGTCCTCTACAACAAGAAAAGAAAGTTTTCTATGAGGTCTGGCTCTTCCTATACGAAAATTACTATATAACTATGCATACTGAAGAAGTAAAATATAAGGACCCTAATAAGTGTCGTACGTGTGGCACGAACACATGAAAACTCCGAACGTTTTTTATGGCAAGTTTAGTGACGCGAGGATGTCAACTTTAGTTGTCAAGCATGGCATTTTCTTTTCGGATGGCAAGTTTTAGTTTTTCTTTTTGCATTTTTTTCATTTTTTGATATCAACTTTAATTGTAAAAAATGCCAGGACCGGAGTGCTTCGTGCCACACGTGTGCCACTTATTATTTGAGAAATATAAATTTGTTTATCTAGACCCATATGCTTTACTATTGGGACTTGTATGTTACTAAGATGATGCACACTTACAATATTTTGTCTGATTTGTTCTTTTCATTGTGAATGTCTCATAATCGATTTATAGTTTTTGTAGTGTATTAGCATATAAGATGGCATCAAAATAAATTAAACTAAAAAAAATATTTTCTCAGTCTCGTGTGCTATATTCCTTAACTCTCTCGCCCATGCAGGTGGACTTCACAACCTTTCATTCTGCTTGCTAACACGGTAGTGCCATAATTTGAGACACGCATAGAAGCCCCTGTCTTCTTAGATGGACTATATTTTTTATATGCTCATAGCTAGTGTAATGTATTGTAGCGATCCGCATGATTTGTCACGTTTATGCAAATTCGAGTCAATATTCAAGGATACATTCACTTTTTTCTAACTTGAAAAGTGAAATGCTGATATGACTGTTACTCTGTTAAAGTATCTCCTGATATATGCTATTAGGAGGTATATATCAATCCTCACATATTTTTTGATTCAATAAAATTATTACTTCCATTTTTAAGTTATTTACTTTTTCTTCGTGCGCTCAGCTATGTATAATATCTAATTTTAACAAATGTGATGCATGCTTGCAACACGTAGCAACAATTACAACATGCTATTTATCACCATCATCGCTATGTGCTTCTGTGTTGCTAAGCTATTTTGTTTCCAGGAATTTCTTCAAAAATACTAAAGCACACCGTGCTAAAATATATATATGTGAAGCACTAGTGCAATTCCATAGCTCAAAAAATTAAAGTGAAGCATATAGAGCAATTCTAACAAATCATAGCATAATTTTGTCTGTCTCAAATAGGTGTGTCCAGCAAGGATACTTGTGAAAAACTAAAAAGCAAAACAAGCAAAGACTCATATAATACAAGACGCTCCAAGCAAAACTCATGATATCTGACGAATAAAAATATAGCTCCAAGTAAAATTACCAATGGTCGTTAGAAGAAAGAGGGGATGACTTCCGGGGCATCCCCAAGCTTAGTTGCTTGGTTCTACTTGAATATTAATTTGGGGTGCCATGGGCATCCCAAAGCTTAGACTCTTTTCACCCAAAACTTGAAAACTTCAATCACACAAAACTTAACAAAACCTTCGTGAGATTTGTTAGTATAATAAAGCAAATCATTACTCTAAGTACTATTGCAAACCCATTCATATTTTATTATTGCATTATACCTACTGTATTCCAACTTTACCATGGCTTATACCCCCGATACAATCCATATATTCATCAAAATAAGCACATAATGCAAAGAAAATAGAATGTGTCAAAAACAGAACACTCTGTAGTAATATGGACTTTGTACATACTTCTGTAACTCAAAACATTCTGACAAATTAGGACAACGTAGGCAATTTGTATATCAATCTTGTGTAAAAAATTCAGAATTTTATCACGCTCCAGTAAAGCACGTCAATTATGCTACTGGGCGCAAAAGTTTCTGTTTTCCAACAAGATCAAAGCAAGTATCACTCAACATGATCCCAAAGGCTTTACTTGGCACAAACACTAATTGAAACATAAAAAACACAATCATAACAGTAGCATAATTTTGCAAATACTCAAGAACAGAAAGAAAAAGGGAAAAGTAAATTTTATTCATTGGGTTGCCTCCCAACAAGCGCTATCTTTTATAGCCATTAAGATAGGCTTGGAGATTTCAATGATGCTCACATGAAATATAATAATTGAAATACAAAGAGAGCATCATAAAACATGTGACAAACACATTTAAGTCTAACATACTTCCTATGCATAGGAATTTTATAAGCAAATAAATTATCAAGACAAGAAATATTTAGCATATGCAAGGAACACTACTAGAAAAATGGCCTAATGTGAAGCTCATTAGTCCCTGTTTGTAATTGAACCGGCACCAATGTGACCATTAGTGCCGGTTCCAACGGCTAGGCGGGCGGCGCTCATTAGTACCGGTTCGTGGCGAACCTTTAGTATCGGTTCGTGCCACGAACCGGTACTAAAGAGGTGGTGGCCTTTAGTACGGGTTGGTGGCTCCAACCGGTACTAAAGACCCCCCCCCCCCCTAGTACGGGTTCGTGCCACCAACCGGTACTAAAGGGGTGCGCTGCCACCCATAGTGCACAATGTTTAGTCCCACCTCGCTAGTTGAGAGGAGCTCGCACCGGTTTATAAGCCCCGCCGCGGCTACCGTGTCGAGCTCCTCTCTAAGCAGGCCTTTGTGGGCCTATTGCAAGTCTTCTTCCCTGTGGGGCCTACTGGGCCATACAGGCCTGCATCCCGGCCCAACTAGAGGTTGGGTTTCTAGTCGTATGCAGGCCGTGCCGGCCCAGTAGGTGGGTTGTGTTTGCTTTATTTCAATAAAAAAAATCCTTACCAACCGGTACTAAAGGTCTCCCCGCCCCGTCCCTGGCCCATGCCACTTGGGGACCTTTAATGGCGGTTCGTGTTGAACCGGTACTAAAGATGGGGACCTTTAGTCTCCACCCTTTAGTGCCGGTTACAGAACCGGCACTAAAGGGCCTTATGAACCGGTGATACAGCTCGGTTCTGCACTAGTGGAAGAAGAAAGAAACAATAGCAATCTCAACATAACGAGAGGTAATTTAGTAACATGAAATAATGGGATTAATTATCATCAAATAAAGTCATGACTTCTCCTAACCCACTTTTATTAAAAATTTCATAATATTGAACACTCTCCAAATATGTGGGATTTTTTCCCCTAGAGTTGACACTATTCCAAACCCACTTTCAATATTATTGCAAACATATTCTTCATGAGGCTTAAATAATTTTTCAAGATCATAAGAATCATTATCACCCCAATTGTGATCATTGCAATAAGTAGTGGACATAACAATATTAGCATCCCCAAACTTGGGGATTTACATATTATTAGCACAATTCACATTAATAGAATTTATAATAACATCATTACAATCATGATTTTTCATCCAAGGAGCTATCATGAATCACTTTGCAAATTTCTTCTTTTAACACTTCATCACAATTTTCAGATTCACGAATCTCAAGCGAAACTTCATAAATAGAACCTAGTGAACTCAACTCACTGGCGATTAGTTCATCATAATTGGAGCTTTTAAAAAGATTAGCAAGTGAATGAGGATCCATATCAATAGATTTTTAGCAAGCGAAGATGCAAGCAAATAGAAGACACATGGCAACACAAGCAAAGAGGAAAACAAGAAAAAGGCAAACGAAAAAGAAGGCAAATAAAAAGGATTTTTTTTTTGTGTTTTTGTAAAAGCGTTTTAGAAGTGGGGGAGATGAAAACGAGAGGCAAATGAAAAATAAAGTAAATTGCAAGGAGATGAGATTTGTGATTGGGTACCTGATAGATGTTGATGATGTCTCTCCGGCAACGGCGCCAGAAATCCTTTTGACATGGCTTAGCACTGCGTCGGTTTTTCCCAAAGACGAAGGGATGATATAGCACAACTACGGTAAGTATTTCCCTCAGTTATGAAACTAAGGTTATCAATCCAGTAGGAGAACCAAGCAACACTATGTAAACGGTACCTGCACACAAAGAACAAATACTTGCAACCCGACGTGTAAGAGGGGTTGTCAATCCCTCTACGGTAAAAAGATGGATTAAATTGTATGAGATGGAGGTGGTGGTGGTGAAGTTGGGGCAGTGTGGTGGAGGTGGTAGAGGTGAAGCTCCGGCAGTTTGGTGGAGTTTCTGGCTCCGATTCCGGTGATTAAAGGCCGCCGTTCGTCGTTCGCACGCACGCTTCAAAGGTATATTTCAACAAACATTTTTATTTTTCGTAGGTGCTCCGGTAGTATTTGTTAATATGTTTTGATGTGAAATAAATTAGGTGTGTGATTATTGTTAGTTGCTCCGGTAGTATACATAAATATATTTAGATGTTAACTAATTAGTTGTGTGTAAAAATTTGTAGTTGCTCCGGTAGTATTAGTTGCTCAGTTAATATTCCGTAATATATAGCTAGCTAATATATAGACATGTCTAATATTTGTTAGCGCGCGTATTTTAAGTTGTTGCTTAATACTTGTATTTCATTGTTGAAAAAAAAGTGAGCCGAGATGTCTGATGTAGTGAAGTTCATATTTTACTACGGTCCTGATACTGTCCAAACAACTGAGATGGAAGTTGATCTGAGTGAATTTACTCATATAGAGGTGCCAATGAGTGCACCTCAAACATGGTCAGTCAGTCAGTTGAAAGAATGGACTGCGGCAAGTTTAGGTCTTGATACTGAAACACACACCGTCGGTGTTCATGCATTGTGGACATGGTCAAGTTCAATAATTTACTTTTATTTGAGGCCAATAGAGCGAAAATCCGATTGGGTGCGGTGGTTACAAGGTTGTGAACGAAGGGGATGCAATCCTGTTGCTTTAGTGCTTCTCTTGTGAAGGAGGTCACTGCACATGAAGGCGAGGGTGGCTACGATCCCGAGCAGAGCAGTGTAGGGAGCCAGTCATCTATGTCAAACCCTGCATGCACCAGTCTGTCTATAGCAGGCCAATTAGTCCTAATCAGCCTACACATGGCCGATTAGTTCCACTCAGCCCACAGATGGCCGACAGGATCTCCACTTGTGGCCGATAGGCCTGTCGGTTGCCAGTAGGCCGACAGGAAGCCAATCGGCCATCAGCAAGCCGACTGCATCCAATCGGCCATCTGCTAGCCGATGGTGTATTATTTTTGAAAATTACATATCAAGCGTAATAATATTTATGCAAATTACTAAAAAAGTGTATTATTTATTTAAAAACCAGGGTTTGACCAGCGAGACATAAGGGGACGATGGATCATGCATGGAACGCATTGACTGCACCGCCATAGTCCGGTCGGCCGGGAACCTTCGTGGAACGCGCGTGGCCTGGCATGGCCAGCTATATATGCATCCATTTGTTTCCGCACTTGCATCCATGCAGCATATGGTGGTAGCCGGCCGCGCGCGATCGATCGATCGGTCACGAAGTCACGGTCCACATGGGACGCGCGAGGAATGGAAAGAGACCATCAGTACGTCGGTCGGGCACATTCCATATGCGCGGCGGCAGATCAGGAACCGATGTCGCCTTTCCATGCGCGACGCCTGCCGGCTCGCTATTTATTCGGCGCCGCCATCGATCTCAGTCCTCTCGTACGAATTTCTTTGTAGGCGATCTCGATCCACGACCATGGCTTCGTGCGGAAGGCTCTTCGTCTTCTTCTTGGCCGCCGCCGCGCTCGCCGCGGCGCCGGCGGCGTCGATGGCTGACGTAGTGCCGCTTCTCACCGAGCATCGAACGAGACACGAGTGAGACAAATGGGAGAAGCCCAGTCTTCCGGATATAGAGGCTGTTTGGTTCTTGTCCTCAAGCAAATTTGCCTCGCCTGAAGGTTCCCTGAGATCTGCCTGGACTCTGTTTGGTTGGCGCCTGAATACTCGAAGCTAGCCTGGCCTGGGAATTTAAAAGCATCATTAGCCTGCCTTGGAAACCGAAGAGTGTCACTAGCCTGGGTCAGGCAACCGAAAAAGGACGCCTGGGTGCTGCCTGAGAATGCTAAACATGCATGTGAGAAGGAAAAGACACCTAATAGGCTGATGTAACATCTAGAATCCACAACCAGGCGTGGTCACGAGCCAAACATGGCTTGCCTGGCCAGGCACAAAACTGCACCATCCCAGGCGTGAGCTAGGCGCTCAAATTTACCAGGCACGCTGTCCAGGAAAGCAACCAAACTGCCCCATACTCCGTGTATTGCTTGTCATATTCCATCTTCTCATGAACTGGACCAGACCTCAAGTGAAGCTGATCAAAAACTCTTCTTTCATCTGCCATGAACCGTGCACGATGAAGTAGATCGTACGATGGATGGATCAGAGAAGCCATCCTACAAAATTACAATGTACATCGTAAGCCTCATTTTCATTTGTAAATATCCAAAATAATGGAAATATAAACATACATACAGGTGCAAATATCCATATCCATACAACAAATGGATACATACAACTACAAATCTGTACCTAAGCCAAATCATCCATACAAGTGAATATGCACACACACATTTGCACACAACCTTCTATTCTCTATGTCAAATTTGCTACCAAATACATAAAACTAAAAAACCCACTATAAGTACCAAATACTAATCATACCATACATATCCCTGCCCATACATTTCTAATACAAATGCAAATACCAACAAAATTTGAAAAAGTGGATGAACTAGGGTTCCTACACATGGGGTGAATGCAACAAAATTAACCAATAAAAGAGGAGAAAGTTGGGGATTACCTAGAGGATTAGGAGGGAAGAAGATCCACGGTTTTCCCTTTGATCTGTCCTTCTTGGCATGGATTTGGAGGAGGGAAGGGAGGCGGGCGGGGCGGCGAGAGGAAGAACAGAGACGAGCCTCTCTCTCTCTGTAGTGAATCGCGCGGCAGGGCAATTTCATCGAAGGGCATGGCGCCCCCCTGTGGCGTCATGGTCATGCCCATAGCGCCCCTACAGGCGTCATGCAACCACAGATGGGCCCAGGCATACCGACGTGGCTGGTCAGCGCCGCGACATGGCGCCCTTGACTGGGGCGTTATGATGTCTAGCATGGCGCCCCAGGTGCGGGCGCCATGAGGAAAGGGCCATTTTATGAAATATTTTGAAAAGAGGGCCATTTTGTGCTGAACTTTGGCCAAAGGGCCAGTTTATTGATTTTTCACCATGCATGCATACATAAAAAAGACGGTCATGATGTGAAACCTTCAAACCTTCAGTGGCTGTGTTGTTCAAAACAGAGTAGGTACAGTATAGGAAATTAAAACGTGCATGAACGAATGATTTGTTTTGTTCTCTCTAAGCAATCGATCTTCCTATCAACCCGAACGGCCCAGCCAAATTTAAATTCAGAACCAGCCTCCTGGGTTCACATGGTGCAGTCAAATTCAGATCGAACCAAATCAGTCCACCGTCAGACCTGTCCGTCCGTCTGTCTCGCACTGAAGACGCGCAGGCGGGGCTCAAGACACGCAACCTCAGCAGCGCCAGCAGATAAGCTCGGACGAGAAGGGAAAGCATCTCGTCCCGCCCGTCTCTGTCCTGCCTCCCCTGCCCGCGTTTTCTTTCCTTCCCGCCAAAAGTGCCCGTAAATACGGCGTTCCTCGGGGGCCAAACCGCAAAACTTCCACCCATCCGGCCGTCCATCCCAGCTGCTTGATTTCTCTGTGCCGTCTGTGCCGCTTGGATGAGAAAAGGAGCATGCCTTGCACCAACAGAGTCCGATATGCCCATCGCCCGGCATCGTTGCCGCTGCGTCGGCCCGCAACGCGGCGGTTCCGACTTCAAGCTCAAGAACATGCCAGACGGTCGACGACGAAGGCAAGCCACGACCCTGCTAATCTCGCAACCATCGTCGTCGCCACACAAGTCGCAACGCCGCGTCCGCACCGCCAGCCGGTCAGGTTCGCTTGGTATCTGTGGGTCTGCATTTCCACTGTCTGAGCTACTTTTTTTTTTTGCGGGAACACTGTCTGAGCTACTGTTATCTGAATCTCAAGTATGTCTATCTACCTCCCATAGTGTCTGTGTGTCATATACTAACTTTGTCCATCGAAATTGTGTTTGACCCCAGCCCAAAATATGTGTCGACTCCAGCCCTGTAGCTAATGTCCAATTATTCATAGTCTCAGCCCATAACATCCGTAAATTCTAGTAAAAGATAAAAAAGAATGTGGCCTACAGCTCCACACAGTGTTAGCACAATACGTGGCTTAAGCTTACACACCATAAACACAGCCAAACCCTATTAGGCGCCTTAAGCGCCCGAATTAGATGTTTTCGCAAACGGGCGCATACCCCTCCCTGCGCGATGGGCCGGCCCATTTACCCATATTATTCTGGATCAGAACTGCAAAATAATGCCGCCAGTGACGCTCGAACTCGCGCGCTCTGCCTTTTAGCTTAGCTGCGCTAGCCAACTTCACAACTACCTTGCTCTGATTCGTGAGATCCTTTTTCTTTTATTGTATCTACTTTTCTTTTTCTTTTATTTTTATTTCCCCGTTTCCTTTTTTGTATTCATTTTTCCAAAATGCATGATTTAAAAAAAACAGTGAACTTTTTATTCAAAATCCTCGATGAACGTTTTTCAAAATTCAATGAACTTTTTTCGTGAACTTTCTAATTCGTAAACTCGATGAACTTTTTTTAAAGTTCAATTAACTTTTTTCAACTGTGATGAACTTTTTTCAAATTCGGTGAACTTTTATTCAATGAACATTTTTGAATTTTGATGAACTTTTTTGAATTTTAATGAACATTTTTTAAAATTCAATGAACCCGTCTCCCCCCCGTCCGCCTTCTCCCTTCACCTCCTTCTCCCTCCTCACTTCCTTCCCCTAACCCCCTCCATCCATCCTTCCTGCCATGTCTACCTTGTAGATCTCTGCAGTATTCCTCTATTCCCTTCTGATTATGATGTTTAGGTGGTAAGAACGAGCACAATAGATGTTTCCCTTTCATATGTTGTAGCTATTGTGCTCAGACTTAAATTTGTTTATTTGTTTTTGTTTTTTAGATGAATGATTTGGCAAGAAAACAAAGAAAATTCATTGTGAGAGGAGCTTGGTCTAGTTGATCTAGTGATGTTGTATTGCTGAGATTCTGTTTCTAAGATGTTTTATTTCCCAATCATGCTGAGATATGACCAGTAATTTTTTCTTCATATTCATATATAGCCGAAATAATTTTTATTGTTTAGATTATGTTGAAACGGTGATGTTTATTGTTCGAATTATTAATGAAGTGTCGAAGTGTTGTTCGAAATTGTATTGGCGCAAAAAAAATTGTTGATGCATCCTACCTCGTATACAGGCTACCAAACACAATCTCGGCTCAGCGTGGCTCAACACATACATCACTACCAAACAACTGCACATGCATGTACACATCATGTCTAGACTTGGCATGTCTCAAATGGGAACAACTATGCTAGGGTGGGAACTGCTACCAAACACACCCTAAGCCGCTGTCTAGGAGGTCTCATAAACACATGCATACACGTTTGACGTTTCGTGAACAGCCCAGGTCGCCTCTTCGTCTCTCCCGCCGTCGTCAGGTCGCCTCTCCGTCTCATCGCCTTCGCCTAATCTTTTCCTCACCCCAACTCTCAATCCCTAATCCCCAATTTGCAACGGCGACGAACAGCGGCTATCCCTAATCTCCAAGGGTGATGCCGGCCGGCCGGCCGCCGCCGTATAATCCTTAATCTCCCGAGTGTTGGTTGCCCACTTGGCACTTGCCCTCCTCGTAGGCAGTTCTCACGCAGGTATGCCGATCTCGTTCTCAATTTCTCTTCGTCTCACACACTAACAACTCTGTCTCTCCGGATGGCTAATTACTAAATTTGTGTTTATGTTTTTTTGCTGCATCTAGGAGGCCAGGGCTAGAAGGATATGGACAGATTTCTGCTGAAACGAACGGCACCAGAGACTGATCTGGCAGGGACTTCAAGGCCAGTTAGACTAAGGCAAGATCACGCATCAAATATTGGTACTACTACTATAGCAGATATTAATTTGGATGAACTTCCTTTTGATCCGGCCAATCGAAAAAGAATATCACAATACACTAAGAATCCAAAGAAGCAAGATGAGATCAGAAGAATATATTTAACTAGAGGACCTTATAGGCCAAAAGAAGGCTTTGTATATCCGCAGAAGAGCATTGGAGGATTCGAAAGAAGATTCAAGCCAGAATGGTTTAAAGATTATCATTTGCTAGAGTACAGTGATAAAGTGCATAAGGCATTTTGCCAATGTTGCTATTTGTTCAGAGATTGCATCGACGGTCAAGGTGGGAATGATGCATTTGTTGTCAATGGTTTCTCTAGTTGGAATAAGAAATACAGATTGGATACTCATGTGGGTGAGGTTAATAGCTGTCACAATGTAGCTGCTAAAAGGTGTGATGCCTTGATGAATCAAGATCAGTCCATTAAAGTTGCCCTCAACAAGCAAACTGATATCACAAAAAGGCAAAATCATATTCGGTTGAATACTTCCGTTGAATATGTAAACAAATGATTTTATGACTCTGCGGAACCAGTACTTGGTATGACAATCTTATTATTATGATACTAGTTTATCATTGGCTCATTGCATATCTTCGCTCTTCATGTCGCCCTTGGATGTTATTTCTATTTGTGTTATAGTGGGCATAATTTTTTGTTTTTCCTCTTTATATTGCTCTCAATGTGTGCTGTAGTAGGCATTGGACATTGGTTGACCCCAATGACAAATTTTTGGTATGCATCGTTCCATGCGGATAGATGTTGCGTCGATCTATGTAGCCTGTTCGTTAACACATCTCGCAGTTACTGATTATACGAGTTAAACAATTGCTTGGTATATAATCACGAATTTACTAGTGTCGTAATGAGGAAGTATAAGAGTTAGTTTTCCATTAGTTGCACAATCAGTGTGTTACGACGACACCTGCTAGATTTAATCAAGTCTGTGATGGCGTAGTTCAGGTACATGATATGATGATAGTATTATGGGAACCTGCTTTTTACAAGGATGTACGTATGTAACTAAGTTCCTCTTCTCATCTCTGGCTGACTAGGAAGTAGGATGATCCCATCACAAACGCTGGCCGAGGTTCAAGTTTGACCGAGAGTGGTCGGGTCAAATGCGATGCAAGTATCATGGATGGAACTGCAGGTTCCTATGGACCTGTCGGAGCTGTGCAAGGTACTTGTGGCAAATGTACTGAAACTTGATCCTCCAAAGTAGAAGCTTAAATGAGATACTGTACATATGTAGTATATTGACAATCAGAGAAGCTTAAAGCTCTGACCATACTTTCTATTTCTTGTACATCAGGTGTAAAGAATCCCACCAAGTTGCACTGCACTTGGCAAAGGAACAAATGTTTCAAGTTTCTTCTACACGCTTTGGTTACCCGCAACCTTTTATTTTCAGTAATTTTTCTGCCCTTGTGTCAATTTCTGTCACATGACTGATCCGCCTTGTGTTATTTTCTAATCCTGTCTCGTGCTGAAATATGTAATGCAAATGTAAAGCCTTTGTGTCATTTTTCTGTCACCTGCCCATCTTACCTGTAATCCTGAGTTGCCAAGTTATTCAATGTTTCTTAGGCTTTTGGTCGGTGAGGGAGCATGCCAATGGGAAAAATGTAAAGGAATTCACTTTTTTTTTTTTTTTTTTTGTAAAGGAGCCACATCGTAGGAGAATAATGTAAACCCTCTTCTGGAGAATTCTTTCATCCAATTCTGCAATCCTAATCGCTGGTAATTTACTATTTCTTCTCACATTCTCACACAGTGGTTAGTGACGGGGAATGCAAAACCACAATGGGTAAAATACAGTGCGTTGCTTGCTAGTGCCAACGAATCGGTTAATCGCTCCATTGCCTCTGCTTCAGGATCTAGTTCAATATAGTTGGACCCATCAGGTTCCTTCCTCTTCTACATATGATTGTTCATATTTCATTTGTGCTTTAATTCTCCCAATGATTCTGGCATCCATATGCAAGCCTGGCCCGGAGGGGGGACGGGAGGGGCGGCCGCCCCGGGCCCTGACAGTGAATTGTGTTGAAGTGTATATGTGGATTGCCTAGCCTTTTCATCAGTTCGGACTTCTGGTTGCGTTGGGTAGTGCATGAAGCTTAACATGGTATCAAGGCCTAAGGTCTTGTGTTTAAGTCCCAGCTTTCACAATTTATCCCAAAAAATTGTTGTTGCCCCCCTTTATCAGCTTCAATCACAAAGACAATCCTTTGAATCAGGACCCGTAAATCCATTTTAAAACCGAGGCAGGCTAGCAACAAAGTCAAATATCTGCTATCAAGGTATTTGGTATTTTTGTATACAATGCTGCCTGCCATGTGCTCTACTTCTGCCCAAGATAATTAATTCATCTTTTCTTCTTGCACTGATGTTAGTTTCTTACAATGAATTGTACCTTTTCTTTTTTCCATTGATGTTGCTTTCTTACAAATTTCTAGCTTTTTGTGTAGTTTCTTAGGCTAGGTTCCAATTCATTGTCAGAAAATGTGATTTGAGTATAAGCTAATGGCAAGTGAAAGCTAAGTTGGATTGTTGGTGCATTTGTATTAGCGCGAGGTGGACAGTAAAGGAATAAACATTATTCAGATATGAGAGAGAAGTGGAGAAGGAGATTGGGTTGCGGCGGCAACTAACCGCAGACGGGGAAGAAGAATAAGGTGGTGCTTCACGGGAACACTCGTCGATTCCTTCTGCAAGTGACATGTTGTTCTTTTCCGTGACCAAGGCAAAAATGTTCAGAATGGCAGCCCGTCACGGTCAAACAATGTTGATCAGACAACACCGTGACAGAAGAGCATTCAGGCGACCTTGGGTGCAACTTTAAGGGCAAAACCCTCGATAGAAAGTACTCCCTCTCCTTTCGAAAATAAGTGGCGTTGTTTTAGTTCAAATAGGAACCAACTAAGGGCATGAATGAAGTATTCCCTTATTTTCTTCTTTGACACTTCTATTGTCATTATATTAACGTGTGATGAGCATTTTGCAAATTAGAATAGGGTAATAACAGAGATGTCTAACCATGTCCAAAGGGCAATAAATTTCCTTACCTGTGCTTAGACATTACATCCTTATCTATGTGTGTACTCATACACTGTTTAAACATTATCAGCTTCGAATTATTAACCATTCCATTTTGTCGACTCACTAGCCCCAGGATCATTCAAAGCTAGGAAGCACGGTCGATATAGAAATTCCATACATTAAACAACATAGTCTTACACAATGTCTAACTTATTACATGGCACCTCGATGGCACTAAGGGAACAAGCACAACTTCCTCATTTGGCAGAGGAAAGATACATCACACTCGAGCACGGAGAGACGTCATCCTCACACGAACAGCCAATTGAGAATACACTAGTCATCATACCCGCTAGCGAACTCAGTATCACGATAATCGTCAGCTTATGCATCTGGCCAAATCAACAAGTCAAGTGAGCACGTTGAATGATCGCAAGCCATTCAAGAGCAGAGGATAAAATGAATGCATGCTGATCTAGATGCTTATGACATACAATCTGCTCAACAATACATTTCAGCATGGACATGGCAGAAGCATCGCACTTGCAATGAATGGAAGTACAAGTAACATGCAAGTAAATATTAGTTGATGAATGATATAAATTGTAGCATGGTAAATTTCCTTTTAAAAAACATACCCCCCACCTCCCAAAAAACATTATAATTATGATTTATTATTTATATTTTCTGGTTTTCTATTTTTTTTTGTTAAAGTGCTGTTGGCTTGTATAAGTTGATGCCATATCACCGGGGAACCGCTTTGGATAGGGCCAAGGGAGTAAAGTAAACCAATTTAGTAATTCAAGGTTAAAAACAACCAGATTCCGAGTTCAAAGTTGAAAAGTGAACTTCTGCAATAATTCAACCTAAAAAGTGGACTTGTCTAAACTGGCACATGCACAGTTATTAAAACCGACCAGAACAAACCGAACCAAGCCCTGTTCCAATCTGGTTCGCAGTGAAGGTTGATCCAATCAGCCTGTTGTGACCCAACAAAAACCCGGTTAAACCACCCAATTGGGCGCTGAACCAGGGGTCAGTAAAATATTCTGTAGGTGGGAGCAATTGGACCGTCTTTAAGGTAGGATGAAGGTAGGCTAACTAGGCTGTGTTCATTTGTTATCTTCGTACTTAACATTGTTTCTACCATATCATCTAAAAAAACATTGTTTCTACCATATACTAACAGACAAAAACCATGCAATAATATTTTATTTAACCAACAGGTTGGACCGCGGATCCGGCGGTCTGAACACTGAACTGATGCACTTACCATGTCGATCGCCGCGCTGGGTTCAATAACAACGACACATGTCGACACACAAGTTAGACGCAAAATTCTTATACATGATGCTGGAGAGGGTGGATGTTGATTTAATGCAATAAAGCACATAATCTCAGCACATGATGCAATAAAAAGAATTGACATCCAAGCGGAGATGATGAAATGTGTAGTCCTCAGTTTACTGTATATGATACCTTGACCTGGGTTGTTTTGGAATCACTTGAGCATTTTCAGGACCCTGTTATGTTTTTGTCTCCATAGATAGCATTTTCAGAGAAACCTTCCGCAAATAATCAGACTGGGTAATACAAAATAAAACAATGTAAAGCTTTATACCAAATTACTAATAGTGTCTTGCAACCAACAGTTCCGCCCATCAGGAGACAGTTCACTACAACATTCAACATGTGATCGATAATAACCAAGAACATGATCAGCGTTTTGGTCTATCATTTATGTAACATAATTAAAAATATTTAAAATATAGTAGCTTATTAATTTACTATTTGTTTGTGAACTAAGTGTGAAATTGCTAAAATAACTCAGATATGCTTCAAATGGTTGAGTGTGGGCGTTGACACACCCATGGCCCCAGTTCAAGTCCCGGCAACCGCAGAAAAATTTGTATGTGTTTCCAAGCATGAGAAAAATCAGGATATGTTCCTAAGAGCAGGTAAAGAAAACGTTGGCAGTTGGAGAGCAAAAAAGTCACCCAAGGTATCCCAAAAAAGGTAAACTGCTGAAGGTACTTAAACATGATGTAAAAAATCTTCTACAACATTTGGAGACAGTTCTGCTCTATTATTAGCCCATAAACCTTGTTTGACATCCATAACTACAAAAATGTGCTCTGCTCCGAGTAGCCATCAAGATAGATTAAATTACCTGGCTGGTCGCTGCATTATAGATCTTCTCTTCGAATCGCACAGCAATTTTTTCAAGTTCATTCAGTCCCTCTGGCCCTGATACTGGCAGATGCTTCTTCAGAGATTCCATTCTACACGTATAATGCAAAATGTGAATAAATTGGGGGATGCATTGCTTTCAACGGTTGTGTGCAATAAAATATCTGGCATCTGAGATGTAAGGTGGAACGAGTAGGCAGAGCAGCCAATTCTCAATCATATACACCCTCCATTCCTCTAGGCAAGGCGTAATTATGGCTTCGATGTGAGGAATATCACTTGGGAAGCATACCAGAAACTCTAGTTTCAGAACAAAATTACATCCCTGCACAGTACTAATAGCATGGTTTCCCCTACGAGATCAAACGTTGTGATATCTGTGTTATACTGTATTGGTGTATGCCATGACAAATTTGCACCTCTTTGTCAATAAACTTGTGTTAAACTGTTTAGATATAATTTAATTATAGTTAAATGAAGTAATTAGGCTGGATTCAAAACAGGTGCAATACGGAGTTCATTAGTAAATCCCCCAGCATGAATTATTGACATAAGAATAGAGGCACAGAAACTGGGAGCTTGTGTGTAGATTGACGACGAATCTGTTGCTGCCACTATGAATATGGCTGAATCAAAGATATATCAGATGGATCGATGATCATTGACCCGAAAACACGCAGGAAATTTCTCTTTTTGTATGTGAGAAACCGAAAAAGTGGAGAAGGATCAAATTAATATGATTGGAGGGAGGGGAAAGCAAAGCAAAGCAAATCAAAGGTGAATCAGGGTAGGACAAAGGAACTGAAAACGGAGAAAGGTATTGCGATCCTGGCGCCTCGGGCTGAAGCTGGGGCGCCAATCGCCTCGGTGGGGGCGGGCGTTCAGGTCAATGCCGGCGGCAACAACGATGTGGGATCTGGCCTGAGTGGGCCGCTGAAGCTGGGAGCCAATCGTCCCGGTGGCGCGCGGGGAGGGGGAGGGGGGCGCGGGGGCGGGGGGGCGCCGGTGGCGGGGAGCGGGGGGAAGTCTTTCTGGGGTTTAGTTAAAATGGTTTAAATAGGTTTTGGGGGAGAGGAACGCATAAAGGTTTATCAAAGGGAACCTCTGCTTTAAATTTTCTTTTTTCATTTAAAAATTGCAATAAAAAAAATCAAAATTTGATTTTCCTCAATTTTGTTTAAGGAAAAATTAAACGCTTAAAAAAATTGAAGGTTTTCATCCGTATAAACAAACTTGTTTAATAAATTATTATTTAAAAAAAACAAGGGTCCGCCCTACGACAAAATTTTCAAAAACGTCAGAAATGTGAAAACCAGCCAAAAGAAAGTAAAAAAATATTGTTTCCAACTTTCAAAAACGCATAATCGGGTTTAATTTTATTCCGCCGTTTCTAAAAAAATGGGTTTAGTAAAAGAGGGCACCCTCGAGATGTGATGGACAATTAAAATCCAGTTCCCAATTTGCAATTCTTAAATTAATTTATTATTAAAAAAGAGTTACCCATTAAGAAGGTTATTCAGAAAGTCCAAAGAATTTTTAACAAAAGAGAATATGGGGAAAAAAAAACCTTCCCGGAGGGCACCGGGGGGGTACGGAAATGGGCCCGGCCTCGGTTAAGGGGGTTTATAAATTAAAACAAAAAAAATTCTCGTTTTTGATTTCGCTTCTTTGTCAAAGGAAAGAAAAAATTTCAATAGTACATGTTTTTTATTATTGTATAAAACATTGTTTCCAACTTTCCCAAAAAAAAAATGCCAGTAATCGGAATTATGGTTATTCCCGCGTTTCTAAAAAAAGGGGCATGCCCATATCCAAGATTTATTAAGATATTGCTGGGAAAATTTAAAACCGTTTATATTACTATAAATGGATAATTTCCGGAAAGGTGAGAATCAGGGAGGACGAAAGAACCTGAACAAACGGAGAAGGTATTGGGAAACTTCCCGGGGGGCGCGGGCGGTGACGCCTGCGGTGCTGGGGGGGGAAAGAGAAAACCTTTAACTTTCTGCCCAAACTATTTAAACCAACGTTACTTATTTGGCCTGTGAAAACTTTTCTTGGGCATTAAATTTGTTTAATTTAACGCCGGTTCTTGGGACCCGCCTCCCTCCCTTGGCTCGCCGCCCGGGAGGGAGGAGGGGACGGCGGGAGGGACCCATGGGGCAGGGCGGAGGGGGGGGCCCGGTCGACGGGTGCGCGCAAGGCGAGCGGCGAGGGGGGCGGGCGGTCGGCGCGGGCGGCGTGTGGGCGGGGAGGGGGGAAGTCTTTCAGGGGTTTAAAGTTAAAATGGTTTAAATAGGTTTTGGGAGAGGAACGCATAAAGGTTTATCAAAAGGGAACCTTGGCTTTAAATTTATCTTTTTTCATTTAAAAATTGCAATAAAAAAAATCCAAAATTTAGATTTTCCTCAATTTTGTTTAAGTGAAAAGATTAAATTCTGCTTAAAAAAATTGAGGTTATTTTATTCCGTATAAACAAACTTGTTTAATAAAATTACCTCAATTTTTTAAGAAAAATAAATTGCTTAAAAAATTAAGTTATTTAAAAAAAATACAAGGGTAACCGCTACGACAAAATTTTCAAAAATCGATCAGAAAATGTGAAAAACCAGCCAAAGGAAGAGTAAAAAAATATTGTTTCCTAACTTTCAAAACCATAATCGGGTTTATAATTTTTATTCGCCGTTTCTCTAAAAAAATGGGTTTCAGTAAAACGTCGAGTGGCATACCCATCGAGATGTGATGACAATTAAAATCCAGTTCCGATTTGCAATTCTTAAATTAATTATTATTAAAAAACGACGTTTACCCATTAATGAAGGTATATTCAAGAAAGTCCAAAGAATTTTTAACAAAAGAGAATATGGGGAAAACAAAAACCCTTCCGGCATGGCACCGGGGGGGTGACCATGGGATGCAGGCCGTCGGTTAATGGGGTTTATAAATTCAAAAAAAAAAATTCTCGTTTTTGATTTCGCTTCTTTGTCAAAGGAAAGAAAAAATTTCAATAGTACATGTTTTTTATTATTGTATAAAACATTGTTTCCAACTTTCCCAAAAAAAAATGGCCAGGTAATCGCAATTACTGGTTATTCCCCCGTTTCTACAAAAAAAGGGGCATGCCCATATCCAAGATTTTTTAAGATATTGCTGGGAGAATTTAAAACCGATTTATATTACTAGTAAATTTACTGTATATGATACCTTGACCGAGGTTCATTTGATTTGGAATCACTTGAGCATTTCATTTGATTTGGAATCACTTGAGCATTTCCAGGAGCCTGTTGTGTCTTCGCCGCCTCCGGGGGGGACCGGGGAGGGGTCGGAGGGTGGACCGCGATGTGGAGGCGAGGGGGCGGGCCGGTCGACGCGGGGGCGGGCGAGGGAGGGGGAGGGGGGCGGGGTGCGGCGGGGGCGATGGTCGGCGGGGGAAGTCTTCGTGGGTTTGAAAGTTAAAACTGGTTTAAATAGTGTTTTGCGCAAGGAACCTATAAAGGTTTATCAAGGGAAGCTGCTTTAAATTTTCTTTTTCCATTTAAAAATTGCAATAGAAAAAAAATCAAAATTTGATTTTCCTCAATTTTGTTTAAGGAAAAATTAAACGGACTTAAAAAAATTAAAAGTTTTCATCCGTATAAACAAACGTTGTTTAATAAAGTTGATTATTTAAAAAAAAGCAAGGGTCGCCCTACCGAAAAATTTTCAAAACGTCAGGGAAATGTGAAAAACCAGCCAAAGGAAGAGTAAAAAAATATTGTTTGCCAACTTTCAAAAGCACAGGTAATCGGTGTTAATTTTATTCGCCTGTTGTCTCAAAAAAATGGGTTTGTAAAAGAGGGGCATATCCCTCGAGATGTGATGGACAAGTTAAAATCCAATGTTCCCAATATTTGCAATTCTTGAAATTAATTATTATTAAAAAAGAGTTACCCATTAAGCAAGGTTATTCATTGAAATGTCCAAATTTTTAACAAAAGAGAATATGGGAAAAAAAAACCCTTGCCCGCTGGAGGCATCTGGGGGGTTACGGACAGGGCCCGGCGTCGTTAAGGGGTTTATAAATTAAAACAAAAAAATTCTCGTTTTTGATTTCGCTTTCTTTGTCAAAGGAAAGAAAAAATTTCAATAGTACATGTTTTTATTATTGTATAAAACATTGTTTCCAACTTTCCCAAAAAAAAAATGCCAGTAATCGCAATTAGGTTATTCCGCGATTTCTCAAAGAAAAGGGGACATGCCCATCTCCATAGATAGCATTTTCGGAGAGATCTTCCGCAAATCTTCCAGACTGGTAATACAGTACAAAGGACTGGGTAATACAGTACAAAGGAAAACAATGTAAAGTTTTATACCAAATTACTAATAGTGGCTTGTAAAACTTTTGCTTGGGCAATTGTAAAATTTGGTTTCAATATTTCGACGGTTCTGGGACCCGACCCCCCTTCCGCTGCGCCGCTTCCGTGGGGGGGGGAAGGGGCGCCGGCGGGGTAGGAACAGAGTAATATATTACGATAAAATAATGGTATATTAATTCAATTATATATTAATTGTAAATGTTATACAATTGTAATGAAAATAGTCAAATACATGAAGTCAGAAAAATAGTTATAAAAATAGTTAAAGTACTCATAAAAAAAATAATATCTACATGAACTCATTGAAATAATCTCGACTTTTTCACTCACATTCTCTAAGTATCGTAAGATGTTGTGAAATTCATAAACTGGATATATTGAGGAAGAATAGCATGAACCATAATCCATAATGCAGTTATATTTGAGCAATTTTATTGTAATAATAAAGTATGTTAATATAAAATGGTATTATCTAATAATGCTAACTTTAATTGTAAGAAATAAAAATTCGAAAAAACAGTTCCGCCCATCAGAGACAGTTCACTACAACATTCAACATGTGATCGATAATAACCAAGAACATGATCAGCGTTTTGGTCTATCATTTATGTAACATAATTAAAAATATTTAAAATATAGTAGCTTATTAATTTACTATTTGTTTGTGAACTAATGTGAAATTGCTAAAATAACTCAGATATGCTTCAAATGGTTGAGTGTGGGCGTTGACACACCCATGGCCCCAGTTCAAGTCCCGCAACCGCAGAAAAATTTGTATGTGTTTCCAAGCATGAGAAAAATCAGGATATGTTCCTAAGAGCAGGTAAAGAAAACGTTGGCAGTTGGAGAGCAAAAAAGTCACCCAAGGTATCCCAAAAAAGGTAAACTGCTGAAGGTACTTAAACATGATGTAAAAAATCTTCTACAACATTTGGAGACAGTTCTGCTCTATTATTAGCCCATAAACCTTGTTTGACATCCATAACTACAAAAATGTGCTCTGCTCCGAGTAGCCATCAAGATAGATTAAATTACCTGGCTGGTCGCTGCATTATAGATCTTCTCTTCGAATCGCACAGCAATTTTTTCAAGTTCATTCAGTCCCTCTGGCCCTGATACTGGCAGATGCTTCTTCAGAGATTCCATTCTACACGTATAATGCAAAATGTGAATAAATTGGGGGATGCATTGCTTTCAACGGTTGTGTGCAATAAAATATCTGGCATCTGAGATGTAAGGTGGAACGAGTAGGCAGAGCAGCCAATTCTCAATCATATACACCCTCCATTCCTCTAGGCAAGGCGTAATTATGGCTTCGATGTGAGGAATATCACTTGGGGAAGCATACCAGAAACTCTAGTTTCAGAACAAAATTACATCCCTGCACAGTACTAATAGCATGGTTTCCCTACGAGATCAAACGTTGTGATATCTGTGTTATATCAGATTGGTGTATGCCATGACAAATTTGCACCTCTTTGTCAATAAACTTGTGTTAAACTGTTTAGATATAATTTAATTATAGTTAAATGAAGTAATTAGGCTGGATTCAAAACAGGTGCAATACGGAGTTCATTAGTAAATCCCCAGCATGAATTATTGACATAAGAATAGAGGCACGAAACTGGGAGCTTGTGTGTAGATTGACGATTAATCTGTTGCTGCCACTATGAATATGGCTGAATCAAAGATATATCAGATGGATCGATGATCATTGACCGAAAACACGCAGGAAATTTCTCTTTTGTATGTGAGAAACCGAAAAGTGGAGAAGGATCAAATTAATATGATTGAGGGAGGGAAAGCAAAGCAAAGCAAATCAATTGCAGTCCCTACATCTTATTGACGATCCTGCTGATGCTCGGGCTGAAGCTGGGCGCCAATCGCCCGTGGGGGCGGGCGTTTGGTCAATGCCGGCGACGGCAGCAACGACTGTAGCGGGATCTGGCCCCTGAGTGGGCCGCCAGGGGGTTCCGTCGGGGATTCTTAAACATGATGCTGGAGAGGGTGGAGGTTGATTTAATGCATTAAAGCACACAATCTCAGCGTTTGATGCAACAAAAACGATATCCAAGCGAAAACGATAAAATGTGCAACACTCAGTTTACTGTATATGATACCTTGACCGAGGTTCATTTGATTTGGAATCACTTGAGCATTTCCAGGAGCCTGTTGTGTCTTCGTCTCCATAGATAGCATTTTCGAGAGATCTTCCGCAAATAATCAGACTGGGTAATACAGTACAAAGGAAAACAATGTAAAGTTTTATACCAAATTACTAATAGTGGCTTGCAACCAACAGTTCTGGTTGATTAGCAGCTTCAGCTTTTAACATTTCAATCATTGTTATAGATGGTACTTAACATGACTTAAAAAATATCCTCTACAACATTTGGAGACAGTTCTGCTCTATTATTAGCCCATAAACCTTGTTTGACCCCATAACTAAAAATAAAATAAACTGTGCTCTGCTTCGAGTAGCCGCCAAGACGGATTAAATTACCTGACTGGTCGCTGCAGTATAAATCTTGTCTTCGAATCGCACAGCGATGGTTTGAAGTTCGCTCAGTCCTCCGCACCGATACCGCAGATGCTTCTTCGACATTCCATTCTACACGATCATGCAAAATGTGAATAAAACATGTGGCATCTGAGATGTATGGTGGAACGAGTAGGCAGAGCAGCCAATTGAGGTAGATCCCCAATTCTGAATTCCCATAAGCAAGGCGTAATTTTCGACTTTGCTACAAGCAAGGCGTAATTCTGAACATTTGAGGAGTGCATGTCCACTTGGGGAAGCATACTGCATAGGAAGAACTCTAGTTTCAGTCGTTCAGAACAAAACTGCATCCCGGCGACATCTTTGTGTTGGACTGTTCAGACATAATTTAATCCTAGTTAAGTTAAATGAAGTGATTAGGCTGGACTCAATGCTAGTTAAATTTTGACCCGAGTATAGAGGGCAAGAAACTGGGAGCTTTATGTAGATCGACGACGAAGAATCTGTTGCTGCCGCTAAGGACATGGCTGGATTGAAGCTCTATCGGATGGATCGATGACAAGATCGACCAGAGAAAACACGCGGGAAATCCCTTGGAAACCGAAAGCAACCGCGGAGGAAGGATCAAATGAATATGGGTTAGAACTTTAGAGGGAGGGGAAAGCAGAGCAGAGCAGATCGAGCAGAGTCCATACATACATCTTGTTGACGACCCTGCTGCGCGCCTCGGGCAGGAGCTGGGCGCGCCAGTCGTCGTCTCCGGTGGGCGGCGGGGCGTTCAGGTCAACGCCGACGCCAACGCCCCAGTTGGCATCCATGGCTGGTGATTCGTGTGTAGTATGCCGACTGGTCGGGTCTCGAGGGGATGGAGCAGGAGTGGGGTACATACAAAACGAGGAGTGAATTGCAAAAAACCACCATATTTTAAGTACAATCCTAGATTTGCTATCACATTCCTTGGCCGCCCCAAAAATCTACTAGTATCCTTGCTAATTTTCTCAATAAACCCTAATAACCGGTTTGAACCATTTAATCTGATTTCTGACCAGTTAGGCCCACTTGTAAGCGCTGACTTGGCACTGAAAGTCAAATCCATTTGTTTGACCGTTATATTAGACATGGGGTCCATATGTAAGTGTTAGCACTACTCTGTTATAAAACACTTTTCTGTGCGGCATTTTCTCAAACACGCTATGCGCATGCGTGCTGCAGAGCTCGCGAACGCCGAGGGCATCGCCGCCGGATAGGTCGCCGTTGTTCCCGCCATGGATGGATGGCGAACCCCATGGACACTCACCTGCACCTCCCGCCGCTTCTCGCGACACGGCGCCGTCTGCTCCGCCGGCCGCCATGGCTACGATCGGCGATGACTTCGCCGGAGCTGGGCAGCTAGGAGGACGGAACAGAGACAGCGAGGAGGACGGAACGAAGAGGGAGGAGGGTCAGCGCTCTCCAGTGGCGCGACCGGAGGCCGGCGGGAGGTAGGTGCGCGGCGCCAAGCCGCCACGGCCGTGAGCACGCATGAGTTCGTGGCTGCTCAGGGCGTCGCAAGGGAGGCCGGGAAGGAGCGGGCGGAGGTGCGCAGGTACAGCGGTGCGGCGCCCTCCGGTGGCTCGCCGGAAGCCGGCGGGATGCGGGTGCGCGAGGCCGGCGTGCCACGGCCGTGAGCACGCATGAGGTCGAGGCGGCTCAAGGCGTCGCGACGGAGGATGGGAAGGAGCGGTAGGAGGTGTGGAGGTCCGGCGGAGCGGCGCTCTCTGGTGGCGTCGCCGGAGGCCGGCGGGAGGCAGGGGCGCAGCGCCACGAAGGTAAGCGTCTCTTGGTGGCTGCGCGATCCGGTGGGGAGAGCAGCCGCGTGGGAGAGATGGGCTGACGGTCAACAAACGGCGTTGACCGTTTTATGCCACATCAGCACTTACGGGTGGGACTTTTCTGTCATAATCGGTTTAAATCTGTGCAAACATGTCATTAGGGTTTATTGAGAAAATTAGTAAGGATGCTGGTAGATTTTTGGGGCGGGCAAGGAATGTGGTGGTAAATCCGGCCGTGAACTTAAAATGTGGTGGTTTTTTGCAATTCACTCCAAAACGAGACGACGGCGACGAGGAGGGAAAGCCCCTTGCAGCGTGCGCTTAGTGGTGTCTCCTTTTTAAAATTTATTATATACTTCCTCTCTTTTTTTTTAGTCCGCACATAACTTTTGTCTGAAATCAAAATATCTCTAGTTTGGCCAAACTTACAGAAAAAAAAAGTATCAACACTTACGATGCCAAAGAAATATCTTTAGATTCATCATGGAATATATTTTCATATTATGTACTCCCTCCGTTCCTAAATATTTGTCTTTCTAGAGGTTTTAAATGGTGACTACATACGGAACAAAATGAGTGAATCTACACTTTAAAATATGTCTATATACATCCGTATGTGGTGACCATTTAAAATCTCTAGAAAGACAAATATTTAGGAACGAAGGGAGTATATTTGATATTGTAGATCTTCTCTCCGAATCGACAGTTCGTCCCATCAGGAGATAGTTCACTACAAGATTCAACATCTGATCGATAATAACCAAAACCATGATCATCGTTTCGGTCTATTATTTATGTAACATAATTAAAAAGATTTAGAATATAGTAGCTTATTAACTTACTATTTGTATGTGTACTAAGTGTGAAAATGCTAAAATAACTCAGATGTGCTCCAAATGGATGAGTGTGGGCGTTGACACACCCATGGCCCCAGTTCAAGTCCCGGCAACCGCAGAAAAATTTGTGTGTGTTTCCAAGCATGAGAAAAATCCGGATATGTTCCTAAGAGCAGGTAAAGAAAACGTTGGCAGTTGGAGAGCAAAAAAGTCACCCAAGGTATCCCAAAAAGGGTAAACTGCTGAAGGTACTTAAACATGATGCAAAAAATCTTCTACAACATTTGGAGACAGTTCTGCTCTATTATTAGCCCATAAACCTTGTTTGACATCCATAACTACAAAAATGTGCTCTGCTCCGAGTAGCCATCAAGATAGATTAAATTACCTGGCTGGTCGCTGCATTATAGATCTTCTCTTCGAATCGCACAGCAATTTTTTCAAGTTCATTCAGTCCCTCTGGCCCTGATACTGGCAGATGCTTCTTCAGAGATTCCATTCTACACGTATAATGCAAAATGTGAATAAATTGGGGGATGCATTGCTTTCAACGGTTGTGTGCAATAAAATATCTGGCATCTGAGATGTAAGGTGGAACGAGTAGGCAGAGCAGCCAATATACACCCTCCATTCCTCTAGGCAAGGCGTAATTATGGCTTCGATGTGAGGAATATCACTTGGGGAAGCATACCAGAAACTCTAGTTTCAGAACAAAATTACATCCCTGCACAGTACTAATAGCATGGTTTCCCCTACGAGATCAAACGTTGTGATATCTGTGTTATACTGTATTGGTGTATGCCATGACAAATTTGCACCTCTTTGTCAATAAACTTGTGTTAAATTGTTTAGATATAATTTAATTATAGTTAAATGAAAAAACAGGTGCAATACGGAGTTCATTAGTCAATCCCCCAGCATGAATTATTGACATAAGAATAGAGGCACAGAAACTGGGAGCTTGTGTGTAGATTGACGATGAATCTGTTGTTGCCACTATGAATATGGCTGAATCAAAGATATATCAGATGGATCGATGATCATTGACCCGAAACACGAGGAAATTTCTCTTTTGTATGTGAGAAACCGAAAAGTGGAGAAGGATCAAATTAATATGATTGGAGGGAGGGAAAGCAAAGCAAAGCAAATCAACTGCAGTCCCTACATCTTATTGACGATCCTGCTGAGCTACTGGCTGAAGCTGGGCGCCAATCGCCCCCGTGGGGGCGGGCGTTGGTCAATGCCGCGACGGCAACAACGATCAGAAGGGATCTGGCCCTGAGAGGGCCGCCAGGGGTTCCGCGGGATTCTTAAACATGATGCTGGAGAGGGTGGAGGTTGATTTAATGCATTAAAGCACACAATCTCAGCGCTTGATGCAACAAAAACGATATCCAAGCTTAAAACGACAAAATGTGCAACACTCAGTTTACTGTATATGATACCTTGACCGAGGTTCATTTGATTTGGAATCACTTGAGCATTTCCAGGAGCCTGTTGTGTCTTCGTCTCCATAGATAGCATTTTCGAGAGATCTTCCGCAAATAATCAGACTGGGTAATACAGTACAAAGGAAAACAATGTAAAGTTTTATACCAAATTACTAATAGTGGCTTGCAACCAACAGTTCTGGTTGATTAGCAGCTTCAGCTTTTAACATTTCAATCATTGTTATAGATGGTACTTAACATGACTTAAAAAATATCCTCTACAACATTTGGAGACAGTTCTGCTCTATTATTAGCCCATAAACCTTGTTTGACCCCATAACTAAAAATAAAATAAACTGTGCTCTGCTTCGAGTAGCCGCCAAGACGGATTAAATTACCTGACTGGTCGCTGCAGTATAAATCTTGTCTTCGAATCGCACAGCGATGGTTTGAAGTTCGTTCAGTCCCTCTCGCACTGATACCGGCAGATGCTTCTTCGACATTCCATTCTACACGATCATGCAAAATGTGAATAAAACATGTGGCATCTGAGATGTATGGTGGAACGAGTAGGCAGAGCAGCCAATTGAGGTAGATCCCCAATTCTGAATTCCCATAAGCAAGGCGTAATTTTCGACTTTGCTACAAGCAAGGCGTAATTCTGAACATTTGAGGAGTGCATGTCCACTTGGGGAAGCATACTGCATAAGAAGAACTCTAGTTTCAGTCGTTCAGAACAAAACTGCATCCCGGCGACATCTTTGTGTTGAACTGTTCAGACATAATTTAATCCTAGTTAAGTTAAATGAAGTGATTAGGCTGGACTCAATGCTAGTTAAATTTTGACCCGAGTATAGAGGGCAAGAAACTGGGAGCTTGCGTGTAGATCGACGACGAAGAATCTGTTGCTGCCGCTAAGGACATGGCTGGATCGAAGCTCTATCGGATGGATCGATGACAAGATCGACCAGAGAAAACACGCGGGAAATCCCTTGGAAACCGAAAGCAACCGCGGAGGAAGGATCGAATGAATATGGGTTAGAACTTTAGAGGGAGGGGAAAGCAGAGCAGAGCAGATCGAGCAGAGTCCATACATACATCTTGTTGACGACCCTGCTGCGCGCCTCGGGCAGGAGCTGGGCGCGCCAGTCGTCGTCTCCGGTGGGCGGCGGGGCGTTCAGGTCAACGCCGACGCCAACGCCCCAGTTGGCATCCATGGCTGGTGATTCGTGTGTAGTATGCCGACTGGTCGGGTCTCGAGGGGATGGAGCAGGAGTGGGGTACATACAAAACGAGGAGTGAATTGCAAAAAACCACCATATTTTAAGTACAATCCTAGATTTGCTATCACATTCCTTGGCCGCCCCAAAAATCTACTAGTATCCTTGCTAATTTTCTCAATAAACCCTAATAACCGGTTTGAACCATTTAATCTGATTTCTGACTAGTTGGGCCCACTTGTAAGCGCTGACTTGGCACTGAAAGTCAAATCCATTTGTTTGACCGTTATATTAGACATGGGGTCCATATGTAAGTGTTAGCACTACTCTGTTATAAAACACTTTTCTGTGCGGCATTTTCTCAAACACATTGCGTGCATGCGTGCTGCAGAGCTCGCGAACGCCGAGGGCATCGCCGCCGGATAGGTCGTCGTTGTTCCCGCTACTGGATGGATGGCGAACCCCATGGACACTCACCCTGCACCTCCCGCCGTTTCCCCGCACACGGCGTCGTCCGTTCCGGCCGGCCGCCATGGCCACGATCGTGCGCATGACCCCGCGGAGCTGGGCAGCTAGGAGGACGGAACAGAGACAGCGAGGAGGACGGAACGAAGAGGGAGGAGGGTCAGCGCTCTCCAGTGGCGCGACCGGAGGCCGGCGGGAGGTAGGTGCGCGGCGCCAAGCCGCCACGGCCGTGAGCACGCATGAGTTCGTGGCTGCTCAGGGTGTCGCAAGGGTGGCCGGGAAGGAGCGGGCGGAGGTGCGCAGGTACAGCGGTGCGGCGCCCTCCGGTGGCTCGCCGGAAGCCGGCGGGATGCGGGTGCGCGAGGCCGGCGTGCCACGGCCGTGAGCACGCATGAGGTCGAGGCGGCTCAAGGCGTCGCGAGGGAGGACGGGAAGGAGCGGTAGGAGGTGTGGAGGTCCGGCGGAGCGGCGCTCTCTGGTGGCGTCGCCGGAGGCCGGCGGGAGGCAGGGGCGCAACGCCGTCGAGCGTGCAAGCGTCTCTTGGTGGCTGCGCGATCCGGTGGGGAGAGCAGCCGCGTGGGAGAGATGGGCTGACGGTCAACAAACGGCGTTGACCGTTTTATGCCACATCAGCACTTACGGGTGGGACTTTTCTGTCAAAATCGGTTTAAATCTGTGCAAACATGTCATTAGGGTTTATTGATAAAATTAGTAAGGATGCTGGTAGATTTTTGGGGCGGGCAAGGAATGTGGTGGTAAATCCGGCCGTGAACTTAAAATGTGGTGGTTTTTTGCAATTCACTCCAAAACGAGACGACGGCGACGAGGAGGGAAAGCCCCTTGCAGCGTGCGCTTAGTGGTGTCTCCTTTTTAAAATTTATTATATACTTCCTCTCTTTTTTTTTAGTCCGCACATAACTTTTGTCTGAAATCAAAATATCTCTAGTTTGGCCAAACTTACAGAAAAAAAAAGTATCAACACTTACGATGCCAAAGAAATATCTTTAGATTCATCATGGAATATATTTTCATATTATGTACTCCCTCCGTTCCTAAATATTTGTCTTTCTAGAGGTTTTAAATGGTGACTACATACGGAACAAAATGAGTGAATCTACACTTTAAAATATGTCTATATACATCCGTATGTGGTGACCATTTAAAATCTCTAGAAAGACAAATATTTAGGAACGGAGGGAGTATATTTGATATTGTAGATCTTCTCTTCGAATCGACAGTTCGTCCCATCAGGAGATAGTTCACTACAAGATTCAACATCTGATCGATAATAACCAAAACCATGATCATCGTTTCGGTCTATTATTTATGTAACATAATTAAAAAGATTTAGAATATACTCCCTCCGTTCCTAAATATTTGTCTTTCTAGAGATTTCAACAAGTGACTACATACGAAGTAAAATGAGCGAATCTACATTCTAAAATATGTCTACATACATTCGCATGTTGTAGTCCATTTAAATATCTAGAAAGACAAATATTTAGAAACGGAGGGAGTAGTAGCTTATTAACTTACTATTTGTATGTGTACTAAGTGTGAAAATGCTAAAATAACTCAGATGTGCTCCAAATGGATGAGTGTGGGCGTTGACACACCCATGGCCCCAGTTCAAGTCCCGGCAACCGCAGAAAAATTTGTGTGTGTTTCCAAGCATGAGAAAAATCCGGATATGTTCCTAAGAGCAGGTAAAGAAAACGCTGGCAGTTGGAGAGCAAAAAGTCACCCAAGGTATCCCAAAAAGGGTAAACTGCTGAAGGTACTTAAACATGATGCAAAAAATCTTCTACAACATTTGGAGACAGTTCTGCTCTATTATTAGCCCATAAACCTTGTTTGACATCCATAACTACAAAAATGTGCTCTGCTCCGAGTAGCCATCAAGATAGATTAAATTACCTGGCTGGTCGCTGCATTATAGATCTTCTCTTCAATCGCACAGCAATTTTTTCAAGTTCATTCAGTCCTCTGGCCCTGATACTGGCAGATGCTTCTTCAGAGATTCCATTCTACACGTATAATGCAAAATGTGAATAAATTGGGGGATGCATTGCTTTCAACGGTTGTGTGCAATAAAATATCTGGCATCTGAGATGTAAGGTGGAACGAGTAGGCAGAGCAGCCAATTATCAATCATATACACCCTCCATTCCTCTAGGCAAGGCGTAATTATGGCTTCGATGTGAGGAATATCACTTGGGGAAGCATACCAGAAACTCTAGTTTCAGAACAAAATTACATCCCTGCACAGTACTAATAGCATGGTTTCCCCTACGAGATCAAACGTTGTGATATCTGTGTTATACTGTATTGGTGTATGCCATGACAAATTTGCACCTCTTTGTCAATAAACTTGTGTTAAACTGTTTAGATATAATTTAATTATAGTTAAATGAAAAAACAGGTGCAATACGGAGTTCATTAGTCAATCCCCCAGCATGAATTATTGACATAAGAATAGAGGCACAGAAACTGGGAGCTTGTGTGTAGATTGACGATGAATCTGTTGTTGCCACTATGAATATGGCTGAATCAAAGATATATCAGATGGATCGATGATCATTGACCCGAAAACACGCAGGAAATTTCTCTTTTTGTATGTGAGAAACCGAAAAAGTGGAGAAGGATCAAATTAATATGATTGGAGGGAGGGGAAAGCAAAGCAAAGCAAATCAACTGCAGTCCCTACATCTTATTGACGATCCTGCTGCGCGCCTCGGGCTGAAGCTGGGGGCGCCAATCGCCTCCGGTGGGGGGCGGGGCGTTCGGGTCAATGCCGGCGACGGCAGCAACGACTGTAGCGGGATCTGGCCCCTGAGTGGGCCGCCAGGGGGTTCCGTCGGGGATTCTTAAACATGATGCTGGAGAGGGTGGAGGTTGATTTAATGCATTAAAGCACACAATCTCAGCGTTTGATGCAACAAAAACGATATCCAAGCGAAAACGATAAAATGTGCAACACTCAGTTTACTGTATATGATACCTTGACCGAGGTTCATTTGATTTGGAATCACTTGAGCATTTCCAGGAGCCTGTTGTGTCTTCGTCTCCATAGATAGCATTTTCGGAGAGATCTTCCGCAAATAATCAGACTGGGTAATACAGTACAAAGGAAAACAATGTAAAGTTTTATACCAAATTACTAATAGTGGCTTGCAACCAACAGTTCTGGTTGATTAGCAGCTTCAGCTTTTAACATTTCAATCATTGTTATAGATGGTACTTAACATGACTTAAAAAATATCCTCTACAACATTTGGAGACAGTTCTGCTCTATTATTAGCCCATAAACCTTGTTTGACCCCCATAACTAAAAATAAAATAAACTGTGCTCTGCTTCGAGTAGCCGCCAAGACGGATTAAATTACCTGACTGGTCGCTGCAGTATAAATCTTGTCTTCGAATCGCACAGCGATGGTTTGAAGTTCGTTCAGTCCCTCTGGCACTGATACCGGCAGATGCTTCTTCAGACATTCCATTCTACACGTATCATGCAAAATGTGAATAAAACATGTGGCATCTGAGATGTATGGTGGAACGAGTAGGCAGAGCAGCCAATTGAGGTAGATCCCCAATTCTGAATTCCCATAAGCAAGGCGTAATTTTCGACTTTGCTACAAGCAAGGCGTAATTCTGAACATTTGAGGAGTGCATGTCCACTTGGGGAAGCATACTGCATAGGAAGAACTCTAGTTTCAGTCGTTCAGAACAAAACTGCATCCCGGCGACATCTTTGTGTTGAACTGTTCAGACATAATTTAATCCTAGTTAAGTTAAATGAAGTGATTAGGCTGGACTCAATGCTAGTTAAATTTTGACCCGAGTATAGAGGGCAAGAAACTGGGAGCTATGTAGATCGACGATTTAAGAATCTGTTGCTGCCGCTAAGGACATGGCTGGATCAAGTTTCATCGGATGGATCGATGACAAGATCGACCAGAGAAAACACGCGGAAATCCTTTGGAAACCAAAGCAACCGCGGAGGAAGGATCGAATGAATATGGGTTAGAACTTTAGAGGGAGGGAAAGCAGAGCAGAGCAGATCGAGCAGAGTCCATACATACATCTTGTTGACGACCCTGCTGCGCCTCGGCAGGAGCTGGGCGCGCCAGTCGTCGTCTCCGGTGGGCGGCGGGGCGTTCAGGTCAACGCCGACGCCAACGCCCCAGTTGGCATCCATGGCTGGTGATTCGTGTGTAGTATGCCGACTGGTCGGGTCTCGAGGGGATGGAGCAGGAGTGGGGTACATACAAAACGAGGAGTGAATTGCAAAAAACCACCATATTTTAAGTACAATCCTAGATTTGCTATCACATTCCTTGGCCGCCCCAAAAATCTACTAGTATCCTTGCTAATTTTCTCAATAAACCCTAATAACCGGTTTGAACCATTTAATCTGATTTCTGACTAGTTGGGCCCACTTGTAAGCGCTGACTTGGCACTGAAAGTCAAATCCATTTGTTTGACCGTTATATTAGACATGGGGTCCATATGTAAGTGTTAGCACTACTCTGTTATAAAACACTTTTCTGTGCGGCATTTTCTCAAACACATTGCGTGCATGCGTGCTGCAGAGCTCGCGAACGCCGAGGGCATCGCCGCCGGATAGGTCGTCGTTGTTCCCGCTACTGGATGGATGGCGAACCCCATGGACACTCACCCTGCACCTCCCGCCGTTTCCCCGCACACGGCGTCGTCCGTTCCGCCGGCCGCCATGGCCACGATCGTGCGCATGACCCCGCGGAGCTGGGCAGCTAGGAGGACGGAACAGAGACAGCGAGGAGGACGGAACGAAGAGGGAGGAGGGTCAGCGCTCTCCAGTGGCGCGACCGGAGGCCGGCGGGAGGTAGGTGCGCGGCGCCAAGCCGCCACGGCCGTGAGCACGCATGAGTTCGTGGCTGCTCAGGGTGTCGCAAGGGTGGCCGGGAAGGAGCGGGCGGAGGTGCGCAGGTACAGCGGTGCGGCGCCCGTGGTTTCGCCGAAGCCGGGCGGATGCGGTGCGCGAGGCCGGCGTGCCACGGCCGTGAGCACGCATGAGGTCGAGGCGGCTCAAGGCGTCGCGAGGGAGGACGGGAAGGAGCGGTAGGAGGTGTGGAGGTCCGGCGGAGCGGCGCTCTCTGGTGGCGTCGCCGGAGGCCGGCGGGAGGCAGGGGCGCAACGCCGTCGAGCGTGCAAGCGTCTCTTGGTGGCTGCGCGATCCGGTGGGGAGAGCAGCCGCGTGGGAGAGATGGGCTGACGGTCAACAAACGGCGTTGACCGTTTTATGCCACATCAGCACTTACGGGTGGGACTTTTCTGTCAAAATCGGTTTAAATCTGTGCAAACATGTCATTAGGGTTTATTGATAAAATTAGTAAGGATGCTGGTAGATTTTTGGGGCGGGCAAGGAATGTGGTGGTAAATCCGGCCGTGAACTTAAAATGTGGTGGTTTTTGCAATTCACTCCAAAACGAGACGACGGCGACGAGGAGGAAAGCCTTGCAGCGCGCTTAGTGGTGTCTCCTTTTAAAATTTATTATATACTTCTCTTTTTTTTAGTCCGCATATAACTTTTGTCTGAAATCAAAATATCTCTAGTTTGGCCAAACTTACAGAAAAAAAGTATCAACACTTACGATGCCAAAGAAATATCTTTAGATTCATCATGGAATATATTTTCATATTATGTATTTCTCCGTTTTAATATTTGTCTTTCTAGAGGTTTTAAATGGTGACTACATACGGAACAAAATGAGTGAATCTACACTTTAAAATATGTCTATATACATCCGTATGTGGTGACCATTTAAAATCTCTAGAAAGACAAATATTTAGGAACTAAGGAGTATATTTGATATTGTAGATCTTCTCTCCGAATCGACAGTTCGTCCCATCAGGAGATAGTTCACTACAAGATTCAACATCTGATCGATAATAACCAAAACCATGATCATCGCTTCGGGTCTATTATTTATGTAACATAATTAAAAAGATTTAGAATATAGTAGCTTATTAACTTACTATTTGTATGTGTACTAAGTGTGAAAATGCTAAAATAACTCAGATGTGCTCCAAATGGATGAGTGTGGGCGTTGACACACCCATGGCCCCAGTTCAAGTCCCGGCAACCGCAGAAAATTGTGTGTGTTTCCAAGCATGAGAAAAATCCGGATATGTTCCTAAGAGCAGGTAAAGAAAACGTTGGCAGTTGGAGAGCAAAAAAGTCACCCAAGGTATCCCAAAAAGGGTAAACTGCTGAAGGTACTTAAACATGATGCAAAAAATCTTCTACAACATTTGGAGACAGTTCTGCTCTATTATTAGCCCATAAACCTTGTTTGACATCCATAACTACAAAATGTGCTCTGCCCGAGTAGCCATCAAGATAGATTAAATTACCTGGCTGGTCGCTGCATTATAGATCTTCTCTTCAATCGCACAGCAATTTTTTCAAGTTCATTCAGTCCTCTGGCCCTGATACTGGCAGATGCTTCTTCAGAGATTCCATTCTACACGTATAATGCAAAATGTGAATAAATTGGGGGATGCATTGCTTTCAACGGTTGTGTGCAATAAAATATCTGGCATCTGAGATGTAAGGTGGAACGAGTAGGCAGAGCAGCCAATTATCAATCATATACACCCTCCATTCCTCTAGGCAAGGCGTAATTATGGCTTCGATGTGAGGAATATCACTTGGGGAAGCATACCAGAAACTCTAGTTTCAGAACAAAATTACATCCCTGCACAGTACTAATAGCATGGTTTCCCCTACGAGATCAAACGTTGTGATATCTGTGTTATACTGTATTGGTGTATGCCATGACAAATTTGCACCTCTTTGTCAATAAACTTGTGTTAAACTGTTTAGATATAATTTAATTATAGTTAAATGAAAAAACAGGTGCAATACGGAGTTCATTAGTCAATCCCCCAGCATGAATTATTGACATAAGAATAGAGGCACAGAAACTGGGAGCTGTGTGTAGATTGACGATGAATCTGTTGTTGCCACTATGAATATGGCTGAATCAAAGATATATCAGATGGATCGATGATCATTGACCCGAAAACACGCAGGAAATTTCTTTGTATGTGAGAAACCAAAAAGTGGAGAAGGATCAAATTAATATGATTGGAGGAGGGAAAGCAAAGCAAAGCAAATCAACTGCAGTCCCTACATCTTATTGACGATCCTGCTGAGGCTACCGGCTGAAGCTGGGCGCCAATCGCCCCGGTGGGGGCGGGCGTTGGTCAATGCCGGGCGACGGCAGCAACGATCAGAAGGGATCTGGCCCTCGAGTGGGCCGCCAGGGGTTCCGCCGGGATTCTTAAACATGATGCTGGAGAGGGTGGAGGTTGATTTAATGCATTAAAGCACACAATCTCAGCGCTTGATGCAACAAAACGATATCCAAGCTTAAAACGATAAAATGTGCAACACTCAGTTTACTGTATATGATACCTTGACCGAGGTTCATTTGATTTGGAATCACTTGAGCATTTCCAGGAGCCTGTTGTGTCTTCTTCTCCATAGATAGCATTTTCGAGAGATCTTCCGCAAATAATCAGACTGGGTAATACAGTACAAAGGAAAACAATGTAAAGTTTTATACCAAATTACTAATAGTGGCTTGCAACCAACAGTTCTGGTTGATTAGCAGCTTCAGCTTTAACATTTCAATCATTGTTATAGATGGTACTTAACATGACTTAAAAATATCCTCTACAACATTTGGAGACAGTTCTGCTCTATTATTAGCCCATAAACCTTGTTTGACCCCATAACTAAAAATAAAATAAACTGTGCTCTGCTTCGAGTAGCCGCCAAGACGGATTAAATTACCTGACTGGTCGCTGCAGTATAAATCTTGTCTTCGAATCGCACAGCGATGGTTTGAAGTTCGCTCAGTCCTCCGCACCGATACCGCAGATGCTTCTTCAGACATTCCATTCTACACGATCATGCAAAATGTGAATAAAACATGTGGCATATGAGATGTATGGTGGAACGAGTAGGCAGAGCAGCCAATTGAGGTAGATCCCCAATTCTGAATTCTAGCAAGGCGTAATTTTCGACTTTGCTACAAGCAAGGCGTAATTCTGAACATTTGAGGAGTGCATGTCCACTTGGGGAAGCATACTGCATAGGAAGAACTCTAGTTTCAGTCGCTCAGAACAAAACTGCATCCCGCGACATCTTTGTGTTGAACTGTTCAGACATAATTTAATCCTAGTTAAGTTAAATGAAGTGATTAGGCTGGACTCAATGCTAGTTAAATTTTGACCCGAGTATAGAGGGCAAGAAACTGGGAGCTATGGTAGATCGACGACGAAGAATCTGTTGCTGCCGCTAAGGACATGGCTGGATCGAAGTTTATCGGATGGATCGATGACAAGATCGACCAGAGAAAACACGCGGAAATCCCTTTGAAACCGAAAGCAACCGGAGGAAGGATCGAATGAATATGGGTTAGAACTTTAGAGGGAGGGGAAAGCAGAGCAGAGCAGATCGAGCAGAGTCCATACATACATCTTGTTGACGACCCTGCTGCGCCTCGGCAGGAGCTGGCGCGCCCGTCGCCTCCGTGGGCGGCGGGCGTTCAGGTCAACGCCGACGCCAACGCCCAGCTTGGCATCCATGGCTGGTGATTCGTGGTAGTATGCCAATGGTCGGGTCTCGAGGGGATGGAGCAGGAGTGGGGTACATACAAAACGAGGAGTGAATTGCAAAAAACCACCATATTTTAAGTACAATCCTAGATTTGCTATCACATTCCTTGGCCGCCCCAAAAATCTACTAGTATCCTTGCTAATTTTCTCAATAAACCCTAATAACCGGTTTGAACCATTTAATCTGATTTCTGACTAGTTGGGCCCACTTGTAAGCGCTGACTTGGCACTGAAAGTCAAATCCATTTGTTTGACCGTTATATTAGACATGGGGTCCATATGTGTGTTAGCACTACTCTGTTATAAAACACTTTTCAGCGGCATTTTCTCAAACACATTGCGTGCATGCGCTGCAGAGCTCGCGAACGCCGAGGGCATCGCCGCCGGATAGGTCGCCGTTGTTCCCGCCATCGATGGATGGCGAACCCCATGGACACTCACCCTGCACCTCCCGCCGCTTCTCGCGACATGGCGCCGTCTGCCCGCCGGCCGCCATGGCTACGATCGGCGATGATTCGCCGGAGCTGGGCAGCTAGGAGGACGGAACAGACAGCGAGGAGGACGGAACGAAGAGGGAGGAGGGTCAGCGCTTCAAAGTAATGGACACGCAGAATCACAAAGATAGCATCTCAATGACTGAAGTGACGGACTGATTGACTAAGTGCTGAATGCGTGCACTATGATATGCAGCTGCAACTCTCGAGACGCACTGCACGATCGTGCGACTATGATCGGATTGTGAGACATACGATGCAAGCAGATAGAAACTCATTGTTGATGTCGAGTATGCATATTCAATGACATTCAGCATGTATAAGCAGCATTATCTAACGATACTTGTAAGATATCGTAATCATGGTAAGACTTTGCAATACTAAGTCCATTAATGAAGTTCCATTCAAGCCTGGCTCGACTAAACATAGAATTCAGACTGACTTGCAGATCATCAAGTAGCAGTTACAGTCACTAGACATTATCTAGACTATTAAATGCTATAGCAGTCATTGACTATATGTTAGTGCACTAACTGTAGTTGAATCTAAAAGAACCTCTCTAGAATCTTCAATGACTTCGAGTAGCTAAGCACCTACATTGACGTTGATCGCAACGAAAATGGCTGTATGTACTGTCGATAGCATTGAGAACGATCATGTACTGAGATAGGTAATAGCAACATAGCTCAGTCATGGAGACTGCAAACATAGCTGAGCTCAATTGGTAAGCTGAGCTAGACAGTAATCTGTTGAGTACAGACAGTATAACTTGGGACCATTCTGATCTGAGAGTATGCGAATTTGTTCAAGAAGCGATGTATGAGCTAGAATTGCATGCTCGAGAGCATCTAGATTAGATCAGAATTAGCAATGTGAAACTGCATTTAGACTTTAACTGATACATGGAGCATTATTAATTGTAATCAGTACGGCGACTGATGCGATTGCTCAAGGAGCTGCTGGATGCTGATGCAACAGTAATTGGATGAAGGATTGCAGGAGTTGAACGATAAAAGAGGTGAACCATTGAAGGTAGATGAGTCAACTAGTAGACCATGACCGATTCTCACTTGGCGTTATAGCACCCCATTGTCACATACTCGTCCGCAAATAATCAGACTGGGTAATACAGTACAAAGGAAAACAATGTAAAGTTTTATACCAAATTACTAATAGTGGCTTGCAACCAACAGTTCTGGTTGATTAGCAGCTTCAGCTTTTAACATTTCAATCATTGTTATAGATGGTACTTAACATGACTTAAAAAATATCCTCTACAACATTTGGAGACAGTTCTGCTCTATTATTAGCCCATAAACCTTGTTTGACCCCCATAACTAAAAATAAAATAAACTGTGCTCTGCTTCGAGTAGCCGCCAAGACGGATTAAATTACCTGACTGGTCGCTGCAGTATAAATCTTGTCTTCGAATCGCACAGCGATGGTTTGAAGTTCGTTCAGTCCCTCTGGCACTGATACCGGCAGATGCTTCTTCAGACATTCCATTCTACACGTATCATGCAAAATGTGAATAAAACATGTGGCATCTGAGATGTATGGTGGAACGAGTAGGCAGAGCAGCCAATTGAGGTAGATCCCCAATTCTGAATTCCCATAAGCAAGGCGTAATTTTCGACTTTGCTACAAGCAAGGCATAATTCTGAACATTTGAGGAGTGCATGTCCACTTGGGGAAGCATACTGCATAGGAAGAACTCTAGTTTCAGTCGTTCAGAACAAAACTGCATCCCGGCGACATCTTTGTGTTGAACTGTTCAGACATAATTTAATCCTAGTTAAGTTAAATGAAGTGATTAGGCTGGACTCAATGCTAGTTAAATTTTGACCCGAGTATAGAGGGCAAGAAACTGGGAGCTTGCGTGTAGATCGACGACGAAGAATCTGTTGCTGCCGCTAAGGACATGGCTGGATCGAAGCTCTATCGGATGGATCGATGACAAGATCGACCAGAGAAAACACGCGTGAAATCCCTTGGAAACCGAAAGCAAACGCGGAGGAAGGACCGAATGAATATGGGTTAGAACTTTAGAGGGAGGGGAAAGCAGAGCAGAGCAGATCGAGCAGAGTCCATACATACATCTTGTTGACGACCCTGCTGCGCGCCTCGGGCTGGAGCTGGGCGCGCCAGTCGTCGCCGCCGGTGGGCGGCGGGGCGTTCAGGTCAATGCCAACGCCGACGCCCCAGTTGGCGTCCATGGCTGGTGATTCGTGTGTGGTATGCCCACTGGTCGGGTCTCGAGGGGAACAGTATGCCGACTGGTGGAGGTGGAGGCGCCCCGCCTCTGCCTTTTGTATATACAAAACGAGACGACGGCGACGAGGAGGGAAAGCCCCTGGCGGCGTGCCCTGAGTGCTGAGTGGTGCCTCCTTTTTAAAATTTATATATATACTCCCTCCGTTTTTTTAGTCCGCCCATAACTTTTGTTTGAAATCAAAATATCTCTAGTTTGGCCAAACTTACAGAAAAGAAGTATCAACACTTACAATGCCAAAGAAATATCTTTAGATTCGTTATGGAATATATTTTCATATTATGTATATTTGATATTGTAGATGCTAATATATTTTTACGCAATTTGGTCAAAGTCTGTAAAGTTTGACTAGACACAAATCTTATATGCGGAGTAAAAAGGAAAGTTCCTACATGAATAGATTTGTCTACATTGGACGTGATGCCGTGGCTTCAGAAAATGTTTGTGTGATTTTTAAAAAATATTTTTGAATTTTATAATAAATATTCGGGAAGTAAATAGTTTTTTAAAAAAGGTCGTGTATTTAAAAATGATTAGAAATTTCACAAAATTTCGCCAATTCAAAAAATATTCATGTATTGAAAAATAACATGTCAAAAACTGTTCATATCAAAAATTTCAAAGACTTCTTAAAAACTGTGCAATACACTATTCTCGAGCTGAACAGACAGTATTTGCCCCACTCCTGCTCTTTTCGTTTTGTTTGTTAACTTGATTATGTCTTTGTTGGTTGTATCCTAGATTTGTTTTAGCACAACTATCATGTGTAAGGCCCGACTTGATGTTTCTAATTGAACTTGTACCTTTAGGCTTCATTTTAATATTTCCAGTGTGTAATTTACACCTCTTCTTCTTATGTCGCCCTGGGACAGTTCTTCTAGTTGAGTTCTTGTAATAACTGAATATGTACCTTGTGACATGGAGTGTCCAGCAGAAATATGTGGCTTTATGTTACTCATAATGGTATGTTACCACCCAAACTGTATGTTGTTACTTGTACAGCCCTGTTATTCGTAATATATAGTGATTAGTTGGGAAATGTTAAATATGCTTTCCAAGTTCTCATACATTTACCAAGTCAAAAGTTGTTCAACTTTTCCCTATTTATGTAAATCACTAGCCCGTGCGGATGCGGGTTGTCGACTAGTTTTTATAAAGCGAGAACAATTTTCGAACATGAACTTAGTTTAAAAAAAGGTAAAATAACCTTGAAATAGGAAAAAGGAAAAAAGAAGAAGAAAGAAACATAAAACGAAGTAAAGAAAGAAGAAAAAGAAACAGAAAAAGAAAAAACAAGAAAACAAGAACATCTTTGACGTCGTTGTACTGGGCCAGCCCATTCAGGGACCCCCTGTGCGGCGACACCTCTATTTGACGCCAAATAGGTGCTCCCGCTTGTCTGGCCGTCCGATCGCGCGCAACAGAGACAAATAGAGGATGGGCCGATGGGAAGGGAAGCATCTAGAAGAGAGAGAGAGAGAGAGAGAGAGAGAGAGAGAGAGAGGCGGTTGCTACGGCATCAACCATCCGACTCCGCCCGTTTACACAACACACACGCCTTAACCCAACGAACCGACTAATTACTCGTTGGCCCAGGAGCGATGACCACAGCCATGTCGCACCATGACTCTTCAATTCGTGGGAGCTTAAAAGTATCTAGACCGTTATTTCTTGGCACAAGAAAATATATAAGTTGATATTTCTTCCCTCGAAAATATCTAGACTGATATTTCTCAAAGAAAAGAAAAAACTAGACTGATTGCACTGGGCACCACGCACGGGAAGGCTCTGGTGTTGAGCGATGCAGCGTGATTAGATTTGCTTGTTCATCTTCATAGCCTCATTCTAATTAAATAACTAGTACATGTGTGCCCCTTTGTTCAGTAAGGCTAAGCACGTCTCTCGCATTCCCATTTTCTACACACCCGATGGACCCAACCAACGTCCCCTCCGTGACGCCTCTTTCGACCATTCACTTTGTTTACAACTTGCCATGGTGTCAGGAGCCCCAGCATGTAGAATATTGGGGCAGTACGACAAGTACATGGCGAACGGGTATCCAGACAGTGAGGATAGACCGCTCGCTCACGAGGAGGAGACGCGGTGCGCCGCTGAGCAAGAGAAGGAGGAACGTGCCTAGCTTATATATTTGTCTTTGTTAAGTTTGTTTGTTGTAATTAGGTACTCAACGGTTAAGTCTGTGTTTGACACTGAAAATAGACCTATGAGAATATCTAAATATTTCTATTTTCAAGTTATTTTTTGCTATTTCCCTAAAAAACAATTAGCCAAAGTAGTAGTTGTATTTGAGTGTGGTCCTAATTGTAGCTGTATATAAACTTTATATTGAACTTTTGTACCTCTCCATATGATCTAGAATTACGCTATACTACTTTTTTACGACACTACCGTTGAAAAAATATTAAAATAAAATAAAATTAACTGCGTAAATAGGATGCATTATTAAACTTTATATTCAAATATATTTTCAAACCAGGTATTTGTTGGTATATTTCGTTAGCTTATAATTTGCTTTTTACGACACTACCATTGAAAAATATTAAAATAAAATTAACTAAATGTGAAATAGGATGCATTAGATTATTTGTGACCCTTCAATGAGTGTTTATATGTCTATCCACATATATTTTGAAATCCTTTAATATCTACTTAGATATTTTCAAATGTACTCCACTATGTAACTATCTCCAGATTACAAGGGTTGTTCCTAAGGAACACATAGATGTTGGCAAGCTGAAGGGCCTACATATCTAACATAAGCAGTTGTAGTTTTGTCATGCTCCAAAAGAAGTGATCGACCATGTTGATCGATTCGGCATGTGAGATTCCATTAGGCATGAACATAGTGTCATCTAACAAATTTTCAGTTGATTTGGAGAAGGCCGAAAAAATCACTTAATCCAAAAACTTGCTTAAGTGAGACCAAATGGTCCGTCCTTAAGCAAGTGATATTTTTACCATCTCTTAATGGTCCTTAAACAAGTGATATTTTTAAACATGATGACACGCGGGTCATAAACGTGTTTGTCAAGGATTTTTCACAAAATGTGAAGTTTACAATGTCCTCGTAAGGTATAGTCCGAGGTTTTGCCCTAAGACTCAACGAGACACTATAAATTGAAAACAATTCAAAAAAAGTAAAACCTTCACATTCTCTCTATATTTGTGTAAGAGATCATGTGTACAAAATTTCAGTTGATCTGGAGGAGGCTGAAAAAATCACTTGCCTACAAAAACTGGCTTAAGTGAGAGACCAAACAGTCCGTCCTTAAGCAAGTGATTTTTTTACCATCTCCAAATCATCCAAAATATGTTCTTCATGGTGACACGCGGGTCATAAACGGGATTATTAAGGAATTTTCACAAAATGTGAAGTTTAGAATGCCCCGTAAGGTATAGTCCGAGGTTTTGGCCTAAGACTCAACGAAACACTATAAATTGAAAACAATTCAAAAAAAGGTAAAACCTTCACATTCTCTCTATATTTGTATAAGAGATCATGTGTATAAAATTTCAGTTGATTTGGTGGAGGCCGAAAAAATCACTTGCTTACAAAAACTGGCTTAAGTGAGACCAAACGGTCCGTCCTTAAGCAAGTGATTCTTTTACCATCTCCAAATGATCCAAAATTTGTTCTACATGGTGACATGCGGGTCATAAACAGGATTGAAAGATCGTGGATGCCGCCTAGAGGGGGGGTGAATATGCGTTTTAAAATAATTACGGTAGAGGCTTGAACAAATGCGGAATAAACCTAACGGTTAATTTGTCAAGCACAAAATCTACAACAACTAGGCTCACCTATGTGCACCAACAACTTATGCTAAGCAAGATAAGCAACTACGTGATAGCAAGATATATGACAAATAACAATATGGCTATCACAAAGTAAAGTGCATAAGTAAAGGGCTCGGGTAAGAGATAACCGAGGCACGCGGAGACGACGATGTATCCCGAAGTTCACACCCTTGCGAATGCTAATCTTTGTTTGGAGCGGTGTGGAGGCACAATGATCCCCAAGAAGCCACTAGGGCCACCGTAATCTCCTCACGCCCTCGCACAATGCAAGATGCCTTAATTCCACTAAGGGACCCTTGAGGGCGGTCACCGAACCCGTACAAATGGCGACCCTTGGGGGCGGTCACCGAACCCGTACACTTTGGCAACCCTTAGGGGCGGTCACCGGTACCCGTCAAATTGCTCGGGGTGATCTCCACAACCTAATTGGAGACCCTGACGCTTGCCCGGAGCTTTACACCACAATGATTGAGCTTCGAACACCACCAACCGTCTAGGGCGCCAAGGCACCCAAGAGGAACAAGCTCTAGGGTGTCCAAACACCCAAGAGTAACAAGCTCAAGGGTACCGAGCACCCAAGAGTAATAAGCTTCTCAACTTGTAACTTCCACGTATCACCGTGGAGAACTCAAACCGATGCACCAAATGCAATGGCAAGGGCACATGGAGTGCCCAAGTCCTTCTCTCCCAAATCCCACCAAAGCAACAAATGCTAGGGAGGAAAATGAGAGGAATAACAAAAAGTAGAACACCAAGAACTCCAAGATCTAGATCCAATGGGTTCCCCTCACATAGAGGAGAAAGTGATTAGTGGAAATGTGGATCTAGATCTCCTCTCTATTTTCCCTCAAAAACTAGCAAGAATCCATGGAGGGATTGAGAGTTAGCAAGCTCGAAGAAGGTCAACAATGGGGGAAGAACACGAGCTCAAAGGATAAGGTTCATTGCGGAAGAAGACCCCCTTTTATAGGAGGGGGAAAATCCAACCCTTATGTGCTCAGCCCGCACACAAGCGGTACTACCGCTCGGGTGGAAGAAGCAGGGAAAAGGAGCAACAAAACATGAACCTTGGGGCGGTAGTACCGCTTATAAGCAGTACTACCGCTCACCCCAGCGGTACTACCGCTGGAGGAGCAGAACACGGGACCAAAAGAGGCAGGGCAGAGCAGAGAACGGTGGCAGTAATGCAATAGCGGTACTACCGCCCGACCGGAGCGGTACTACCGCCCAATCGGGGCGGTACTACCGCTTATAGGCGGAACTGCCGTGCCTTACTGTCGTGCAACTACTGCTAAACCCGACACGAAAAGTGCAAGACCCAAAATCAAGGTGGTAGTAGTAGAGCGGTACTAGAGCGGTACTACCGCATGACGGGCGGTACTACCGCTATCGACCACGGTACTACCGCAGGGAGAAAACCCAAAACTGCCATAACTTCTTCAAATGAGCTCCGAATTGAGCAAACTCAAGCTTGTTGGATATAAGACAACGAGTAGCATCAAAACAGCGACAGGGGAGGCAGGGGAGGTATGCCTAACAAAAAGAGGAGAGAAACCTCCAACAGAGAAGAACCGGCAGAATCTCCAACATCGAAAACATCATAGAAGAAGCATGTGAACTCCGTTTTCGATGAACTCGAGCTTGTCATCAAGATGACCATAAGCTCCGAAACTCACAAAGAGAACCAAACAAGAACCAAGAAGGATGATGCAAGGATGCAATGGTTTGAGCTCTCTGAATGATACGATCAAGTTACTCATCGAGAGCCCCCCTTGATAGTACGGCAATCGAACCTAAAACTCGGTCTCCCAACTACCATCATGATACCGGTAAAATGGAAAACTTATCAAGGGCAAACCTTTGCCTTGCACATGGTCCATTTGAGCTAGATGATGACGATCTTGACTCCCTCAAGTTGGACCACCTTTCTTGATTGCGTTGGCTCGATGAAGACTAGTTGATTGCTCCCCCATACTCCGCTATGGGTGAGCCACTCTTTCGCACCTCTTCACAAGTCCATTGTCACCACAATGGACGGCAAGCTTCAAGCATTTGATCTCTTCGTGATGCTTCACTTGAGCTTGCACACCAAAACCTAACCCCACAAAGAACTCTCACGAAGATCATGGGTTAGTACACAAAGCGTAATTGACAATGCTTACCATACCATGGGATCGCTTGATCCCTCTCGGTACATCTGCTACGCTTTGTATGTTGATCAACTTGATTCACTCTTTGACTTAGTCTTGATCAACCTCTCACATGACTAATCTTTAGGTAATTCCTTGAATGGCACCTTGGTCATCACAAAATCTCCTTGAAACCAACAAATGGACTCCAAGAAAAGCCTACGGACAAATCCTTCAAATAAAACTCAAGGCAACCATTAGTCCATAGAGATTGTCATCAATTACCAAAACCAAACATGGGGGCACCGCATGTTCTTTCAAGGATTATCAAGGAATTTTCACAAAATGTGAAGTTTATAATGCCCCCGTAAGGTATAGTTCGAGGTTTTGGCCTAAGACTCAACGAGGCACTATAAATTCAAAACAATTCAAAAAAGTAAAACCTTCACATTCTCTCACTAGTAGGGACTAAAGGCCCTCCACGTGTGGTAACACCAACAGGTACTAAAGGAAAATTATTTATTTATATATAAAAAATCAATTTTTTTGAATTTTTTTTATTTTCAATTTTCTGAATTATTTTAACCTCTAATCTCTAATCACCCCTCATCACTACTCAATTTAATCTCTAATCTCTAATCACCCCTCATCATCCCAAATCATCTAACTTCACGAACGGTCACCCATCCTCTCACTACTCCAGCCGGAGCACGCTCAACTTCCGGGTTCTATTCTCCCTCGTTTCAAAGTCTGCACTTGTTGTTTTCTTGACAATAGTAAGGTGTCAATCCTATTAACCCTCAGGAATTTTAGCTTGAGCATGAAGTCACACATTTCACTGTTTGAGTTTGAAACTATTGTTCTAAAAAACAATAATTATTTAGTAACACTAATATTTCTTGAATAAGTAGTTTGACCATAGTTTGACCATAGTTTGACCAGATTTGACCAAAATTCAAAAAAACTGAAATAATTATTTAGTAACACTAATATTTTTTGAATAAGTAGTTTGACCACAGTTTGACCATATTTGACCAAAATTCAAAAAAAACGAAATAATCATTTAGTAACACTAATATTCTTGAATAATTATTTAGTAACACTAATACTTCTTGAATAAGTAGTTTGACCATAGTTTGACCAGATTTAAAAAAATTTAAAAAAAACTGAAATTTGAGCATAACTTTTTCCCTTTTAGAATTTGAGGATTCTAAAAATTTGCAAACAGGCCGTAGGCTGTCAAAATCGGATGCGGATTTTCGTGCTGAACATTTTGATATATTATACGTTTTTTTCTGACATCGTATGCAAAAGTTATAGCTGTTTTACATTTTCCCTACACTTTTTGCAAAACATGTCCAAATTTAAGTTTTTAAATTTTCCTAACTAGTAGATGTGGTAACATAACTACATCTCGAAGGATTTTAACTTTTGAAGTTTTTATCATTTTTTTTTGCTTTTTACAAAACTGAAAAGACGATACACGGGGGGAGGGGGTAGGATTTGAAAATTGCACGAACCTTTAGTACCGGTTCGTGCCACGAATCTGTACTAATGGGGTTGAGACCTTTAGTACCGGTTCGTGCCACGAACCGGTACTAATGGGCATCACACCCTTTAGTACCGGTTTGTGGCACCAACCGGGACTAAAGGCCCATTTGAACCGGGAGTAATGCCTGTACGGTGCCCTCGCCGCTCAAACCGGGAGTAATGCTCACATTAGTCCCGGTTCGTAATGCAACCGGGATTAATGCTCTTTTCTGGCCGAATGAAAGCCCTGTTTTCTACTAGTGTCTCTATATTTGTGTAAGAGATCATGTGTACAAAATTTCAATTGATCTGGAGGAGGCCGAAAAAATCACTTGCTTACAAAAACTGGCTTAAGTGAGAACTGACTTAAGTAAGAGATCATGTGTACAAAACTTCAGTTGATTTGGAGGAGGCCAAAAAAATCAGTCAAACTGAGAGTAAAAAGATCAAGCCAACCGCTTTGTTTTTAAACCACGCTTTATTAAATAAGTGTCAAGGTTTACATGAATAACTAGGGGATCAGGGGATCAACACATAGCGTCCAACATTTAGAGAACTAGAAAATGTAGAGAAATTATGGAGTAAAATGCACAGAACCACCACATTAGCATCATAACTCTCGTCAAACCACCTGTTTACAAAACGTGACGCTTTACACCGCATCAAAAAATTGACAGTGACAAAAAACACTGATGCTAGATGCTAAGGGTTTCGATAACATCACTAATTGGCCGGGACCGCCTGTCGGGCCGAGTTGGCAGGAAAAAGGTGCCACATAAGCAAATTGACTTCTTCTTCTTCTTCCTAAAGCCTAAACCCTAAACCCCCAAAAATGAAGTGAACTTTAAATCCAAACAAAACTTAAACAAAGCTCTGAGTTCGGTCCGTCCATAAACAATTACTAATAGCTCTACTTGTTGTATGCAAATCATGAAAACATGCCAGTATAACATTACCTACAGCAAGAAACACTATCATAGGCTCTCTTAATGAAGGAGAAACCAAAAACTATGCAATAGCATACAAGTTGCACAAGAATCTACCAAAATAGACAAAAGCGTGATTATAAAAAGTAATTCTGGTATTCACAAAATTTACAAAAAAAATAGAATAAAATACTAGAGACATACCTGGCTCTAGCATGTTAATTTTTCAGGATTTTCAATGATTTATTATTATTATCTCCAGCTCACAAGTATATAGAGCATTGTTTTTTTGCATGTGCATTATTTTACTGTTAAGTCATGCTTTCACCTTGCATTTAATACCCCGGCGCAAATTGCCAACTCCGCAGGGGTCCCACTCGTAATTTCCGAAACCTCCTCGCTCAGACATGGCCACCGGCGGCGGCGGCGGCGGGGAGGGCGGCTCGGCCGCGGCCGAAGGAAGCGGTGGGGGAGCGGGGGCGGGGTCCGGCCGCAGGCTCTTCGTGGCGGTGCACGTGGGCGCGGGGTTCCACGCTCCGGCCAACGAGCGGGCCTACCGCCGGGTCATCAGGCGCGCCTGCCTCGCCGCCGCCGCCCTCCTCCGCGAGGTCCGGTCCTTGAACCCTAGAGCTCCCCTCCTCCTCCTCCCCTTCTGTAGCGCGTTGGTTTCGCCGGGCTGCCTGCGTCAGCTCGGATTCATCCGTGCTGTCTCGCCGAGCATATGTAGCGTGGGGGATTTCAGGATTTTCCCCCTAGATTAGAACAACAATAGAACCGACGAGCACTACCAGTACTTATGTGGAGCTGGGTATCAACCCTCAGAAGTTATAGTGGCCTAATTACTTTGATGTACTAGATTTGGGAAGGGGCCTGCATTTCCACTGTGGTTACTGATGTCTGAAGTATCCCTGTCCACCTCCCATGGTGTGTCATACTTTGATGTGACAATGGGGAGCTCGAGAAGCGTCCATGAAGCTCTGCTCTTGTGAATAATAGTCCCTAATGCTCCTTGTGTATCTGCAGGGCAGTGGCACGAGTCTTGATGCCGTCGCAGCTGCCATTCGAGTGCTGGAGGTATGCACATATCATTCCCTGTGGACAGATGTAGGGCCTATCTATGTAGTTTGTTTCGTTGACATCTGCGGCAAGTTACGGGTTGTATGAGTAAACAATCGTCTGATTTAGTCCCAATTTATTAATGTCAAAATGGGAAAGTAGAAGCATTAGTTGTATAATCATGGTTTACGGCCCTCCTAGATTTAAGCAAGTCTCTGGTGTTTTAGTTCAGGTATATGATAGTCTTATTGGTACTAGCTTGTTTCAGAAGGTGAATGTAAGTTTTGATACTCATCTGTGCCTGACTAGGATGACCCCATCACCAACGCTGGCCGAGGTTCAAGTTTGACCGAGAGTGGTCAGGTCGAATGCGATGCGAGTATCATGGATGGAACTACAGGTTCTTACGGAGCTGTCGGAGCTGTGCAAGGTAGTTGTGGCAAATTTACTAAAATTTGATCCTACAAAGCATAGAAGCTTAAATGAGAGTACATCAGAGGATTTACTGCTGATATGCATATTTACACTGAGAGAACCTTAAAGCTCTGACCATACTTTCTGTTTCTTGTAGATCAGGTGTAAAGAACCCCATCCAAGTTGCATTGCACTTGGCAAAGGAACAAATGTCAGGTCCTTCACTGCTTGGTCGGATACCCCCCATGTATGTAATCACAAAATTCAAGCTTCTTCTCCACGTTTTCGTTACCATAACCTTTCCTTTTTCAGTAGTTTCCTGTCCTTGTGTCATTTTCTGTCACACGACCGATTCCGTTGTGTTATCTTCTAATTCCAAATTAATCCTGGCTCATGCTGAAATAAGTAATGCAAATGATGGCTTATATTTATTGAACATATTAGATATGCATTGGGGAATTGAACCATTGCATGATGGATGCTTTTCAGTAATCCATGGATGGCAATCTGCCATGCTCCTATCCATCCTACCAGTAATCCTGAGTTATTCTATCTTTCTTAGGTTTTTGGTCGGTGAGGGAGCATGCCAATGGGCAAAATGTAAAGGAATCGACATAATCGAAGCCACATCGGAGGATAATAATGTAAACCATCTTCTGTAGAATTCTTTCATCCAATTCTTCAATCCTAATTGCTGGTAATTTACTCTCTCTCTCATTCTCACACAGTGGTTAGTGACTGAGAATGCAAAAGCACAGTGGGTAAAATACAGTGCGTTGCTTGCTAGTGCCAAGGAATCGGTTAATCGCTCCACTGCTTCTGCTTCAGAATCTAGTTCAATACAGTTGGACCCGTCAGGTTCCTTCCTCTGCTTGTTCATATCTCACCTGTGCATTAATTCTAACCAAAGATTCTGGCATCCATATGCAATTTTCCTTTGGTTGGTTTATCTTCTGAAACTTGACTGCACTTGTATGATTAGCATGGGTCCTTACATAGAATTATTAAAGTTATAATAGGGAGTTTACCATGAGCTTAAGGATTACGTATTATTTTAAGCTTTCAACAAGAAGCTGGGCTCAGGCCTATTTTTGAAAGAAAAAAAGTTTACTATTAGCTGTTGCACGATGCTTTGCACCTGTGGACAGAAGATTTAGTTGCAATTGTACAATGTCACCTATTTTTATCTGATGATATCGACGCCACTTAGTTGTATTCAGTGATATATGTATTACGATGCTTAGTTTTATATGTCTGACATACATATCGGCCTCTTATGTTAGAGCGCGATGTTATTTTAGGAGGTATTTCTTCCATTCAGTATCCTGGATGCCATTCTGCCTCAGGCGGTACCCAATATGCTCTCTTAACAATATGATTTTGAGCAAAACTAGAAGATCCACCTGTAGCCCAACCATGCTTCAGTTTATTCTTGTATTGATGTTATATTCTGCTGATAGTTTTGCATGCTGCATAGGTAATTTGCAAAATGAAAAGAAGGAAAAAAAATCTATTCCACGAACAGCACAACGTCCAACATATATCGTCAAATCAAATGATGTTGCACAATGTAGGGCAAGAATAATGATTTGACCAAGCCTTGTTGTGCTTATATTAGATACTCAGATCATTGATGTTGTCCTTAAACTTCATGCATTTTGGCTTAATATCTTCTGCTGCATGTTCTCTTCGATTCATCTGTTTAGTTATTTTTGGCCTCATAAATGGTCATGTAGCTGCTATTATGTATTTATAGATGTCTTTCCAGAGAATAAATTTCAATTTTCAACACCCAAATATTTGGCTTGTGCTTGTTGTGTGCACTAGTGATTCAACTCTGCTTTCGGCATACAGTATTTATATTCCACCAGTCCACCTCACCTGTCCCACTTTATTTTAGGAGCTCAAGCTGAGAATTTGAACAATGCAAAAAAGATCAAGAAAGAATTCAGCAGATCAATCATGGAAGATGATCAAGATTGTGTAATGGATACTGTTGGTGCTGTATGTGTTGATGAGTATGGAAATGTAGCATCTGGCGCATCTAGCGGTGGCATTGCACTAAAGGTCATTTGGTCATTTTATTCATCAGTTACTTTGAACAGTTGAGCTCTAGCAGTGCACTTGGAATTGTCGTTCTTCATATAAGCCCTTTGTTTGTTTCAAAGAAGATATCTGTTTGGGGCAAATTAAGCAAGATTTTTCTGCCTATAGATGTTGATAAGCATGATGTTCTTGCAGGTAGATGGCCGGGTTGGATTAGCTGCTATGTACGGCTCTGGGTGCTGGGCTTCATCCAAAGGACCATTTGGCACACCACTCGTAATTGGGTGTTGTGCAACCGGAGCTGGCGAACACTTAATAAGAGGATTTGCTTCCCGTGAATGTTGTATCTCAGCATCACTGTAGGTTTTGTCTTCAGTCAGCTCTTTCCATATATCACTTGCATTCTACAATTGGTTACCATGTTATTTGGATCGGAAAATAATTATTTGTCTTTTGTGTTTAAAATGATCATCTCGTGCACAAGGACCTTTTGCTAACCTCAATGGGCTGACAAACATGAAAAAATGTATCTTTTGCATCACATTTCTCTTTTTTTTTTTTAAAAATCATCATTACGTTTGCAACTCAATATCTATCTTTTCAGGTCACAGTCTGGCCCTGCTTCCTCCTGCACCAAAGTTTTGCGCTCGGTGGTGCAGAGCAGCAGCGAGATGTCTCACGACACCGGCGCAGGGCTCTTGCTAGTTCAGTCTGACCTTACAAAGGTTGTCATCTGCAAAACCATCTCTTTCCTTGGACTTTGGATGAGCGACCCCTCCATTCGTGGTCTAACAATGCATGTTCCGCAGAGGGGGGAATCACCTCTACTCGAAGCCATCGAGCTCGTTGCTGCCTACTCATCCCCATCGTTCGGCATCGGCTATTTCGGGAGCAATATGAACAGCCCAAAGGTAGGTAGTATGCTGTAGTCTCCGCTAAAAACGCATCTCACCTGATTGTTTGGATCAGTCTTCTCACGCTGGATAATGTTTTGTAGGTTTCAATGCTTAGGGATTCAAGAGCACCATCCGGCTCCGTCCAGCATTTCGCTACCCGTGTGAATTTCGGCGCTCCGTCGAGCGAAGGATGACGATCAGCTGCCTATGTGGTTCCCCTTTTATTTTTCCTTGGGCACTTTTCTGTTATGTTGAGGGGTGAACAGATTCTGTGTGTGCCATAGATAACTTGTTAATGGGTGATCAATATGATATCCCCCATCCATTCTGCCCCATTGCTGACAAAGGATGCCCTGAGCGACACATCGGCAAATAACTTCCAAACTTTGAATATACGTTGAACTCGTAATTGAAGTTGTTTGTTTGAACACTTGCAGTGGTAGGTTTATTGGATTATTTAAAAAACGCCACATGAAGAATTACACAACTCGTTCTTAGTTTGACCAAATTTGTAGAAACGAAATCTATATCTACACTACAAAATGAAAGCACTAGATTTTTTTTTTGAAACATCAATACCACTAGAAAAAAAATTGTTTTGTATATGTTGATAGTTTTTCTATATGAACTAGATCAACGCAAGAAATTTAATAAGCCTTGTGAACATGGTCAAACCTGAACTAGCTTGACTTCGGGACAAGATTTGAAAGTCGAGCAAATTCTTAATGAGTACTCCCTCCGTAAAGAAATATAACAGCGTTTAGATCCATGTATTTGTTTTTTGAAATGCTATAAGTACTTATGTTTTTTAATACGGTTTGCCTGACAAGGGAAAAAATATCAGGCATTCTCGTGGCCCAATCAAATCGGATGCAAACTTGTTGCGCGGCCCATCTCGCGCTGGACCACGAGCCCGCCTGGCCCGACATCACCAGTTCACCAGCGACCGCCATCAGGCCCAAAGAAAGCTCTCTCTGCTCTGCTCTGGGTTACGCCGCTGCTCGCGTGGGTTCGGATTTGGCGGCCGCTGTCTCGTCTCGCCCTCGCGCATCGGCTTCCTCCTCCGCCGCCGCCTCCTCCCGCCGGAGCCCGCGCGCCGCCTCGAAGCGCAGGACCGTGATCTGCCGCCGCCTCCGCCTCCGCCGGCACCGGCGCCCGGCCCCGGACGCGACCCCCTTCGCCGGGCCAGGAGGAAGCCCTAGCTCGTCCGCGGAGCTGGTGGGCGGCGCGCTCGCTCCCGTTGCGACACAGTCGGCCGCTACCCCGCCGCGCGCCCCTCGGGCTCGGGCGCCGCCCTCCCCGCGGGAGCCCCCGCCGCCACGAGGTATGGCCTGTGCGCTCTTCTCCCCCCCTCCCCCTTGCGTGATTCGTGCGGTCCATTAAACCCTAGGTCTTGCTACGGAGGTTGGGAGGGACGGGGGCGTTGCCTTGCTTGTGACCCGCGATTAGTCGTGGACCTGACTGTGAGATGTGGCCTGGTTCACTTGTGGGCTTGATGCGGCGGTCTCTGCGAGAGGAATCCGTGCCTGGAATGTGATTGAGGTGTGAATAATTCGTAGTTATGTTGCCCATGGGCTGCATAATCTTGTTGTTATCGGGTCAATTGGTCCAGATTTTTTCAGGTAGAGAGATATCTATCATTGCAGGTTTGAGTCTAGTGATATAAGTGCATTTGTTTGGAGTACATAAGAGAGAACAGAGATGGGCATTTATGTTTCCTCAAATTCTCAAATGGGTCATTTGTTGTTATGAATAGAAACCTGTTGCGACGCATAGAGAAAAACTTAAAACATCCATTGCAATCAACTGAAGTGCATGAGATACAATGCCACTGAAATTTGAGGCAAACATTCCATTTCCCCACTGTTTAATGTGCTCTCATTGATATTTTCCAGGGCAGGAGGCTGCTGCTTGTTGGTTAATCTTGGACTGTGGTAATGGGGGAGGCTGACGATGCTAGGGATGCGGTGGTGGAAGAGATGGACGTCGATGGTGGCGACAGGCACCGTGGCAAGGACAAGGACAGGAGGGATAGGCACAGGAGGGAGGAGAAGGATCACCATGGCAGTGGGAGGAGGGACAAGGAGAAGGAGAAAGATAAGGATGAGAGGAGGAGGGACAAGGATGATACCAAGCATAGGGACCGGGATAGGGAGAGGGAAAGAGATAGGGACAGAGACAGGGATAGCAGCAAGCACAGGGATAGGGATTCAGAGCGTGACCGTGGCCGTGACCGTGATCGTGGGAAGGATCGGGAAAGGGATACAGAGAGGGAGCGGGAAAGGGAAAAGGAACGGAGGGATAGGGACAAGGACAGGAGCCGTAACAGAGACAAGAACAAGGACAAGGAGGATAGGGAACGGGAGAAGTCGAGGGGAAAGGACCGTGGAGAAGACGCAGATTTGCCTAAGGGTGATGAGGGAGACCAGAAGAAGGGAGGTGACCTCCCAGGAGAGCCTGACCAGGCCTCCACATCTGCCCTCCGGGACCGCATTGCGAGGTATGCCCTTGAGTACTTGTTTCTGTTCGATTCACTAGCCTTTTCTTCAGTCATGAATTTGCACATTGTCAAATCTCTTAATTTGTTGAACAGTTAAGAATACAAATAATTTCTAATTAGGCTATCTGCTTTAGGGCCAAGGAAGAAAGGTTGAAGGATAAAAAGGAAGGGGGAATTCTCGATGATAAAGATGATGCTTCAGAGATACTATCCTGGGTAGGCAAGAGTCGCAAACTTGACGAGAAAAGACAAGCTGAAAAGGAGAAGGCGTTACGTCTTGCACGAGTATTTGAGGAACAGGTGATGATTTAGTGATTTGTTTTGGATATGTTGTCCAGCATGACACCATGTTATTTACTAATAACTTTCATGGTTTAAAACTCTCAGGATGATATGTTAGCAGAAAATAGTGATGACGACGATGAGGCTGATAAACTTGGTGGAGGTAATCATCCACAAATCCTGAACTAGCAAAGTTTATTTTGTCAACCATTAATATTTATTGCTGTAGTGAGTTATTTTAGTCATAGTTTTCTGTCAATGGAAGTCAGAGTAACATGTTTCTTGTTTCCCCCCATTGTTTTGAAAAAAGAACACTTATCTGGAGTGAAGGTTCTTCATGGGCTTGACAAAGTTATAGAAGGTGGAGCAGTTGTCATGACTCTAAAAGATCAGAGTATTCTGGCTGATGGGGATATCAATGAAGGTAATGTGTTGTTGTTTTACTTATTATTACTTGTCCCCCCTAACCTTTTCTGACTTGCGCAAAAATTAAAATTTATAGAAGCTGATATGCTTGAGAACATCGAGATTGGTGAGCAGAAGCAAAGAAACGAAGCTTACAAGGCTGCGCTGAAGAAAGGAACATATGATGACAAGTAAGTTCACTATTTGTGTTTCTTAGATTAATTTTCCCATCATAATCCTTGTTTTCTTGAACATGTTGGTAGGTTCAATGATGACCCGATGTCAAAGAAACCTATGCTCTCACAGTATGATGACCCAATGGAAGATGAGGTAAACATGCTGTGCTGCTTCAATTGGTAGATACTCCTATTGATATTTCTTTAATCATTTTGGCCTTTCACTTGACAGGGAGTGACACTTGATGAAGGTGGGCGCTTCACCGGTGAAGCAGAGAAGAAGTTGGAAGAGGTAATTTATATTTGCCATAGAATTCATGAAATGCCATTGGTACTGTAGTTTTCTGGGACAACCTGAAAATGCCAAAGCCAGAGCTCTGCATAGATTTACTAATTTACATTTTCCTGTTGACAGCTCCGCAAAAGGATTGAAGGTGGTTCTGTTCTGAAAAAGACAGAAGACCTTACTTCCGCAGCAAAGATGACATCAGATTACTACACCGCTGATGAAATGCTGCAGTTTAAGAAACCAAAGAAAAAGAAATCCCATAGGAAGAAAGAAAAGCTAGATCTGGATGCACTTGAAGCAGAAGCGATTGCTTCTGGACTGGGAGCAGCTGATCTTGGGTCCAGGAATAATGGTAAACGACAGTCTGCTAGGGAGGTAGAGCAAAAGGCTGATGCTGAAAAGAGAAGCAATGCGTACCAAGTAGCCATTTCAAAGGCTGAAGAGGCATCAAAAGCATTGCGTCAGGAGAAAATGCCCAGTAAACTTGCTGATGAGGAAGAACTTGTTTTTGGTGATGATTATGAAGATCTGCAAAAATCTCTGGAGCAAGCAAGGAAGCTATCTCTAAGGAAGCAGGAAGAGGCTGCAGGTTCTGGTCCTCTGTCTGTAGCAGAAATGGCTGCTGCGAACAAGGGCCAAGGAGATGCAGATGCTGCAGAGGGAGATGCACAACAGAATAAGGTTGTTATCACTGAGATGGAAGAGTTTGTGTGGGGCCTGCAATTGAATGAAGGTAACCTCCTTTGAAGTATTTTGTGATGAATTTGTAACAACTGTACAGAGCTGACTCTAGTGAATCAATTGTATATTGAATGCTGCTATTATCTTGTTGCAGAAACACGGAAGCCAGAAGCAGAAGATGTGTTTATGGATGAAGACGATGATGATATGCCTTCAGGTATTACAGCAAAAGATGACACAAGCAGATTGGGAGTGATCAAAGAGGAAGCTGTCATTGAAGACCCAAAAAAGGATGTGGAGGAGCAAGAAGTCACACCGGATGAGGTTGTGCATGAAGCTGCAGTTGGCAAGGGTTTGGGTGGAGCTTTGAAGTTTCTAAAGGAGCGAGGGACCCTCAATGAGGGCACAAATTGGGGAGGCAGAACCACGGACAAGAAGAAAAGCAAGCTTGTTGGTATTGAGGAAGAGGCTCAGGACGGGAAAAAAGAGATCCGCATAGAAAGAATGGATGAATTCGGTCGAGTGGTAAGTAATCATCTGCATGCTGTCCTACCCACCCTCATACCTGGGTCTCCTTTCTATGAAATCTTATAGTACTGAGGTGCATCTTGGCATGGAAGTATGATTTATGCAGCATTGGTTATCATTTTTTAATCATTGCATACCACTTGATATGCGCATTTTTGACACCATCATTTTCCATGTGTATTTGTTTAGTCTTTCGAAGGACATGTGCCACAAAACAATGATATGCTATTTACCATAACTTTGTGTTTTTCCTGCAGATGACACCTAAGGAGGCATTTAGGGATCTTTCGCACAAATTCCATGGCAAGGGACCAGGTAAAATGAAGCTGGAAAAACGGCAGAAGAAGTACCAGGATGATATGAAAGCTAAGCAAATGAAATCTTCTGACACGCCTTTGATGTCCGCGGAAAAGATGAGAGACGCTCAAGCTCGTGGCCAAACACCATACCTTGTTTTAAGTGGCAATGCAAAATCAGGGTATGTTCATGACTTACTTCTAATTCGCATAGTCCATGTTTGTTGGTCCTGTTGATGCTATTATGCTTTCTTAATCTTGACAAAACTTTCTTTCGGTTGGTTAACTTAAATCATGACTCATGAGTACAGGTGTTAATGTATATTAATGAATATATTGTTGCTGGCTGTTAATCTAGGATATCTACTCTAGTGAAAACTCACTTTAGGGTGCTACGCGACTTCCTGATCCAGACCTTTGGATAAGGTTTGGGTGATTTAGATTTAGAGATTATAAGGGCTCGAGGGCCACACTGATGATTTTTGTCTTGCGACTCTGATTGAGATGCGAGTAACTGAATATGTTAAAGATTCCCAAATGACTCTAATGTCAACTACATATCAATCATCTCATCAAATGTCTCGTCTGAATATTGCATGTTATCTAAACTGCGTTGGTCCTGCTTGAATGGAAGTGGCTAACTAACCTGCAATGTCTTCCTGCAAGTTTCTTTCTTGCCGAGGTGGTTGATCAAGTTCTTGTTTGTGATGTAGCCCGACAGGCGACGCTAGTGGCTTTGCCAGCGTGGAGAAGGCGCATCCCGGGAGTCTGACGCCCATGCTCGGCGACAAAAAGGTAAGCTTCCATATGATATTCCCTCTCCTGTTCTGTACTCCCTCCGATCCAAAGTAAGTGTCAGTAGCCGTAGTTCAAATTTGAACTAAAACCACGAGGCTTATTTTGGACCAGAGCGAGTAGCATTTACTGAATTGAGCATTTAATGTTTAGCCATATCCAGATGTACTACTTGTTATACTGACCTAATCCTTCATCAGGTGGAGCACTTTCTGGGCATCAAACGAAGCGCCCAGTTCGGAGGCATGCCGCCGCTGCCGCCAAAGAAGCCTAAGAACTGAGGTTGTAGCGGAGTGGAGCGAACAGGAACCAGCGGTGGCGCTCTAGCAAATCCACAATCTTGGAGCAGATTATGGACGGAAGGCGCCAAACGCCTGCCACATGCAGGAGGACCCGTCCCCAGATGCGCTGAAACGTAAGAACCTGTAAATTTGCACCCTAAATCGATTGTTTTGATGGTGACAATCTTGGCACACACACACACAAAGACAGTGTAACTGTAACGCGATGTTTCTATCCATGCACGCTCTACAAGTTGCAGAGAGAAGCATGCTTGCTAACCTTTATGTGGAAAATGATGCAGGTTGTAGCTACGCGCTCCTCAGTTAGGATTTCTTCTCCATGACAGACGTTACAATGGCATGTATCATGTTTTTTTTTTGTGAGAATATCATACGGAAACCAACATTAAAAGAAAACTTTGTGGAAACCATGTTTGGAAGCTTCAAAAAATTCTGAAAAAAACGTGGGATGCTAAGAGGATGATGCTCTATTGTCTTGTGAAATTTCAAGTTAAAAACACATTACAGGATATGAAAAAGACAAATTCAGCAATGAGTGGTGACATCACTATCCGGCACTATTCAATGCTGATTTTGTTTTTTATATCTCACATCGTAATGTGTTTTTATACTTGAAATTTTGTAAGACAATAGAACATCATTCTCTTAATATCCTGTAACTTTTCGAGATTTTTACAAAACTTCAAACCATTGTTTTTGTGTGGTTTTCACCTGTTTCCACTGAATGTTGGTTTTCATATGATATTTTCTCTCTTTTTTAAACTGTGCTATGGCTGTTAGTTGGTGTGGAGCAGGTTTGCTTTGCGTGGGCTATCGCCGTGTCTAATTTCGTGGTTGAAATCCCTAGCTTCCTTCCCTTCTCCTGTAGAGGGCGAACCAAAGTAATGTCCACCCACCAACACTTTGCCTTCTTCACCCGTCGTTGCATCGATGCCTCTCCCCATGCTCATGAGCCCAAAACTGGTGGCGACGGAGCAAAGCGACGAATCATATTCTCTTTGCTCAACTCACCAATAGCTAGTGGGCAAACACAATTTCAAACGGACGGCCATGCGCGAGGAGTTTGATAAAACTCGTCCAAAATAGCTAACATGAACATGGAGTTGAACATTTGCAGTCAACGAAACTACAAAAATATCGCTTAAATGGAACCACAACGTCCACGTGCATCTTTTTTGTGTACAACTTATCTCGCAATCGAAGCACTGTTGTGTGGATTAGAAGAGCCTAGGTGAAGGAGATTAAGGAGTGGGAGTAGACCACATGCAAAGCTAAGTAACATTTGCACAGCGCAGTAGGGAAATGTAGATGTAGATTGACTCCTCTATGACCGTCAAAATAGAAACGTACAACAGTGAACTCGTGTGGAACAACGAGATGAAGCTATTGGACAAAGAAAATTTCAAATGGTCGATCATGTGCGACGAATGTACCAAAATTCATGTGAAAAAGCTTTTAACATGAACATGAAATTGAACATTTACAATCAACTAACTATGAACCGATCTCCAGAATGGAATCACAACATCAATGCACATCGTTTTCGTGTACAACTTATCTCGAAGCGAAGCATCGTCGTGTAGATTTGAAGGGATAGGTGAAAGAGATTAAGGAGGTGATTACACTAGAACAAGTGCAAACTCACGGGTCTGCAAACATTTGCACCCGCTCGCATCTAACTACAACACCTGACCCACTCATGTCGGCTTGATTGCATCGCTCGGGCCGGGCTCGTTGAAAATGGACAATTCGAGCGTTCCTCCGGAGCCAGCCTAGCGGTGCTTTAAGGTCGTGCGGGCCAAAAGTTTGGTGCAACGCAGGAGAGCGAACAAAACAAAACCGCATCTAGCGAGCTTGGCTGACCCTTATGCAAGCTCGTAAACCAGGGTGGGCATATTAACCAAGAACCGAACTACCGAACTAAAAAAATTGAGATCGAAGCCCAAAAGACTGGACCTGAAAGTTTTGGTTATTAGTTTGGTCAGCACCTTCTAAAAACCAAATTTAATTTCAGGAATTCCGTCTGGTGCATTAGTTACCCGAAAGGACCGAAAACCAATTAGGCCCCTCCCAACAGTGGCGTACCCAGCAATGAAATGAAGGGTGTGTACACTCTAATTTTTTTTCTACTAATCCAAGTGTTAGACAAAATATGGCAAAATAATAAGATGAATAGCTCAATTCAAATTTCACAACAATTTAGTTCACAAAATATATCTCAAATGTGCGAAATTACAATACGAATAGTCTTACACGAAAGAAGCACAAGTAGAAAATTACATCACTAGGTAACTCTACGTTTTTGCATTGCCATGAAAGCATCAACTATGTCATCTTCACTTACTTTCATGAACACATCTCGTTCAATAAATGTCACCAAGCAATCATTCAAGCGATCATCACTCATCGTAGTCCTCAACTTACTTTTCACTAGATTCATTGCTGAAAATACTCTTTCAATACTCGTTGTCGCCACCGGTAAAATCAATATCAATTTGATGAGTAAGTAGACCAAATCATAAAGAACATGCTTCTTTGTTACAACAAGCATAATAGAGAGCTCACCAATATTACTTGCATTTCTAAACATATATAATCTTGTCTCATATCATCAATAAAAGTAGCAAGTTGAAATTCTAGCCTTATCAAATCTGTGCTTGATATGTCCATGGGATAGAATTCGGCAAGTCTCATTACCTTGAGTGCATCATAAGAAGCAAATGAGTTGATTGGATTCAAAGCCGACATGCAAATAAGCAACTCCGTATTAACCTCATCAAGCCGATTGTCAAGCTCTTGAACAGTTTGATCAATGACACCAAGATATACCTCTCTTCTATAACGATCATCATTTGTTTGTACTTCACAATACCGACATGATCTTCCATGATGCTCATAAGTATCCTCCCACAAAGGAACTTGAATGTCATGTTTGTTGCAAAATAAGGTTAGCTTTGCAAGAAATTCTCTCCAACCATGAGACCTCAAGTGTTGCATTCTATTCTTTGCCAAACTAACAAGTGCCATTGCATTAACAATATCTTGATCTCTCTTTTGCAAAGATTTGGACAACTCATTTGTATAGCCAAGAATAACAAGCATCAAGTGAAGATTGAAAACAAAGTCAAATGATTCAATGGCTTGAGCAACTCCACGTATTCTTGCCCACTCATGTTTTTGTGAAGGATCTTTTCCAATAGCATCAAGTACTTCAAGGATTGTGGAATACATGCTAACAATGTGCATAATGGTTTTAAAATGAGAACCCCAACGAGTATCGTCGGGTCTAGCTAGTCCCATCTCTTGATTTAGCCCACTTCCACTTTCAATCTCACCCATTTCAAGTGCTTCCAAAACCTTTTGAGCTCTAACATCTCATCATGTCCACGAAATGCCAATCCTTGGTTCAAAAGAAACCTCAAGCATCTAAGTGAATAAGTCAGCCTAGCCTTGTACATACGCAAATCCTCTTTATCCACCCTCACCATAATGTTATTAATTGATGGTTGGGGTGCCACAAATAAATTGTACTCCCTCTGTAAACTAATATAAGAGCGTTTAGATCACTAAAATAGTGATCTAAATGCTCTTATATTAGTTTACGGAGGGAGTACTTCTCTTGAGCTTTGTTGTGAATGCTGTTAGTACCACCCTCATGTTTGTCTAATGCATCAGGCCTATACCAATTTTTCCAACCACCTTTAACAAAGGCATCACCCTTAGGCCCCCCATTCGATTTGCCTTTGAACAAATAACACACAAAGCAAAATGCAGCCTCATATTTGACACTATATTCTAGCCATTTGTAGTTCTCAAACCAAACAAAGTTGAAGTGTCGATTTTTACGATACATTTTTTTGACTTCAAAGTTGTGTGCATATGGTTGGACTGCATTCTTTGCAATGTACCGTCTCCGAACTTCGTCTTGATCATTAACATCATAATCTGAAATAGGAATCCTTTCCCCTGGATCAGGTGGAAGCCTTTGAATATTATAGGACCTTGCATGTGGATGTTGGGGTGATGGTTGCCGTGGCGCTTCATCATCAATATCAATGTCAGTCTCTGCATCGGAATAGACTGGAGGTGGATCAATATCAATGCCAATCTCTGCATCCGAATGGACTGGAGGTGGATCAATATCAGGTTCAGGTTGCTCTTCGGCTGCAACCTTTCTTGTTTTTGCCTCATAATTCCAGAAAAAGACTTAATGTCACCATTCCTCTTCATCTTCAGTTCTACAATTAGAACATAATGTCAGCAAGACAGCAAGACAGCAAGACAATAGAACAAAAAATGGCACATGTCCCATTTTTCAAACATATATTTGTTTCAGAAAAGCATCGGTTTGCTACATCAGTTTGTAAGCATACGATTCAGAGCAACAACAAGCATATGTTTCAGAGCAGCATCCGAAATACATCAGTTTGCAAACATATGATTTTCAGCAAGCATATGTTCAGATCAGAAGCAAGCATCAGTTTGATATATATGATTTTCAGCAAGCATATGTTCAGAGGAGAAGCAATCAAGCATCAGTTTGCTATATATGCAAGATTCAGTTTGAGAGAGCTATAGGGGAGGCTGCCGAGCGCACTAGTAGTCGGCGTGACGGCGTCGTCAAAACTCACCCACGACCAGGGCGGGGAGCGGTGGAGCGGGAAGGACCGGAGGAGAGGAGAGCGTCGGGAGGAGGGAGCAGATCCTCCGGAGACCGGAGCGGCGGCGGCCGTCTGGTTCAGCTCGGCTCGACGGCGCCTCGGCAGGGGAGGCGCGACGGTCGATGGCCGCGACGGGAAGGACCGAAGGAGCTCCAGCGGCGGCCGCCACGCGCTAGCGCCCAGTGACGGTGGCCGAACGCGAGCGGGGAGCGACTGGGCGGAGGCGGGGAGCGCCAGCTGGGAGCGGAGGCGGGCTGCGGCGGGCGGCGGCGGCGGCCGAGCGAGATGCGGTTGTGCCTTGTGCGCCTGTGCCTCTCTCTCGCTCGCTCACAGTGGAGCCCGAGATGAGGTGGGCCTGGGCTCAATAGTCAACAGCCATTGCTAATTTTCTATATATATATATATATATATATATATATATATATATATATATATATATATATATATATATATATATATATATATATACAGATTTTCTGGGTGTGCCACGGCACACCCGGCACACCCTCTGGTTCCGCCACTGCCTCCCAATACGTACAGGTGCTAAGCCCTTCACGTAGGCAAAAAATCTGACGTGGCGAGTTATTTAAGAGGGGAGACATGAGTGTGGTGACCCAAGAAGAAACAATGCTAAGCACGTGAACCTAGACAAAACATTTAAAAAAAAAAAATCCACCAATACATGAAGAGCTTTAGTTGCTAAATAATTAAATGAAGAAAGCTTAGCAACCATAAGCTAAGCACCTATGCATTGGGGAGTATAGTTGCTAAGCTATTTCATGTGCTTAGCACCTCATCTAAGCACCCATGCATTGACACCAGCCTTAGACATGCACATGCTCTAAAATCTATGTAGTGGGCCAGCCTACAACCCAATATCTCAAGTCCTACGTAAGTCTCCTTCCTTTCTCTGATAGCCCAGCACGTAGCCACCAAAGACCGGACCGACCAGCGTCTTAAAAACTCGACTCTTTTATGACGAAATCACTAATTAAGAAGTACTCGTTGTAAAGAACACTCAACTTTCCTAGGTCGCGACAAGTGGCGCACATGTAGCGCGCCACTGTCGCAATCTGGGAGTTTTACCTTTTTTTCGTAGATCCGTTTACTCAAAACGTTTTATCTTTCAAACCGTGCGTCGAAATCTTGAACCGTTTTCACCATTGGATTCCTCGCGTCGAGATCTTTAAAACTAGATACCATGTTGATAGGTTTTGTGAACTTTCTTTTCATGAAAAAACCGACGAAAAAACCGGCGAAAAACCGAAACCGAGCACGTTTTTCCCTTTCGAAAGAGGCACGCCGCGTCTCTCGCGAAATCACACTCGTGCTCTCGTGGAATCAAACCGTGACTCGTGGAAGGAAAAACAGAAACGATTTTGTTTTTCCTTTCCGATAGGCACAGACATGACTCGCGAAAGACAACCGCGCTCTCGGAAGCAAAACTGTGACTCGCGAAAGAAAAAAAAAAAAAAACGATTTTTCTCTTTTCTCGAGGCACGGCCGTGATCTCGCGAAAGCACAACCGCGCCTCTCGCAGAAGCAAAACCGTGACTCGTGAAAGAAAAAAAACAGAAAACACGTTTTGTTTTTCCCTTCCCGAGAGGCACGGCCGTGACTCTCGTGAAAGCACAACCGTGCCTCTCGCGGAAGCAAAACCGTGACTCTCGCGAAAGAAAAAAAACAAAAAACACGTTTTTTTTTCTGTTTTCGAAAGGCATGGCCGTGACTCTCGCAAAAGCACAACCGTGCCTCTCGCGGAAAAAAAACCGTGACTCTCACGAAAGAAAAAAAAATAAAACACATTTTTTCGCGCAAAAAACAATTTTTTTTGAAATTATTTTGGTCGAAAAGCTAAGGAAGACCGGGGGAAAACCAAAACGTTAAAAAACAAAAAAAACCATTTAAAAAACCGAAAACGCGTGCGGAAAAATAAAAAAAATTAAAATCCGAAGGAAGTGTCTAGAGCGCGACACATGGCGAATGACTGAGAGCGCGCCAAGTGACGCTGATTGTTGCGAGGCTCCCGAAGGAGCGCTCGTTAACTAGTTGCTCCCCTTCTCTGATGATTCCTACTCCCCGCGTAGGTCGACGGATGTCGACCAAAATCGCACCTCCCGTGCTCGCTAAGCGAATAGGGTTGGCCCAGCACAGGATCCTCTTCTATTTCTTTTTTTCGTTTTTAATTTTGGTTTTTGTTTTTTCTTTTCTTCTTTTCATGTGTATTTTTTTTCAATTCATTTCTTTCCTTTTTATTTTTCATTTTGCACACAAGTTTTAAATTCACGAATGTTTTTTTAAATCATGATTTTTTGGTCACCAAATTCAAAAAATGTTTATCAAATTCATATTTTGTTCATCAAATTCAAAAATACCATCGAATTGAAAATTTCTTCATCGCAATTCAAAAAACATTCATAATTTTTGTTCTAAAATATTCACCAATTCCAAAAATATTCATCAAATTAAAAATTGTTCATTCAAATGAAAATTTTGATCGAATTAGATATTTGTTCATAAAATAAAAACCACTTTGTAAATTCATGATTTTTTACAATCGGTGAACAATTCATGATATTTATGAACATTGTTTGAAATCACTAATATTTTTCTGAATTTGGAACATTCTTTTTCAATTTTTTGACCATTTTTAAATTTATGAACCTTTTTTGAAAACCCTGAAAATTGTGTAAATTATTGAAATTTCCTGAAGTTTTGGAATTTTTAAAGTTCTGTAATCCCTCCATAAAGAAATATAAGAGCGTTTAGATCACTAAAGTGTCGATAGATGTCGACCAAACGCGCACCCCCATGCTTTGCTAAGTGAATTGGACCGACCCAGCACATGATCCCTCTTCTGGGTTTTTTCGTCTTTCTTTTTGGTTTTTTGTTTTCTTTCCTTTTTTTCAATTAGTTTTTTTCTTTTCCTTTTCTTTTTCATTTCGTGAACATTTTTAAAATCGGCGAACATTTCGTGATATTTACGAACATTTTTTGAATTCATGAATACTTTTCCGAATTTGGAACATTACTTTTGAATTTCTGAACAATTTTAAAATTTATGTTTTTTTAAATTGTTGAACGTTTTATAAATTCGTGAAATTTTCTAAATTTTTGGATTTTTTTAAAGTTTTGAACATTTTTAAAAATTATGACTCTTTTCGGAAATTCCAAATTTGGTTTGAAGAAGCAAAAAAGAAAAAAGAAATGAATAGGAGAAAGCAAAAAGGGCTCCCCACCCCCCACATCGCGCTAGTCGGTAAATAGGATGTCCCCTCTTTGGCCTCCACTGCCCCCACCCAAAGCCTAACCCTAGCCGCCAAGTGCTACCTCTACTTCCCTCCACCCCGAAGGTCAACGGTGGTGGTGACCTATGGCGGAGGCGTACCTCTTCCCTCCGATCTTTCGCTTCCTCTTTGATTGCATTGCGTTGGCATCTTATTCTCTTTCTGTGAGTGGGGATTTCCTGGTATCAGGTGTTAATGAGTTCACCTGATGTTGTTGCTACTAGTTCTAGTTTTGTACCAACATGATCTTATCTTGCATGTGTACACAATGCTTATTTGCAAATCATTTCAGAAGTGTCACTTCTTTTCATTTAATCTCTCTAATCTAGCGGTCAATTAATTCTCAACCGGGGACTGAACTGAAATCTCGCTCTGCCTAATCTTCGATTAGTAGTTTTTCCAATGACAAATCGTTCAACCTTTCTGAAAACCGAATTTCTTCAAAAGTCGAAGAGTCGAACCGAACGGTTCGGTTAAACTGAATGGTCAGCTCTTCAAATGCCTCCACTTTCTCTTAGCTGAACATGTGATAATTCTTACACCGAGTCTTGTTGCCAAAGCAATCTTCTCCCAGAACAATCAAATCTTTTCTTCACTCCTTTTGGCAAGTCATAAAAGGAAAGCATACACAAGGGTTTATATTTTCTTGATTACTGTGGACCAAGCGCGTATTTTTGGTGCGTGCGTGCGTGCGTGCGCGCGTGTGTGTTAGCTGCGTGCTCCCTACCTATGCAGAGGCCGGTTGTGTGCTCATGATGTTTGTATCCACTTAATGATTCATTTTAAGTCAATAAAACCCACCCTAGTCAGCTATATATACAGAACTTATATACTTACCTAAGAAAAAGGAAAGCTAAGGTAGGTTCGCAATCTAAGCCAGAAGCTAAGGAAGGTTCGCAATCTAAGGTCCACATCAACGACGACCATCCATCCTTTGAGACCATCTTCCACTAGTAGAAAACAGGGTACTAGTCCCGGTTCCAGAGGGCCTTTAGTCCCGGTTAGATTGCGAACCTTCCTTAGCTTCTGGCTTAGATTGCGAACCTATTGTCGGGACTAATGCCCAAAACCTTTAGTACCGGTTTGCTTACGAACCGGGACTAAAGGAGCTCCACGTGGCCGTTGTGGGGCGCCCAGGGGGAGGACCTTTAGTCCCGGTCGGTAACACCGGCCGGGACTAAAAGGCAGCCACGCGTCAGCAGCTCCCAGGCGTTGGGGTTTTGTATTTTTTTGAAGGGGGAGGGGGGGGGGGGGGTAGGGGTTTTGGAGGGTTTAGGGGTTTCATATTGTGTTAGCTATAGCTACTACATATAGAGAGAGGTGACCTCTCTTTCTCCGTGCTTGGTCGACGGTAGCTACTACATATATAGAGAGAACTCGACGCTAGTTAGTAAGCCAATGAAGGAACCATTAATTACACAACATCATGATCATGAACATATATAGAGAGAAGTGACCTCTCTTTCTCCGTGCTTGGTCGAACAACAAGTTTTCGAATATCTATTCGACGCTACTACATATATACAATATAACATCTCTTACGATCCCTGACATCATCTACCGAAAATCAACTTGAATTTTCGTATGGTATTCTCCCTTCTCATTTATGACGTGGTCAAGAAAGAATCCCGCCAATTCCTCTTGAATTGCTCGTGTGCGATCATGTGGTAGGAGTTCATACCGCATCTGCCACATCTAATTTAAAGAAGGGGGTCGATACATATATATGAATGAAACCCAACACAATTGATGGTAATAAATTAAAATTGTGAATATTGTTTACGTACTTCAAGTTGTCTTCAGAGTATCCCCGCTCAGAGGTCGAGTGGCGCATGAACTCGCAAATGTAGTATCCACATAAATTAGTCCCGGGTGGCTGCAACAAGCGCTTTACGAGAATAGAGTTCAATGAAACTGATAATCAAGCATGATAAATGGTATTGATGAAACTAGAGAGAGATGCGCGAAACTAGCTAGTACTACTTACTTTGGGGTGTGTAAATCACAGCTCCTTCTGCAGACCCGAACCATTCCGGTGAACTTTTTCCAAACCCTGCCAGGCAAAGAAAATGATTACTTGATATCAGGAAATGAATGAAAGTTGCCGATATGGTGCGATAATGATTGAACTTACTTCTGGAGCATTGCAGTCATGTCTGCATAATCCTGGGGATCTTTACGTCTCGAGTCTAAGACAGTTACTACTCCCCCATCAAGCTTAATGGATAGTAATTGATAGCAAAATAAAGTGGAACATGCGCACGCATAACTCATCAATAACATTACTTAACCTCTAGTAAGCGAACCGAATATGCACAAGACAGTAACACTAACTTGAAGTTGTAAGGAAACAGTATTTTCCCTTTGTTTCGATGTCGAAGGAACGATTGTAGCAAGTTTTCCTCAACATCTTCAACACTGTTTTGTACCGTCCATTCATTTATGGTATTTGGGCTAATGAACCCAATGTCATAGATTTGTCCTCTTTTGCATTCGACGATCTTCAATCTACATAATATAGTGAGGATAATTATATCTACATGCAATGAACGAGCTGAGCTAGAGACTTAATTACAGAAGTAATACTTACAGACAGTAGCAAGTCATGAGTTGTTTGTCGAGGGCCTCTTGATTGAATAACTGAAATAATTCCACAAATTCAACAGGCATCACCTCAACTCCAATGAGGTCGTGCTCACCTCAAATTCTTAGCAACATACTGTCGGTCCCAGACTTCCTGCAGGTTTCCATGTACCAGTCATGCAATCTTCGCATCATCGTTGTTAGAGGAGGATGATCAGGTTTGACGAGAGGCTTCCCGTGCTCGTATCTAAAGATCTCTACTACCATTTCAAACTATACATCATCGCCCAGGTAATCACCGAGATTGGTACTGTGCAGTAGCCTCGGATGATTAGCGATATTGCTAGACACCTTGAGCGGGGGGCACGACTGCTTCTCCTGTAAACCGAGCTGGGGAATTGTTTTTCCACTTATTCGTTTTGCTTCTCTTGCAGCACTGGTAGTACTTCCCGACTGCTGCGCTTCATCATATGTCTTTTCAATACAACGGTCATAGTTGGATTGGGGCGGAGGCGGTGGTGGTCACTTAAGGGCATCCAGTGCGCTTCGCTTTCACCGGATCTATTGTTTCCTTCGGAGGTGGACGTTTCCGTTCAAAATGGGCCTGCACTTCGGCAGCACTGATGTCTGCGTTTTCCTCGTCAGTCCTCTCATATGGTAACTTTTTCGGAGCCTTGAGGCTTGGATCGTATTTGAATTTCTTCCCACCTCTTGTACTGCTAGCCGCCGGAGCGGCGGCGTCTCTCTTCCGCCGTTGCTGAGGCGGTGGACACCGCTGATGTGCCGGAGGAGGCGGAGTGCGCTGACGCGCTGGAGGAGGCGGAGTCCGCTGATGCGCCGGAGACAGCTGAGGCAGAAGAGGACTCTACTGAGGGGCCTCATACGCCTGATTAGTCTGCTGAGGGGCCTCATCTGGCTGAGTCTCCTGAGGCGTCTAGTTTGGAAGCTTGAGGTACTCCTTTCTCCATAGACAGGTACTCCTTAAAGCATTTTCCAGATGAATCTTCCCTTCACTTGTAGGGTAGTCAAGCTCCAGCTCCTCAAATCCCTCCATTATTTTATCCACCATCACAATATCATAGCCATATGGAATCAGACGACAATGGAAAGTTCCCTCAGCTTGAGGAGGTACAACAGAGCCGAGCGCCGCCTTCAAGGTCAGGTTCTGGCATTTCGCCATTAGCACACAATGTTCAGCCCCCGTGATACTATCCACGGGGTAGCGAGGAGCCGTGAAATCAGGCTGAACGAGCTCCGTGGAAGCCACACTGTTTCTCCGCTGAGATGGTGGGGTAGCTTCTGGGGCAACGTCGAAGGAAGGATCTTCGTGCCGCTGAGATGGTTGACTAGTAGCTCGCTAGCTCTCAAGTTCCTCTAGTTTTGCTAATCTTGCACCGAGCCTCTGCATTTCGGTTGCTTCCTCTTTCTTCTTTCTCTCTCGGCTTCTATAACCACAGCTGTCGGGAAACCCATGCACCCACGGAACGGAGCCTGATGTGCCTCGTGTTCGTCCAGGGTGTTCAGGATTCCCGAGGGCCTCTGTCAGCTCATCCTTCTCTCTGTCGGGAATGAACGTCCCTTCCTACGCTGCCTTGATTGCTTTCTCAAGCTTCCGGATGGGTATTGCAAGTTGCTCATTCGTCCAAACACACTTCCCTATTTCCGGGTCCAAAGTTCCCCCAACCCCGAAGAACCAAGTCCTAGACTGGTATGGCCAGTGCAATGTCGCTGATTGGACCCCTTTAGCAAGCAGGTCTTGCTCAGCTTTGTACACAACGGCCGGGCTTTGTAGTAGCCACCTGACCCCGTGTGATAGTGATACTTCTTCTTTGCAGCATTTTGCTTGTTTGTCAGTGACCTTTGCTTACCCTTCTCCGATGTCTTGTAGGCCACAAATGCGGGCCAGTTATCTCTTATCTTCTCATATGGACCGATGAATTCTGGAGTCTCGTTTTTCTCGACAAACTTTTGTTCAACTCTTTCTTCCAGTTGGTGAATAGTGCTGCCATCTTCTTAAGAGAAAACGCCTTGACCTCTCGCTCTATAACTGGGTTAGTCAGATCCTCCTCTGGCGGTAGGCTGAAATTTGTCATCAGCGAGGTCCAAAGATCATCTTTCAGTCTATCCTGGACATAAGAAACTTCAGGGTCCTTCTTCTTATTCCATTGTTCGATGCTGATCGGGACGCTGTCCCTAACAATAACTCCACACTGATGTACAAATGCATCCTTGGTCCGCTTGGGAGCAATCGATTGGCCATCTTTCACGACTTCTGTGATCGTGATCTTTCATCCTGGCGCATGATACGTCTCCGTCGTATCTACTTTTCCAAACACTTTTGCCCTTGTTTTGGACTCTAACTTGTATGATTTGAATGGAACTAACCCGGACTGACGCTGTTTTCAGCAGAACTGCCATGATGTTGTTTTATGTGCAGAAAACAAAAGTTCTCGGAATGACCATAAACTCCACGGAACGTCTTAGAAAAAATAATAAAAAATCCTTGCCAAAGATGAAGACCAGGGGGCCCACACCCTATCCACAGGGGGGCCCCCTAAGGCGCCCCTACCGTGGGCCCTTGGAGACCTTCCGACGCCAACTCCAACTCTATATATTGGCTTTCGGAGAGAAAAAAACAGAGAGAAGAAATCATTGCGTTTTACGATACAGAGCCGCCGCCAAGCCCTAAAACCTCTCGAGAGGGCTGATCTGGAGTCCGTTCGGGGCTCCGGAGAGGGGGATTCGTCGCCATCGTCATCATCAACCATCCTCCATCACCAATTTCATGATGCTCACCGTTGTGCGTGAGTAATTCCATCGTAGGCTTGCTGGACGGTGATGGGTTGGATGAGTTCTATCATGTAATCGAGTTAGTTTTGTTAGGGTTTGATCCCTAGTATCCACTATGTTTTGAGATTGATGTTGCTATGACTTTGCTATGCTTAATGCTTGTCACTAGGGCCCGAGTGCCATGATTTCAGTTCTGAACTTATTATGTTTTCATGAATATATGTGAGTTCTTGATCCTATCTTGCAAGTCTATAGTCACCCATTATGTGTTATGATCCGACAACCCCGAAGTGACAATAATCGGGATACTTCTCGGTGATGACCATAGTTTGAGGAGTCCATGTATTCACTATGTGCTAATGCTTTGTTCCGGTTCTCTTTAAAAGGAGGCCTTAATATCCCTTAGTTTCCATTAGGACGCCGCTGACACGGGTGGGTAGGACAGAAGATGTCATGCAAGTTCTTTTCCATAAGCACGTATGACTATATTCGGAATACATGCCTACATTACATTGATGAATTGGAGCTAGTTCTGTGTCACCCTATGTTATGACTGTTACATGATGAACCGCATCTGCCATAATTATCCATCACCGATCCAATGCCTATGAGTTTTCCATATACTAGTTTACGCTTATTTACTTTCCCGTTGTTACTGTTACAATCATTACAAAACACCAAAAATATTGCTTTTGCTTTCATTACTCTTTTGTTACCGTTACCACTACTATCATACTACTTTGTTACTAAACACTTTGCTGCAGATATTAAGTTATCCAGGTGTGACTGAATTGACAACTCAGTTGCTAATAATTGAGAATATTCTTTGGCTCCCCTTGTGTCGAATCAATAAAATTGGGTTGAATACTCTACCCTCGAAAGCTGTTGTGATCCTCTACACTTGTGGGTTATCAAGACTAATTTCCGGCGCTGTTGCCGGGGAGCATAGCTCTATTCTTTGAGTCACTTGGGATTTATATCTGCTGGACACTATGAAGAATTTGAAACACGCTAAGACAAAAATTTATCCCTCAACTACGAGGGGAGGTAAGGAACCGCCATCTAGCTCTGCACTTGATTCACCTTCGTTATGAGTAAGCTTGCGACACCTAAACCTGCTTCGCTATTAGATTACGATATGTCGCATGTTATTGATGATGCCACTTCGCTATGCATGATACTTATGATGAAACTACTTCTATGCTTGATACTACTGTGCCCCTTGGTGAATTTCTTGACGAACAAATTTCTAGGGCTAGAGAGAAAGGAACTATTGAAACTGATAATATTGATGAAAGTGATGATGAGGATATGCCTGCTATTCCTGAGGGTTATGGTTTTGATGTGGAATATTCTGCAGCTATTTTTGCCTGCAAAGATAGATACGAACTTAAGAGGCTGTTAGTTAAATGGAGTAAAGAATCTCTTAGAGACAGAATGAAACCTGACCCTGCTTTTGCTACTTCACCTATTTGTGTTCCCGATAAGGATTATGAATTCTCTGTTGATCCTGATATAATTACTTTGGTTGAATCTGATCCTTTCCATGGCTATGAATCTGAAACTGTTATGGCACATCTTACTAAATTAAATGATATAGCCACCCTGTTCACTAATGATGAGAGATCTCGCTACTTTTATATCCTTAAAATATTTCCCTTCTCATTAAAGGTTGATGCTAAGATATGGTTTAATTCTCTTGATCCTGGTTGTGTGCGTAGTCCCAGGATATGATTTATTACTTCTCGCTAAATATTTCCCTGCTCATAAGAAACAAGCTGCTTTAAAGGAAATATACAACTTTGTGCAAATTGAAGAAGAGAGTCTCCCACAAGCTTGGGGAGGCTTCTCAAGTTATAATGCTTTGCTGATCATCCTCTTAAGAAAAATGAAATACTTGATATCTTTTATAATGGACTAACCTATGCTTCCAGAGATTACCTGGATAGTTGTGCTGGTTCTCTTTTCAGGGAAAGAACACCGGATGAAGCTGAAATTCTATTGAATAATATGTTGACAAATGAAAATAACTGGGCACCTCCTGAGCCAGCTCCAGAGCCAATTACTGAGCCTATTCCTAAACCAACTCCGAAGAAGAGAGGTGTTCTATTTCTCAGTCCTGAAGATATGCAAGAGGCAAAGAAATCTATGAAAGAAAAAGGTATTAAAGGTGAATATGCTAAGAATTTACCTCCTATTGAAGAAATACATGGTCTTAATCTACCGCCTGTTGAAGAAACATATGACCTTGATCCATTACCTATTGAAGAACCTCCGATCCCGATAACTGACACGGTAGTAAAGGTAAATTCTCTCTATAGATTTGATGAAGGTGATATTCCTCACTATAAGTCTGCTAGACAATGCTTGGATGAGTTTGATAATTTTATTGTCAAACAAGAAAATTTTAATGCTTATTTTGGTAGACAATTGAAATACAATTCCGATGTGCTTAAACACTTGGGTGATTATATGGCTAATGTTAGAGGTGAACTTAAAATTGTTAGGAAACATGCTACTATGGTTACCACTGAAGTAGAACAAGTACTTAAAGCTCAAAATGATTTGCTCAATGAAATGAATAGTAAGAAAAATGATTATGCTGTTAGAGTGGCTACTAGAACTGGTAGAATGACTCAGGAACCTTTGTATCCTGAAGGCCACCCTAAGAGAATTGAGCAAGATTCTCAGAGAAATAATACTGATGCACCTCGTTCTTCTAAAAGGAAGAAAAAGAAAAAATGATAGGACTTTGCAAACTTCTAGTGAACCTATTGCTGAAACACCTGAGAATCCAAATGATATATCTATTTACGATCTGAAACACAATCGGTAATGAACATGAACCTAGCGAAAATGTTAATGATGATGTTCATGATGATGCTCAACCTAGTAATGATAATGATGTAGAAGTTGAACCTGCTGTTGATCTTGATAACCCACAATCAAAGAATCAATGTTATGATAAGAGAGACTTTGTTGCTAGGAAACACGGTAAAGAAAGAGAACCATGGGTTCAGAAACCCATGCCTTTTCCTCCCAAACCATCCAAGAAAAAGGATGATGAGGATTTTGAGCGCTTTGCTGAAATGATTAGACCTATCTTTTTGCGTATGCGATTAACTGATGTGCTCAAAACAAATCCTTATGATAAGTATATGAAGGATATCATTACCAATAAGAGAAAGATACCGGAAGCTGAAATTTCCACCATGCTTGCTAATTATACTTTTAAGGGTGGAATACCAAAGAAACTTGGAGATCCAGGAGTACCCACCATACCATGCTCCATTAAAACAAATTATGTTAAAACTGCTTTATGTGATCTTGGAGCCGGTGTTAGTGTTATGCCTCTCTCTTTATATCGTAGACTTGATTTGAATAAGTTGACACCTACTAAAACATCTTTGCAAATGGCTGATAAATCAACTGCTATACCTGTCGGTATTTGTGAGGATGTGCATGTTTTGGTTGCAAACGTTACTATTTTAACGAACTTTGTTATTCTTGATATTCCCGAGGACGATAGTATGTCTATTATTCTTGGAAGAACTTTACTGAATACTGCAGGGGCTGTTATTGATTGCAACAAAGGCAATGTAACTTTTCATGTTAATGGTAATGAGCATACGGTACGCTTTTCGAGGAAACAACCTCAAGTTTATAGCATCAATTCTATTGGTAAAGTTCCATCGATTATTTTTGGAGGTTTTGAATTTCCTCTTCCTACTGTCAAGAAGAAATATGATATTCTTATTATAGGGGATGTGCATATCCGCGTTGAGGTAACATAGTGTTATTCAAAATTTCTCCGGTTCCATGTTAGTCGGAATGAGTTTGTTAACAAGACCGGATCAACCTTGTTAGTGGATTCCTTTTGATGAGCATGAGACGGACGAAACTAGAAGCACAACCTTCTGTACCCTCTTTATACTTTCTGTTATTTAGTTGAAATAAAGTAAAAATAGTATTTTCCTGTTTGTTTCCTGATTTATCCGTGCAATATAAAATTATCCCAAAAATAAAAGTCCTCAGAATGCCATGCCAATTTAATATGATTTTTTCGGTAATATTTGAGGATTTACTGTGCAAAAATTACATGGGGAGCTGCCACTGCCACGAGGGTGGAGGGCGCGCCCTACCCCTGTATGCGCCCCTGCGTCGTGGGCCCACGGTGGCCCTCCTCCACTTATTCCTGCACCCATTCTCTTCTTCTTCCTCCCACAAACACGAATATCTGGCTCAAACACGAGTTCCAGCCCCCGTTGCTGTGATTTTCGATCTCCTTGCTCAAAGCACCTCTCACAAAACTGTTTGGGGAGATTGTTCCTTGGTATGTGAATCCTCCATTGGTCGAATTAGTTTTTGTTCTATTGCTTTATTCATTGCAAATTTGTGCTGCATAGGTGACCATGTTCTTGAGCTTGCATGTCAAATTTATATGGTTCCAAGTAGTGCTAATGCATGGTAAAGGCTCTAGGCACTTGTAGGAGTTGTTGCTATCAATTTTATTGAAGTTGGTTCACTTTTGTTTGAAGTTACTAAAAATTACAGAAAATTTTCAGAGAAAACAACATGTTTAGGAAGATGTTCCAAGGTGGTTCTTCAAGGAAGCAAGGCCCTAGGCTTGCAATGCGCGATGCCGATGAGGAGCCCCCAAGGGACGCTCTTGTGAGGCCCTGTGAATGGTCTTCGGATTTTTTTTGGATCGAGCGGGAATCAAAGAAGAATTTAACGCATATTTGCGTAACGCCGGTCTTGTGGACTTCGAGGCAGACAAATGCCCACAGTATCATGATCTCACTAGTTCATTTGTGAGGAGGTTTGAGTTTTCATCTTCGCGTAATTCTCCTTCTGTCATGTTTGATCTTTATGACAAATCTTATACCATGGACTTAGAGGATTTTACTTTTGCTTGCAAACTCCCACAATGGGGTAGTACTGTTGATCCCCGTAAATCTGAATTTAGAGACTTTCTTGCTAGTATAACGGTGGGGGAATCTAGAGATATAACACAAGCCACTATAGGAAGCATTCACTTTCCTGCTATACATTATTTTGCTCTCTTCATAGGTAGGTGCATAAATGCTAAGGATGAAGCATGTCACATGTGTGTCCCTGATCTTAGCATTCTCAGGAGTGTTGTGTTAGGAGACCAATCTTATTATATGGGAGCCATTGTAGCTCGTAGGTTGCATCATAATAGATATAACGGAGATTTCTTTGGAGGAATTTATGCAACCCGCTTAGCTAATTTTCTTGAGATAGACATTCGTGAGGATGATATTGAGTTGCCCCCCCCCCCCACTTATTTAGATTTTGATTCTATGGTTTCCCACCAGTTTGTCGAGAGGACTGAATCACCTCTCCAGTATCGACTAATCTTTAACAAACGACATGTTGTCTGTATTACTCTTCCTGCTCCTGCCTTCTTTGATTCTCAGACAAAAGGAAGATATGTTATTACCAGAGAGGAGGCAGATGAGTACGAGAGGAGAGCGGAGGCAGCTCGACGCCACGCTGCAGCTCAGGAGGCGATAGCTGCTGCATCACAGTACGACCCCAACTACACCTATGGGTATCCGCCAGGCTATCCCTGGCAATGAACCAACTTAGGCCAAAAGCCTAAGCTTGGGGGAGTACGTATTTCCCACCGACATTACATTTATGTTCACACACACTCATTGCTAGATGTCGGTGCTCATACCCTTTCACTGTAATATCCATGCTAGTTTATTTTCTTTTTCCTGCTTTCTTCTTGTGTGTTTGTTAAACTTTAAGAAAACAAAAAAAATTAGTAGTAACTTTTAGTTAGTTTACTTTTCTTGCTATAGTAGTAATAATTAAAAAGAAAACCCAAAAATATTTTCTGTTCTTCTTTTGCTTGTTGGGAGCTTTCCCGTGTAAATAGTTTTATTTTCTTTTCTTTTCTTTGGGGGTTGATATGAGAAGACCATGATTAAATTGTTGAAGTGGCTCTTATATGCTTTATTGTTGATTTAACCAAGAGCCCATATTGCCTTGTCCTCTCCTGTTTATAGAATGCTCGCAGATTCCAGCTTAGTCCAATGCACGTGCACTTTTATTGTTATTCACATCGTTCGGTCGTGCAAGTGAAAGGCAATTATGATGATATATGATGGACTGACTGAGATGGGAAAAGCTGGTATGAACTCGACCTCTCTTGTTTTTGTAAATATGATGAGTTCATCGTTCTTGATTCAGCTTATTATGAATAAACATGTTTGTAATGACAATTAGAGATCATAGTTGCTTATGCCATGCTTGATTAGCTATGAGTTATAATGGTTTACCTTGCGTGCCAACATGCTATTAAAATGGTTGTGATGTGGTATGATGGGGTGGTATCCTCCTTTGAATGATTTAAGTGACTTGACTTGGCACATGTTCACACATGTAGTTGAAACAAATCAACATAGCCTTCACGATAGTTATGTTCATGGTGGATTATATCCTACTCATGCTTGCATCCAATGTTTATTAATTTTAATGCATGTTCATGATTGTTGTCGCTCTCTAGTTGGTCGCTTCCCAGTCTTTTGCTAGCCTTCACTTGTACTAAGCGGGAATACTGCTTGTGCATCCAATCCCTTAAACCCCAAAGTTATTCCATATGAGTCCACTATACCTTCCTATATGCGGTATCTACCTGCCGTTCCAAGTAAATTTGTATGTGCCAAACTCTAAACCTTCAAATAAACATTCTGTTTTGTATGCTCGAATAGCTCATGTATCAACTAGGGCTGCCCTTATCTTCCATGTTAGGCGGGTTATTCTCAAGAGAGTGGACTCCGCTCCTCACTCACGAGAACATGGCTGGTCACCGGGATGCCCAGTCCATGCTTTATGCAAACTAAATCAAAATAATTGCAAACAAAACTCCCCCTGGGACCTGTTGATTGTTGGAGGCACTCGTTGTTTCGAGCAAGCCATGGATTGATACTTGTTGGTGGAGGGGGAGTATAAACTTTACCATTCTGTTTGGGAACCGCCTATAATGTGTGTAGCATGGAAGATATAGCCATCTCTTAGTTGTTAAGTTGACAATGAAAGTATACCGCTCAAAATATTATTTATCTCTATTTCAAAACCGAGCTCTGGCACCTCTACAAATCCCTGCTTCCCTCTGCGAAGGGCTTATCTATTTACTTTTATGTTGAGTCATCACCCTCTTATCAAAAGCACTAGCTGGAGAGCGCAACTGTTATTTGCATCCATTACTGTTAATTTATATTGGGTATGACTATGACTGGATCTCTTTCACCATGAATTACAATGTCTAGTCAGTCCTTGGTCTTTAAAGGTGCTCTGCATTTATGTTTTGCGGTCTGAGAAAGGGCTAGCGAGATACCATCTTGTTATATCATATTATGATTGTTTTGAGAAAGTGTTGTCATCCGAGATTTATTATTATGACTCGCTAGTTGATTATGCCATTGATATGAGTAAACATGAGACCTGAGAATTATTGCAAACGTGGTTAGTTATAATCTTTGCTGAAAACTTGAATGCTAGCTTGACATATTTACAACAACAAGAGCAAACAGAGTTTGTAAAAGTTTTTCTTTTTCTCTTTCAGTTTGTCAACTGAATTGCTTGAGGACAAGCAAGGGTTTAAGCTTGGGGGAGTTGATACGTCTCCGTCGTATCTACTTTTCCAAACACTTTTGCCCTTGTTTTGGACTCTAACTTGTATGATTTGAATGGAACTAACCCGGACTGACGCTGTTTTCAGCAGAACTGCCATGATGTTGTTTTATGTGCAGAAAACAAAAGTTCTTGGAATGACCATAAACTCCACGGAACGTCTTAGAAAAAATAATAAAAAATCCTTGCCAAAGATGAAGACCAGGGGCCCACACCCTATCCACGAGGGTGGGGGGCGCGCCCCCCTCCTGGGAGCGCCCCCTACCTCGTGGGCCCCTTGGAGACCTTCCGACGCCAACTCCAACTCTATATATTGGCTTTCGGAGAGAAAAAAACAGAGAGAAGAAATCATCGCGTTTTACGACGGAGAGCCGCCAAGCCCTAAAACCTCTTGGGAGGCTGATCTGAGTCCGTTCGGGGCTCGGAGAGGGGATTCGTCGCCATCGTCATCATCAACCATCCTCCATCACCAATTTCATGATGCTCACCGCCGTGCGTGAGTAATTCCATCGAAGGCTTGCTGGACGGTGATGGGTTGGATGAGTTCTATCATGTAATCGAGTTAGTTTTGTTAGGGTTTGATCCCTAGTATCCACTATGTTCTGAGATTGATGTTGCTATGACTTTGCTATGCTTAATGCTTGTCACTAGGGCCCGAGTGCCATGATTTCAGTTCTGAACCTATTATGTTTTCATGAATATATGTGAGTTCTTGATCCTATCTTGCAAGTCTATAGTCACCCATTATGTGTTATGATCCGACAACCCCGAAGTGACAATAATCGGGATACTTCTCGGTGATGACCATAGTTTGAGGAGTCCATGTATTCACTATGTGCTAATGCTTTGTTCGGTTCTCTATTAAAAGGAGGCCTTAATATCCCTTAGTTTCCATTAGGACCCGCTGACATGGGAGGGTAGGACAGAAGATGTCATGCAAGTTCTTTTCCATAAGCATGTATGACTATATTCGAACACATGCCTACATTACATTGATGAATTGGAGCTAGTTCATGTCACCCTATGTTATGACTGTTACATGATGAACCGCATCCGCATAATTATCCATCACCGGTCCAATGCCTACGCGTTTTCCATATCTGGTTTACGCTTATTTACTTTCCCGTTATTCTTGTTACAATCATTACAAAACACCAAAAATATTGCTTTTGCTTTCATTACTCTTTTGTTACCGTTACCACTACTATCATACTACTTTGTTACTAAACACTTTGCTGCAGATATTAAGTTATCCAGGTGTGACTGAATTGACAACTCAGTTGCTAATAATTGAGAATATTCTTTGGCTCCCCTTGTGTCGAATCAATAAAATTGGGTTGAATACTCTACCCTCGAAAGCTGTTGCGATCCTCTACACTTGTGGGTTATCAAGACTAATTTCCGGCGCCGTTGCCGGTGAGCATAGCTCTATTCTTTGAGTCACTTGGGATTTATATCTGCTGGACACTATGAAGAATTTGAAAGACGCTAAGACAAAAATTTATCCCTCAACTACGAGGGGAGGTAAGGAACTGCCATCTAGATCTGCACTTGATTCACCTTCTGTTATGAGTAAGTTTGCGACACCTAAACCTGCTTCTGCTATTCGTTCCGATATGTCGCATGTTATTGATGATGCCACTTCTGCTATGCATGATACTTATGATGAAACTACTTCTATGCTTGATACTACTGTGCCCCTTGGTTTATTTCTTGACGAACAAATTTCTAGAGCTAGAGAGAAAGAAACTATTGAAACTGATAATATTGATGAAAGTGATGATGAGGATATGCCTGCTATTCCTGAGGGTTATGTTTTTGATGTGGAATCTTCTGCAACTATTTTTGCCTGCAAAGATAGATACGAACTTAAGAGGCTGTTAGTTAAATGGAGTAAAGAATCTCTTAGAGACAGAATGAAACCTGACCCTGCTTTTGCTACTTCACCTATTTGTGTTCCCGATAAGGATTATGAATTCTCTGTTGATCCTGATATAATTACTTTGGTTGAATCTGATCCTTTCCATGGCTATGAATCTGAAACTGTTGTGGCACATCTTACTAAATTAAATGATATAGCCACCCTGTTCACTAATGATGAGAGATCTCGCTACTTTTATATCCTTAAAATATTTTCGTTCTCATTAAAGGGTGATGATAAGATATGGTTTAATTCTCTTGATCCTGGTTGTGTGCGTAGTCCCCAGGATATGATTTATTACTTCTCTGCTAAATATTTCCCTGCTCATAAGAAACAAGCCGCTTTAAAGGAAATATACAACTTTGTGCAAATTGAAGAAGAGAGTCTCCCACAAGCTTGGCGGAGGCTTCTCAAGTTACTTAATGCTTTGCCTGATCATCCTCTTAAGAAAAATGAAATACTTGATATCTTTTATAATGGACTAACCGATGCTTCCAGAGATTACGGATAGTTGTGCGGGTTCTCTTTTCAGGAAAGAACACGGATGAAGCTGAAATTCTATTGAATAATATGTTGACAAATGAAAATAACTGGGCACCTCCTGAGCCAGCTCAGAGCCAATTCTCGAGCCTATTCCTAAACCAACTCCGAAGAAGAGGTGTTCTATTTCTCGTCCTGAAGATATGCAAGAGGCAAAGAAATCTATGAAAGAAAAAGGTATTAAAGCTGAAGATGCTAAGAATTTACCTCCTATTGAAGAAATACATGGTCTTAATCTACACTTTGTTGAAGAAACATATGACCTTGATCCATTACCTATTGAAGAACCTCCCGATCCCGATAACGACACAGGTAGTAAAGGTAAATTCTCTCTATAGATTTGATGAAGGTGATATTCCTCACTATAAGTCTGCTAGACAATGCTTGGATGAGTTTGATAATTTTATTGTCAAACAAGAAAATTTTAATGCTTATTTTGGTAGACAATTGAAATACAATTCCGATGTGCTTAAACACTTGGGTGATTATATGGCTAATGTTAGAGGTGAACTTAAACTTGTTAGGAAACATGCTTCTATGGTTACCACTCAAGTAGAACAAGTACTTAAAGCTCAAAATGATTTGCTCAATGAAATGAATAGTAAGAAAAATGATTATGCTGTTAGAGTGGCTACTAGAACTGGTAGAATGACTCAGGAACCTTTGTATCCTGAAGGCCACCCTAAGAGAATTGAGCAAGATTCTCAGAGAAATAATACTGATGCACCTCGTTCTTCTAAAAGGAAGAAAAAGAAAAATGATAGGACTTTGCAAACTTCCAGTGAACCTATTGCTGAAACACCTGAGAATCCAAATGATATATCTATTTCTGATGCTGAAACACAATCTGGTAATGAACATGAACCTAGCGAAAATGTTAATGATGATGTTCATGATGATGCTCAACCTAGTAATGATAATGATGTAGAAGTTGGACCTGCTGTTGATCTTGATAACCCACAATCAAAGAATCAATGTTATGATAAGAGAGACTTTGTTGCTAGGAAACACGGTAAAGAAAGAGAACCATGGGTTCAGAAACCCATGCCTTTTCCTCCCAAACCATCCAAGAAAAAGGATGATGAGGATTTTGAGCGCTTTGCTGAAATGATTAGACCTATCTTTTTGCGTATGCGATTAACTGATGTGCTCAAAACAAATCCTTATGATACATTACCAATAAGAGAAAGATACCGAAAGCTGAAATTTCCACCATGCTTGCTAATTATACTTTTAAGGGTGGAATACCAAAGAAACTTGGAGATCCAGGAGTACCCACCATACCATGCTCCATTAAAAGAAATTATGTTAAAACTGCTTTATGTGATCTTGGAGCCGGTGTTAGTGTTATGCCTCTCTCTTTATATCGTAGACTTGATTTGAATACGTTGACACCTACTGAAATATATTTGCAAATGGCTGATAAATCAACTGCTATACTTGTCGGTATTTGTGAGGATGTGCATGTTGTGGTTGCAAACGTTACTATTTTAACGAACTTTGTTATTCTTGATATTCCCGAGGACGATAGTATGTCTATTATTCTTGGAAGAACTTTTCTGAATACTGCAGGGGCTGTTATTGATTGCAACAAAGGCAATGCCACTTTTCATGTTAATGGTAATGAGCATACGGTACACTTTTCGAGGAAACAACCTCAAGTTTATAGGATTAATTCTATTGGAAAAGTTCCATCGATTATTTTTGGAGGTTTTGAATTTCCTCTTCCTACTGTCAAGAAGAAATATGATATTCTTATTATAGGGGATGTGCATATCCGCGTTGAGGTAACATAGTGTTATTCGAAATTTCTCCGGTTCCATATTAGTCGGAATGAGTTTGTTAACAAGACCGGATCAACCTTGTTAGTGGATTCCTTTTGATGAGCATGAGACGGACGAAACTAGAAGCACAACCTTCTGTACCCTCTTTATACTTTCTGTTATTTAGTTGAAATAAAGTAAAAATAGTATTTTCCTGTTTGTTTCCTGATTTATCCGTGCAATATAAAATTATCCCGAAAATAAAAGTCCTCAGAATGCCATGCCAATTTAATATGATTTTTTCGGTAATATTTGAGGATTTACTGTGCAAAAATTACCGCGGGGGGAGCTGCCACCTGGCCACGAGGGTGGAGGGCGCGCCCTACCCCCCAGGGCGCGCCCCCCTGCGTCGTGGGCCCACGGTGGCCCTCCTCCACTTATTCCTGCACCCATTCTCTTCTTCTTCCTCCCACAAACACGAATATCTGGCTCAAACACGAGTTCCAGCCCCCGTTGCTGTGATTTTCGATCTCCTTGCTCAAATCACCTCTCACAAAACTGTTTGGGGAGATTGTTCCTTGGTATGTGACTCCTCCATTGGTCCAATTAGTTTTTGTTCTATTGCTTTATTCATTGCAAATTTGTGCTGCATATGTGACCATGTTCTTGAGCTTGCATGTCAAATTTATATGGTTCCAAGTAGTTCTAATGCATGGTAAAGGCTCTAGGCACTTGTAGGAGTTGTTGCTATCAATTTTATTGAAGTTGGTTCACTTTTGTTTGAAGTTACAAAAAATTGCAGAAATTTTTCAGAGAAAACAATATGTTTAGGAAGATGTTCCTAGGTGGTTCTTCAAGGAAGCAAGGCCCTAGGCTTGCAATGCGCGATGCCGATGAGGAGCCCCCAAGGGACGCTCTTGTGAGGCCCTGTGAATGGCCTTCAGATTTTTTTTGGATCGAGCAAGAATCAAAGAAGAATTTAACGCATATTTGCGTAACGCCGATCTTGTGGACTTCGAGGCAGACAAATGCCCACAGTATCATGATCTCACTAGTTCATTTGTGAGGAGGTTTGAGTTTTCATCTTCGTGTAATTCTCCTTCTGTCATGTTTGATCTTTATGACAAATCTTATACCATGGACTTAGAGGATTTTACTTTTGCTTGCAAACTCCCACAATGGGGTAGTACTGTTGATCCCCGTAAATCTGAATTTAGAGACTTTCTTGCTAGTATAACGGTGGGGGAATCTAGAGATATAACACAAGCCACTATAGGAAGCATTCACTTTCCTGCTATACATTATTTTGCTCTCTTCATAGGTAGGTGCATAAATGCTAAGGATGAAGCATGTCACATGTGTGTCCCTGATCTCAGCATTCTCAGGAGTGCTGTGTTAGGAGACCAATCTTAATATATGGGAGCCATTGTAGCTCGTAGGTTGCATCATAATAGATATAACGGAGATTTCTTTGGAGGAATTTATGCAACCCGCTTAGCTAATTTTCTTGAGATAGACATTCGTGAGGGTGATATTGAGTTGCCCCCCTCCCACTTATTTAGATTTTGATTCTATGGTTTCCCACCAGTTTGTCGAGAGGACTGAATCACCTCTCCAGTATCGACTAATCTTTAACAAACGGCATGTTGTCTGTATTACTCTTCCTGCTCCTGCCTTCTTTGATTCTCAGACAAAAGGAAGATATGTTATTACCAGAGAGGAGGCAGATGAGTACGAGAGGAGAGCGGAGGCAGCTCGACGCCACGCTGCAGCTCAGGAGGCGATAGCCGCTGCATCTGTCGACCCCAACTACACCTATGGGTATCCGCCAGGCTATCCCTGGCAATGAACCAACTTAGGCCAAAAGCCTAAGCTTGGGGGAGTACGTATTTCCCACCGACATTACATTTATGTTCACACACACTCATTGCTAGATGTCGGTGCTCATACTCTTTCACTGTAATATCCATGCTAGTTTATTTTCTTTTTCCTGCTTTCTTCTTGTGTGTTTGTTAAACTTTAAGAAAAACCAAAAAAATTAGTAGTAACTTTTAGTTAGTTTACTTTTCTTGCTGTAGTAGTAATAATTAAAAAGAAAACCCAAAAATATTTCCTGTTCTTCTTTTGCTTGTTGGGAGCTTTCCCGTGTAAATAGTTTTATTTTCTTTTCTTTTCTTTGGGGTTTGATATGAGAAGACCATGATTAAATTGTTGAAGTGGCTCTTATATGCTTTATTGTTGATTTAACCAAGAGCCCATATTGCCTTGTCCTCTCCTGTTTATTGAATGCTCGCAGATTCCAGCTTAGTCCAATGCACGTGCACTCTTATTATTATTCACATCGTTCGGTCGTGCAAGTGAAAGGCAATTATGATGATATATGATGGACTGACTGAGATGGGAAAAGCTGGTATGAACTCGACCTCTCTTGTTTTCGTAAATATGATGAGTTCATCGTTCTTGATTCAGCTTATTATGAATAAACATGTTTGTAATGACAATTAGAGATCATAGTTGCTTATTCCATGCTTGATTAGCTATGAGTTATAATGGTTTACCTTGCGTGCCAACATGCTATTAAAATGGTTGTGATGTGGTATGATGGGGTGGTATCCTCCTTTGAATGATTTAAGTGACTTGACTTGGCACATGTTCACACATGTAGTTGAAACAAATCAACATAGCCTTCACGATAGTTATGTTCATGGTGGATTATATCCTACTCATGCTTGCATCCAATGTTTATTAATTTTAATGCATGTTCATGATTGTTGTCGCTCTCTAGTTGGTCGCTTCCCAGTCTTTTGCTAGCCTTCACTTGTACTAAGCGGGAATACTGCTTGTGCATCCAATCCCTTAAACCCCAAAGTTATTCCATATGAGTCCACTATACCTTCCTATATGCGGTATCTACCTGCCGTTCCAAGTAAATTTGTATGTGCCAAACTCTAAACCTTCAAATAAACATTCTGTTTTGTATGCTCGAATAGCTCATGTATCAACTAGGGCTGCCCTTATCTTCCATGTTAGGCGGGTTATTCTCAAGAGGAGTGGACTCCGCTCCTCACTCACGAGAACATGGCTGGTCACCGGGATGCCCAGTCCCATGCTTTATGCAAACTAAATCAAAATAATTGCAAACAAAACTCCCCCTGGGACCTGTTGATTGTTGGAGGCACTCGTTGTTTCGAGCAAGCCATGGATTGATACTTGTTGGTGGAGGGGGAGTATAAACTTTACCATTCTGTTTGGGAACCGCCTATAATGTGTGTAGCATGGAAGATATAGCCATCTCTTAGTTGTTAAGTTGACAATGAAAGTATACCGCTCAAAATATTATTTATCTCTATTTCAAAACCGAGCTCTGGCACCTCTACAAATCCCTGCTTCCCTCTGCGAAGGGCCTATCTATTTACTTTTATGTTGAGTCATCACCCTCTTATCAAAAGCACTAGCTGGAGAGCGCAGCTGTTATTTGCATCCATTACCATTAATTTATATTGGGTATGACTATGACTGGATCTCTTTCACCATGAATTACAATGTCTAATCAGTTCTTGGTCTTTAAAGGTGCTCTGCATTTATGTTTTGCGGTCTGAGAAAGGGCTAGCGAGATACCATCTTGTTATATCATATTATGATTGTTTTGAGAAAGTGTTGTCATCCGAGATTTATTATTATGACTCGCTAGTTGATTATGCCATTGATATGAGTAAACATGAGACCTGAGAATTATTGCAAACGTGGTTAGTTATAATCTTTGCTGAAAACTTGAATGCTGGCTTGACATATTTACAACAACAAGAGCAAACAGAGTTTGTAAAAGTTTTTCCTTTTCTCTTTCAGTTTGTCAACTGAATTGCTTGAGGACAAGCAAGGGTTTAAGCTTGGGGGAGTTGATACGTCTCCGTCGTATCTACTTTTCCAAACACTTTTGCCCTTGTTTTGGACTCTAACTTGTATGATTTGAATGGAACTAACCAGGAATGACACTGTTTTCAGCAGAACTGCCATGATGTTGTTTTATGTGCAGAAAACAAAAGTTCTCGAAATGACTTGAAACTCCACGGAACGTCTTAGAAAAAATAAAAAAAAAATCCTCGCCAAAGATGAAGACCAGGGGGCCCACACCCTGTCCACGAGGGTGGGGGGCGCGCGTCCCCCTCCTGGGCGCGCCCCCTACCTCGTGGCCCCCCTGGAGACCTTCCGACGCCAACTCCAACTCTATATATTGGCTTTCGGAGAGAAAAAAACAGAGAGAAGAAATCATCGCGTTTTACGATACGGAGCCGCCGCCAAGCCCTAAAACCTCTTGGGAGGGCTGATCTGGAGTCCGTTCGGGGCTCCGGAGAGGGGGATTCGTCGCCATCGTCATCATCAACCATCCTCCATCACCAATTTCATGATGCTCACCGCCGTGCGTGAGTAATTCCATCGTAGGCTTGCTGGACGGTGATGGGTTGGATGAGTTCTATCATGTAATCGAGTTAGTTTTGTTAGGGTTTGATCCCTAGTATCCACTATGTTCTGAGATTGATGTTGCTATGACTTTGCTATGCTTAATGCTTGTCACTAGGGCCCGAGTGCCATGATTTCAGTTCTGAACCTATTATGTTTTCATGAATATATGTGAGTTCTTGATCCTATCTTGCAAGTCTATAGTCACCCATTATGTGTTATGATCCGACAACCCCGAAGTGACAATAATCGGGATACTTCTCGGTGATGACCATAGTTTGAGGAGTCCATGTATTCACTATGTGCTAATGCTTTGTTCCGGTTCTCTATTAAAAGGAGGCCTTAATATCCCTTAGTTTCCATTAGGACGCCGCTGACATGGGAGGGTAGGACAGAAGATGTCATGCAAGTTCTTTTCCATAAGCATGTATGACTATATTCGGAACACATGCCTACATTACATTGATGAATTGGAGCTAGTTCTGTGTCACCCTATGTTATGACTGTTACATGATGAACCGCATCCGGCATAATTATCCATCACCGGTCCAATGCCTACGCGTTTTCCATATACTGGTTTACGCTTATTTACTTTCCCGTTGTTACTGTTACAATCATTACAAAACACCAAAAATATTGCTTTTGCTTTCATTACTCTTTTGTTACCGTTACCACTACTATCATACTACTTTGTTACTAAACACTTTGCTGCAGATATTAAGTTATCCAGGTGTGACTGAATTGACAACTCAGTTGCTAATAATTGAGAATATTCTTTGGCTCCCCTTGTGTCGAATCAATAAAATTGGGTTGAATACTCTACCCTCGAAAGCTGTTGCGATCCTCTACACTTGTGGGTTATCAAGACTAATTTCCGGCGCCGTTGCGGTGAGCATAGCTCTATTCTTTGAGTCACTTGGGATTTATATCTGCTGGACACTATGAAGAATTTGAAAGACGCTAAGACAAAAATTTATCCCTCAACTACGAGGGAGGTAAGGAACTGCCATCTAGATCTGCACTTGATTCACCTTCTGTTATGAGTAAGTTTGCGACACCTAAACCTGCTTACGCTATTCGTTCCGATATGTCGCATGTTATTGATGATGCCACTTCGCTATGCATGATACTTATGATGAAACTACTTCTATGCTTGATACTACTGTGCCCTTGGTTTATTTCTTGATGAACAAATTTCTAGAGCTAGAGAGAAAGAAACTATTGAAACTGATAATATTGATGAAAGTGATGATGAGGATATGCCTGCTATTCACGAGGGTTATGTGTTTTGATGTGGAATCTTCTGCAACTATTTTTGCTGCGCAAAGATAGATCTGAACTTAAGAGGCTATTAATTAAATGGAGTAAAGAATCTCTTAGAGACAGAATGAAACCTGACCCTGCTTTTGCTACTTCACCTATTTGTGTTCCTGATAAGGATTATGAATTCTCTGTTGATCCTGATATAATTACTTTGGTTGAATCTGATCCTTTCCATGGCTATGAATCTGAAACTGTTGTGGCACATCTTACTAAATTAAATGATATAGCCACCCTGTTCACTAATGATGAGAGATCTCGCTACTTTTATATCCTTAAAATATTTTCGTTCTCATTAAAGGGTGATGATAAGATATGGTTTAATTCTCTTGATCCTGGTTGTGTGCGTAGTCCCCAGGATATGATTTATTACTTCTCTGCTAAATATTTCCCTGCTCATAAGAAACAAGCCGCTTTAAAGGAAATATACAGCTTTGTGCAAATTGAAGAAGAGAGTCTCCCACAAGCTTGGCGGAGGCTTCTCAAGTTACTTAATGCTTTGCCTGATCATCCTCTTAAGAAAAATGAAATACTTGATATCTTTTATAATGGACTAACCGATGCTTCCAGAGATTACCTGGATAGTTGTGCGGGTTCTCTTTTCAGGGAAAGAACACCGGATGAAGCTGAAATTCTATTGAATAATATGTTGACAAATGAAAATAACTGGGCACCTCCTGAGCCAGCTCCAGAGCCAATTATCGAGCCTATTCCTAAACCAACTCCGAAGAAGAGGTGTTCTATTTCTCGATCTGAAGATATGCAAGAGGCAAAGAAATCTATGAAAGAAAAAGGTATTAAAGCTGAAGATGCTAAGAATTTACCTCCTATTGAAGAAATACATGGTCTTAATCTACCGCCTGTTGAAGAAACATATGACCTTGATCCATTACCTATTGAAGAACCTCCTGATCCCGATAACCTGACACAGGTAGTAAAGGTAAATTCTCTCTATAGATTTGATGAAGGTGATATTCCTCACTATAAGTCTGCTAGACAATGCTTGGATGAGTTTGATAATTTTATTGTCAAACAAGAAAATTTTAATGCTTATTTTGGTAGACAATTGAAATACAATTCCGATGTGCTTAAACACTTGGGTGATTATATGGCTAATGTTAGAGGTGAACTTAAACTTGTTAGGAAACATGCTTCTATGGTTACGACTGAAGTAGAGCAAGTACTTAAAGCTCAAAATGATTTGCTCAATGAAATGAATAGTAAGAAAAATGATTATGCTGTTAGAGTGGCTACTAGAACTGGTAGAATGACTCAGGAACCTTTGTATCCTGAAGGCCACCCTAAGAGAATTGAGCAAGATTCTCAGAGAAATAATACTGATGCACCTCGTTCTTCTAAAAGGAAGAAAAAGAAAAATGATAGGACTTTGCAAACTTCTAGTGAACCTATTGCTGAAACACCTGAGAATCCAAATGATATATCTATTTCTGATGCTGAAACACAATCTGGTAATGAACATGAACCTAGCGAAAATGTTAATGATGATGTTCATGATGATGCTCAACCTAGTAATGATAATGATGTAGAAGTTGAACCTGCTGTTGATCTTGATAACCCACAATCAAAGAATCAATGTTATGATAAGAGAGACTTTGTTGCTAGGAAACACGGTAAAGAAAGAGAACCATGGGTTCGAAACCCATGCCTTTTCCTCCCAAACCATCCAAGAAAAGGATGATGAGGATTTTGAGCGCTTTGCTGAAATGATTAGACCTATCTTTTTGCGTATGCGATTAAGCGATGTGCTCAAAACAAATCCTTATGATACATTACCAATAAGAGAAAGATACCGAAAGCTGAAATTTCCACCATGCTTGCTAATTATACTTTTAAGGGTGGAATACCAAAGAAACTTGGAGATCCAGGAGTACCCACCATACCATGCTCCATTAAAAGAAATTATGTTAAAACTGCTTTATGTGATCTTGGAGCCGGTGTTAGTGTTATGCCTCTCTCTTTATATCGTAGACTTGATTTGAATACGTTGACACCTACTGAAATATATTTGCAAATGGCTGATAAATCAACTGCTATACTTGTCGGTATTTGTGAGGATGTGCATGTTGTGGTTGCAAAGCGTTACTATTTTAACGAACTTTGTTATTCTTGATATTCCGAGGACGATAGTATGTCTATTATTCTTGGAAGAACTTTTCTGAATACTGCAGGGCTGTTATTGATTGCAACAAAGGCAATGCCACTTTTCATGTTAATGGTAATGAGCATACGGTACACTTTTCGAGGAAACAACCTCAAGTTTATAGGATTAATTCTATTGGAAAAGTTCCATCGATTATTTTTGGAGGTTTTGAATTTCCTCTTCCTACTGTCAAGAAGAAATATGATATTCTTATTATAGGGGATGTGCATATCCGCGTTGAGGTAACATAGTGTTATTCGAAATTTCTCCGGTTCCATATTAGTCGGAATGAGTTTGTTAACAAGACCGGATCAACCTTGTTAGTGGATTCCTTTTGATGAGCATGAGACGGACGAAACTAGAAGCACAACCTTCTGTACCCTCTTTATACTTTCTGTTATTTAGTTGAAATAAAGTAAAAATAGTATTTTCCTGTTTGTTTCCTGATTTATCCGTGCAATATAAACTTATCCCGAAAATAAAAGTCCTCAGAATGCCATGCCAATTTAATATGATTTTTTCGGTAATATTTGAGGATTTACTGTGCAAAAATTACCGCGGGGGGAGCTGCCACCTGGCCACGAGGGTGGAGGGCGCGCCCTACCCCCTGTATGCGCCCCCTGCGTCGTGGGCCCACGGTGGCCCTCCTCCACTTATTCCTGCACCCATTCTCTTCTTCTTCCTCCCACAAACACGAATATCTGGCTCAAACACGAGTTCCAGCCCCCGTTGCTGTGATTTTCGATCTCCTTGCTCAAATCACCTCTCACAAAACTGTTTGGGGAGATTGTTCCTTGGTATGTGACTCCTCCATTGGTCCAATTAGTTTTTGTTCTATTGCTTTATTCATTGCAAATTTGTGCTGCATATGTGACCATGTTCTTGAGCTTGCATGTCAAATTTATATGGTTCCAAGTAGTTCTAATGCATGGTAAAGGCTCTAGGCACTTGTAGGAGTTGTTGCTATCAATTTTATTGAAGTTGGTTCACTTTTGTTTGAAGTTACAAAAAATTGCAGAAATTTTTCAGAGAAAACAATATGTTTAGGAAGATGTTCCTAGGTGGTTCTTCAAGGAAGCAAGGCCCTAGGCTTGCAATGCGTGATGTCGATGAGGAGCCCCAAGGGGCGCTCTTGTGAGGCCCTCGTGAATGGCCTTCAGATTTTTTTTGGATCGAGCAAGAATCAAAGAAGAATTTAACGCATATTTGCGTAACGCCGATCTTGTGGACTTCGAGGCAGACAAATGCCCACAGTATCATGATCTCACTAGTTCATTTGTGAGGAGGTTTGAGTTTTCATCTTCGTGTAATTCTCCTTCGTCATGTTTGATCTTTATGACAAATCTTATACCATGGACTTAGAGGATTTTACTTTTGCTTGCAAACTCCCACAATGGGGTAGTACTGTTGATCCCCGTAAATCTGAATTTAGAGACTTTCTTGCTAGTATAACGGTGGGGGAATCTAGAGATATAACACAAGCCACTATAGGAAGCATTCACTTTCCTGCTATACATTATTTTGCTCTCTTCATAGGTAGGTGCATAAATGCTAAGGATGAAGCATGTCACATGTGTGTCCCTGATCTCAGCATTCTCGTGGAGTGCTGTGTTAGGAGACCAATCTTAATATATGGGAGCCATTGTAGCTCGTAGGTTGCATCATAATAGATATAACGGAGATTTCTTTGGAGGAATTTATGCAACCCGCTTAGCTAATTTTCTTGAGATAGACATTCGTGAGGTGATATTGAGTTGCCCCCTCCCACTTATTTAGATTTTGATTCTATGGTTTCCCACCAGTTTGTCGAGAGGACTGAATCACCTCTCCAGTATCGACTAATCTTTAACAAACGGCATGTTGTCTGTATTACTCTTCCTGCTCCTGCCTTCTTTGATTCTCAGACAAAAGGAAGATATGTTATTACCAGAGAGGAGGCAGATGAGTACGAGAGGAGAGCGGAGGCAGCTCGACGCCACGCTGCAGCTCAGGAGGCGATAGCCGCTGCATCACAATACGACCCCAACTACACCTATGGGTATCCGCCAGGCTATCCCTGGCAATGAACCAACTTAGGCCAAAAGCCTAAGCTTGGGGGAGTACGTATTTCCCACCGACATTACATTTATGTTCACACACACTCATTGCTAGATGTCGGTGCTCATACTCTTTCACTGTAATATCCATGCTAGTTTATTTTCTTTTTCCTGCTTTCTTCTTGTGTGTTTGTTAAACTTTAAGAAAACAAAAAAAATTAGTAGTAACTTTTAGTTAGTTTACTTTTCTTGCTGTAGTAGTAATAATTAAAAAGAAAACCCAAAAATATTTCCTGTTCTTCTTTTGCTTGTTGGGAGCTTTCCCGTGTAAATAGTTTTATTTTCTTTTCTTTTCTTTGGGGTTTGATATGAGAAGACCATGATTAAATTGTTGAAGTGGCTCTTATATGCTTTATTGTTGATTTAACCAAGAGCCCATATTGCCTTGTCCTCTCCTGTTTATTGAATGCTCGCAGATTCCAGCTTAGTCCAATGCACGTGCACTCTTATTATTATTCACATCGTTCGGTCGTGCAAGTGAAAGGCAATTATGATGATATATGATGGACTGACTGAGATGGGAAAAGCTGGTATGAACTCGACCTCTCTTGTTTTCGTAAATATGATGAGTTCATCGTTCTTGATTCAGCTTATTATGAATAAACATGTTTGCAATGACAATTAGAGATCATAGTTGCTTATTCCATGCTTGATTAGCTATGAGTTATAATGGTTTACCTTGCGTGCCAACATGCTATTAAAATGGTTGTGATGTGGTATGATGGGGTGGTATCCTCCTTTGAATGATTTAAGTGACTTGACTTGGCACATGTTCACACATGTAGTTGAAACAAATCAACATAGCCTTCACGATAGTTATGTTCATGGTGGATTATATCCTACTCATGCTTGCATCCAATGTTTATTAATTTTAATGCATGTTCATGATTGTTGTCGCTCTCTAGTTGGTCGCTTCCCAGTCTTTTGCTAGCCTTCACTTGTACTAAGCGGGAATACTGCTTGTGCATCCAATCCCTTAAACCCCAAAGTTATTCCATATGAGTCCACTATACCTTCCTATATGCGGTATCTACCTGCCGTTCCAAGTAAATTTGTATGTGCCAAACTCTAAACCTTCAAATAAACATTCTGTTTTGTATGCTCGAATAGCTCATGTATCAACTAGGGCTGCCCTTATCTTCCATGTTAGGCGGGCTATTCTCAAGAGGAGTGGACTCCGCTCCTCACTCACGAGAACATGGCTGGTCACCGGGATGCCCAGTCCCATGCTTTATGCAAACTAAATCAAAATAATTGCAAACAAAACTCCCCCTGGGACCTGTTGATTGTTGGAGGCACTCGTTGTTTCGAGCAAGCCATGGATTGATACTTGTTGGTGGAGGGGGAGTATAAACTTTACCATTCTGTTTGGGAACCGCCTATAATGTGTGTAGCATGGAAGATATAGCCATCTCTTAGTTGTTATGTTGACAATGAAAGTATACCGCTCAAAATATTATTTATCTCTATTTCAAAACCGAGCTCTGGCACCTCTACAAATCCCTGCTTCCCTCTGCGAAGGGCCTATCTATTTACTTTTATGTTGAGTCATCACCCTCTTATCAAAAGCACTAGCTGGAGAGCGCAGCTGTTATTTGCATCCATTACCATTAATTTATATTGGGTATGACTATGACTGGATCTCTTTCACCATGAATTACAATGTCTAATCAGTTCTTGGTCTTTAAAGGTGCTCTGCATTTATGTTTTGCGGTCTGAGAAAGGGCTAGCGAGATACCATCTTGTTATATCATATTATGATTGTTTTGAGAAAGTGTTGTCATCCGAGCTTTATTATTATGACTCGCTAGTTGATTATGCCATTGATATGAGTAAACATGAGACCTGAGAATTATTGCAAACGTGGTTAGTTATAATCTTTGCTGAAAACTTGAATGCTGGCTTGACATATTTACAACAACAAGAGCAAACAGAGTTTGTAAAAGTTTTTCTTTTTCTCTTTCAGTTTGTCAACTGAATTGCTTGAGGACAAGCAAGGGTTTAAGCTTGGGGGAGTTGATACGTCTCCGTCGTATCTACTTTTCCAAACACTTTTGCCCTTGTTTTGGACTCTAACTTGTATGATTTGAATGGAACTAACCAGGAATGACACTGTTTTCAGCAGAACTGCCATGATGTTGTTTTATGTGCAGAAAACAAAAGTTCTCGAAATGACTTGAAACTCCACGGAACGTCTTAGAAAAATAAAAAAATCCTCGCTAAAGATGAAGACCAGGGGCCCACACCTGTCCACGACGGTGGGGGCGCGCCCCCTCGGGCGCGCCCCTACCTCGTGGCCCCCCTGGAGACCTTCCGACGCCAACTCCAACTCTATATATTGGCTTTCAGAGAGAAAAAAATCAGAGAGAAGAAATCGTCGCATTTTACGATACGGAGCCGCCGCCAAGCCCTAAAACCTCTCGGGAGGGCTGATCTGGAGTCCGTTTGGGGCTCCGGAGAGGGGGATTCGTCACCGTCATCATCATCAACCATCCTCCATCACCAATTTCATGATGCTCACCGCCGTGCGTGAGTAATTCCATCGTAGGCTTGCTGGACGGTGATGGGTTGGATGAGATCTATCATGTAATCGAGTTAGTTTTGTTAGGGTTTGATCCCTAGTATCCACTATGTTCTGAGATTGATGTTGCTATGACTTTGCTATGCTTAATGCTTGTCACTAGGGCCCGAGTGCCATGATTTCAGATCTGAACCTATTATGTTTTCATGAATATATGTGAGTTCTTGATCTTATCTTGCAAGTCTATGGTCACCTATTATGTGTTATGAACCGACAACCCCGAAGTGACAATAATCGGGATACTTCTCGGTGATGACCATAGTTTGAGGTGTCCATGTATTCACTATGTGCTAATGCTTTGCTCCGGTTCTCTATTAAAATTAGGCCTTAATATCCCTTAGTTTCCATTAGGACCCCACTGCCACGGGAGGTAGGACAGAAGATGTCATGCAAGTTCTTTTCTGTAGCGACCTGACCCAAAATCGGTCAAATCTCTGTGTCTGTACCATCCCAAGATCATGTTGGTACTCACAGTACATCGATAAAGTAATCAAAGTTCAATCACACCTGAATATCATTAAACGATTCTCATATAGAGTCTTTATTACAAGGGAATAAATTTGGCTCAAGGCCAACTCATGAGAAATAAAACTAATAACACTGCGGAAGCGTCGAAGATAAGCGAGTCCATCCGACTCCAAAGGGCAATCGCCAAGCGCGGAGCGTAGCCTCACTCCTGATCGGAATATATCTCTGCAACATAATAAGTTGCAGCCATGTAGGTCAGCTTTTGGAATAAGCTGGCAAGTCATGAAGAATAACAATAATAAAGTTACTAACTCTATATGCATTTTGGCTGTGGAGCTCTAAGTTTCATCATTTTGCGAAAAGCAAATTTTATCCTACTACAGTGGACTTGCTTGCAAATTTCTACAATTGTTGGTAGTTATTGAGATGGTTCCGCCAACCAATATCTCGTTCCCAATTATTTAGTCATAAAACCCCTCAAATTAATTCATTAGTTTTAGTGTTGAGATATCCGAATACTTCCAAGTTCCAGAGGCTCAAATGTCCGTAACCGGGGACACGGCTAATCGATTAGATCTTTAACTCTGCAGAGGGTTGCGCACTTTCCCCGCAAGAATCATTCCCTCCTTTAAAGTCTTCGCACTTCATGGTGTTTGAAGACGGACGAATAAACAGGTCTTCCAAAGAGTTCTTCCGCCTTTGCGGTACCCATCCAATCCTACCGTTCTTCTACTTCTCGTAGTACCGTCCAGCCAGCGTCACTACTAGGGTCAACCCAGCCAGAGCCCATAATGGCTTGCGGCTGCACAGGTAAGCTTCCGGTCATGGGGCATCCATCCTTCTCTTTGTGGCTGGGTGAAGCTTTCCGCAAGATGTCATGGCACTTCTCCATGCATCCCGCCACCTTGGTTTCTCCAGGTGCCCGTCAACAAATCCTCCACCCAGTAGTGATTTTCCGAAGTCCATCTTGATCATTGTAGTCCATGGGGTTGTCATCATCATTGACTCTCACATCTTGCTTATGAATTTCACTCATCCCAAAACCCGTCTCTGAGCATAGCAAAGTAACTACTACGTCCCGGGTCATGGTAACAAAGGGTTGGTTCATCCTACCACATGATACTACTCAAGTTTAATGACTTCAAGATTTCACTACTGCATGCATGGTGGGGTGGTGACAATTACTAATGCACAAAAACATAGGTATAGAAATAACATGATCAAAACTTGCCTTGCTGATGATCCTCGTAAGCTAAAGAGTCGTAGTAGCAAGCTTCAGACTCGGAAACTCTACCGAGACAAACAATAACACAATAAGCACAAAGCAATAGGATCACACAACATAACAAAAGTAACATAACACAACAAAACAACCAAAACCAAATCCAAAAGGAAACTCAAAGAAACCAATTCAAGGTTTTCCCTACTCCAAACAATAACTAAAATAGTTTTATATAACAAAATTTTCTTAATATAACCTAATCATGGTTTTAAGTTAACTTAACAGAAAAGGTTTCACTAAGCAACTAGGAGCAAAACGAATTAATTAAAAAGCTATTATAAAACTCATTTTAGGCCTAATCCAATTTCTATTAGGAAAAATAAAATAAAACTTTTATTAATTATAAATAAAAGTTCATCTACTAGAGTGACAGAAACTAACCTAGAATAACTAATCACAAGTTAAAAATAAATTCATTTACTAATTAAAATATTAGGAAAACAGGAACTAGTTAATTAATTAGGATTAATAGGATTCTGCTTAAAACTAATTATTTATTAATCCTAAAATACCCAAGTTAATTTCTATGGTTTGGCAATGTTAAAACAAAGTTGTGACAAAAGAATCATGCAAAAATAATTTTTCTAACTCAAGTTATAGCAGATTTACTATTCTGACTAAAACTAAATTAAAGCAATTTTAATTATTTTTAACATAGCTAAATATATATTCTACAAAACTACATAAAATTTGCAATCCAACAAAAAAGAATCATCTAAAAATAATAAACAGAATAAAAGATATCAATTTTTCAAAACAGAAACTATTCTGCTAAAACAGAAAATCAAAATAAAATAAAAGGCCTAATGGGCCTATCTTGTGCCCTGTCGTCAAATAGTCTAATTGGGCCTGGGTTTAAACTAAACGAACCGGGCTAAAAAAATAAACCTAACTAATAAATAAGCCGATTGAACCGGCCGGTTTTCTAATAAAAACTTTTCTTCGGGGTTCTAATCATAGCCGTTCGTTTGAGATCGGACCGGGGGGTGTTTTCGACGACGTCGGAGTCCGGCGACGCGGCGGGCGGGCGGCGAGAGTCGTCTGGGGCTTGGCGTCGGGAGGTCCGGGAGTCGCCGTCTTGAGTGCGGACGAGGTCGGGAGTGGTTCGGTGGGGTCGGGGTGGTCGGGAGGGTAGGCGCCGACGGCGGCGACTTTGGCGGCGGTGCGAGCTTGGGCTCCAGCGAGCACGAACGGGAGGGAGAGGGGTGCTGGCGAGGTCTCGGGGAATGGGGTGCGGGGCTCGGCTTTTATAGCTGGGGTTCGTCCTCGCGCCGGGGGGGATCGGGCGATCGGGGATCCGGATCGCCGGGATCCGCGATCTCGGCGTCTTGGCGATCGTGGGCGAGGGGAAGAAGATGGGCGGGGCCCACGGGTCGAGAGAGAGAGAGAGAGGCGAGGCGGCGGGTGGCCGAGGCCTAGGGATTCGGGAGGCGGCGAGGTGAGGCTGGGCGGTCGGTGGCTCATTGGGCTGGCTGGCCTGGTGGGTCATTGGCCGGCCGGGCCAGAGAAGTCTTGGCGCGCTGGCTGGGCTGGGGTGGCCTAATTGGGCGCCGAGGGGTTTTCCTTTTAATTTTTTTAAATAAAACAAAAACAGAAATAAAACAATATCTGTAAATATTTTATATAGGGTATATATATACCAAAATGATCAGGGAATATTCCTTTCATTTGAACATTTTCCAAAGGCAAAATCCAAACTTTATAAAATCCATTTTTCAAATTCAAATAAAATTCAGATTTGAATCCAAATCTTTTGGCAATGTTTTCCTCTGATATTTTTGGAGTGTCATGTTTGCTCCTCTCATACTTTTGACAAGTATTTATCAGGCTTAGTTTTTTTGAAATGTTTCCCACATGCCAAAGTTTGAAATTCAAATTCAAAACTCAAAATTCTCTGAAACTTCAAATGGTATTCAAATTCAAACAGGATGTATAGGATGCTTAGCTATAATTGTAAAACATTCCAAATAGGAAATTTGGGATGTTACAAACCTACCCACCTTAAGGTGAATCTCGCCCTCGAGATTCGGGTTGGCTAGCAAATAGGTGCGGATGGTCTCGAAGAAGATCTTCTTGGCGTTCCTGTGTGGCTTCTTCCTCGGTGTGGTGACTCCACAACACTTTGCAAAATTTGATGACCTTGCTGCGGGTGACTCGCTTGCAGTCTCGAGAATTCGGACGGGTTTCTCCTTGTAAGTCGATCCTTTGTCAAGCTGTATGGCCTCTAGGGGCCTTTGTGTCTCTCAACGGAACATCGGCCATGTCGGCATGGCACTTCTTGGTGAGAAACGTGGAAGACATCATGAACTCCGGACAATCCTTCCGCAATTCCAACTTGTATGCAACTTCTCCACGACGTTCGAGGATTTTGTAGGGGCCAATGAATCGGGGTGCTAACTTTCCCTTGACACCAAACCTCTTGATTCCACGAAGTGGAGACACACGAAGATATGCTCGGTCTCCCACTTCGTAAGTCACCTCCTTGCGTTTACTGTCGGCATAACTCTTCTATCTCGACTGTGCTATCTTGAGCCTGTCTCGAATCAGCTTGACTTTCTCTTCGAAATCTTTGGTAAGATCGGAACCGAAAAGTGATCGATCTCCAACACTATCCACAACAATGGTGTTCGCACCTCCTTCCGTATAGAGCTTGAAAGGGCCATCTTCAAACCGGATTGATAAGCTGTTGTTGTATGAGAACTCTGCAGATGGCAAATTATCATCCCAGCTAGACCCATAGTCTAGTACACAAGCTCTCAACATGTCCTCCGAATCTGATTGACTCTCTCGGTCTGTCCATCATCTGCGGATGAAAAGCTGTCTTGAATTCCAGCCTCGCACCCAAAGTTTCATGCAACCGCTTCCAAAACTTTGAGGTAAACTGCGTTCCTCTATCTGACACGATTTTCCTCGGAACTCCATGCAGACATACGATCCTGGTCATGTATATCTTGGCCAACTTAGCACTGGTATAGGTAGTCTTCACGGGAATGAAGTGAGCTACCTTGGTCAAACGATCAACCACTACCCAGATAGAATCATAACCTGAACGGGTCCTGGGTAATCCTGTGATGAAATCCATTCCGAGTTTCTCCCATTTCCAATCGGGGATCGGCAAGGGTTGAAGCAACCCTGCTGGCTTCTGATGTTCTGCCTTTACACGTTGGCAAACATCGCATACTGCTACGTACTCAGCAATATCCTTCTTCATACCATCCACCGAAACTTTGCTTCAAATCCAGGTACATCTTGGTGTTGCCGGGTGAATCGAGTACTGGTGAATCATGAGCCTCTGAAGAATTAGCTTCTGAGCTCGGGATCATTGGGCACATAAATACGATCTTCAAACCATATAGTTCCATGTTCATCCTTACGGAATCCTTTAGCTTTTCCTTCATCCATCTTTTGCTTAATCTCATCAATTTCCTTGTCCGACTTCTGGGCTTCACGAATCCTTTCGGTCAAGGTGGACTGAACTTCCAGAGTTGCAACAAATCCTTTCGGAACTATCTCCAGTCGGAGATCTCTGAGGTCATCGACTAACTCCTGGGGTAATCCTCCTGCTGTAAGAGTATTCACATAACTCTTACGGCTCAAAGCATCAGCTACAACATTAGCTTTACCGGGGTGGTAATGTAATCTCATGTCATAGTCCTTTATCAACTCTAGCCATCTCCTCTGCCCGAGGTTCAATTCCTTCTGCGTGAAGATATACTTCAAACTCTTGTGATCTGTGTAGACATCACAACGATTTCCGATGAGGAAATGTCTCCAGGTCTTGAGTGCATGCACTACAGCTGCTAACTCCAAATCATGCGTGGCATAATTCATCTCATGAGGCCGTAGCTGTCTGGAGGCATACGCTACAACCTTCCCTTCCTGCATCAATACTCCTCCGAGTCCTTGACGAGAAGCGTCACAATAAACCTGGTATTCCTTGTGTATGTCCGGCAAAATCAACACTGGGGCGGTGACCAACCGTTTCTTCAATTCCTGAAAACTGGCTTCACATTCCTCGGTCCAAACATACTTGGCTTCCTTCTTCAACAGCTCAGTCATGGGCTTGGCAATCTTCGAGAAGTTCTCAATGAACCTCCGATAATATCCTGCGAGTCCGAGAAAACTACGGATCTCCTTGGTCGAGGTGGGTGGCGCCAATCGGTGGTGATTCAACCTTGGCGGGATCAACTGCTATTCCTTCTCCTGAAATAACATGTCCGAGGAATCCAACTTCCTTCAACCAAAATTCACATTTGCTGAACTTGGCATACAAGCGATGTTCTCAAGTTTCTCCGAACTAGACGCAAATGTTCCTTATGCTCTTCCTCGCTCTTGAGAAAATCAATATGTCATCGATGAAGACCACGACAAACTTGTCCAGATATTCCATGAACACCTTGTTCATCAAATTCATGAAGTATGCAGGAGCATTAGTCAATCCAAATGACATGACGGTATACTCATATAAACCATACCAGTAGTGAATGCTGTTTTGGGTATATCCTTTTCACGAATTTTCAATCGATGATACCACGATCAAGATCGATCTTAGAGAATACCTTGGCTCCAACAAGCTGATCAAACAAGTCATTGATCATCGGCAGAGGGTACTTGTTCTTGATGGTTACTTCGTTCAATGCACGATAATCCACAACCATCCTCAAGCTTCCATCCTTCTTCTCTACCAAAAGAACTGGGGCTCCCCAAGGTGATGAGCTTGGACGGATATATCCTTTCTCCAATAACTCATTTATTTGATCCTTGATCTCTTTCAACTCATTCGGTGGCATCCGATAGGGTCTCTTGGATATTGGGGCTGTGTCGGGCAATAGCTCAATCAGAAATTCAATGTCCCTGTCCGGTGGCATTCCTGGTAATTCCTCCGGGAACACATCGGGAAAGTCTTGCACTACTGGCACTTCCTCCTGAACAACTCCCGTGAGGGAATGCACCTGATTCTTCATCTGGCTGTGCCTGGCTACATACTTGATCCTCTTACGCGCCGGGGTGGTGAGCAGAATAGACTTCTTGGGCACGATCAATGTTCCTTCAAACTTTGACAACCAATCCATGCCTAGGATTACATCCAAGGTCTGGGTTTCCAACACTATGAGGTCCACGGGAAATTTGTGGTTCCCGATGTTGAGGGTTGCAGGACAGCCTACACCTGCCATCATTTCTCCTCCTGCGGAACTGACGCGAAGGGGGCTTCTAAGGGTTCTAGTGCGCAACCCGTACTTTTCCACAACTACCCTTGATATGAATGAATGCGTTGCACCAGAATCAAAGAGAACCAAAACTGAACGTGAATTCAATAAAACTTACCAACCACGATTGTTCCGGCTGATCATAGACGTCCTCCACGTCGATGTGGTTCACACGAGCACGAGGGAACGGATTTGGCTTCTTCGCTGAGCCTCCATTGCCATTTCCATTCCTCTGCTTGGCCTCGGGCAGTCGGTGGCGTAGTGCCTGTCTTCGGCACTTGAAGCGGTGATGTGGCTCAGATCCTTGAGCCGGGCAGAACGGTGCTGATTGCCATTACCATTTCCATTGCCATTGCCATGGGCGACTTGTTGTCCTGGCTGCGGTTGTTCCCATTTCCTCCATGGTTATGACCTCCATGGTTATGATGGGTGTGCCCTCCGAGTATGGTGCATAGCGGGCTTCTGCTGAGCTCTGAGTTGTGCTTCCCCGGCTGTACTTCCGCTTGCGCTTTCTATCTGCTGCTGCTTGCCTTCCGAATGGTGGCCTTGTCTACCAGCTCCGGTAGTTGTTGAAAGTAGCCACAATAAGCTGCATGCTCAGTTCATCATTGAGTCCTCAAGGAACTTCTCCTGCTTGGTGGCATCTGTGGCCACATCATCGAGGGCATAGCGGCGAGCTTGCTGAATTCATCCACGTCTTGTGCCACGAAGACGGTTCCCCTGGCGCAAGTTGCAGAACTCACGCTTCTTCAGACTCATGGCTCCAGCTGAGACATGAGCGGTGCGGAAGGCCTGCTGGAATTGATCCCAAGTGATGGCACCAATGGGAAAAGTGGCGGTGTAATTCTCCCACCAAGAAGCTGCAGGTCCATCCAGTTGATGCGCGGCAAAGCGCACCTTCTCTGCATCAGTACATCCAACGGTGACTAGCTCTCTTCCGACTTTGCGGAGCCAATCATCAGCCATAATCGGCTCAGTGCTACTAGAGAACACTGGCGGATTCAACCTCGTAAATCGAGTCAAGTTGTCCACGATGGGTGGTGGCGGTGGCGGTGGATTGTTGGCGTTGTTGTTCTGATTCTGAATAAGTAGCTGCATCAGTGCATTCTGCTGTTGGAGCAGCTGGGTGAGCTCCGGCGGGAAACCAGTGTCACGTCTCGGAGGCATCTGGTGTTTTGGAGGGGATGAGAAAATTAGAATAGAACAATGGTCTATGAGGAATAACACTACCCATATGAATGCACAATCATAACACACCAATCATTTATTCATTCCACTCAAACATGGTTCAAACTCGATTACAAAAGCTCATGACTAATCGAAGGGAAAACATCGGCCTAACTGATCGACGAAAAAGTAAAAGATAACATGGTGGTCGACTAAAAAGTCTTCATCAGTGGCGCCTCCTCTTGGGGTTTCCTTCGGTGGTACTCCCTTCGAAATCCTGATCATTGCTCACGAGGGGTGCTTCATCTCCACTCGGGTAAAGGTCCTCTCCCAAGTCCATCTTTTCTTCTATCGCGGCAAGCTTCATCTTGGTCGTCGACTATCTCCATGAAGTCTGTGATTTCTTCCTCATGGCCAAGGAAGTCTGCGCGTGCCTTCTCCTCCGTTCAGTTCGCGGAACAAAAGCTTCCGTGTGTCTTCGAGTTCTGGCGAGTCTGAATCTCCGTTTCTCGAGAAGACACTCCAAGTCTGGATGTACGAGAGAGTGGAATCGTCCTCAATGGTACGGATGATATCTCCATTCCTTGCCCTGCGAGAAACCATGGCGAGGTCTGAGTGATCGAGCTCGGCCCTGTACTCCTCTCGGAGATGTCCAAGTGCTCGATAGATCGCCACGTCCCTTCCGATGATCCAGTTGAACTCGGTGAACTCAAAGTTGATAGGCTCCGTGTGTCCTCCAAAGGTTCTCCCTGGGATATGCACTTCAATCCTGTAGCGGGTGTCCATCGGAAGTGCATTAGTTGGCTTCCCGGTGATCGATGGTAGAGCTATCTTCAGCTGCTTCACCATCTGGACCAGCTTTCTTCCGAAGGGCATCGTCTCATCGGGCTGGCAGAACTCCGGTAGCAAAACTGGGGTGAACTCGGCGGCCATCTAGAATGTTGCAAATGGGAGAAGAGTCAGAATTGAACAGGGGAGAATTATGGAATGAAAAGGATTCAAAGTAAATGGTCTCTTCCTATGGCTTTCCGATCCTAGGGGTTACGATCCTACGGTCAGCGTGTGCTCTGCTACCATCTCTCAGAGCGACTGACCCAAAATCGGTCAAATCTACGTATGCATACCATCCCAAGATCATCTTTGGTACTCACAGTACATCGATAAAGTAATCAAAGTTCAATCACACCTGAATATCATTAAACGATTCTCATATAGAGTCTTTATTACAAGGGAATAAATTTGGCTCAAGGCCAACTCATGAGAAATAAAACTAATAACACTGCGGAAGCGTCGAAGATAAGCGAGTCCATCCGACTCCAAAGGGCAATCGCCAAGCGCGGAGCGTAGCCTCACTCTGATCGAATATATCTACGCAACATAATAAGTTGCAGCCATGTAGGTCAGCTTTTGGAATAAGCGGCAAGTCATGAAGAATAACAATAATAAAGTTACTAACTCTATATGCATTTTGGCTGTGGAGCTCTAAGTTTCATCATTTTGCGAAAAGCAAATTTTATCCTACTACGATGGACTTGCTTGCAAATTTCTACAATTGTTGGTAGTTATTGAGATGGTTCCGCCAACCAATATCTCGTTCCCAATTATTTAGTCATAAAACCCTCAAATTAATTCATTAGTTTTAGTGTTGAGATATCCGAATACTTCCAAGTTCCAGAGGCTCAAATGTCCGTGAATCGGGGACACGGCTAATCGATTAGATCTTTAACTCTGCAGAGGGTTGCGACTTTCCCGCAAGAATCATTCCCTCCTTTAAAGTCTTCGCACTTCATGGTGTTTGAAGACGGACGAATGAAACAGGTCTTCCAAAGAGTTCTTCCGCCCTTGCCGGTACCCATCCAATCCTACCGTTCTTCTACTTCTCGTAGTACCGTCCAGCCAGCGTCACTACTAGGGTCAACCCAGCCGAGCCCATAATGGCTTGCGGCTGCATGTAAGCTTCGGTCATGGGGCATCCATCCTTCTCTTTGTGGCTGGGTGAAGCTTTCCGCAAGATGTCATGGCACTTCTCCATGCATCCCGCCACCACTGGTTTCTCCAGGTGCCCGTCAACAAATCCTCCACCCAATAGTGATTTTCCGAAGTCCATCTTGATCATTGTAGTCCATGGGGTTGTCATCATCATTGACTCTCACATCTTGCTTATGAATTTCACTCATCCCAAAACCCGTCTACGAGCATAGCAAAGTAACTACTACGTCCCGGGGTCATGGTAACAAAGGGGTTGGTTCATCCTACCACATGATACTACTCAAGTTTAATGACTTCAAGATTTCACTACTGCATGCATGGTGGGGTGGTGACAATTACTAATGCACAAAAACATAGGTATAGAAATAACATGATCAAAACTTGCCTTGCTGATGATCCTCGTAAGCTAAAGAGTCGTAGTAGCAAGCTTCGCACTCCGGAAACTCTACCGAGACAAACAATAACACAATAAGCACAAAGCAATAGGATCACACAACATAACAAAAGTAACATAACACAACAAAACAACCAAAACCAAATCCAAAAGGAAACTCAAAGAAACCAATTCAAGGTTTTCCCTACTCCAAACAATAACTAAAATAGTTTTTATATAACAAAATTTTCTTAATATAACCTAATCATGGTTTTAAGTTAACTTAACAGAAAAGGTTTCACTAAGCAACTAGGAGCAAAACGAATTAATTAAAAGCTATTATAAAACTCATTTTAGGCCTAATCCAATTTCTATTAGGAAAATAAAATAAAACTTTTATTAATTATAAATAAAAGTTCATCTACTAGAGTGACAGAAACTAACCTAGAATAACTAATCACAAGTTAAAAATAAATTCATTTACTAATTAAAATATTAGGAAAACAGGAACTAGTTAATTAATTAGGATTAATAGGATTCTGCTTAAAACTAATTATTTATTAATCCTAAAATACCCAAGTTAATTTCTATGGTTTGGCAATGTTAAAACAAAGTTGTGACAAAAAGAATCATGCAAAAATAATTTTTCTAACTCAAGTTATAGCAGATTTACTATTCTGACTAAAACTAAATTAAAGCAATTTTAATTATTTTTAACATAGCTAAATATATATTCTACAAAAACTACATAAAATTTGCAATCCAACAAAAAAAGAATCATCTAAAAATAATAAACAGAATAAAAGATATCAATTTTTCAAAACAGAAACTATTCTGCTAAAACAGAAAATCAAAATAAAAGAAAAAGGCCTAATGGGCCTATACTGTGCCCTGTGCGTCAAATAGTCTAATTGGGCCTAGGTTTAAACTAAACGAACCGGGCTAAAAAAATAAACCTAACTAATAAATAAGCCGATTGAACCGGCCGGTTTTCTAATAAAAACTTACCCCTTCGGGGGTTCTAATCATAGCCGTTCGTTTGAGATCGGACGGGTGTTTTCGACGACGCATCGGAGTCGGCGACGGCGGCGGCGGGGCGGCGAGAGTCGTCGGGGCTTCAGCGTCGGGGAGGTCCGGGGAGTCGCCGTGCGGGTGCGGACGAGGTCGGGGAGTGGTTCGGTGGGTTCGGGGTGGTCGGGGGGGGTAGGGCGACGGCGGCGACTTTGGCGGCGGGGCGAGCTTGGGCTCAGCGAGAGCTGAGCGGGAGGAGGGAGAGGGTCTGGCGAGGTCTCGGGGAATGGGGTGCGGGGCTCGGCTTTTATAGCTCGGGTTCGTCCTCGCCGGGGGGGATCGGGCGATCGGGATCCGGATCGCCGGGATCCGCGATCTCAGCGTGGCGGCGATCGTGGGCGGGGAAGAAGATGGGCGGGCCCACGGGTCGAGAGAGAGAGAGAGAGAGGCGGCGGGTGGCCGAGGCCTAGGGATTCAGGCGGCGGCGAGGGGTGAGGGAGAGCTGGGCCGGTCGGTGGCTCGCTGGGCTGGCCCTGGTGGGCCGCTGGCCGGGCCAGGCGCTGGGTCTTGGCGCTGGCTGGGCACTGGGGGTGGCCTAGGCTGGCGAGGGGTTTTCCTTTTAATTTTTTAAATAAAACAAAAACAGAAATAAAACAATATCTGTAAATATTTTATATAGGGTATATATATACCAAAATGATCAGGGAATATTCCTTTCATTTGAACATTTTCCAAAGGCAAAATCCAAACTTTATAAAAATCCATTTTTTTCAAATTCAAATAAAATTCAGATTTGAATCCAAATCTTTTCGCAATGTTTTCCTCTGATATTTTTGGAGTGTCATGTTTGCTCCTCTCATACTTTTGACAAGTATTTATCAGGCTTAGTTTTTTTGAAATGTTTCCCACATGCCAAAGTTTGAAATTCAAATTCAAAACTCAAAATTCTCTGAAACTTCAAATGGTATTCAAATTCAAACAGGATGTATAGGATGCTTAGCTATAATTGTAAAACATTCCAAATAGGAAATTTGGGATGTTACATTTTCCATAAGCACGTATGACTATATTCGGAATACATGCCTACATCACATTGATGAATTGGAGCTAGTTCTGTGTCACCCTATGTTATGATTGTTACATGATGAACCGCATCCGGCATAATTATCCATCACCGATCCAATGCCGACGAGTTTTCCATATACTGGTTTACGCTTATTTACTTTCCCGTTGTTACTGTTACAATCATTACAAAACACCAAAAATATTGCTTTTGCTTTCATTACTCTTTTGTTACCGTTACCACTACTATCATACTACTTTGTTACTAAACACTTTGCTGCAGATATTAAGTTATTCAGGTATGACTGAATTGACAACTTAGTTGCTAATACTTGAGAATATTCTTTGGCTCCCCTTATGTCGAATCAATAAATTTAGGTTGAATACTCTACCCTCGAAAGCTATTGCGATCCCCTACACTTGTGGGTTATCAACGCAACATTTTTTTGGGCCTCGTCTTCTTACAGAAGTTTGGCTCTATCCCGAGGGCTAAAAGAAGAAAGAAGCGTTAATATATGTACATACCAAAACAATTAATGCATCAAGTCAACACAGGCTTATATATAGGGTAGCACTATTCTAATCCTGGGATTAGAATAACTATTTGGATCACAGCACCCTATATAAGGCCCGACAAGGCCCTCCCAAACTTCCCAAAACAAAAAAAAACACCCCAGTCTTATCTCCCACGGCCCACCTTCTCTGTAACCCGCACCGCCAAGAACCTCCTCCCCGCGCCGCCGCTTGCGCACCACCGCCACCGTGACCCAACTCCCCGTGCCGCCGGCCACGTACCTCCGCGTTGTGACCCACCTCCCCGCGCCGCCGCCCGCGTACTCCACCGCCGAGATCCGCCTCCCCGCGCCGCCGCTTGCGCACCTCCGCCGCCGTGAACGACCTCCCCAACCATCACCACCGCGCCCCAGCTCCACCGAGCCCGCCGACTCCTGGATCCACTGGCACCGGTGCTGTCGCCCCAACCTCCATCTTCCACCGTTACTCGTGCATCGTGGCCTCCTTCCTGGACCACCCCACCGCACCCGGCCGACTCAGATCGTCACCGGCCCTCCTCCCCTCCTTCCACCGCAGAGGTAGCCTCCGTCTGCCGTCAATCGTTGCCGCGACCTGCCCCAGGGCGCTCCCGCGACCTTCCCACGGCGCTCCCGCGACCTTCCCCCGACGCCCTCGTGACCTGCCCATGGCGCCGTCGTCGCTCCTGATTTGATCTCCCCTGATCCTGCGTTCTTCCATGTCGATGGTATTGAGCAAAAGCGCTGCCGGTCCTTGTGATCCACCATGCGTGCACGTGGCCAGGCTACCTGCAGCGCGAGCCCCTGGCCAAATCCCACTCGCCGCAGCCGCACATCCGACGCCGCGTCCAGCTATGTTCGCTACCCTCCACAGGACATTGCTCCGGCTATTGCTTCAGCAGTCCAGGTGCCCATCTGTGTCTGTTCGAGTTCCTCCGCCCGTGCTCCTTCATGCTGGAGCTTGTGCCGGCAGCGGTGCACGCATCTGAAGATCGGGCTGATGCGTCTTCAGCAAACGCTACGATGAGCGACCACCTCTTGCAGTAATCTCTCTCTATGTCCCTCCGCTTGCACAGCAAAACAAGTCGATGCTTTCCTTCAGTTTGATTTAGTAGTCTGAAAAAGATCGACAGTGGCACGGGTCTGAATTCAGTTCTCTCAATGATTTTAATGTCTGAAGTTCAGTTCTCTCAATGATTTTAATGTCTGAAGTTCAGTTATACTGTCCCCATTGTACAGGTTGTGTACCCGGAGGCCACCAAGAACCACGCATGTGCATGTGCTTGGCACTACTTTCTCTCTCTAATTGCTTCTCAGTACGACATCTCTCTCTGTCAAAGCAATCTTGTGTACTAACTGATATATAGCCAAGTTTTGTCTGTATGTCATGCTACTAATCTAATACTGGAATAACTTTGACATGAGATGAGTGTGTGTTCAGGGTAGAACAAAAATATTTCAAGATTCTTCTGTGTTTTTTCAGGGCTTAAATCATGTATTCTGTACACATGAGTGAAGTTCGGTCTGCCGGAGAAAGAGGCGTTGCCACGGCCGATGCTGGCTGTTCGTGCATGGAAGTCCGTGTATACTGTTTGAAAACCTGGGAGCATGCTCAAAACGTTCAGAAATATCAATGACAGAAGTTCGAATGTAGGGAGGTTGATGCTTTGTGTGTGTGTATACATTTTTTAGGGGATCGTGTGTTTGTATATATGGCAGCACAATTTTTTGTGCATGATATGCAGTTCTACAATCTCAATTGAATAAGGCAACAATTTCTTTCGGCATTTTCTTCATTTAGCCATTTGTGTTAGTATCATATTTTGGTACTTATTGTTTGCAAAAATAACGACATTGTTTTCACTAAAAATTCATGAAAAAAACGGTGAAAGATTGTGCTCTCAATAGTGTTTGATATTGTGTCCGTAAAAATCCCTAAAACATTTTTTCATTCTTCACGTTTTGAGTATATTAAAACATAATTATAATAATTAAAGTTCAAATTATTAACGATCCGAGTTAATATAACAAAACTCAAAATTTCCAACTATATAAGAACCAAACCAAGAGGTTAAAGTTTTAAAAATAGTGTATTTAGAAAAACAAATTTAACCCACTTTTTTAAAAATCCTAGAAATTCAAATTTAAATAACGGAGCAGTTCGATGTTTATTACAAACTCAGATTTCTTTCGTTAGTACCGAATAAAACCAAAGAAATTTATTTTAAGGAAACATAATAGTTCGATGTTTATATACCAAGAAGAAAAGCGATCATCACTTAGGAAATGTTAACTCTCAAAGTTCAAATTTAATAATTAAATAGTACAGAAATATTATGGGCGTATAAATTAATCTCCCATGGATTTTCCAGTTATTAAAAAAGAAAAATAATAACCAGAAGTTCAAATTAAAATAATAGAGTAGTTCAATATTTGTAACAAACAACATTTTTTTCACATTTAAAAAAAACATGGCGGTTCAAAAAGTTTGGGAAAAAAGAGAGAATTTTACCGATTTCTAGGGAAAGCATAGAAGTTCAAATCTAAATAACGAAATGGGTCAATGTTTATGAAAAAACTAGAAAAAAATTCCTGTTATTAATAATAAACCAAGAAGTCCGAATTACAAAAATAGCCTAGTATGATATTTCTACAAAAAGCCTTAGATTTTCCTTGTTACGAAAGAAATAAAATCAAGAAGTTCAAATTAAAAATAACGGAAGTAGTTGGATGTATATGAAAAACCCAAAATTCCTTACCATTTCTAGGAAAAATAAAATTACAAAGTTCAAGTTTCAAAAAACTATTGACTCTTATTCAAAAACATTTTTTCTAAGAATAAACTTAAGAAGTTCAAATTTAAATAAGAGCGAAGTTCCACGTTTATAAAAAACATAGATTTTTTATCGTTACTACAGAATAAAATGAAGAAGTTCCAAATAAAAAAGGGTTTAAAAGAACCCCCCTTTTTCTAAAAAAACTAGAAGGTCAAACTAAAATACGAAAGTGGTTCGATGTTTATTTGAAACCTAGGATTTTACCTTTTTTTTTACAACTCATATATTCAGCCTTTCCAAAAACACACAAAAGAAAGTTCAAATAAAAAGTTAGGTATTGATTTAAATAAAATATAGGAAGTTCAATTCAAAATAACGGAGAAGTCCAATTGGGAAAAGCATAGCAGTTTGATATTTTATTTAAAAACTCAGATTTTTCCAATTAATAAAGAATAAAACTAATAAGTTCAATTAAAAATAACGAAGAAGTTCGTTGTTTCGAGCAAAAATTCAATTTTCATATTTCTAAATAATACACAAAGAAGTTCAAATAAAAACTCACACTTTTTCCGATACTAAAGCGAAAAAGAGAGAAGTTCAAATGGATAATAGCCAGAAGTTGATGTACCGCATGGTGTGTGTTTCTAATAAGAAAAAAAAGAATAATAAGTGGAAGTCCAAAATTTTGTTGCTAGAACTTCAAGTGCTCAGCGCGAGAAAGTTCAAAACGATTTGTGAGAGAGGTTGAACAAAAATATGTGATAGAAGTTCAAGATGAAAACAACGGGAAGTTCAACTACTACACGAAATGCATTTCATATAGGAATATAAGCATATAAAACAAAGAGCTTAAACGATTTGTTGCAATAAGTTCACGTGCTCCTCCTGGTGAAGTTCAAGATCTCTAGTGCGAGACGCCCGACCTTTAATTTCATGTAAAAACAGGCCAAAAACAACGTTATTTTTTCCATTTTTAAAACTACTCTCAAACAACAACGAATTTGTATCGTTTGTCTACATGAAAAAGTTGCTCATGTTCATAAGTTTTCCAACAGTATATTATATGCTACATTCCGATCAATGGTTTAAAAGTTTTATCTATAACGTTTAAATCACATTTTTACGCATTCAAAAAAATATTTTAAACTGTCACGAATATGGAAAAATGATCAACACAAAAAAGTTGCGTGTTTTCAACAGCTTTCCATCGGTATATCATTTAATCAATTCTGGGTAAGTGGTTTGGGAGTTACGGGTAAAAAACAACACATGAAAAACAGAGTGATGTTTAAGAAGAACTGCTCCAGAAGTTCAACCTCTTCACGAAGTGCATTTTCGGAGACTTTTGTTTTTTCGATGAGGGCAGAACGCATGATCTCAGAAGTTGAGGTTGATAACTCCCAGAAGTTCACATACTACACGGTGTGCATTTTGTATTAAAAAAGAATGAAAATGGAAAGCATAAAGTTTTGTTGCTAGAAGTTCAAGTGCTCGACCCGAGAAAGTTCAAAAATTCTTGTGTGGGAGAGGTTGAACAAAAATACGTGACAGAAGTTCAAGGTGAAAACAACGAGAAGTACAACTACTGCAAGGAATGCATTTCACATGAGAATAAAAGTATGGAAAATTAAAAGCTTAAAAGGTTTGTTGAAACAAGTTCGAGTGCTCTGTTCAGGGAAGTTCAAAAATTCTTACGAGAGAGGCTCATCTTGTATTTCCATGTTCGATTTTTTCCGTATAAAAATCGAATACCACCCAAAATATAAAAATGTGAAGTTCAAATTGAAATAACACAGAAGTTTGGAGTTTACTAAAACCTAGGGTTTACCTTTTCAAAAAATAAACAGCACAACGTCATTTTTTGCACTTTTGAAAACAATCTCATAAACGTAAAAATGGTTGCTAGAAGTTCAAGTGCTCGGCGAGGGAAAGTTCAAAAATTCTTGTGAGAGAGGTTCACCGTGTATTTAAATGTTCAAAATACATAAAAATATGTTATTTTTTGTGTTTCAAAATAATTCTCTCAAACCAGAGAGAAGTTCAAAGTGATAACAACCAGCAGTTCACGTACTACATGGTGTGTATTTCATATAAAAATACATTAAAGTGAAACAAAGTGAAGTTCAAACAGACATGCCCAAGAAGTTCAACTACTTCACGCAGTGCAAAAAATAGCACGTCAAAAAACAGCACGTCAAAAATTAGAGTGAAGTTCAAACAGACATGCCCGAGAAGTTCAACTACTTCACGCAATGCATTTCCATTCACGATGAAGGCAGAAATCATGATCTCGTCGTTTTCTAATTTACTTCAAAACGGCAGGAATATCATTTGTGTAAGTTCAAGTCCTCGGTCGGAGAAAGTTAAAAAATATTGTGAGAGAGGTTTGTATAAAAAGAATATCATTTGTGTAACACTAACGAAAATGGATGGGAAAAGTACAAACAAAAATATGTCACAGAAGTTGAACGTGAAAACAGCAGGAAGTTCAACTACTACACTGAATGAATTTCACAAGAAAAACTTTTAAAACCGCCGCGAGTATGAAAAAATGATCAACACGGAAAAGTTGCGTGTTTATAACAGCTTTCCATCGGTATATCACTTGCTTAATTCCGGTGAGTGAATGAAGAGCTACGAGCAAAAAAAGTACGTGAAAAAAAGAGTGATGTTCAGGCAGAACTGCCACAGAAGTTCAAGTACTTCAGGCGATGCATTTTCGACGAACCTGTTTCGCGATAAAGGCAGAACGAGTGATCTCGACGTTTCTGAAACTACTTGAAAATGACTGGGATTCAGAGAAAACCATCAACATGAAAAAGTTTCACATTTTTCGTAGCTTTTCAACAGTATATTATTTGCCCCGTTCCGATGAAGTTTGTAGAAATTACGGTGAAAATACGTTTTTAGTCATTTTCAAAATCAACATAAAACCGTAATGAATTTGGAGAAACAATATATACCAAAAAGTTTGGCATTTGTTCAGGCTTTCCAACGTCATATCATTTGGTATGTTCGGACGTATGATTGAAAAAATATATTGAAAATACAAACTTGGTAGAACTTGTACCATTTTCTAAATTACTCTTAAACCACTCAAAACTAGAAAAAATTTCAACATGAGAAAAAATCGCATTTTCATAAGCTTTCCAATGCCATATGATTTGTCTCAATTGGATTAGCCGTTTAGAAATGGCAACAAAAATACGAACTCGGCTGTTCGGTTTGCGAAATTTTACGATTTTCAAAATTACTCTTTATCCACAGGGAATTAGAGAAAACTTTGAACATGTCGAAGGAGCTGTTTTGCAGCAGCTTTCCAACGCTATATTATTTACCTCATTTTGATAAACGTTTTAGAAATGCGATCGAAAATACGGTTCACGTTTTTTGTATGAAGAAAAAACGGTTTTTAAAACTGCTCTTAAACCGCTTACATTTTGCCAAAAATTTAACTTGGATCATGATATTGATGTCCATAGCTTTCCAACGGTATATCGCAAGCCCCATTTGGACACTTTTTAGCTGAAGTTTAACCTAATACTCGGGGAAGGTCAGACGCGTTACTCGGGAAATTCATGTTGTGATCAGAATATTATCCTAATCCCGTGATCAGAATAGTGTATATATATATATATATATATATATATATATATATATATATATATATATATATATATATATATATATATATATTATTCTAATCGTGAGATTAAAATAACTATTTGGATTGCGGCGTCCCAATATAGGCCCGATCACTCTTTCCCGAGATCCACAGAAAACCAACTGCGTCGGCCCGTCCCGATCCTAGAATACCCACGGCGGCGCGGATCCACCCCCAACCCACCTCCAGCCCCCGGCTCCAGCGGCGCGCCTCCTGCCGACGACCCTGCCGGCCCGACGCACCTCTCGCGGCCGCCGCCCCAGCCCCGGCGCGCCTCTCGCGGCCGCCGCCCCAGCCCCGGCGCGCCTCTCGCGGTCGCCGCCCCAGCCCTGGCGCGCCTCCCGCCGCCGGGCCCCATCCCAGCGCACCTCTTTCCATTCCCAAATCGCCTCCCGCCGCCGCCCTCGATCCCCACCACACCCCCACTACCGCACCTTCGCCGGCCACTGCATCCCCTGGCTCGGCTGCACGCGACCGGGATCCCCCATCTCCCAGCTAACCTTGCAGCTGCACGCCACCTCCCTCGTCCTAAGGTGCCGCTCGTTCGATCCACTCCATTGGTGTGCACGCCCTGACGCCGCCGGCGAGAGCCACTACTCCTTGCGCTCCTCTTTTCTCTAAGCTCGTGCAGCTCTGATTTCTTCGTGTTCTATTGCAGGTTGGGCGTTATGTGAACTGCGAACGGATCAGTGGTTGGACTAGCAGCAGTTTACTGTACCAACGCGGCTGATCCCACCTGGCACATGTTCGTCTCCGTCGACAGCGGTCAGCACCTCAAACACATGACAGACCCACCGCTAGCTCCTGTTGCTTCCACGGCAACTGCTCATGCGCACCTCGAGCGCATAACGAGCTGTCCCCTGGTTCTTCTTCTGCTCATGGAGTTGGAGCGTGCTGCAACTTCCTTTCATTTCTAAAACTCAAATCCCTCCAGTTTAGTCCACGTATTATTCTTGTAGGCAGATTTGAACAATCTAAAACTGGAAAAAGAATGCCTCAGTATAGCTACTCATCAGAAAATGGTCAAGTGTATGTTGCTTTTGTGGTTTATTGTGTGCTCGTATTTGCATAATTTACCTCAAATGAAAATTCAGTTACTTGTGTACCTATGTCGACAACACGACAAATTTTCTGACCACCATCTAGTTTTGCTAAAATGAGTTTGTTTGTCTTACCTTATATGTGAAGAAAATTGTCTGCAGCAAATTTCTCCTGAAAATAAGTTCAAATAAAAAGATGGGAGAAGGTCACATATGTGTACCAGGAAAAAGTTTGCGCAAAAATGCAGAAGACTTTACTATCCATGAGTTTGCGTACATGCTCCGTTTTTTGTGGCTGATGCAGGCTGCAAGACCTGTCGTCGTCATCCCCACTTAGCCCATGTCATGAAGCTTCGCCCCCCTACTACTGCTACACGTAAGCGCTAGTCTACAATTTGGCACGAAGTGGAACAACTTTAGGTAGAGTTCAGATAACTGAATGGCGAAGGTTGCTCTAGAACTACAGTAGTATACTTCAGAGTTCACAGTGCAGATAATTGAATGTTCATACAGTCAAACCTGTTGGCCTCGTGATTATATGAAGATATTCAGAATCAGAAGTTCAAAAGAAGAGTTCCATGAAAGTCAAAATCAAGAAAGAGCGATATGAAGTATAATTACTAATAAGACTAGTGTGTCTGTTGCATGCGTCCGGACTGTGCTGTCTCCTGTGTGTGTGTGCTCATGCGTTTGCATGTGTGTAGCGAGCTCACATGTGTGCACTCAGGTTTTTCTTTTCTTTTGTTGAGCATTCATGTGTGCTCTTCTGTGTGTGTGTGTGTTGCATAGGTCCTCCAGTGTGTGTGTGTGGTCTTAATACATGTTCACAAAAAGGTTGTTTGCCTATCTAAAATCTTACAACTTTTATATTTGTCCATCTCTCGGTGCATTAAAAAAATAGACACTCACTTTTCAAAATTTAGAAGCTCGCTCACTAAATAAATAGAAGTACGCTTTGACAAACAATAAAAAATAGTTTGCGCAAGTTTAGGATTTTAGAGACTAAAAGATCAGGAAGTTTAGAAAATACAAATGAAAATGTTCAAAAACCAAACATGGGGTGGTTCGCCATAAAAAAAAGTCCAGGGGCATTCCTGACAAGATTTTTTTCAATAAAAGGATTAATTCAAAACTTATGAAAAAATCAAATTATTTTCCTATACTAAAGCAAAAAAACAAGAAGTACAAATTTAAAAAACAGATCAGTTCAAAATTTATAAAATAAATGAATTTTCCAGTTTCTAAAAAAATTGAGAAGTTCAGATTAAATTAACATAGCAGTTCAATGATTACTAAAAACTAATATTTGTAACCGCTACCAAAGAAGAGACAAATTCATATAAAAAGGATTTTCAACATTTCTAAAAACCTAGAAATTCGACTTGAATAACCAAAACGGTTCGATATTTGCTAGAAAAACTCGTATTTTTCGATACTAAAGAAAAAAAAATGAGAAGTTCAAATAAAAAGCCGGAGCAGTTGAATAAATATTAAAAAAAGGATTTTCCCTATTTCTTAAAAAATCTAGAAGTTCAAATTTAAAAGGTTGACCATTTCAAAATTTATATGAAAAAATGGACTTTCCCGTTTCTAGAAAACCTTGAGGTTCAAATTTAAAAGGCGAAGAAGTTCAATGTTTATTACAAACCCAAGAATGCCAAACTAAAGAAAACGAAGCATTTCAACACAAAATTATATAAAAAGGGACTTTCTCCCTTTAAAAAACCCCTAGAAGTTCAAATCTAAAACATTGAGTGGCTTGATGTTATTAAAAGACTAGGATTTTTTCTGTTACTAAAAGAAATACAACGATTTTTATGTCTTTTGTATGTTATTAAAAGACTAAGATTTTATAAGATGGTCGTGTGTGTGCGTGTGTTCAGTGTGCTTGTGCTATGGGTATGCTTTTCCTTTATTTTTGAAATAAATCAGAAGTTCTTACATACAAAAAACAGAAGTTCAAAAATAAATGTTTGTATGCAAAATTCACATGCGAAAAATGTGCTCAGATTTGTTGCAAGAAGTTCGCGTGCACCTCCGTGCATGGTTCAGAATTTATATTGCGGGACGTCCGGCCTCCAATTACATGTTTTAAAATGGCAAAAAATGGCGTCCGACCTTCAAGTGCGCATAATTCGATGTACACACAAAAATGTGACAAAAGTTCATAGTGAAAACAACGAGAAGTTCAAGTACTGTAAAGAATTCATTTCGGGTGAGAATAAAAGTGTAGAAAAATAAAAGCTTAAAAGGTTTGTTGAAAGAATTTCAAATGCTCTGTCCGGTGAAGTTCAAAAATTCTTGCGAGAGAGGTTCACCTTGTAATTCCATGTTCGATTTTTTCAGTATAAAAGTCAAATACAATTCTTTACTCAAACATATAAAATGGTGAAGTTCAAATTGAAATAATAGAGAAGTTCGGAGTTTATTAAAACCTAGAATTTACCTGTTCAAAAAATTTAAAACACAACACCATTTTTTGCACTTTTAAAAACAACTCATAAACGAAAAAAAATGGTTGCTAGAAGTTCAAGTGCTCGGTGAGGAAAAGTTCAAAAAAATCTTGTGAGAGAGGTTCACCGTGTATTTAGATGTCCAAAAATACATAAAAAAATATGTTATTTTTTGTGTTCTAAAATAATTCTCTCAAACCAGAGAGAAGTTCAAAGTGATAACAACCGGAAGTTCACGTACTACATGGTGTGTATTTCATATAAGAAAAATACAAAAAAAGTGGAACAGAGTGAAGTTCAAACAGACATGCCCAAGAAATTCAACTACTTCACGGAGTGCAAAAAAACTGCACGTCAAAAACAGAGTGAAGTTTAAACAGACATGCCCGAGAATTTCAACTTCTTCACGCAGCGCATTTCCATTCGTGATGAAGGCAGAAATCATGATCACCTCATTTCTCTAATTTACTTCAAAACGACAGGAATATCATTTGTGTAAGTTCAAGCCCTCGGCCGGAGAAAGTTAAAAAATATTGTGAGAGAGGTTTGTACAAAAAAAATCATTTGTGTAATACTGACGAAATGGATGAGAAAATTACAAACGAAAATACGTCACAGAAGTTCAACGTGAAAACAGCAGGAAGTTCGACTACCATAGTGAATGAATTTGAAATGAAAAACTTTTAAAATCGTCGCGAGTATGAAAAAATGATCAACACAGGAAAGTTGTGTGTTTACAACAGCTTTCCACCGGTATATTACTTGCTCAATTCCCATGAGTGTTTCGGTGAGTGGATGGGGTGCTACAGGCAAAAAAATCACGTGAAAAACAGAGTGAAGTTCGAGTAGACATGCCGAGAAGTTCAGGTTCTTCACGCAGTGCATTTTTGAAGAATCTGTTTCGCGATAAAGTCAGAACGAATGATCTTTTCTATTTTCGAAATTACTTAAAAACGGCTAGGAATCACAGAAAACCATCAACATGGAAACGTTTCGCATTTTCCTTAGCTTTTCAACGGTATAATATTTGCCCCATTCCGATAAATTCTATAGAAATTACGGTGAAAATACGTTTTTAGCCATTTTCAAAATTGACATAAAACAGTAAGGAATTGGGAGAAACAATATATACCAAAAAGTTTCGCATTTCCTCAAGCTTTCTAATACCATATAATTTGCTACATTCCGAAGTACGGTTAAAAATTTATCTTGAAAATACGAACTCGGTGCAACTTGGACCGTTTTATAAATTACTTTTAAACCGTTCAAAATTAGAAAAAAACTTTCAACATGAAAAAGTAGCGCATTTTCAGAAGCATTCCAACGCCATATCATTTGCCTCAATTGGATTAGCCGTTTATAAATGACATAAAAAATACAAACTCGGCTGTTCGGTTTGTGAAATTTTACGATTTTCCAAATTACTCTTTAACCGTAGGGAATTAGAGAAAACTTTCAACATGTTGAAGGAGTGGTTTTGCAGCAGCTTTCCAACGTCATATTATTTGCCTCATTCCGCTAAACGGTTTTGAAATGCGATCAAAAATACGATTCACGTTTTTTGTATGAAGAATAAACGGTTTTCAAAACTGCTCTTAAACCGCTTACATTTTGCTAAAAAATAACTTGGGTCATGATACTGGTGTCCATAGCTTTCCAACGGTATATCGCAAGCCCCATTTGGGCAATGTTAGCGGAAGTTCAACCTAGCACTGGAGAAGTTCAGGTCGAACAACTCGGCAGTAAAATTGCGAAAAACACAATTTCATCACGACCCGAGAGCAAAATCCGCCGACGACCGAGATTCCTATTTAAAAACGGTATTTAGTTGCTAAAAAAATTTCTAGATTACACTAACATCATATAGAACACGACTAACCAGAATAATTCGCGAGGGGAGCCACGGATGCGAAGATATCCCGAAGGTCGGGTTCGTACAAAGGGAAGTTCAGGCGCGTTACTCAGGCAGTTCAGGTTGTGATCATAATATTATTCTGATCCCGTGATCAGAATAGTGTTTATGTGTGTATATATACATACATACATACATACCTCGTCGGACTTTGCAACAGTTAAGGCTCCCTCCTCCGTTCGGTCACCGAAGCCGTGATCATGATCTCCTTCCTCCGTCATTCGATCACCGGAGCCGTCATAACCTCATTCCTCCTCCATTGTTGGATCACAAGAGCCGTCATCCTCTCCTTCCTGACCATCAGTGTCGTTGAGAAACGACAAGGGATCACCTCCCTGAAGGATTATATCCCCCAACAACTCTTCTTGTTCCAAGTCTCTGTCCATAGTTTTTGCAAATATTACAACATGGCAATATACAAACATGAGAGATGGATTAGTGGCAAACATGGACTTAATATCACACCAAGGAATCATATGCATATGAGCATTGGATTAGTGGCAAACATCATGCAAAGTTGACAAGTTTTATAACAATCAGTTTCAGACGTCCGTCGAGGACTACTCCCCCCTCCACACTGATCGTCGAGAGAGTTAGGGGGTGTTCTAACGCGACACTACACGATATAGGTGAAGGGGGATAACATCAGAGAATGTTTTCCCGAAGTCTGCATTTCCGGACAGATGAACCGGAGGGGGACGGTTAGGGGACATACTTGCGGACTCCACCCCCCTCATTTTCCTGAGAGTCAGGGGACATACTTGCGAACTCCTCCCCCCTCATTTTCCCGAGAGAGTTAGGGGGGACATACTTGCGGACTCCTCCCCCCTCATTTTCCCAAAAGAGTCAGGGGACATACTTGCGGACTCCTCCCCCTCATTCTCCCGAGAGAGTTAGGGGACATACTTGCGGACTCCTCCCCCTCATTTTCCCGAGAGAGTTAGGGGACATACTTGCAGACTCCTCCCCCTCATTTTCCCAAGAGAGTTAGGGGACATACTTGTGGACTCCTCCCCCCTCATTTTCACGAAGCATGCCACAGCATCGCATAACATGCATGAGAAAAGGCCCACCCCCATCACCACATGTCTCTCAACATCCAAAATATTTTACAACTATATGGTAATCAAACATAATAAATTTTATAACTATATGGTAATCAAACATAATGAATTTTACCACTATATGGTAGTCAAACATAATAAATTTTACAACTATACATCAATCCATCCATATGAATATAAAAATTCTATGAACATAAAAAATTATACAAATATAAAAAAAAATCTATATACATCAATCCATCCATCCATCCATCCATATATACATACATCAATCCATCCATCTATATATATGAAAACAATTTAAGAAAAAATTCTATGAACATAAAAAATTATATACACATCAATCTGTCCACCCATCCATATATATACATACATCAATCCATCCATCTATATATATGAAAAAAACTCTATGAACATAAAAAATTCTATATACATCAATCCATCCATATATACATACATCAACCCATTCATCTATATGAAAAAAGTTTAAGAAAAAAATTCATCCATCCATCTATCTCAGGTAGGGGGGCGGCGGCTACAGCAGGGCGGGGGGCGGCATGCAAGTATGCAGAAAGGCGAGGCGCGAGCGGCAGCGCATGGCAGGGACGGCACGGACAGCGACAACATGAGGGGAAGGGGCGATGAGGAGCGTCGCGGGCTCAAGGGGCGAGGCGGCGCAGCAACTCGGGCGGCGTTGGCGTCGGGGTAGGGCGGCGCAGTAGCCTGGCGGCGTCGGGGCAAGGCGGCGACGTCGAGAGGAGATTGGGAGGTGGGGGTAAATTTCCTAAGTGTTGGCTTATATAGCCACCCCTTTAGTCCCGGTTGGTGGCTCGAACCAGACGAAGGCCCCTTTCATCCTGGTTCGAGCCACCAACCGGGACTAAAGCCCTTTGCTACCGCATCCACAAGTTTAGTCCCACCTTGCTAGTTGAGAGGGCTCGGAGTGGTTTATAAGCGCTGCTGCCACTGCCCACTCGAGCTCCTCTCAACTGCAGGCAGTACATGCCTATTTGACGCCCTGTTGGGCCTGCTTGCACTGCGGGCCTGCATCCTGGCCCATTTCTAGGGTTTCTAGTCGTATGCAGGTTGTGGTGGCAAGCAGGCGGGCCTTTTTTTATTATTTTTTGCATTTGTTATTTTTAGTTATATAATTTTAGTTGCATAAATGTTTATATAATTTTAGTTTCATAAAATTTATATAATTTTAGTTGCATAAGTTTTATTTTTATTGATTCTTTTTAGTTGTTTCCTTTTGTTATTAGAGTTTTATAAAAGCTTTTTAGTTTTCTATTAAAGTTTGTAACAAAAAATACTTTATGAAAATTCTTTTTACTATTAAAGTTTTTAACAAATAAATACTTTGATAATTTTTGTTAATATTATTTTGATTCTTTTAGTTGATTCTTTTGCTATTGAAGAATATTATATTTAATTGATTCTTTTTAGTTCTTTTTTTTTGCTATTAGAGTTTCATAAAAGCTTTTTAGTTCATTCTTTTTGCTATTAGAGTTTTATAAAAGCTTTTTAATTCATTCTTTTTGCTATTAGTTCATTCTTTGAGCTAAATGACCCTGAAATTGAAAAGCAGTATAAATGAACTCTGAAAAGGTTGAAAGTTGGCATGGTATCATCATTTCACCCACATAGCATGTGCTAAAAAGTTGAGAGGGTTACGACAAAAACTGCATGCACTTCGTGTACAAAATGGACAATCTCTTTCAAAGTATCAGGGTTTCGGACGAAAACTCATCTATTACAAAGGTATTTCATTTTTTAACTTATTTCAACTCCGGACTTTTTGTGCGTTCAACATGCACCATTCAAAGCCACATCATCCATTTTCAACCCTTTCTGACTTCATTTGCTATTTTTCACGCATTTACTGATTTTTTTACTAAATGACCCTGAAATTGAAAAGCAGTACAAATGAACTCTGAAAAGGTTGAAAGTTGGCATGGTATCTTCATTTCACCCACATAGCATGTGCTAAAAAGTTGAGAGGGCAGCGACAAAAACTGCATGCACTTCGTGTATAAAATGGACAACCTCTTTCGAAGTATATCAGGATTTTGGACGAAAACTCACCTGTTACAAAAGGCATTTCATTTCTTGACATGTAACTACAGTGATATTCTAGATAAAAGCCATCATCAGAATAGTTGTGGAGAGAAAGTCTTCACTTTTTCTTTGCGTGTGTCCCTTGCTTATTGCGCCGTAAGCATGGATAATCTTCATCGTTTAACAGGGTACTTGGGTTAGCCTTCACTTTGAAGGGAGGAATTTCATGAAACTTTTCATAATCTTCAGACATGTCTGTCTTGCCCTCCACTCCCATGATGTCTCTTTTTCCTGAAAGAACTATGTGGCGCTTTGGCTCATCGTATGATGTATTCGCTTCTTTATCTTTTCTTTTTCTCGGTTTGGTAGACATGTCCTTCACATAGAAAATATGCGCCACATCATTGGCTAGGACGAATGGTTCGTCTGTGTACCCAAGATTGTTCAGATCCACTTTTTTTTATTCCGTACTGTGGGTCTACCTGTACCCCGCCCCCTGACAGATTGACCCGTTTGCACCGAAACAAAGGGACCTTAAAATCATGTCCATAGTCAAGTTCCCATATGTCCACTATGTAACCATAATATGTGTTCTTTCCCCTCTTGGTTGCTGCATCAAAGCAGACACCACTGTTTTGGTTGGTGATCTTTTGATCTTGGGTGATCGTGTAAAATGTATTCCCATTTATCTCTTACCCTTTGTAAGTCAATACAGTCGAAGATGGTTCCCTGGCCAACGAGTACAGCTCATCTGCAATAGTGTTGTCACCCATGAGATGTGTTTGCAACCAACTGCCGAAAGTCCTGATGTGTTCACATGTAATCCATTCGTCACACTGCTCCGGGTGTTTGGAGCGCAGAATATTGTTGTGTTCATTGACATACGGGGTCACCAAGGTAGAATTATGTAGAACTGTGTAGTGTGCTTGAGACCAAGAATGCAGGTTCCTACATATTATTGAGTCCGCTCCTACCGTGCCTTTTCTAGTCAGTCTCCCCTCATACCGCGATTGAGGGAGACCAATCTTCTTAAGGTCAGGAATGAAGTCAACACAAAACCCAATGACCTCCTCTGTTTGATGGCCCGTGGAGATGCTTCCTTCTGGCCTAGCACGGTTACGAACATATTTCTTTAAGACTCCCATGAACCTCTCAAAGGGGAACATATTGTGTAGAAATACAGGGCCCGGAATGCCAATCTCGTCGACTAGATGAACTAGGACGTGTGTCATGATATTGGAGGAGGATGGTGGGAACACCAGGTCAAAACTGACCAGACATTGCACCAAATCACTCTTTAACCTTGGCAAGATTTCTGGATCGATTACCTTCTGAGAGATTGCATTGAGGAATGCACATAGCTTCACAATGGCTAATCGAACATTTTTCGGTAGAAGCCCCCTCAATGAAACCGGAAGCAGTTGCGTCCTAATCACGTGGCATTCATGAGACTTTAGGTTCTAAAACTTTTTCTCTTGGATATATATTATTCCCTTTTTATTGGACGAGAAGCCAGACGGGACCTTCATACTAAGCAGACATTCAAAGAAGATTTCCTTCTCTTTTTTGGTAAGAGCGTAGCTGGCAGGACCTTGATACTGATTTGGATGCATGCCGTCTTTTTCGTGCACACGTTGCTGGTCCTTCCGTGCCTGTGGTATATCTTTTGTCTTCTCATACACGCCCAAGAATCCTAGCAGGTTTACGCAATCGTCACGTGCATCATGTCGATTGCAGAGCGGACCTCTAGGTCTTTCCAATAGGGTAGGTCCCAAAATATAGATTTCTTCTTCCACATGGGTGCGCGTCCCTCAACATCATTCAGAACAGATAGTCCGGCAGGACCCTTTCCAAAGATTACTTCTAATCATTGACCATAGCAAGTATGTGATCACTAGTACAGAGGGTGGGCTTCTTCCGATGATCTGCCTCACCTTTGAAATGCTTGCCTTTCTTTTGACATTGATGGTTGGTCGAAAGAAATCGACGATGTCCCAGGTACACATTCTGCCTGCATTTCTCCAAATATATACTTTCATTGTCATCTAAACAATGCGTGCATGCGTGGTATCCCTTGTTTATCTGTCCTGAAAGGTTACTGAGAGCAGGCCAATCATCGATGGTTACAAACAACAACGCATGTAGGTCAAATTCCTCCTGGTTGTGCTCATCTCACACACATACACCTTTTCCATTCCACAGCTGTAAAAGTTCTTCAACTAATGGCCTTAGGTACACATCAATGTCGTTGCCGGGTTGCTTAGGGCCTTGGATGAGCACTGTCATCATAATGAACTTCCGCTTCATGCACAACCAAGGAGGAAGGTTATAGATACATAGAGTCACGGGTCAGGTGTTATGATTGCTGCTCTGCTCCCCAAAAAGGTTAATGCCATCTGCGCTTAAACCAAACCATACGTTCCTTGCGTCACCTGCAAAGTCCCCCACCTTCTCTCAATTTTTCTCCACTGCGACCTGTTAGCGGGTGCTCTTAACTTTCTGTCTTTCTTACGGTCCTCTTTGTGCCATCGCATCAACTTTGCATGCTCTTTGTTTCTGAACAGACGTTTCAATCGTGGTATTATAGAAGCATACCACATCATATTGGCAGGAACCCTCTTCCTGGGGCGCTCACCCTCAACATCACCAGGGTCATCTCGTCTGATCTTATACCGCAATGCACAACATACCGGGCATGCGTTCAATTCCTCGTACTCACCGCGGTAGAGGATGCAGTCATTAGAGCATGCATGTATCTTCTGCACCTCCAATCCTAGAGGGCATAGAACCTTCTTTGCTTCGTACGTACTGTCGGGCAATTTGTTATCCTTTGGAAACTTCTTCTTCAATATTTTTAGTAGCTTCCCAAATCCGTTGTCAGATACACCATTGTCTGCCTTTCATTGCAGCAATTCCAGTGTGGTGCCGAGCTTTGTGTTGTCATCTTCGCAATTTGGGTACAACTCTTTTTTGTGATCCTCTAACATGCGATCGAACTTCAACTTCTCCCTTTCACTTTGGCATTGTCTCTTTGCATCAACAATGACCCGGCGAAGATCGTTATCGGGCACATCGTCTGGTTCCTCTTGATCTTCAGCTTCCCCCATTGCAGTATAACCGTATTCAGGGAGCGGATAGTTGTCATCATCCTCTTCTTCTTCATTGTCTTCCATCATAACCCCTCTTTCTCCGTGCTTGGTCCAAATATTATAGTGTTGCATGAAACCCTTCTCAAGCAGGTGGACGTGAAGGGTTTTCGAGTCAGAGTAATCCTTCGTATTCCCATAGATAGGGCATGGACAATATATAAAACCATTATGCTTGTTTGCCTCAGCCACTTTGAGAAATTTATGCAGGCCCGCAATGTACCCGGAGGTGCGTCTGTCACCGTACATCCATTGCCGGTTTATCTGCGTGCATTATATAATTAAGTGTATCAAAAACCATTATAGAACATCATGAATAGAGAAGTGACCAAATTAATACAAGTTCATCATCACATTAAAACCAAAGTACAGTAGTGATCAAAAGTTATTACTGAAAAAATAAATACATAAAGTTCATACATAGTTCTCATAGAACAACATATAGCTCTCTAGAGCATCTAATTAAAACATACATTGAAACTATGTAAAACATTTCAATGCAACAACAAATGCGATCATAATCGCAACTAAGGTAACAATTGATCCAACGGCATAATGATACCAAGCCTCAGTATGAATGACATACTTTTTAACCTTTCTAGTCTTCAAGCGCATTGCATCCATCTTGATCTTGTGATCATGGACGACATCCGCAACATGCAACTCCAATTCCATCTCCTCCTCCTCAATTCTTTTCAATTTTTTCTTTAAGTAATTTTTTTCTTTTTCAACTAAATTTAACCTCTCGACAAGAGGGTCGGTTGGAATTTCCAGTTCACATACCTCCTAGATAAAAACATCTATGTCACGTTGGTCGGCATAATTGTCATGAACACTAAATGAAACAAATCATACTAAAAGATAATATACCACATCCGAATCATAGAAGGACAAGGGCCCACGGGGGCGGATACCAAAACCATGGCACTATATAATAACAAACAATAATAAAAGTAAGAAAATTATACAAGTATCTGCCTAAATCATACAAGTAAGAATTTTTTTCTTTTAGAAAGAAGATAAGAACAAGAGGCTCACCACGGTTTTGCCGGCGACGAGATCGGCGCGGGCGATCGACGACAGTGAGGACGGGGACGGGACGGGCGAACCGCCAAACCTAGACAAATCTTGAGGAAAATGGAGCTTGGAGGTCGAGCTTGGAGAGGAGAAAGCTTAAGTGTGGCTCGGGCATTTCATCGAGCACCTCATGTGCATAGGAGGTGAGAGCAGAGCAACGCACACATGCACACGCCGGCAGGCCAAAAAACGAAGGAGTGAGCGAGCAGGGGCGAGCATATACATAGGCATCTCTTTAGTCCCGGTTGGTGGCTAGAACCGGGACAGAAGCCTGCTCTTTAGTCCCGGTTGGTGGCTAGAACCGGGACAGAAGCCTGCTCTTTAGTCCCAGTTCCAGCCACCAACTGGGACTAAAGGGCAGCGGCAGGAGCGAGGCCCTTTGGTCACGGTTCATGTCTGGAACCGGGACCAAAGGGGTCAGACGAACCGGGACCAATGACCCCCGAGGCCCAGTCGGCGCCCTGGCCTCACAAACCGGGACTGATGCACCCATTGGTCCCGGTTCGTAGGAGAACCGGGATTAATGCCCTTTTCTGGCTTGAACCAAAGCCCTATTTTCTACTAGTGTTCAACCGGAAGCAAGGCCGGTTACCTAAAAAAAAGGTCTAAGGAAGGTTGGCAATCTAAGCCAGAAGCTTCGGCCTATAAGAAATAAGGGTTATATCATGTACAAATTTACAACACCATGAGCCAAAAGTGGCATGCTCCCCTCTAAATGTCCTTCCATTTCTGACAATCCAGATATTCCAAGCAACAGTCAGCATAACCTCAAAGAAGAAAGAAGAAAGGATGACCAAACCTCATGTTTACCTCGGCAATGCATGGTCTGATCTCAGACCCATGCGTCCGGTCTATCTGCAAGTAATTCCACATCCTTATAAGGCTGAACTAGCAGGAGAAGAAGAGATGATGTCTGTAACACATTACGCATGGGTTTATTGCTCAAAGAAGCAGTGAGCAAAGAGAACATGCCGTTATTAAAACTCTGATACAGAGGCCGAGGGTAATCCTTCTTTTCTAAAAAAACATCAGAAAACAAGCACAAGGCCTCACTTTATATAGATCAATCGACGAGTTCCACAAGAAGACGATTATTGAATACAAAGGTTGAGCAAGCAAACGGGAAATAGCTCGGGCTGGGGCGGCAGCACAGGTAAGCCCGAAATAAAGAAAAAGAAAACAAGCTACGGAGCCGGCCGGAGCGGGAAGCTGGCGAGCGAAACCCTCCGGCGGCCAAGAAGGAGCCCATCCAATCCGCCGCGATCCCGACGCAGAGCCAAGCGAGCATCCGCCATTGCAGAATCGATCGAGGCTACTAACTCAACATCACCGGCAGTGAAGTGAACTGAAACGGCCACATCCCTTCATTTTATTGCATCCATCCGATTATTAATTTCTTCAAAGTAACCGCATGCCATGCGTTCAGCATCGGATTATTTATTCGAACATAGCAGAGCACCACTTCGTTCTCCATCACACGGAAACGGAAGCAGTCACGGTTGCATTGTTGTTGGTAGTCTTAAGCAAGGTTTTTGGGACGGAGTTGAACTTGGCGAACCACTTGGCCGACTTCTTGAGCTTGCGCTTGTTGCCGTCCTTCTTGTCGATGTAGACGAGGCCGAACCGTGAGCTGTAGCCGAGGCTCCATTCGAAGTTGTCGATGAGACCCCACGTGAAGTGGCCCCGCACGTCTGCGCCCTGGCTGGAACCAGAAGCACACATACATACATGAAAGCGAGTTTAGCTAGACTTCAACCATGTGTCTGAGTGTATGGATTCATGTGCATGCATGGTAATGTACATACATTAGAGTAATCAATGTGCTATTAGGGTATGTATGTGAGTAAGAGTGCAAAATAAGTGGGAAAAAAGAGGTAGGATTTTAGCGTGGGTACTTACTCTATTGCGTCCTTTACGGCTGAGATGTGGCGCTGGAGGTAGTCTAGCCTCTTCCAGTCATCCAAAGGATCTGTCATGGTTGGGTCGCTGTCCACATCAGCGATTCCTGCACGCACACAGTTAGAGGTAATCAATCACACTTCCTTAAAAAAACCCTCTCATGAACCATTACATCATATCCATGGATTAGGTTCTTGTCTGATTTAAGGGAACTAGCTAGTACAAGTCGAGCACAAAGATTGTTTACACATTAGTGTGTGTCAATCTTCATGAGGATTAGCGTAATGAGGATCAAGGAAATTTAACTAGTTACTTTTGATGTCAGATTTTCAACCTCTTTATTAACTAAAAACTACCTAATTAATCAACCCCTTGACAAAAGGCCCACGCGATGAGAACTGAAAAGATAATGGCTGCAGGTCAACTAAAGTTTGATATGAACGATGATTGATCGTTGGATTACTACAAAATCCATTGCTATATACACACACACATATCACTACTTACCGTTCTCAGTGATGAAGATGGGTGGGTTTCCGTATTTCTCCTTCATGATCAGAAGGAGGTCCGTTAGGCCTTTTGGGTACATGTAAATCCAGTAAGTCCCAGTCTGCAAATGGATGTCCAAACTTTAAATTAATAACGAGAAAAAACTTCAGATTTGTTTAAGCTTTACTTCAGAAACAAAGCATTATCATGTCTATGCCACTTAACCATTTTGTCCAAAAGTTTAACTAAAGTCATGGCTGACCAGTTCTACCATAAGATTTTGGTGAAAATAATCTACATTATCACTATCATCATATATGTCATATGCAAAATTAACCAGGTAGTAGGAACTAGGAAGATACATACTATAGGACCGATGTCATTCCCGTCACTCCCTGTAGCTGCTCGAACAAAAGACAAAAGGCGCAGGATTAGTATGAGAACATCAAATTTCTCAAAGGATCTGTAAAGTATACTAACTAAGGTTTGTCCTCAACCATATTTTCTTACTTTCTGAACTGGCGTAAGCGTCGTCGGTGTTCAGCGTTGGCGTAAAGTCTGATGAAATATCAATATGCTTGGAGAATCTGGAGGTGTAATAGTTGAGCCCCATGATGTCACATGAGGACGCTAGCTTCTCTTGCTCCTCCTTAGTGAACATGGGTAGACGATCTCCGATCAGTGATCTCATGGAGAAGGGGTAGTCACCACGAACCACTGGCTCCAGGAACCATCCGAGGTTGTAGTCGATGGATCTTTCCCGGGCCTGATCGTCGAGGAAGGAGTCTTGGTATGGCTCGTAACCCATTACATCAAAGGCCATCCCTATCTTGGAATCCCCATGCTGCAGTTGGTCCGTCAATATAAATAAATTAAATGCACAAATACATACCACTAGTTGTTACTTGTTTACTAGATAATGTATATCTCTCTCTTTGTGTATGTACCTTGTTGTAATGCGCTTTGAACAGCTCAACAGCCTCAGCATGAGCTAAGAGGATGTGGTGACCAGCAGTGTATGGCTCTCTGAGCGAGTCTCCTTCTGGGACGGCACAATCCATCCCCGGCGAGCACCTCCCAGGAGCATGAATCCCCTCTCCATAGGAGAAACAACAATATGTATGTGGCTCGTTAAAGGTGAACCAGTTCTTCACCCTGTCGCCGAAGCTCTCAAAGCACACCTTGGCGAAATGTTTGTAATCATCTCTGGGAAAAAAATCAAACCCGAAGGATGTTCAACAAAATTGTTTTTTTAGCTTAACAATAAGTAGTTATGTTAGTTTACTGGTGCATCATCGAATGAAAATACAACATTGCTTGTGATCTGAAAAGAAACGTTTTTTTACTCATGGTCCACGAATGGTCTTCCTCTAATAGTTATGTATGACACTCGAAACCAAATCGTGTATAATAAAAATCATATATAAAGTAATCTTTTTCAAATCGAATTTAACAATATTATAGCTCGTCGTTTTTGTAGATATCGTGATTGCAATTACTGATCTTTCTTTAGAACCATCTTCTTACAAATCTATTTTCTTTTGTTTGCTGCATACTTACACAATCTGCTTATTTAAGAAGCCGCCGTACTTCTCTTCCAGTGCTTGAGGGGTGTCCCAGTGCCAAATTGTAACATATGGCACTATGTCTGAGTTTCAAAAAACAAATAATTATTTGTGTGAGCCCTTGCGAGTCTGACTCATTGAGCACTAATCAAATAGAGAAGAAAAGGGTTTTCACCGTTATCTATCAGCGAGTTGATCAGCTTATTGTAGTAGTCGATGCCTGCCTGGTTTACTTTTCCCGTCCCATCTGAAAGCCATAATAAACATGTGCTGAAATTAGGACCCCAATATTACAACAATTCTTATTGGTTGCGTGTAATTTGTAGATGACATCTTTGTTGTTCCTAACTTATTCACCATACAAAACATATATGGTTATTTTGTATTTACCTGGAAGTATTCTCGACCAAGAGATGGAGAACCTATACACTTTCATGCCCATGTCCTTCAGCGCTTTGACATCCTCCTGTCAGTCATAAATGATGACATGAATAATGGTGACAACATATTATCATTCATATTTTAAATACAAGTGCATATTTATAATGGCTTTTTCCAAACGAACAACGCAGCGACACAAGATCAATCCTCTTATAACATTTGTTACATGTAACAGAGCTAACACAAATATGTAACCGATATATTAGCTTGTTACCCAAAACTCATGCAATTCCAAAAAAATTGAAAGGACCACCCACATCTTTTTCGATCAGCTTCCCAATTATTGACTTTGGTATAATCATGGCCAGAAAACACAATTCATGCCGTAGAAAATAATTAATGTTCTTATTAACAATATTTTGATATACCCACTTGTGATCTCCTTCATATTTTCATTTTTTCTATCGATAACATATCCAGTTTCTGTGATAAAATTGTTCAAAAATTTCCTGTTCCATTAGCGTGACTATTGTAGTTGTGCCCTGGATATTCCCAATGAGTTATGCGGTGCATTTTAACAAGTGGCCCTCCAAAGTTACTGGCATCCCAGTACTTACTTCATACAGATGGTAGGAGTTTGCTGCAACGTCCCCATTGGTCCTGTCGGATATGCGCTCTGTTCATATATACACACATGAAATTAAGGAGAAGGACGCATGAAAGAATAATATCATGTGTGTGTGTGTGTGGAGAGAGAGAGAGAGAGAGAGAGAGAGAGAGAACAAAAATGAAGGCTGGGTTATGTTACCAGGATATGTGTGGCAAAAGTGGTCCCAAGTGCTTGGCCCCTTGCCATCTTCATTCCAAGCACCTTCAATCTACACGCATGACGACATATATAATATTTTGTGCAATCGAACAAACCATTAAACATGCATTTTGACATCACGTTTTCCCTTAGGTATTAGTACTAGTTATCATTGAAACAGTTGACACCATTATTTCTTTTAAATTAACAGATATACATTTGTGCTAGAATATAATTAATACCTGGTACGCTGAAGTGGAGGCACCAAAGAGGAAGTCCTTGTCGAACCAGTCCCTTTTAGGGATTTGCCAGGGCTTGAGCTTAGTGAACACAGGCCCAATGGGCTCTGCTGGCTTTGACGGTGTGCCTGCCCTGACGGTGAGGTTACAGAACCTTCCCTTGCTCTTCTGTGATGAAGCAGCAGACCGGAGCCATAGGTTCTCACTTTTGCTTCCTGCACGGCTTCTAAGGCTAAGGTGGGTGGTGGGATTCAGGGTAGCGGCAGCAAGTAGAGCCATCGATCTCTTGCTAGCAGCTGGGTGAAGTGTTGTGAGCAGCTTGAGGGGTGAGTTCCCTTGCAGGCTTATGCATCTATTTATAGATGTGGATGGAGAATCTGTCAAGTGGGGGTGGTGGTGGGATGATAATGAAGCTACGGCTGGAACCCTAAGACACAAGACAGGGACACCGGTTGGCTAACCTGGTGGGAGCTCTTTGTAACTTACCGCGGTGCATTCCTGCAGCCCACCCCCCCAAAACATATGGCAGAGGAGCATATCCCTCTGGGTCAAATGCAACAAAAAAAATGTGTTTTGTACATTCATTGAAGAGAACAGTGAAAAGTTGTACCTGTAGACATTCGAATGGCACACATGTAAATTTGAACACACTAAGTTAAAGAGAAATAGCCAAACTGTGCTCTTTAAATATTAATCTCTCTACCCTAATCAACATGTTAAAACTCTTGTTATCTTTAGCTAATTAAGCCACAATGCCCAACGTACTGCACGTACTATGTTTGGCAATTAGTTGCGAGGTATCGACAAACAATTTTCTACACACACACTCTTGTGGGGGTGGCTGTCTTATATGGGGCATTGTGGCTTACTAGGAATGACGTGGTTTTTAATAATAAATGTGTCTCATCTCCTGTGCAGGTTATTCATGCATATACGGGATGGCTCCGTACTTGGGCTATCCTGCAGAGGCCGGAGGACAGAGATTTTTTATAATGGCGTCTACCCATTTGAGGCATACAACCAAGGAGGTTTTCTCCCTTCATGGATGACGGTGTAATCTCCAGATAGCATCTACCCCACCTTAGGCTGGACTTTTTAGTATTGGTGTAAAACAATATTTTATTTTTCACAAAAAAGAATGGTATTTTATTTTTGGTTGTGTTGGACGTGTTGACTGTGTCATCGTGCTACGCAGAAGACGAGCTTTCTTTTAATGTGGTTGTATCACCTCGATAGGTCAACTGAATGAAATGTCTTTTATTAAAAAAAACTAATTAACGGTAGACAAAAGGCATGACTTGACTCTGCTCCCTATATATAGAAAGTAAAAAGTATATATGTTCAGCTGGGGAACCCATCTCTACATGCAAGTGTTAGAACAAAGATGTCCCTCTACACATATCTTGCAAGCACTCCCTCTGTAAAGTAATATAAGATTTCATAAACTTGTTCTTCATAACTTACAGTGCATAAATCCAGTTAGCTTAACTTAGCGGCGTAACCAATGCTAGCCCCGCCCCTGATGAGATCTATTGTGTTTGCTAGAGAAATACCCACATTTTTCAGTTCGAAATTATCTAAAGTGAGTAATCCTTAATCGTATATATCCCATCATACTACCCTATAGAAGAAAGAAACCCCCTAAATCCTCACCTAAATCACCTACCTACTACATTATGAGCCCCCTAAATTTGCATCTAAATCATGTACCTATCTCCACGTCCGAATTACCCATCTCTGCCAGGAATATGCCGACGATGCTAAAGAATCAAGCCTGTGGCGGTGACATGCATGGATCCGAATAGTGAGCCTTTTCACCTTGTTGCTACTCACCATCGTGGTCCGAACGCGCGGCTCGTGATTCTTCCATTTGTCAGTGCAGTCCACGCATCCTGTGTGTGGCTGTCCGTCATCACATGCATGTGGGGAACGTAGTAGGATTCTCGCCGCGTTTCTCGTCGGCGTGAGTTGAGATCAAGACAAGGCCATCTTACAATATCCCTATAAAAAAGTTTATCTTGCGCTATAGTAGGTACCGTATCTCTACAAGTGCCCTATTAATCTATATATTGATGTCACCGGCAATGTTGTCAGTCCAGCTAGCGTATCACATCGCATCGCTAAACGTACGTGGCTTGATTTTATGTAATATATTGCCACACTAACCATAGCGGTGGTACCTAGCCGGTATCATGCAGTCGGAACTACTCCCTCCGTCCCATAATGTTAATGTAAGACATTTTTTAACATAGATAGATACGTTCGTTTCAAAAAAAACATAGGTAGATACTAATATCATAATAAATATTATACTATTATGTGTCATACATAATAACGATCATCTATGGTACTATGCACTATAAAGATATATACTCCCTTCGTCTATGTGTATAAGTCACCTTGCGAAAATCAAATAATCTCAAAACATTTAGGCGCGGTGCATTAACTCCCACCTCGTTTCTTGTTTCTTACCATATCAACCAATAAGAAATGTGGGGCGTACATGTTTTCAATGACTCGAGACTACTAAACACGATATGCAGTGGTTAGTTCTTCCTCCGTATAGGTGAATAAGTCATCTTAGGTTATGTATCGTGACCAAAAAGAGGAGAAAATGGAAGAACTTAATGTTTATTTGCTAATTAATAGTATTGTATGTAATTACTAACCATTATATGTCTAAGGAGTATATATGCATGATAATATCAATGCGCCGCGTCGCTATCACACGGCTAGGAAAGAAGAATCTGCCATGTCACTAAAGTTGTTTGGCCCAATCAGAGCCTAGGCAGATGTGCTATATTAATTGTACTACTAATTAATGCCTTTGTTCTAGGTGGGCGCGTCCGCAAAGTACGCGACCATTTTGAAGGCGGATCCGCAACCGTTCGCACCGTCGAAGCCATCCAACGCGTTCTCAGTTTGTGGACTTTTTGAACGTGATTTTTTCAGCAATTTGAAGACAAAAGTAGAGGAGATTTGCGAGAGTCCGGATTGATTTCAAGCTCGTTTCTGACCGACCTGGCCTACCAAAAACTCCTCATCTCTCCCGTGCGCGCATCCCGCCCGACACCAGCTATCCGCATTCATGCCGCCGTAGAGCGTTCTGCTTCGCATTGAAGGCGGCTCAGGACGGACATGACTTCTCACTGTCTCCGCCATTGAAGCGGCGCACCGGCCGAGGGCGTCGTCCGCTGAACGCCCGGCTGGACATGCCTTCTCGCCGCATTCATACGCCTTCATTAACCCCGCATGGAAGCCGAGAAACCTACTCCAGCCACACGTCCGCTCATGAGCGGGCCAGCACTAAACACAATGCCGGCCGAGCTCCTCCCGTCCGCCCTCTATTTAAATGAGGCCAGACGCCGGGCAAATATCACACCCCTCCGTCGCTCCCCGATCTTCTCCTTCACCACTCTTTTGATGGCTTCTGAAGAGCAGTTCTCCGGCATACAAACCGACTGGGTGGCCCGTCGAGCCCGCCCGATAACGGTTTGCCATAGCATCTCTAGCAGACCATGTATAACGCGCGAACCCGCATAATTCCGGCGAGTATATGGGTTCGGCCAAATTTTCTGGCCAGAACAGAGCCCGTATACTCGTCCGGCCCGTATTTTTTTTACCGCGGCCCGCAAACCTTAGCCCAGAAGCCGTATAACTACGGGTTTGTGGGGCAGATACGGCTCGAAACCCTTTCCCTCGCCGCCGCATTTCCTCGCGATTCCCCACTCCCTCCGTCGCATTTCTCGCCGCCGGTTAGCCCAGATCCGCCTCCAGCCGCCATGTGGGGCGGTATGTGGAGCTCCGGCCGAGGCGACGACCCTGAGCGCGAGCGGTTGTGCGCGAGCGGTTGTGCGCGCGCGGACGGCGCGAGGAAGCGCGCGGCCAAGAAGCAGACCAACCGAGGCCTCCAGCCGCGGAGTACGACCGCCGGCACGGGACGACGCCCTCCTCGGCCGCGGGCTCTTCCTCTGCCGCGTGGCTCACCTCCGGCGTGACTCTTCTCCCCGTGAAGAGGGAGCCGGAGGAGGGCGAGCTCGTCGCCGTCAAGCGGGAGCCGGAGGAGATCCTTCACCGAGGCGGTCGTGACCGCTATTGCCGCACGGAGCTTGCAAGAGGAGGAGGAGTGTCGCCGCCACGACGAGGAGATCCAAGAGCTCCTTTTCAAGCAGGCGGTCGCGGCCAACCTCGTCGCGAAGGACAAGGACGACGAGTGGCGGCGCGTCCGTGAGGAACAGAAGAAGATGTACATCGACCTCGTCAACTCCGACGAGGAGGACTGACCGACGACTGAGCTCCTCCACCGCGTCGACCTCGCCGCCGCGAGCTCGTCCATTTTGGTAGCCGCCGCGAGCCCGCTAATCTCCCCCTCTACTAGTAGAATGTAGTATATATGTAGTATTTACTCACTCCGTCCCAAAATAAGTGACTCAACTTTGTACTAACTCTAATACAAAGTTAGTGCAAAGTTGAGTCACTTATTTTGGGATGGAGGGAGTATGATCTATGTAGTATGTTGTGATGAACTATGAATGATTAGTGTGGTTGCAATTTCGCGCGTTAAAGTTTTTTTTTTGAATTATACAGTTTCATATACGGGATCTATTCTGCAGCGCATGGTTTCATCCTGCAAAACAGATTTTCCGCGAACTGTAAACGCGTTATGTGGATCGGCATTATACGGGGTCTGCGGAAGCAATTAGTTCGGTCTCACCCACGCGTCCGCTTGCATCCCTACCTTGCTCCTGTGCTTTAGCAGAGCGTTCATTGATGAGTAGAGCGAGGAACACGCGCGCGGTTAATCCGGGACCATCTTCATTGGGCGCGTAGGAAACATGTCAACTTGTCAAGTAGGAGTACTAAGATAGAAGTACGGTGGGCACACGACGTGGCGCACAGTGCCGTGCATGGTAGCCGCTGATACAGATGTGCTACTAGCGTGGATCACGCAGCAATATATAATTAATGTACTCCTACCATCCAGCCAGCTACGGCCATCAGCGACGAAGATAAGTAGGGTACCGATAGGGTAAGATAGTCGTGTGATGTGATGTGTGTTCTGCCGTTTCTGGCAAAAATATAGTATCTGTTCAAGCCTACCATCAATGGAGGATCCTTTATGTTTCCCATGCAGATCCAGATCAACCCGACTGCCCAATCCGCAGCCACTTTTGACCCCCAAATCCTCACCGCATTCTGCAAATATCACAGGAACTCCACTGCCCCCATCAACCATAGAACCCCGATAATGGATGCTTTTTTTTTCTCCTCCTTCGAATAATGGATGTGATTTTCTTTTCGGGGTAGAAAGAGGATGCGATTATTGCACACATCCTTCTATTATTGCAAAGTTTATTAAAACCCAACATCTCACACGGTGGTACAAAAGGCCACAAGGCTACGACAAGGATAAAACAGCCAAAAAGAAATAAGATCATATGATGTCGCCTGCCACACAGGGTTGTGCATTAATTGTGGCCACTGATGCAGACCTTCTAGTGTGGATCAGGCAACAATATATCACCATCAGCCAACTATACGTCTATGATCAAAGTTCTTTATCAGTCAAAATATATTTCTTATGATCAGCCATCTATGCTTACCGACGTGGAACACTAGCTGGACTGACTACATGCTGGTGTCATCAATGCATGTGACTGAAAACCACTCACTTAGTGCCATCATTCATTTTCCAACTGTTATCAACATGGTCATGCCGGCACCTGTATGGGAGAGGCGACAGCGGCACATCGCGTGGCTCGTTCACACATGACATGTTTGGTTGCCGGCATACAGGCCAACCAGGCCCGCGCGGGAAGATTGTGGCCCATTTGGTTGTCTGTGTTCACTGTTGGGCCTACATAGTACGAAACTCAAAACATCTTTGGACCTGTCTCGCTAGGAACGCTCAGATCGGCAGTTTATAGCGAGCCAGGCCCGCATGATGCATGTGGCCGGTAGGGACTGCACGCGCAGAGCCACGCACGAGAAGCCGCGTTGCTTCCCGAAGCGCCGACAGTTATTACCCTCACCGCCCCCTCACCGCTACCTCTCCCCTATCCCCACTCTCACCGACAGTGGCGGCGGCGTTCAGTAGATCGGAGAACAGCAAGGCGACCTCGGCCCCTTCACCGGCATCCGCATCATCGCCTCCGGCACGACAATGGCGGTAAGCACTTTTTCACCTCCTCACATACTCATGTGCATTCGATTCACGTTTAGGTTTGATCTGGGTTAGGGGAATGAGGAAACGGTGTAAATAGCCATAGGAGTGATCATAATATCATCATGAGTTCGTAGTACCGATGGATTTGAGGTTACCAATCGGGATTAGGTACAAGGGTAATGCGGATTGGAGGTAAGTCTTACACAATAGTCCTAGATCTTATCCTCGGTGACCCTCGAGGCGTTTGGAGCGGCGGGTGGCCTTGCCCTTGTTCTTCTCGTCGTGCTGCACCACCGTCTCTTCTTCCTCACTAGAGTCCAGACCGATGGGCATGCTTCGGTGTCCTCGCTCCGATGCCCTTACAACCATCGTCACCGCTTCTAGTTCCTCCTCCACCGCCCCACAGTCCTTGTCATGAAGTACACTGCAGCACGATGGTCATGAGGACGCCTATACTTCTGTACTTGGCCCACCTTGTCCTCTGTCGAGCGTCGCCGGAGTCCGCCTGATTCATGGCTCAGCGAAGGATGCCGACTGACATAGCGCCCTCCAATGGGCCAGGAATCAGCGTCTTCAACTCCTCGGACGTCACCTTCTACACCACCGTGTCCGAATCTTTCTGCATGTCTGCCATGTTGGTGAAGTTGGAGCAGACTTCCATGGTGTTCTCGTATTTGGTGCGGTCACTGAGCGAGCACCCGAGGAAGAAAGCCCTCCATCCAATGCCCCAAGGGAAGGGGTTGGGGATGGGGTTGGAGTTGCTGCTGGAGTTCATGACGGTAGATAGGAGGAAGAGTGAGAGACAGAGAGATGACTGAGTGAGATGGTGGGAAAGTAGTGACCGTGAGGATGGGTAAATAAAGGGGTTATGGACGATAGGTTTTAATGGCGATCAACCTCGGAACTTTGTGCTCTTCATAATGCACGCTCTTCGTAATGCAGATCGACACGGACAACAAGGGCAAGGAGGTTGTGCCAACCACGCCAAAGGAGATGGCCACGGATGAGGACGTGGTGCCGGAGGAGCCCCCTAGCAGCAAGCGCCGTAACTACGGCCACTACCATGAGGAGGGAGGTCCAACCCACTTATGCAAGGTCATCATTGCCCCTCAGCTTGAGTGCATCCTGATGTCCCTGGAGTTCACCAAGCACTTCCCGGCGGTGTCGCGGGAGTTCAAGCTGAGGACCAACACTGAATGCTCGTGGAGGGTGACTGTCCGGCTGATGGACAACAGGGTGACCCTCGATCAGGGTTGGGCCCCCTTCGTCGCCGTCCATCATATCAGAATTGGCTACATGGTTACCTTCAAGCTGCTCACTCCCGGCATTGAAGTGGTGACCAAGTGCGGCAAGCATGACGACGCCTTCGCCGTGAATGTCTAGGACCGCCCTTCCTATGCTCCAGCAGGTTTAGTTTCTTATCGTACTGCTTTGCGTTTGAACTGATATGCTTAAGTGTGGTACTTTATTTAAACTGCGACTAGCTATGGTTTACAACTATCTTCTGTTGTATGTGTATGATTTTTTCTTCATGCCGCTGTGTGCTGGTAACCTCACCACCTTGTCGAAGAGGTTACCAGACAACAGCTGTTGCATGGAACCAAACACCGTGTAGTTGCGTGAGTCGAGCCAAACAGTCAACCAAACGCTATGACAAAATTGTTCCCCTAATGCGAGAGGCGTAGATGCGGACAACCAAACAATGTGCAGATGTCGACTTCTGGCATGTTTTCCTTCAGCTAGACTCGGTTGAGCCAGGCTGAGCTAGACAGGCCCGACTCCTATGTCAACCAAACACGCAAACAGAGTCGTCCGGTGGTTCGGGGACCTTGATAATTTTTTTTAATTATATTTGGAGTGTTTTGTACTTTTTGGTGAACTTTTGTAATTCATTTGAATCTTTTTCATATGAACAAAAAAAAAAGGAACACGCAGTTTGAATCAACTGGCCACGGAGGGAACGTGGCGAGTGTCTCCCGGCCAAGAAACAAGCGCCGTGGGCACGGTGCAAGGGCGACGTGGCAGTATGGACGCCGATGTGGCGCACAGTGCTGTGCATTGTCGCCACCAATACGGACGGCCTGGTGTGGATCACGCGCCAATATATAATGTCATCCAGATCCAGGGCAGCTACGTCGAGCGATGCGATTGAACTGCTCGACGATATGCCGGTGCCAGGAAATATGCCGATCCAAACAAAGAAACACGTCGACGAGAATCGCGCGTACGTCCCACATGCATGCAGACGACGGACAGCCGCTCACCGAGTACCACTTTTTTTTCTTTTTGCGAAATAAGTAGCACTATTATTCGGGTCCATGCATACATGGCGCCACAGGCCACACGTAAATCCATGTGATCCGTGGCACCATAGGCTCAGACCATGGAGTACTTTCTTTGTCAGTATGCTTAATATGGCCATGTGATGTGTACGTGTCAAGCCTTTATTCGGGGGGCAGGTCCTTCATGCTCCCCCATACAGATCCAGATCGAGCCGATCGCCCAATCAGTACCCACGGTTGACCACCATATTCTCAGCAGCTGGATTCTGTTTAAATCACAGCTCCACCGCCCCATCAACCCTGGAACCTCGATAAAAATGTTGTTTTTCTTTCCCCAAAAGATGGTGAAAGCACCGCAGCTTCTGCATGGATCGATGCAGGATCGATCCTTCTCTTATTGTAATACTCCCTCCGTTTTTAAATAATTGTCTTTCTAGCCATCTCAAATAAACTATAACATACGAAAGTATGTAGACATGTTCTAGAGTGTAGATTCACTCATTTTGCTTCGTATGTAGTCATTTGTTGAAATCATCAGAAAGACAATTATTTAGAAACGGATGGAGTATAATATAAGGTTTCCAACATCTCGCACTAGGAGTACAAAAGGCCACCAAGGCCATAAGAGCATCTACACGTGCTCATAACTCTAGCTAACATGCGTTATTGCCGCACATCTAACGTAGGCTGTTCATCGGGGCACACTCATAGAAGTTTGCTAGATCATCTTATCTACATCACTCTCATCATAGCTTGTATCTCTTCTAACATGCTCATGCATGGTATTTGCGTCGAGTTGTATTTTCTTTGGCGCAACTACATCGCTCTAATCATAGCTTTGTATACCTTCTAATCTTGTCCCTGTATGGTATTTGCGTCAAGTTGTATTTTCTTTCACACACACACGTAAATAGATTATTGCATATATACAGATACTTAACATGATTTGTGGTTCCAACTATTTTTATTGCCAATTTGCCACAACAACACCATGCTCCTTTGCATGCATGATACGCTAGCTCGTTGACGTGCCACCTCAACATTGGCTGATCGATTCTTCTTACCTAATCCCATATGTGTATAGTACTCTGACCGTTAATATGCTCCCGCATCCATCCACGGATGGGCGACTAGTCCACGGACACGAATACGGAAGGCGGCCATCCAGCATTGCCCGCATACATTTCAACAACGTTTTAAACCAGCCGGACAAAATTTGTGCAAACACAGTGGATTTCATTCAAGTTCGGTTATAATTTTAATAAAAAGGTCAATACTTCGACCATTTAACAAAAAACTAGAAAAAAACCTAAACCCTATACCTGACGACCACCTCGTATGTGTGGCAGCCTTGCCCTGCCGCATCGGCGTTGCCGTTCGTGCCGCCGCCGCCGCCGCCGTCGTCCCTCCAGCGACGGAACGACACAGGGCGGCCGCGACAGCCTTGTCCAACGGCTGTCTGCCGCTTGCGGAGGAGCCGCTCCGCCTCCTGTTGTGCGGTGCGGAGGGCCGTCTCGGCCACTGCCGACGTAGCATTCGGAACCCTGGTGGTGGCCTTGCCGCGACCGGCGTTTGCGGAGCAGCCGCTAAGCGACCACTCCTCGCCGTCAAGGCGGCGGCGGCTCTAGGCGACCGTCTCCACGGTGGTGATGGAGCGGTCGAGCGCCCACGCGGTGGCGAGGCCAGGGTCATTGCAGGCCCATTCCAGCGTCACGTCCGACTTGGCGAACGCGGAGCGGCGACCGACATTGCGCCGCTGGTATCTCGCCTGCTATCTCGCCACGCGCTTCGCCTCGGAAACCATGGCCCAAGAGCCAAAGGCACCGCCATAACCGACTCCTCCGAGGTAGTGGAGGATGCGGCCTTGCGCCTTCGTGATCGCCGGCGGCTCCTCCTCCTTTACATCGCGGTGTACCAGCTACGCAGCAAGGACATTGCCTCCACCTTGACGCGGCATCCCATCTAGACGTCACGGTTGTGCGTGGGCGACGATAGCTCATCCTTCACGTGGCGTCCGATCTGGATGCCGCGGTTGCGCTGCGGCAAGACCGGCTCATCCTTGACCGACTGGAGCGGGTACGCCGGCTCATGCTTCACGCGGTGGCGCAGCAGGGACGATGGCTCCACCTTGACGTGCGCCGGTGAGGGAGTTCCGGACTAGGGGGTGTCCGGATAGCCGAACTATTATCATCGGCCGGACTCCAAGACTATGAAGATACAAGATTGAAGACTTGGTCCCGTGTCTAGATGGGACTTTCCTTGGCGTGGAAGGCAAGCTTGGCGATACGGATATGTAGATCTCCTACCTTTGTAACCGACTCTGTGTAACCCTAACCCTATCCGGTGTCTATATAAACCGGAGGGTTTTAGTCCGTAGGACGGACAACAATCATACCATAGGCTAGCTTCTAGGGTTTAGCCTCTTTGATCTCGTGGTAGATCTACTCTTGTAACACACATCATCAATATTAATCAAGCAGGACGTAGGGTTTTACCTCCATCAAGAGGGCCCGAACCTGGGTAAAACATCGTGTCCCTTGTCTCCTGTTACCATCCGCCTAGACGCACAGTTCGGGACCCCCTACCCGAGATCCGCCGGTTTTGACACCGACATTGGTGCTTTCATTGAGAGTTCCTCTGTGTCGTCACCGATAGGCTCGATGGCTCCTTTGATCATCAACAACGACGCGGTCCAGGGTGAGACTTTTCTCCCCGGACAGATCTTCGTGTTCGGCGGCTTTGCACTGCGGGCCAATTAAGCAGCCATCTGGAGCAGATCGAAGCTCGCCCTGGCCGTCAGTCAGATTTGGAAGTTTAAACTATCGGCCGATATCCGCGGAGACTTGATCTTCGACGGATTCGAGCCGCAGCCAAGCGCGCCGCCCTGTCTTGATGGACATGATCTAGCTCTGCAGCCGAACAGTGCCCTGGAGGCCGCACCAGAATCTGCTCCGACCCTTAATCCGGAGCCGGACTCCCCGATCGGGGACGAGTGGTTGGACACCGCCTCGGGGGCTTTAATCTCTACGGCGATCGAGCCGAACTCCATCCTTGTCCTTTGCGAAGACCTCGACTCCAGGGTGCCGGACTCCTCCCCGGACTCCGAACCCTCCGCGCCCTTGCCAATCGAATCCGATTGGGCGCCCGTTATGGAGTTCACGGCCGCGGACATCTTTCAGCACTCGCCCTTTGGCGACATCCTGAATTCGCTAAAGTCTCTCTCTTTATCCAGAAGGCCCTGGCCGGACCACGGTCAGGAAGGTTGGGATACGGACGACGAAGAAATTCAACGCCCACCCACCACCCACTTCGTAGCCACTGTCGATAGCCTACACGACATGCTCGATTTCGACTCCGGAGACATCGACGGTATGAACGACGATGTAGGAGACAACAATGAACCAGCACCTATAGGATGCTGGACAACCTCATCCCATGATGTATACATGGTGGATACACCTAAAGGAAATGAAGACGAGGAGCAACGGGACGCTACGAAGGATAAACCCCTCGAAAAGCAGTCAAAACGGCAACGTAAACGCCGAACAAAGTCCCGCCTCAACAAAGACCCAGCCATAGAGCAGGGCGAACCGGTGGACAACGAACAAGCTATCGAGCAATCGTCCGAACAAGACAACTTGGATAAACAATCTGTCCCCGGCAAAGACAACAGTCCGGACGATCTCACACCGGACAAACCATTGGAGCAAGATGACCTCCAGAAAAGGCTCGTCGCCACTGCGCGTAGCCTGAAAAAGCAGAAGCGGAAGCTCAAAACAGCGGAAGATGCACTCAGGATTAGATGGAGCAAAGTATTCAGCACCGCAGATAAATACGGCGACAGTTGCCGAACAAAGAGCTACCCAAAAAGAAAGCTACTGCCCGAATTCGACGAGGAGGCCTTAGAGCCCCCACAATTAAAAAGTAAGAAGGCCACCCGGTCGGATGGACGACCTCACGGCAAAAAGAGAGCGGCGAATGGCGCCGCACACAAACAAATATGCGATCCGCATAAGGATTCACATCAAGAGGATGGCCCAGTTAGGTCCATCTATGGGCCAAGAAAGCAGGCTCATCAAAGCAATGCAATACGCCAAAATTCCGAAGATCACGGCACACCAAAATATAGGGGCGCCGCACGCCCCCTATGTTTCACCGATGTGGTGCTGGATCATGAATTTCCAGCGGGATTCAAACCCGTAAACATAGAGGCATACGATGGAACAACGGACCCTGGAGTCTGGATCGAGGATTACATCCTCCACATACACATGGCTAGAGGAGACGATCTCCGCGCCATAAAATACTTACCCCTTAAACTCAAAGGGCCAGCTCGGCATTGTCTTAAAAGCCTCCCCGAAGATACCATTGGAAGCTGGGGAGAGCTCGAGGATGCATTTCGGGCAAATTTTCAGGGGACTTATGTCCGCCCTCCGGATGCAGACGATCTAAGTCACATAACTCAACAGCCCGGAGAGTCAGCCCGGAAATTCTGGAATAGGTTCCTTACTAAAAAGAACCAAATAGTCGACTGTCCGGACACCGAAGCCTTAGCAGCTTTCAAACACAACGTCCGAGACGAATGGCTCGCCAGACACCTCGGCCAAGAAAAGCCAAGAACAATGACCGCATTAACAAGCCTCATGACCCGCTTTTGCGCGGGAGAGGACAGCTGGCTGGCTAGATGAAGCACCAGCGACCCGGTACATCCGAAATCAATGATGGAAATGGGAAATCACGACGCAGAAAATATCAGCGCCGGAATAAGGAAAATGGCCCAAATAGTACGGCGGTCAACGCAGGATTCAAAAGCTCTCGGCCGAACAACAAAACACTGCCCCTAAAGGATAACAGTGACGAGCTATCCAAAGTAAACAAGATTCTGGATAGACTGTGTCAAATACATGGTACCTTCGGGAAGCCTGCAAACCATACCCACAGAGATTGTTGGGTCTTCAAACAGTCCGGCAGACTGAACACCGAACACAAGGGGCTCGACACACCAAGTAAAGATGACGACGAGCACCACAAGCAGAATCCCGGAAAACAAAAAACTTTCCCATAGGAGGTTAAAACAGTAAACTCACTTCACGTGATCAAAAGGAAAAACAAAGCGGCGCCCCTAAAAAGCGCGCGCTGCTGGTTGTCAAAACCAATCACCTTCGACCATCAGGACTATTCCGATAATATCCGGAGCGCAGGATGGACTGCCTTGATATTGGATCCTATAATCGACGGATTCCAATTTACACATGTCCTCATGGATGGCGGCGATGACATAAACCTGATATATCAGGACACAATCCGCAGGATGGGGATAAACCCAACTAAAATTCGCCGTAGCAACACCTCCTTTAAAGGAGTACTGCCCGCCCATCGCCCTCTGCACGGGCTCCATACTGCTAGAAGTTGTGTTTGGTTCATCCGACAACTTCCGTCGCGAAGGTTACTCTTCCATGTCGCCCGTTTAAAAGTAGCCATCAAGCACTATTGGGGACTTGAAGCTTTCGCCCGCTTCAACGCAATACCGCATTATGCATATCTAACACTTAAAATGCCGGTCCACGCGGCATCATCTCGTTAAAAGGAAGTATTAAGTGTTACTCGAGCACGGAGAGCGGAGACTGCCTTGACAGCCCCACAGCTATCCGGCTCTGCTAGGCAAAGAACCTGAATTGGTCATTCAAACCCGGACACGGCTAGGCGAGTCCGGCGCCTACCAATGACATACCCCCATACGAGGGCCGCATGCATATATAACAAGAGACAATAAAGCTCAATTGTTTTCACTTCTTGAACCGTACTCTGTTCATTTAATATTAAGTACATCTTTCATGACGCTCCTTTTCTTTCAAACTAAGTTCCTCTCTTTTACAGATGAACAACGTGCTACACCCGTCGAGGATACGGCTGCGCGGAGACACAGTAGCAGGCGTGCAGCAGAGACCCGTTGCAAGGATTCTTTTCAGATTAAGACCCTGCGTAAACCTTTTTTCACTGTCTCTTGTTGATATACATTCCCCCAATTCCTTAAATATAACTGAGGAGGAGGCTGGTGCTTTGGCATTGGCCGCACCAGAATTTTTGCGCGTACCTGGACACAAAGGGCTTAGGGCCTTATTTTGCCCATTTTCATAAAGACCGAATACCTTAGGGAGTATTCGGCGTCTCGAGTTAGGCCTTATATGCATCAGCTCCGAATCATGTCTTTGGTCAAATGTTGGGTTGCCCGGTTCCTATGTTTTGCTGCCTTACGTTCCGTTTTCACGGCTAACGCGGCACCGGAGAACTCTGCGATTGTGCCCGGTTCGGCCGGGCGAGCACCTCGATGAAAGCCGAAAACTGGCTGTCATGATATAGCGAGACTGGTCAACCACTCGATGACTCACAGGAATGTTTAGAATTCCTCCGAATTAACGAAGGACGGTTTCGGTCAGGCACATCGCACCCAATTCGGGAGAGTGCGGTGCCCCAGGGCTATATAGTAGCCCCACCCTCGAACTCCTATGGCTAAGTGAAAGTGATAAAGCATTATAGTCCGGTTGCCTGGTTTGCTACGCTATCACCTCCTTAACAGGACCAAGACGTTGGATTAAGTGTGAAAAAGCGCCTTTTTTGCAAACACCCCCGCACTATGTGCGTGGGGGCTGAAGCCAAGGACTGCCATCTTTCAGGTTATATACACATATACATAAACGGCCGCACAGGGAGTAGTTTACTACTTGAACGCACAAGTATAAAAAGCACTTATATTACATTGAAAACATTGTTTTCACAAATCATACATGTCATTTAAACATAATATCCTTCGAGCACTGCGTCTCTATTAAACGAGCGCCCGGCAGGACTTCTTCAAAGTAGGGCTCGGCAGGTACCCGGCCTCTGTCCGAATCCTGGGATGCAACGTCAGTGGCCTTCATCTCTGCCCAGTATGTCTTGACACGGGCAAGAGCCATCCGCCCTCCCTCAATGCACGCCGATCGCTTCATTGCGTCGATACGCGGCACCGCACCAAGAAACTGCTGCACTAAACCAAAATAGCTCTTCGGCTGGGGTCCGTCCGGCCACAAGTGAGTCAAGACATGCTTCATGGCAAATCCGGACAATCAATTCAGCTCGGCCCATTCGGCCAACCGATCGGTCAGCGGCAGAGGACGCTCCGGACTATGGAATTGCGACCAATATAGCTCTTCCCTTCTGGCCCCGGAAGTGCTCAACCACGTCCACAGTGCTCGCCGCCAAGTCCAGATAAGCATCCTCTGAACTCCACAATTTATCTAACTGAGCATACTTTGGATCTGTATATTTCCTCCGCAGCAGAAACGGTTTTCCAGCCGCAATTGCCCTGGCCTGACTCAGCTCCTCCTTGGCAGCTCTCAAAGCCGATTGGGCATTCTTGGATTCGGCGGCGGCCTTCTTTAGGCCCTCTTGTTCTGCTTGACGCTCTTTTTCAAGAACCTCGCAGCGATCGGTAGCATTCCTTAACTTTTTGGCCATATCGGCCATCTCCTCTTTGCTTCGGCAGTGAGCAGCCCGTTCAGCTTCTAGCTCTTCGGCCGCCTTTAAAGCGGCCGCATTACTACTCCTGGCTTGCTCTTTCGCTCGGGCGAGTTCTACCCGCAGCTCCTCAACGGCAGCGGCACCATCTGCATTAAGCATACAAACAGTAAGACATGGGCGTCAAGCTCCCTTACCAGGTGTCCGCATAGAAGTCGCATACCTTGTGACTCGTCAAACCGTTTATTGACCAGCGCGATGTCCGCATCCGCCTCATCAAGCTGCCGCTTTAGTTCGGCATATTCATCAGTCCGGCTGGCCTCCGGACGCCCCGCCACCTGTTTAGGAGCGGCGATATGTTAAAACTGAGAATTTGATCCTCGGCACGTCGTCAATTTTGACAACATACCGAGTCTCAGGGGCTACTATCTATACATGGCGCATTTTATATGCATAACTGTCAGAAGGTACAATATTTTTTGCGTACCTCAAACCCCGTCAGTAAGCTTCTGACGGCTTCGTGCAATCCGCTCTCTGCGGATGCAACTCTTTCAATCACCGTACCCATTAGAGCACGGTGATCTTCTGAGATAGCCGCTCGCCCGAGCAGATCCTTCAGCTCCTCCGACCGCACACCACTTGGCGCCGGACCTTCCGCCCCCGCCGGACTTGGGGGAACCCTCGCGCGACACCTCCGGTCGTCCGCTTCACATGAGGGTGCGACAGGTGGAGGCGTTTCGCTCTCCATCATCTCCGGAAGAAGATTCCCCGAAGACGAGCTCTGCTGAGAAGGGCTGAGGTCCGAGCTACAAGGTACAATTTCGGTTATCTTCATAAATAAATACAGGGATGTTCCTTATTTACAAGACCCCTTCTTTCTACTTACGGCTCGCTGGAGGGCTGATCCCCTTGGGAAAATAATGCGGCTGGGTTACTTCCCAGCGCCGGACTCTCTGCCGAAGATTCCCTTCCTTTCTTTGAGGCCTTGACCTCCGGATCTTCTGAAGCGGTCCTCTTCTCTCCTCGGAAGGTGGGACTCTTAATCCCTCCTTCCTTGATAGCCTCCTTCGCAGAGGCAGTTGCTCCCCCGCTCCTCCCTTCGCCTTCTTCAAAAGGCGCGACCTTCAACATCTTGGTCAACATGGGATCCGGCGTGGTCTCTGGGAGGGGAGCCGGACACCTTATCAACTTTGCCTTGGCTATCCACTCATGTTCAAGAAACGGCTCCTTTAAAGGGCATATATATAAAATAAATGAATGAACAGCTTGTCCGGTTACACGACTACTTACTTGAATATCTGGGCAATTGCAGCTTAGTCCTGCGTCCTCGGTCAAGTCCGGACACTTCTCTTGTGATCCAAAGAACAGTTTATACATCTCCACGGGCGTCGTGCCCATAAAATTTTGGAGAGCTCGTGGTCCCTCCGGATTGAATTCCCACAGGCGGAGGGGGCGGCGTTTGCAGGCTGAAGGCGCGGATCACCATAACCTGCGCCACTGCAACCAGATTGATCCCTCTTTCTGGAGATCTCGAATCGGCGCTGCAGCGGGGAACATCCTTGGATGGCCCCAGTCGAGCCTTGTTGACCCATGGCGCCAGCCGCTGTGGTGGACTGGCGGAAGGCAGGGGCGCCGCCCATTTGGTGCCCCAGGAGCGGTGATATAAAACCACTCCCGTTGCCACAAACCAAGCTCCTCTTGAAAAGAGCCCTCGGGCCCTGAGCATCAGCACATTTGCTTATGACCACCCCTCCGCACTCGCTTGCTGCCCCTTGATCGTCTTTGGCTCCACCTTGAAGGTTTTGAGCCACAATCCAAAGTGGGGGTAATATGGAGGAAGGCCTCACATACAACAATGAATGACGAGATATGGAGGATGGACTCGGATTCAAGTCATGGAAATCAAGCCCATAATAAAACATGAGCCCCGCACAAAGGGGTCCGTCGGAAGCCTAAACCCGAAGGAAGTGGGACACGAACACCACGTTCTCGCCGGGCTCGGGAGTGGGAGTGACCTGCCTGGAGCATGCAGCCTATGCGAGATCTCGCGGTCGGATACTGGCGTCTCGCAGCTTTAGCACATCTTCTTCGTGATGGAGGAAGACATCCATCGGCCGTGCTGGTCGGAGCGGACATCGTCGAAAGTCGAAGCGCTGAATCTGAAGCTTTGGTTGTTGGAACTCGAAGCGCGAGGCGAACTTCGATGGAGGGTGTAAAAGAAGAAGGCCTTGGTCTCACTATAAAGAGGTTGAATACCAAGAGCCCACCCGTGGTCGATTAGGACTCGCCTTTGATAGAGAAGGCAGGCCAGCGAGCACGGTTGGGTTACCCGTCCGTATTGATGAGAATCCCGGAATAAGGGGCACGATCTACGCTTTGATAAGGCGTGCCAAGGAAACGCCTCGCTAAACACGCTGAGGTGGAACAATAAAAAAGCGATTCATATAAAGGCCTGGCCGTGGTGTGATGTCACGCCGCGGAATCGTCAGCAGATCTGTGCAAAATTATTCTCTCCACGGTGTTATGTGGAACTTGTTTTGCAGAGCGGACACTATCTTGGTGTTCACAATCTTCTATAAATTATTGGAGGAAGAACCCGCCTTGCAATGCGAAGACAATATGCGCGCCGGACTCGTCGTCATTGAAGCCTGGTTCGAGGGGCTCTTGAGGAGTTCGGACTAGGGGTGTCCGGATAACGAACTATTATCATCGGCGGACTCCAAGACTATGAAGATACAAGATTGAAGACTTCGTCCGTGTCCGAATGGGACTTTCCTTGGCGTGGAAGGCAAGCTTGGCGTCTGGATATGTAGATCTCCTACCTTTGTAACCGACTCTGTGTAACCCTAACCCTATCCGGTGTCTATATAAACCGGAGGGTTTTAGTCCGTAGGACGGACAACAATCATACCATAGGCTAGCTTCTAGGGTTTAGCCTCTTTGATCTCGTGGTAGATCTACTGTTGTAACACACATCATCAATATTAATCAAGCAGGACGTAGGGTTTTACCTCCATCAAGAGGGCCCGAACCTGGGTAAAACATCATGTCCCTTGTCTCCTGTTACCATCCGCCTAGACGCACAGTTCGGGACCCCCTACCCGAGATCCGCCGGTTTTGACACCGACAACCGGCGATGGTGGCAATGACTCCATGTCGGAGCGAATGCTCCGTTATTATATCGATCTGACGGACGAAATCTTTGTCCGCCACAGCGGCCTCCAAGAGGAGGCGGGGCCGCTGCTGCGGCATATGCTCCTACTCGTCACCAGAGGAGATGACTATCTCCTCCTCGGCGGAGTAGCCGGCCGGCGACGGCGAGGTCAGGGTCATTGCAGGCCCATTCTGGCGGCACGTCCGACTTGACGAACTCACAGCGGCGACCGTGTTGGAAATATGCCCTAGAGGCAATAATAAATTAGTTATTATTATATTTCCTTGTTCATGATAATCGTTTATTATCCATGCTATAATTGTATTGATAGGAAACTCAAATACAAGTGTGGGTACATAGACAACACCATGTCCCTAGTAAGCCTCTAGTGGACTAGCTCGTTGATCAACAGATGGTTACGGTTTCCTGACCATGGACATTGGATGTCGTTGATAGCGGGATCCAATCATTAGGAGAATGATGTGATGGACAAGACCCAATCCTAAGCCTAGCACAAAGATCGTAGTTCATATGCTAAAGCTTTTCTAATGTCAAGTATCATTTCCTTAGACCATGAGATTGTGCAACTCCCGGATACCGTAGGAATGCTTTGGGTGTACCAAGCGTCCTGGCGTAATCTGGGTGGTTATAAAGGTGCACTACAGGTATCTCAAGCGATGTATCATTGGGTTGGCATGAATCGAGACTGGGATTTGTCACTCTGTGTAAACGGAGAGGTATCTCTGGGCCCACTCGGTAGGACATCATCATAATGTGCACAATGTGACCAAGGGGTTGATAACGGGATGATATGTTATGGAACGAGTAAAGAGACTTGCCGGTAACGAGATTGAACAAGGTATCGGGATACCGACGATCGATTCTCGGGCAAGCATAATACTGTTGGAAATATGCCCTAGAGGCAATAATAAAAGCATTATTATTATATTTCCTTGTTCATGATAATTGTCTTTTATTCATGCTATAACTGTATTATCCGGAAATCGTAATACACGTGTGAATACATAGACAACAATACGTCCTAGTAAGCCTCTAGTTGACTAGCTCGTTGGTCAACAGATAGTCATGGTTTCGACTATGGACATCGATGTCATTGATAACGGGATCACGTCACTAGGAGAATGGCGTGATGGACAAGACCCAATCCTAAGCATAGCACAAGATCGTGTAGTTTGTTTTGCTAGAGCTTTCTCAATGTCAAGTATCTATTCCTTAGACCATGAGATCGTGTAACTCCCGGATACCGTAGGAGTGCTTTGGGTGTACCAAGCGTCCTGGCGTAACTAGGTGACTATAAAGGTGCATTACAGGTATCTCCGAAAGTGTCATTGGGTTGACACGGATCGAGACATGGATTTGTCACTCGTATTACGGAGAGGTATCACTTGGGCCCTTTCGGTAGTGCATCAAAATAATGAGCTCAAAGTGACCAAGTGTCTAGTCACGGGATCATGCATTACGATGCGAGTAAAGTGACTTGCGTAACGAGACTGAGCGAGGTATTGGGATACCGGCGATCGAGTCTCGGGCAAGTAACATACCGTCGACAAAGGGAATAGTATACGGGTTGCTTGAATCCTCGACATCGTGGTTCATCCGATGACATCATCGAGGAGCATGTGGGAGCCAACATGGGTATCCAGATCCGCTGTTGGTTATTGACCGAGGCGTCTCGGTCATATCGCATGTCTCCGAACCGTAGGGTCTACACACTTAAGGTTCGGTGGCGCTAGGGTTATTAGGAAGACTTGTATGTGATTACGAATGTTGTTGAGTCCGGATGAGATCCGGACGTCACGAGGATTTCGGAAGGGTGCGAAGGTAAAGATTTATATATGGGAAGTTGTCAAATGGACACGGAAAGTTTTGGGGCGTGCGGTATTGTCTGGGGCCACGGAAGGGTTCGGAGGTCCACCGGGAGAGCCACCCCTCCGGGGCCCTGGGCTGCGTGGGGGAAGGAGCCAGCCCCTGGTGGGCTGGGCGCACCCCCCCCCCTTGGGCCCTTGCGCCTAGGGTTGGGGGGGAACCCTAGAGGGTGCGCCCCCCTTGCTTGGGGGGCAAGCCCCCCTCCCCTTGGCCGCCGCCCCCCTTTAGATGCCATCTAGAGGGGCCGGCCCCCTTCTCCCTTCCCCCTATAAATAGAGGGGCAAGGGGAGGGCTGCAACACACAAGTCAAGGCGCAGCCCCTCCCCTCCCCAACACCTCTCCTCCTCCATACGTGCTTGGCGAAGCCCTGTCGAAGTACTGCTGCACCAACTACACCACGCCGTCGTGCTGTCGTTGGAGCTGTCTTCCTCAACCTCTCCTTCCTCCTTGCTGGATCAAGACGGAGGAGACGTCGTCCGTACCGTACGTGTGTTGAACGCGGAGGTGTTGTCCGTTCAGCACTTGGTCATCGGTGATCCGAATCACGGCGAGTCGACTCCTCATCACCATCCTTGAGCGCTTCCGCACTTGATCTACAAGTGGTATGTAGATGCAAACTCACTCCCTTGACTCATTGCTTAGATGAACTCATAGATGGATCTTGGTGAAACCGTAGGAAAAATTTAATTTTCTGCAAGCGTTCCCCAACAGTGGCATCATGAGCTAGGTCTATCGTAGTTCTCTATTGCACGAGTAGAACACAATTTGGTTGTGGGCGTAGATCTTTTCAACTTGCTTGCCGCTACTAGTCTTATCTTGCTTCCGCGGTATTGTGGGATGAAGCGGCCGGACCAACCTTACACGTGCGCTTACGTGAGACCGGTTCCACCGACTAACATGCACTAGTTGCATAAGGTGGCTGGCGGTGTCTGTCTCTCCCACTTTAGTTGGGCGGATTCGATGAAAAGGGTCCTTATGAAGGGTAAATAGAAGTTGACAAGATCACGTTGTGGTTATTCGTAGGTAAGAAAACTTTCTTGCTAGAACCCAATTGCAGCCACGTAAAAGATGCAACAACAATTAGAAGACGTCTAACTTGTTTTTGCAGCAATTTTCATGTGATGTGATATGGCCAAGTTGTGATGAATGATGAATGACATATTGTGATGTATGAGATCATGTTCTTGTAATAGGAATCACGACTTGCATGTCGATGAGTATGACAACGGCAGGAGCCATAGGAGTTGTCTTTATTTTTGTATGACCTGCGTGTCATTGAAGAGCGCCATGTAAATTACTTTACTTTATTGCTAAACCGTTAGCCATAGAAGTAGAAGTAGTCGTTGGCGTGACAACTTCATGAAGACACGATGATGGAGATCATGATGATGGAGATCATGGTGTCATGCCGGTAACAAGATGATCATGGAACCCCGAAGATGGAGATCAATGGAGTTTTATGATATTGGCCATATCATGTCATTACTATATAATTGCATGTGATGTTTATTATGTTTATGCATCTTGTTTACTTAGAACGCGGTAGTAAATAAGATGATCCTTACAACAATTTCAAGAAGTGTTCTCCCTAAGCGTGCACCGTTGCTAAAGTTTGTCGTTTCAAGCACCACGTGATGATCGGTGTGATAGATCCTTACGTTCACATACAACGGGTGTAAGACAGTTTTACACATGCAAAACACTTAGGGTTAACAGCGAGCCTAGCATGTACAGACATGGCCTCGGAACACGGAGACCGAAAGGTCGAACACGAGTCGTATGGAAGATACGATCAACATGAGAATGTTCACCGACGATGACTAGTCCGTATCACGTGATGATCGGACACGGCCTAGTCGACTCGGATCGTGTAACACTTAGATGACTAGAGGGATGTCTAATCTGAGTGGGAGTTCATTTAAATAATTTGATTAGATGAACTTAGTCTAAAACTTTTGCATAATATGTCTTGTAGATCAAATGGCCAACGCTCATGTCAACATGAACTTCAACGCGTTCCTAGAGAAAACCAAGCTGAAAGATGATGGCAGCAACTATACAGACTGGGTCCGGAACCTTAGGATCATCCTTATAGCTGCCAAGAAAGCATATGTCCTTGAAGCACCGCTAGGTGACCCACCAGCTCTCCCAGCACTGCAAGACGATTTGAACGTTTGGCAGACATGTACTGATGATTACTCCCTCGTTCAGTGCGGCATGCTTTCCAGCTTAGAACCGGGGCTCCAAAAGCGTTTTGAGCATCACGGAGCATATGAGATGTTCGAAGAGCTGAAACTAGTTTTCCAAGCTCACGCCCGGGTCGAGAAATATGACGTCTCCGACAAGTTCTATAGTTGTAAGATGGAGGAAAATAGTTACATCGGTGAGCACATACTCAAAATGTCCAGGTTGCACAACCGCATGACCCAGCTGAATATTAACCTCCCGATGAGGCTGTCATTGACAGAATCCTTGATCGCTCCCACCAAGCTACAAGAGCTTTGTGGTGAACTACAATATGCAGGGGATGGAGAAGACCATTCTGAAGTATTTTCAATGCTGAAGTCAGCAGAGGTTGAGATCAAGAAAGAACATCAAGTGTTGATGGTCAATAAGACCACTAAGTTCAAGAAGGGCAAGGGTAAGAAGAACTTCAAGAAGGACGGCAAAGATGTTGCGCGCCCGTAAGCCAGATTGCGGGAAGAAGTCAAAGAATGGACCCAAGCCCGAGACTGAGTGCTTTTATTGCAAGGGGAAGGGTCACTGGAAGCGGAACTGCCCCAAATACTTAGCGGATAAGAAGGCCGGCAACACCAAAGGTATATTTGATATACATGTAATTGATGTGTACCTTACCAGTACTCGTAGTAACTCCTGGGTATTTGATACCGGTGTCGTTGCTCATATTTATAACTCATAGCAGGAGCTGCGGAATAAGCGGAGACTGGCGAAGGACGAGGTGACGATGCGCGTCGGGAATGGTTCCAAGGTCGATGTGATCGCCGTCGGCACGCTACCTCTACATTTACCTACGGGATTAGTTATAAACCTTAATAATTGTTATTTGGTGCCAAGTTTGAGCATGAACATTGTATCTGGATCTCGTTTGATACGAGATGGCTACTCATTTAAATCCGAGAATAATGGTTGTTCTATTTATATGAGAGAAATGTTTTATGGTCATGCTCCGATGGTCAATGGTTTATTCTTAATGAATCTCGAACGTAATGTTACACATGTTCATAGTGTGAATACCAAAAGATGTAAAGTTGATAACGATAGTCCCACATACTTGTGGCACTGCCGCCTTGGTCACATTGGTGTCAAGCGCATGAAGAAGCTCCATGCTGATGGACTTTTGGAGTCTCTAGATTATGAATCATTTGACACATGCGAACCATGCCTCATGGGCAAGATGACCAAGACTCCGTTCACCGGAACAATGGAGCGAGGAACCAACTTATTGGAAATCATACATACCGATGTGTGCGGTCCAATGAGTGTTGAGGCTCGCGGAGGATGTCGTTATGTTCTCACTCTCACAGATGACTTGAGTAGATATGGGTATGTCTACTTGATGAAACACAAGTCTGAGACCTTAGAAAAGTTCAAGGAATTTCAGAATGAAGTAGAGAATCAACGTGACCGAAAGATAAAATTCTTACGATCAGATCGTGGAGGAGAATATTTAAGTCACGAATTTGGTACACACTTAAGAAAATGTGGAATCGTTTCACAACTCACGCCGCCTGGAACACCTCAGCGTAACGGTGTGTCCAAACGTCGTAATCGCACTCTATTGGATATGGTGCGGTCTATGATGTCTCTTACCGATTTACCGCTATCATTTTGGGGATACGCTTTAGAGACAACCACATTCACTTTAAATAGGGCACCGTCTAAGTCCGTTGAGACGACACCGTATGAATTATGGTTTGGGAAGAAACCTAAGCTGTCATTTCTAAAAGTTTGGGGATGCGATGCTTATGTCAAGAAACTTCAACCTGAAAAGCTCAAACCCAAGTCGTAAAAATGCGTCTTCATAGGATACCCTAAAGAAACCATTGGGTATACCTTCTACTTAAGATCCGAGGGCAAGATCTTTGTTGCCAAGAATGGATCCTTTCTGGAAAAGGAGTTTCTCTCGAAAGGAGTAAGTGGGAGGAAAGTAGAACTCGATGAAGTACTACCTCTTGAACCGGAAAGTAGTGCAGCTCAGGAAAATGTTCCTGTGATGCCTACACCAACTGAAGAGGAAATTAATGATGATGATCAAGGTACTTCGGATCAAGTTGCTACTGAACTTCGTAGGTCCACAAGGACACGTTCCGCACTAGAGTGGTACGGCAATCCTGTCCTGGAAATCATGTTGTTAGACAACGGTGAACCTTCGAACTATGAAGAAGCGATGGAGGGCCCCGATTCCAACAAATGGCTAGAAGCCATGAAATCCGAGATAGAATCCATGTATGAAAACAAAGTATGGACTTTGACTGACTTGCCCGATGATCGGCGATCGATAGAAAACAAATGGATCTTTAAGAAGAAGACTGACGCGGATGGTAATGTCACCATCTATAAAGCTCGACTTGTCGCTAAGGGTTATCGGCAAGTTCAAGGGATTGACTACGATGAGACTTTCTCTCCCGTAGCGAAGCTTAAGTCCGTCCGAATCATGTTAGCAATTGCCGCATACTATGATTATGAGATATGGCAAATGGACGTTAAAACAGCGTTCCTTAATGGTTATCTTAAGGAAGAGTTGTATATGATGCAGCCGGAAGGTTTTGTCGATCCTAAGAATGCTGACAAAGTATGCAAGCTCCAGCGATCCATTTATGGGCTGGTGCAAGCATCTCGGAGTTGGAACATTCGCTTTGATGAGATGATCAAAGCGTTTGGGTTTATGCAGACTTATGGAGAAGCCTGCGTTTACAAGAAAGTGAGTGGGAGCTCTGTAGCATTTCTCATATTATATGTAGATGACATACTTTTGATGGGAAATGATATAGAATTCTTGGACAGCATTAAGGCCTACTTGAATAAGTGTTTTCAATGAAGGACCTTGGAGAAGCTGCTTATATATTAGGCATCAAGATCTATAGAGATAGATCGAGGCGCCTCATAGGTCTTTCACAAAGCACATACCTTGATAAGATTTTGAAGAAGTTCAAAATGGATCAGTCCAAGAAGGGTTCTTGCTGTATTGCAAGGTGTGAGATTGAGCTCAGCTCAATGCCCGACCACGGCAAAAGATAAAGAAGAGATGAGTGTCATCCCTATGATTCAGCCATAGGGTCTATTATGTATGCCATGCTGTGTACGACCTGATGTAAACCTTGCCGTAAGTTTGGTAGGAAGGTACCAAAGTAATCCCGCAAGGAACACTTTGGACAACGGTCAAGAATATCCTAAAGTACCGAAAAGGACGAAGGACATGTTTTCGTTTATGGAGGTGAGGAAGAGCTCGTCAGAAGGGTTACGTCGACGCTTAGCTTCGACACAGATCTGGATGACTCTAAGTCACAAACCGGATACGTGTATATGTTGAATGGTGGAGCGAAGCTGGTGCAGCTGCAAGCGAGAGCGTCGTGGCGGGATCTATATGTGAAGCGGAGTACATGGCAGCCTCGGAGGCAGCGATGAAGCAATTTGGATGAAGGAGTTCATCACCGACCTAGGAGTCATACCCAATGCGTCGAGGCCGATCAAACTCTTACGTGACAACTTTGGAGCTATTGCACTTGCCAAGGAGCCCAGGTTTCACAAGAAGACCAGGCACATCAAGCGTCGCTTCAACCCCATCCGTGAAAATGTTCAGGATGGAGACATAGAAATTTGTAAAGTGCATACGGATCTGAATGTCGCAGATCCGTTGACTAAACCTCTTCCGCGGGCAAAACATGATCAACACCAGAACTCTATGGGTGTTCGATTCATCACAATGTAACTAGATTATTGACTCTAGTGCAAGTGGGAGACTGTTGGAAATATGCCCTAGAGGCAATAATAAAAGCATTATTATTATATTTCCTTGTTCATGATAATTGTCTTTTATTCATGCTATAACTGTATTATCCGGAAATCGTAATACACGTGTGAATACATAGACAACAATACGTCCCTAGTAAGCCTCTAGTTGACTAGCTCGTTGGTCAACAGATAGTCATGGTTTCCTGACTATGGACATCAGATGTCATTGACAACGGGATCACGTCATTAGGAGAATGACGTGATGGACAAGACCCAATCCTAAGCATAGCACAAGATCGTGTAGTTCGTTTTGCTAGAGCTTTCTCAATGTCAAGTATCTATTCCTTAGACCATGAGATCGTGTAACTCCCGGATACCGTAGGAGTGCTTTGGGTGTACCAAACGTCACAACGTAACTGGGTGACTATAAAGGTGCATTACAGGTATCTCCGAAAGTGTCATTGGGTTGACACGGATCGAGGCAGGATTTGTCTCCGTATTACGGAGAGGTATCACTGGGCCCACTCGGTAGTGCATCATCATAATGAGCTCAAAGTGACCAAGTGTCCGGTCACGGGATCATGCATTACTGATGCGAGTAAAGTGACTTGCCGTAACGAGACTGAAGCGAGGTATTGGGATACCGACGATCGAGTCTCGGGCAAGTAACATACCCGTCGACAAAGGGAATAGTATACGGGTTGCTGAATCCTCGACATCATGGTTCATCCGATGACATCATCGAGGAGCATGTGGGAGCCAACATGGGTATCCAGATCCGCTGTTGGTTATTGACCGAGAGCGTCTCGGTCATATCGCATGTCTCCGAACCCGTAGGGTCTACACACTTAAGGTTCGGTGACGCTAGGGTTATTAGGAAGACTTGTATGTGATTAACGAATGTTGTTCGGAGTCCCGGATGAGATCCCGGACGTCATGAGGATTTCCGGAAGGGTCCGGAGGTAAAGATTTATATATGGGAAGTTGTCAAACGGACACCGGAAAGTTTCGGGGGCGTACCGGTATTGTACCGGGGCCACCGGAAGGGTTCTGGAGGTCCACCGGGAGGGGCCACCCCTCCCGGGGGGCCACTTGGGCTGCGTGGGGGAAGGAGCCAGCCCCTGGTGGGCTGGGCGCACCCCCCTTGGGCCCTTGCGCCTAGGGTTGGGGGCGAACCCAGAGGCGCCCCTTGCTTGGGGGCAAGCCCTCCCTTGCCGTCCCCCTCTAGATGCCATCTAGAGGGGCCGCCCCTCTCCCTTCCCCTATAAATAGAGGGGCAAGGGAGGGCTGCAACACACAAGTCAAGGCGCAGCCCTCCCTCCCAACACCTCCTCCTCCTCCGTGCGTGCTTGGCGAAGCCACCGTGAGTCTTGCTGCACCAACCACGCACGCCGTCGTGCTGCCGTTGGAGCTGTCTTCCTCAACCTCTCCTTCCTCCTTGCTGGATCAAGACGGAGGAGACATCGTCCTGCACTGCACGTGTGTTGAACGCGGAGGTGCTGTCCGTTCAGCACTTGGTCATCGGTGATCCGAATCACGGCGAGTCGACTCCTCATCACCATCCCCTTGAACGCTTCCGCACTCGATCTACAAGTGGTATGTAGATGCAAACTCACTCCCTTGACTCGTTGCTTAGATGAACTCATAGATGGATCTTGGTGAAACCGTAGGAAAATTTTTAATTTTCTGCAACGTTCCCCAACAAATACCGCTAGACAAAGGGAATTGAATACGGGATTGATTGAATCCTCGACATCGTGGTTCATCCGATGAGATCATCGTGGAACATGTGGGAGCCAACATGGGTATCCAGATCCCGCTGTTGGTTATTGACCAGAGAACGTCTCGGTCATGTTCAGATGGTTCCCGAACCCGTAGGGTCTACACACTTAAGGTTCGGTGACGCTAGGGTTATAGGGAATATATATCGTGGTTATCGAATGTTGTTCGAGTCCGGATGAGATCCCGGACGTCACGAGGAGTTCCGGAATGGTCCGGAGGTAAAGATTGATATATTGGACGAAGGGTTTTGGAGTCCGGAAGTGTTCGGAGGTACCGGGTGATGACCAGCATGACGAAAGGTGTTTGGGAGCCCCGGCAAGTGTTGGGGGCTTCATGGGCCAAGGAAGGGGAAAACCAGCCCACTAAGGGGCTGTGCGCCTCACCTATTCCCACGTGACCAGGGGTTTGGGCGCCCCATCTAGGGTTCCCACCTCCGGCTTGGGGGCCAAGTCACCCAAGGGGAGATCCCATCTGCCTGCCGCCGCCCCTAGGGGAAACCCTAGGCGCCCCCTCCCTTTCCCCTATATATAGTGGAGGTTTTGGGGCTGCCTAACACACGAGAACATCTTCCTCTTGGCGCAGCCCTACCTCTCTTCCTCCTCCTCTCCCTTGGTGCTTGGCGGAAGCCTGCAGGATTGCCACGCTCCTCCACCACCACCACGCCGTTGTGCTGCTGCTGGATGGAGTCTTCCTCAACCTCTCCTCTCTCCTTGCTGGATCAAGGCGTGGGAGACGCCACCGGCTGTACGTGTGTTGAACGCGGAGGTGCCGTCCGCTCGCACTAGGATCTCCGGTGATTTGGATCACGACAATCTGACTCCTTCAACGCCGTTCTCTTGAACGCTTCCGCTTAGCGATCTACAAGGGTATGTAGATGCACTCTCCTTCCCTCGCTGCTGGTTTCTCCATAGATAGATCTTGGTGACACGTAGGAAAATTTTGAATTTCTGCTACGTTCCCCAACAGTGGCATCATGAGCAAGGTCTATTGCGTAGATTCTTTGCACGAGTAAAACACAAAGTAGTTGTGGGCGTTGATTTTGTTCAATATGCTTACCGTTACTAGTCCAATCTTGTTTCGACGGTATTGTGGGATGAAGCGGCCCGGACCGACCTTACACATACACTTACGTGAGACAGGTTCCACTGACTGACATGCACTTGGTGCATAAGGTGGCTAGCGGGTGCCAGTCTCTGCCACTTTAGTCGGAACGGATTCGATGAAAAGGGTCCTTATGAAGGGTAAATAGCAATTGCCATATCACGTTGTGGTTTTGCGAGGTAAGAAACGTTCTTGCTAGAAAACCATAGCAGCCACAGAAACATGCAACAACAATTAGAGGACGCCTAACTTGTTTTTGCAGGGTATGCTATGTGATGTGATATGGCCAAGAAGAATGTGATGAATTATATGTGATGTATGAGATTGATCATGTTCTTGTAATAGCAATCACGACTTGCATGTCGATGAGTATGACAACGGCAGGAGCCATAGGAGTTGTCTTAATTTATTGTATGACCTGCGTGTCATTGAACAACGCCATGTAATTACTTTACTTTATTGCTAACGGTAGCCATAGTAGTAGAAGTAATAAGTTGGCGAGACAAATTCATGGAGACACGATGGTGGAGATCATGATGATGGAGATCAGGGTGTCATGCGGTGACGATGATGATCATGGAGCCCAAGATGGAGATCAAAGGAGCAAAATGATATTGGCCATATCATGTCACTATTTGATTGCATGTGATGTTTATCATGTTTATGCATCTTATTTGCTTAGAACGACGGTAGTAAATAAGATGATCCTCATTAAAATTTCAAGAAAGTGTTCCCCTAACTGTGCACCGTTGCGGAAGTTAAATGCTTCAAGCACCATGTGATGATCAGGTGTGATAGATTCTTACGTTCACATACAACGGGTGTAAGCCAGATTTACACACGCGAAACACTTAGGTTGACTTGACGAGCCTAGCATGTACAGACATGGCCTCGGAACACAAGAGACCGAAAGGTCAAGCATGAGTCGTATGGTAGATACAATCAACATGAAGATGTTCACCGATGATGACTAGTCTGTCTCACGTGATGATCGGACACGGCCTAGTTGACTCGGATCATGTAATCACTTAGATGACCAGAGGGATGTCTATCTGAGTGGGAGTTCATAAGATGAACTTAATTATCCTGAACATAGTCAAAAGATCTTTGCAAATTATGTCGTAAGCTCGCGCTTTAGTTCCACTGTTTAGATATGTTCCTAGAGAAAATATAGTTGAAAGTTCATAGTAGCAATTATGTGGACAGTAGAAGGCTTATGTCCTTAATGCACCGCTCGGTGTGCTGAACCTCGAACTTCGTCTGTGGATGTTGCGAACATCTGACATACACGTCTTGATAACTACGTGATAGTTCAGTTAAACGGTTTAGAGTTGAGGCACCAAAGACGTTTTTTGAAACGTCGCGGAACATATGAGATGTTTCGAGGGCTGAAATTGGGATTTCAGGCTCGTGCCCACGTAAAGAGGTATAATTCCTCCGATGATTTTCTTAGCCTGCAAACTAAGGGAGAAAAGCTCAATCGTTGAGCTTGTGCACAGATTGTCTGAGTGCAACAATCACTTGAATTGAGTGGGAGTTGATCTTCCAGATGAGATAGTGATGTTTCCCCAAAGACATTGCCACCAAGCTGCTAGAGCTTCGTGATGAACTATAACATATCAGGGATAGGTATGATGATCCTTGAGGTATTCGCGATGTTTGACGCTGCGAAAGTAGAAATCAAGAAGGAGCATCAATTGTTGATGGTTAATGAAACCACTAGTTTCAAGAAGGGCAAGGGCAATAAAAGGGTACTTCATGAAACGGCAAATCAGTTGCTGCTCCAGTGAAGAAACCCAGGGTTGAACCCAAACCCGAGACTAAGTGCTTCTGTAATGAGGGAACGGACACTGAAGCAGTACTACCCTAGATACTTGGTAGATGAGAAGGCTGGCAAGGTCGATAGAAGTATATTGGATATACATTATGTTAATGTGTACTTTACTAGTACTCCTAGTCGCACCAGGGTATTAAATACCGGTTCGGTTGCTAAGTGTTAGTAACTCGAAATAAAGGCTACGGAATAAACGGAGACTAGCTAAAGGTGAGCTGGCGATATGTGTTGGAAGTGTTTCCAAGGTTGATGTGATCAGGCATCGCACGCTCCCTCTACCATCGAGATTGGTGTTAAACCTGAATATTGTTATTTGGTGTTTGTGTTGAGCATAGACATGATTGGATTATGTCTATCGCAGTACGGTTATTCATTTAAGGAGAATAATGGTTACTCTGTTTATTTGAATAATACCTTCAATGGTCTTGCACCTAAAATGAATGGTTTATTGAAATCTCGATCGTAGTGATACACATTTTCATGCCAAAAGATATAAGATAGTAATGATAGTACCACTTACTTGTGGCACTGCCATGTAAGTCATATTGGTGTAAAACGCATGAAGAAGCTCCATGTTGATGGATCTTTGGACTCACTCGTTTTTGAAAAGTTTGAGACATGCGAACCATGTCTATTGGTGTATACGCATGAAGAAACTCCATGCAGATGGATCGTTTGGACTCACTTGATTTTGAATCACTTGAGATATGCAAATCATACCACATGGGCAAGATGACTGAAAAGCCTCGTTTTTCAGTTAGATGGAACAAGATAGCAAGTAACACATTTTTATGTGTGCAGTCCAATGAGTGCTGAGCCATGAAGTGAATATCGTCATGTTCTTAATTCACAGATGATTTGAGTAGATGTTGAGTATATTTACTTGATGAAACACAAGTCTGAATTATTGAATGGTTCAAGTAATTTCAGAGTGAAGTTGAAGATCATCGTGACAAAAGGATAAAATGTCTATGATATGATCATAGAGATGAGTATCTGAGTTACGAGCTTTGGCACACAATTAAGACATTGTGGAAATTGTTTCACAATTAATACACCGAACACCATAGTGTGATGGTGTGTCCGAACATCATAGTTGCACCCTATTGGATATGGTGCGTACCATGATGTCTCTTATCGAATTACCACTATCGTTCATGGGTTAGGCATTAGAGACAACCACACTCACTTTAATAAGGGCACCACGTAATTCCGTTGAGATGACACCATTTGAACTATGGTTTGGAGAAACCTAAGTTGTCGTTTCTTAAAAGTTTGGGGCTGCGACGCTTATGTGAAAGAGTTTCATCGTGATAAGCTCGAACCCAAAACGGATAAATACATCTTCATAGGATACCCAAAATGGTTGGTGTACCTCCTATCTCAGATCCGGAAGCAAAAGTAATTGTTTCTAGAAACGGGTCCTTTCTCGAGGAAAAGTTTCTCTCGAAAGAATTGAGTGGGAGGATGGTGGAGACTTGATGAGGTTATTGAACCGTCACTTCAACAAGTGTGTAGCAGGGCACAGGAAGTTGTTCCTGTGGCGCCTACACCAATTGAAGTAGAAGCTTATGATAGTGATCATGAAATTTTGGATCAAGTCACTACCGTACCTCGTAGGGTGACAAGGATGCGTACTACTTCTGAGTGGTACAGTAATCATGTCTTGAAGGTCATGTTGCTAGACAACAATGAACCTACGAGCTATGAAGAAGCGATGGTGGGCCCGGATTCCGACGAATGGCTCAAGGCCATAAAATCCGAGAGAGGATCCATGTATGAAAACAAAGTGTAGACTTTGGAAGAACTACTTGATGGTCGTAGAGGCTGTTGGGTACAAATGGATTTTGGAAGAAGACGGACAATGATGGTAAAGTGTCACCATTAAGAAAGCTCGACGCGTCGTTAAGATGTTTTCCGACAAGTTCAAGGAGTTGACTGCGATGAGACTTTCTCATTCGTAGCGATGCTAAGAGTCTGTTGGAATTGGATTAGCAGTTACTGCATTATTTATGAAATCTTGCAGATAGGATGTCAAAAAACATTGTTTTCTCGACGATTTTCTTGAGGAAAGGTTGTATGTAATACAACTAGAAGGTTTTGACAAATCCCGAAAAACGCTAACAAGTATGCAAAGCTCCAGCAATCCTTCTAAGGACAGGAGTAAGCATCTCGGAGTTGGAATGTACGCTTTGATGAGATGATCAAAGATTTTGGGTTTATACAAAGTTTATGAGAAACTTGTATTTCCAAAGAAGTGAGTGGGAGCACTATAGAATTTCTGATAAGTATATGTTGTTGACATATTGTTGATCAGAAATGATGTAGAATTTCTGGAAAGCATATAGGGTTATTTGGAAAGTGTTTTTCAATGGAAAACCTGGATTAAGCTACTTGAACGTTGAGCATCAAGATCTATAAGGATAGATCAAAAACGCTTAATAAGTACTTTCAAATGAGCACATACCTTGACATGATCTTGAAGGTGTTCAAGATGGATCAGTCAAAGAAGGAGTTCTTGCCTGAGTTGTAAGGTATGAAGTTAAGAGTTAAAGGTCGACCACGGCAGAAGAGAGAGTAAAGACGAAGGTCGTCCCCTATGTTTCAGACATAGGCTCTATAGTATGCTATGTTGTGTACCGCACCGGAAGTGTGCCTTGCCATGAGTCAGTCAAGGGGTACAAGAATGATCCAGGAACGGATCATTGGACAGCGGTCAAAATTATCCTTAGAGGAATAAGGAAATGTTTCTCGATTATGGAGGTAATAAAGAGTTCGGCGTAAAGGGTTACGTCGATGCAAGCTTTAACACCTATCCGAATGACTCTGAGTAGCAAACCGGATACGTATAGTGGAACAACCATTTGGAATAGCTCCAAGTGGAGCGTGGAAGAAGTATTTACAATATGACCTAGAGATTTGCGAAATACATATGGATCTGAATGTTGCAGACCCGTTGACTAAAACCTCTCTCACAAGCAAAACATGATCAAACCCCAGAACTCATTGAGTCTTAATCATGATGTGAACTAGTTTAGCGACACTAGTAAACTCTTGGGATGTTAGTCACATGATGATGTGACCTGTGAGTGTTAATCACATGGCGATGTGAACTAGGTTATTGACTCTAGTGCAAGTGGGAGACTGTTGGAAATATGCCCTAGAGGCAATAATAAATTAGTTATTATTATATTTCCTTGTTCATGATAATCGTTTATTATCCATGCTATAATTGTATTGATAGGAAACTCAAATACAAGTGTGGGTACATAGACAACACCATGTCCCTAGTAAGCCTCTAGTTGACTAGCTCGTTGATCAACAGATGGTTACGGTTTCCTGACCATGGACATTGGATGTCGTTGATAGCGGGATCACATCATTAGGAGAATGATGTGATGGACAAGACCCAATCCTAAGCCTAGCACAAAGATCGTAGTTCATATGCTAAAGGGACAAATGCATTTTTGCCCCTAGTTGGAACCTACCCACGGGTTTTGCCCTTACTTTTCGACTCTGCTCAGTTTTGCCCTTAGATTTTGCTCCGAGGTCGCCCGAATGCCCTTTGACCGTTTGACCAATACTTTGAAAATTCATAACAAATTGATATTAACTCAGAAAAATGCAAATAAGATATCAAAATGTTCAGATAAACATTACCTTTATGTGTATGTCATTTGCATTCAGGACAAAAGTACCATCTAAACAACCTAAGGTTATTAATGTTATTAACATTATTAAAAATAAAAAGGTATAAACAATAACTTATTCAGAATAAAAATTACACGCAAATGCAGGTGACATTTTTTGAACATCCTGCTATCTTATTTGCATTTTTTCGAGTTCATATCAACTTGTTATGAAGTTTTAAAATAATGGCCAAAGTCGTTTGAGCATTCATGACAAGTTGATACGAACTCAGAAAAATGCAAATAAGATATCAAGATGTTCAGAATATGTCACCTACATTTGCATGTAATTTTTATTCCTGAAAAAAGTATTTCTATAACTTTTTATTTATAGTAATGTTAATAACATAAATAAGCTTAGGTTGTTTAAACGGTACTTTTGTCCTGAATGCAAAAGACATACACATAAAGGTATTGTTTATCTGAACTTTTTGATATCTTATTTGCATTTTTCTGTGTTCAAATCAATTTGTTATGAATTTTCAAAGTATTGGTCGAACGGTCAAAGGGCATTTGGGCGACCTCGGAGGAAAATCTAAGGGTAAAACTGAGCACAGTCGAAAAGTAAGGGCAAAACCCGTGGGTAGGTTCCAACTAGGGGCAAAAATGCAATTCTCCCTATGCTAAAGCTTTTCTAATGTCAAGTATCATTTCCTTAGACCATGAGATTGTGCAACTCCCGGATACCGTAGGAATGCTTTGGGTGTACCAAACGTCACAACGTAATCGGGTGGCTATAAAGGTGCACTACAGGTATCTCCGAAAGTGTCATTGGGTTGGCACGAATCGAGACTGGGATTTGTCACTCCGTGTAAACGGAGAGGTATCTCTGGGCCCACTCGGTAGGACATCATCATAATGTGCACAATGTGACCAAGGGGTTGATCACGGGATGATGTGTTACGGAACGAGTAAAGAGACTTGCCGGTAACGAGATTGAACAAGGTATCGGGATACCGACGATCGAATCTCGGGCAAGTATAATACCGCTAGACAAAGGGAATTGAATACGGGATTGATTGAATCCTCGACATCGTGGTTCATCCGATGAGATCATCGTGGAACATGTGGGAGCCAACATGGGTATGCAGATCCCGCTTTTGGTTATTGACCAAAGAACGTCTCGGTCATGTCTGCATGGTTCCCGAACCCGTAGGGTCTACACACTTAAGGTTCGGTGACGCTAGGGTTATAGGGAATAGATATACGTGGTTACCGAATGTTGTTCGGAGTCCCGGATGAGATCCCGGACGTCACGAGGAGTTCGGAATGGTCCGGAGGTAAAGATTGATATATTGGACGAAGGGTTTTGGAGTCCGGAAGTGTTCCGGAGGTACCGGGTGATGACCAGCATGACCGAAAGGTGTTTCGGGAGCCCCGGCAAGTGTTGGGGGCTTCATGGGCCAAGGGAAAGGGGCAAACCAGCCCACTAAGGGGTTGTGCGCCCCCCTCACCTATTCCCACGTGACCAGGGGGTTTGGGGCGCCCCATCTAGGGTTCCCACCTCCTGGCTTGGGGGCCAAGTCACCCAAGGGGGAGATCCCATCTGCCCTGGCCGCCGCCCCCCCTAGGGGAAACCCTAGGGCGCCTCCCCTCCCCTTTCCCCCTATATATAGTGGAGGTTTTGGGGCTGCCTAACACACGAGAACATCTTCCTCTTGGCGCAGCCCTACCTCTCTTCCTCCTCCTCTCCCGCGGTGCTTGGCGAAGCCCTGCAGGATTGCCACGCTCCTCCACCACCACCACGCCGTTGTGCTGCTGCCGGACGGAGTCTTCCTCAACCTCTCCCTCTCTCCTTGCTGGATCAAGGCGTGGGAGACGTCACCGGGCTGTACGTGTGTTGAACGCGGAGGTGCCGTCCGTTCGGCACTAGGATCTCCGGTGATTTGGATCACGACGAGTACGACTCCTTCAACCCCGTTCTCTTGAACGCTTTCGCTTAGCGATCTACAAGGGTATGTAGATGCACTCTCCTTCCCCTCGTTGCTGGTTTCTCGAAAGATAGATCTTGGTGACACGTAGGAAAATTTTGAATTTCTGCTACGTTCCCCTACAGACCGGCATTGCATCGGTCGTATCTCGCCTGCTGCCTCGCCGCACGCTCCGCCTCGGAAACCATGGCCCAAGAGCTAGAGGCACCGCCATAACCGACTCCTCCGAGGTAGTGGAGGATGCGGCCCCGTGCCTTCGTGATCGCCGGTGATACGTCTTCGTCGTATCTATAATTTTTGATTTTTTTCATGCCAATATTATACAACTTTTACATACTTTTGGCAACAATTTATATGATTTATTGGACTAACTTACTGATCCAGTACCTAGTGCCAGTTCCTGTTTGTTGCATGTTTTTTGTTTCATGAAAAATCCATATCAAACAAAGTCCAAACGCGATAAAAATTTACGGAGAATTATTTTGGAATATCTGTGATTTTTGAGAGTTGGAATCATCAGAAGAGGAGGCCCACAGTGACCACAACCTACCAGGGCGCGCTTGGGGGCCCAGGCGCGCCCAGGTATCTTATGCCCACCTCGTACGTCGGAGCTCTACTTCGGGCGTAAGGAAGCTTATATCCGGAAAAAAGTCGTGTTAAAATTTCTGCGCAATCGGAGTTACGGATCTCCCGGAATATAAGAAACGGTTTTCGGCCAGATCTGGGGAACGCAAAACGGAAGAGAACAGAGAGGGAGATCCAATCTCGCAGGGGCTCCCACCCCTCCACCGCCATGGATGCCATGGACCAGAGGGGGAACTCTCCTCCCATCTAGGGGGGAGGCCAAGGAAGAAGAAGAAGGAGGGGGATTTCTCCCCCTCTCTCCTGGTGGCGCCGGAGTGCCACCGGGGCTAGGATCGTGACAACGATCTACATCAACAATCTTGCTACCATCAACACCAACTTTCTCCCCCTCTATGCAGCGGTGTAACACCCCTTCTCCCCGCTGTAATTTCTACTTAAACATGGTGCTCAAATCCATATATTATTTCCCAATGATATATGGTTATCCTATGATGTTTGAGTAGATTCGTTTTGTCCTGTGGGCTAATCGTGATCTTGGTTGGTATGATTGTATATTTTATTTATGGTGCTATCCTACGGTGCCCTCCGTCTCGCGCAAACATGGGGGATCCCCGCTGTAGGGTGTTGCAATACGTTCATGATTCACTTATGATGGATTGCGAGAGTGATAGAAGCTTAAACCCGAGTAGGTGGTGGGTTGTTGCGTATGGGATAAAGAGGATTAGATACTTAATGCTATGGTTGGATTTTACGAACTTAATGATCTTTAGTAGTTGCGGATGCTTGCTAGGTTCCAATCATAAGTGCATATGATCCAAGCAGAGAAAGTATGTTAGCTCATGCCTCTCCCTCATATAAAATTGCAAGAATGATTACCGGTACTTGTTATCGATTGCCTAGGGACAAATGACTTTCTTGTTGACAAAAGCTATCCACTTTTATTACCTTGCAATTTATTCATAGTTTTATTCTCGCAAAGTACTCATATTTTTATTCTTGCAAATTAGTTTCATACTTGTTCTAGGTAAAGCAAACGTTAAAGTGTGCGTAGAGTTGTATCGGTGGTCGATAGAACTTGAGGGAATATTTGTTCTAACTTTAGCTCCTCATTGGGTTCGACACTCTTATTTATCGAAGAAGGCTACAAACGATCCCCTACACTTGTGGGTTATCAAGACCTTTTTCTGGCGCTGTTGCCGGGGAGCAATAGCGTGGGGTGAATATTCTCGTGTGTGCTTGTTTGATTTATCACTAAGTAGTTTTTATTTTCAGTTCTAAGTTGTTCTCTATCTTTAGTTATGGATATGGAACACGAAATACCAAAAAAAATTAGTTGTACTTGCTACTCATGGAGATGGGGAACCTCCTAAAACCCTCGATGATCGTTATGTGAAAAATATTATGCACTACTTTGATGATCCCGAGAAAAACCCATTCAACTTGATAATGGGAGTAACGTTGGATCAACATGAATACTTTAGGGATTATTGCTTGACACAAAAAGGGAAACTATTATGGGAACAAATTGATATGTTGCATTGGTATGCTTGGAATTTATGCCAGAGATATGATTATACTTGTTGCTCTAGGATGAACGCTCCACACCTTCCCTTTTCATGCAAATTTAATGATAATAAAACCTTGGCTTCTTATGCCAATGGTAGATATGATTATTATGATGTGGAACGAATAGAAGAATTTGTTGCTTTTAAGGGTGTTTATGAAATTGAATCTTTGTTTTTAAAGTATGAAGCTTTTGATGATGTTTATAGGCCTGAAAATTTTGCCATCCTTAAATGTTGCAATGAAAATTATAAATACAATTTTGATATTGATATATTTATTGATAATGTCTTCGCTGTCCAAGAATAGACTAATATTTTGCAGGAGTCTATGGAAGAAGAAATTGATGAAACTGTGAGCTCATTGGATGAAAAAGATGATGAGGAGAGCTAAGAACAAAAGGAGGAAGAGCAGATTAGCTACACGTGCCCACCTTCTAATGAGATTAACTCTTCAACTCATGCATTGTTTAATTTCCCTTCATTCATACCGAAGGATGATTGCCATGATAATTGTTATGATCCCGTTGATTCTTTTGAAATATCCCTCTTTGACAAAATTGATGCTTGCTATGCTTGTGGCCATGATGCCAATATGAATTATGCTTAAGGAGATGAACTTGCTATAGTTCCTTATGTTAAGAATGAAATTGTTGCTATTGCACCCACACATGATAGTCCTACTATCTTTTTGAATTCTCCCAGCTACACTATATCGGAGAAGTTCGCTCTTATTAGGGCTTACATTGATGGGTTGCCTTTTACCGTTGCACATGATGATTTTGATGAATATAATATGCATGTGATTGCTTCTCCTAGTTGCAATTATTATGAGAGAGGAACTACATCTCCATCTCTTTATGTTTCCAACACGACAAAATTGCAAGAAACTGCTTATACTATGTATTGGTGTTTACTTGATGTGCATGAATTGTTCTTTTATGACATGTCGATGCATATAAGAGAGTTAGACTTCGTCATTGCATGATATATGTAGCTTTGTGCTCACTACTAAATGCCAAATCATTTCTAATTAAAATTGGCTTTGATATACCTTGGGATCCGGGTGGATCCATTACTTGAGCACTTTATGCCTAGCTTGATGGCTTTAAAGGAAGCGCTGCTAGGGAGACATCCCGGAAGTTTTAGAGAGTCATGTATTTCTGTTGAGTGCTTTTATAAAGTTTAAAAACAAAAAAAAATACAGAGGGGAACTTAAAACTTCACAAAAAGGAAGGTGAAAGTGAGAGACACGAGCATTGTTGAAGTGGGGGAGCTCCTTGAACTTTGTTCATGCCCATGGAAACTTTGTGAATCTCAATTACAGAAAATTTTCAACAAAAGTAATTATCCCCTTGTACAAATCCTTTGTATTGTAAAATTATTGTGCCAAGGTTTTCCTTTAGGATGATTAGATTGCTCGTTGGTATGTGCGGTGCAGAAACAGAAACTTTGGCTGTAGCGCGTGAATTTTAATTTTTTGCTGGAACGTCAAAAGGTTCTGAAACTTTTTGCACACTATTACTATACAAATTGTTCATTTCTTCCTAATGTTTCAGAATTTTTGGAGTACCAGAAGTATGGTAGATGTTCAGATTGCTACAGAGTGTCCTGTTTAAGACATATTCTGTTATTGATGCATTGTTTTGCTTGTTTTGATGGAACTATCAATTCTATCGGTGGTATAAGCCATGGAAAAGTTATATTACAGTAGCTACAATGCAAAAACAAAATATGAATTGGTTTGTAACAGTACTTAGAGTAGTGATTTGGTTTATTATACTAACGGATCTTACCGAGCTTTCTGTTGAGTTTTGTGTGGATGAAGTGATCAAAGATCGAGGAGGTCTCGATATGAGGAGAAGGAGGAGAGGCAAGAGCTCAAGCTTGGGGATGCCCAAGGCACCCCAAGTAAATATTCAAGGAGACTCAAGCGTCTAAGCTTGGGGATGCCCCGGAAGGCATCCCATCTTTCTTCAACAAGTATCAGTATGTTTTCGTCTTCGTTTCATTCACGTGATATGCGTAAATCTTGGAGCGTCTTTTGCATTTAATTTTCACTTTTCTTTCATGCACCATGCTGGTATGAGATAGTCCATGGTTGATTTATAGAATGCTCATTGCACTTCACTTTTATCTTTTGAGTATGGCTTTATAGAAGGCTTCATTTGCTTCACTTATATCATTTGAAGTTTGGATTGCCTCTTTCTCTTCACATGGAAAACCGTTATTTGTAGAATGATCTTTTGTTTCACTTATATTTATTAGAGAATGGTATTTTTTTAGAAAGAATTAAACTCTATTGCTTCACTTATATCTATTTAGAGAGTCAACAAGAATTGGTCAATTGCATGGTTAGTCATAAAATCCTAATAAAACTTATGGATCACTGAATATGATATGTTTGATTCCTTGCAATAGTTTTGCGATATAGAGATGGTAATATGTGGGAGGTACTAGTAAATGGTTGTGGTTAGTAAGAATATTGGTGTTAAGGTTTGTGATTCCCGAAGCATGCACATATAGTCTCTTGTTATGCTATGAAGTTGGAGCATGATTTATTATTGATTACTTCCTTATGAGTGGCGGTCGGGGACGAGCGATGGTATTTTCCTACCAATCTATCCTCCTAGGGGCATGCCTAGTAGTACTTTGCTTCGAGGGCTAATAAACTTTTGCAATAAGTATATGAGTTCTTTATGACTAATGTGAATCCATGGATTATACGCACTCTTACCTTTTCGCAATTTGCTAGCCTCTACGGTACCGTGCATTGCCCTTTCTCACCTCGAGATGTGGTGCAAACTTCGCAGGTGCATCCAAACCCCGTGATATGATACGCTCTATAACACATAAGCCTCATTATATCTTCCTCAAAACAGCCACCATACCTACCTGTTATGGCCTTTCCATATCCATTTCGAGATATATTGCCATGCAACTTCCACCGCTTCCATTTTGATGACTTGAGCATTCATTGTCATATTGCTCTGCATGATCGTAAGATAGCTAGCATGATATTTCCATGGCTTGTCCATTTTTTTGATATCGTTGTTATGCTAGATCATTGCACATCCTGGTCCACTGCCAGAGGCATTCATATAGAGTCATATTTTGTTATAGGTATCGAGTTGTAATTTTTATTTATTTTGAGTTATAAGTAAATAGAAGTGTGATGATCATCATTATTCATTATTAGAGCATGTCCCAGAGAGGAAAGGATGATGGAGACTATGATTCCCCCACAAGTCGGGATGAGACTCCGGACAATGAGAGAATAAAAAGAAAAAAAGAGAGAAAAAGAAAAAGAAAAAAAGAAAAAAAAAGAAAAAAGAGAGAGAAGGGGCATTGTTACTATCTTTTACCACACGTGTGCTTCAAAGTAGCACCATATTTTATTGGAAATATGCCCTAGAGGCAATAATAAAGTGGTTATTATTATATTTCCTTGTTCATGATAATTGTCTGTTGTCCATGCTATAATTGTATTAACCGGAAACTGTAATACATGTGTGAATACATGGACCGTAATATGTCCCGAGTAAGCCTCTAGTTGACTAGCTCGTTGATCAATAGATGGTTGTGGTTTCCTGACCATGGACATTGGATGTCGTTGATAACGGGATCACATCATTAGGAGAATGACGTGATGGACAAGACCCAATCCTAAGTATAGGACAAGATCGTGTAGTTCGTTCGCTAGAGCTTTTCTAATGTCAAGTATCATTTCCTTAGACCATGAGATTGTGCAACTCCCGGATGCCGTAGGAATGCTTTGGGTGTATCAAACGTCACAACGTAACTGGGTGACTATAAAGGTGCACTACAGGTAGCTCTGAAAGTGTCTGTTGAGTTGGCACGAATCGAGACTGGGATTTGTCACTCCGTATGACGGAGAGGTATCTCTGGGCCCACTCGGTAATGCATCAGCATAATGAGCTCAGTGTGACTAAGGAGTTAGCCATGGGATCATGCATTACAGAACGAGTAAAGAGACTTGCCAGTATCGAGATTGAACGAGGTATGGGGATACCGACGATCGAATCTCAGGCAAGTAACATACCGATGGACAAAGGGGGTTGTATATAGATTGATTGAATCCCCGACATCGTGGTTCATCCGATGAGATCATTGTGGAACATGTGGGAGCCAACATGGGTATCCAGATCCTGCTGTTGGTTATTGGCCGGTGAACGTCTCGGTCATGTCTGCATGGTTCCCGAACCCGTAGGGTCTACACACTTAAGGGCCGGTGACGCTAGATTTGTTATGGGAAATTGTATGTGGTTACCGAAGGTTGTTCGGAGTCCCAGATGAGATCCCGGACGTCACGAGGAGTCCCGGAATGGTCTGGAGTTGAAGATTTATATATTGGAAGTCCAGTTTCAGAAGCCGGATTGGTTTCGGGGGTTATCGGTATTTTACCGGAACCATCGAAAGGTGGAGGTCCACCGGGTGGGGCCACCTGCCCCGGGGGACTTAATGGGATGAATATGGGAGGTAACCAGCCCACTAGTGGGCTGGTGTGCCCCCCACCCCAAGGGCCCAAGGAGCCTAGGGTTTGGAAACCCTAGGGGAGAGGGGCGCCTCCACCTTGCTTGGGGGGCAAGTTTCCCCCTCCTGCCCCCCCCCCCCTCTAGATGGGATCTAGAGGGGCCGGACCCCTCTTCCCTTCCCCCTATAAATAGTGGGGGGTGGTAGGGCAGCCGAACCCCTTCCCTGGCGCAGCCCTCCCCCTCTCCAACACTTTCTCCTCCTCCGTAGTGCTTGGCGAATCCCTATCGGACAACTACAAGCTCCACCACCACGCCGTCGTGCTGCCGGAGCTCTCCCTCAACTTCTCATCTCCCCTTGCTGGATCAAGAAGGAGGAGACGTCCCCGGGGTGTACGTGTGTTGAACGCGGAGGCGCCGTCCGTTCGGCGCTAGATCGGATCTTCCGCTATTTGAATCGTCGCGAGTACCACTCCATCAACCGCGTTCTTGTAACGTTTCCGCTTAGCGATCTTCAAGGGTATGAAGATGCACTCCCTCTCTCTCGTTGCTAGAATCTCCTAGATTGATCTTGGTGACACGTAGGAATTTTTTTGAATTATTACTACGTTCCCCAACAGTGGCATCATGAGCTAGGTCTATGCGTATATTCTATGCACGAGTAGAACACAAGTAGTTGTGGGCGATGATTTGTTCAACGTGCTTACCGTTACTAGTCTTATCTTGATTCGGCGGCATTGTGGGATGAAGCGGCCCGGACCGACCTTACACGTACGCTTATGTGAGACAGGTTCCACCGACTGACATGCACTTGTTGCATAAGGTGGCTAGCGGGTGTCTGTCTCTCTCACTTTAGTCGGATCGGATTCGATGAAGAGGGTCCTTATGAAGGTAAATAGCAATTGGCATATCACCGTTGTGGCTTTTGCGTAGGTAAGATACGTTCTTGCTAGAAACCCATAGCAGCCACGTAAAACATGCAAACAACAATTAGAGGACGTCTAACTTATTTTTGCAGGGTATGCTATGTGATGTGATATGGCCAAAAGGATGTGATGTATGAGATTGATCATGTTCTTGTAATAGGAATCACGACTTGCATGTCGATGAGGATGACAACCGGCAGGAGCCATAGGAGCTGTCTTAATTTATTTTATGACCTGTGAGTCAATATAAACGCCATGTAATTACTTTACTTTATTGCTAACCGTTAGCCATAGTAGTAGAAGTAATAGTTGGAGAGACAACTTCATGAAGACACGATGATGGAGATCATGGTGTCATGCCGGTGACGATGGTGATCATGCCGCGCCTCGAAGATGGAGATCAAAGGCACAAGATGATATTGGCCATATCATGTCAGTTTATGAATTGCATGTGATGTTTATCATGTTTGCATCTTATTTGCTTAGAACGATGGTAGCATAAATAAGATGATCCCTCACAAAATTTCAAGAAAAGTGTTCCCCCTAACTGTGCACCGTCGCGAAGGATCCTTGTTTCGAAGCACCACGTGATGATCGGGTGTGATAGATTCTAACGTTCGCATACAACGGGTGTAAGCCAGATTTACACATGTGAAACACTTAGGTTGACTTGATGAGCCTAGCATGTACAGACATGGCCTCGGAACACAAGAGACCGAAAGGTCGAACATGAGTCGTATAGTAGATGCGATCAACATGGAGATGTTCACCGTTGATGACTAGTCTGTCTCACGTGATGATTGGACACGACCTAGTCAATTCGGATCATGTATCACTTAGATGAATAGAGGGATGTCTATCTAAGTGGGAGTTCATTAAATAACTTGATTAGATGAACTTAATTGTCATGAACATAGTATAAATATCTTTACAATATGTCTTGTAGATCAAATGGCCCACGCTAATGTTGCGCTCAACTTCAACGCGTTCCTAGAGAAAACTAAGCTGGAAGATGATGGCAGGAATACGGATTGGGTCCGTAACTTGATGATCATCCTCATAGCTGCCGAGAAAGCATATGTCCTTGAAGCACCGCTAGGTGAAGCACCCATTTTCCCTGCAACTCAAGACGTTATGAACGCTTGGCAGTCGCGTAGTGATGATTACTCCCTGGTTCAGTGAGGCATGCTTTACAGCTTAGAACCGGGGCTCCAAAAGCGTTTTGAGGAGCACGGAGCATATGAGATGTTCCAAGAGCTGAAAATGGTTTTCCAAGCTCATGCCCGGGTCGAGAGATATGAAGTCTTCAACAAGTTCTACAGTTGTAAGATGGAGGAAAACAGTTCTGTCAGCGAGCATATACTCAAGATGTCTGTGTTGCACAACCGCTTGTCTCAGCTGGGAGTTAATCTTCCAGATGACTCAGTCATTGACAGGATCCTCCAGTCGCTTCCACCGAGCTACAAGAGCTTTGTGATGAACTACAATATGCAAGGGATGGAGAAGTCCATTCCTGAGTTATATTCAGTGCTGAAATCAGCGGAGGTGGAAATCAAAAAGGAACATCAAGTGTTGATGGTGAATAAGACCACTAGTTTCAACAAAGGCAAGGGTAAGAAGAACTTCAATAAGGACGGCAAGGGATTTGCCGGGCCCGGTAAATCAGTTGCCGGGAAGAAGCCAAAGAATGGACCCAAGCCTGAGACTCAGTGCTTTTATTTCAAGGGAAATGGCCACTAGAAACGGAACTGCCCCAAGTACTTAGCGGATAAGAAGGCCGGCAACGCCAAAGGTATATATGATATACATGTTATTGATGTGTACCTTACCAGCACTCGTAGTAGCTCCTAGGTATTTGATACCGGTGCGGTTGCTCATGTTTGTAACTCAAAATAGGAGTTGCGGAATAAGCGGAGACTGGCGAAGGACGAGGTGACGATGCGCGTCGGGAATGGTTCCAAGGTCCATGTGATCACCGTCGGCATGCTACCTCTATATCTACCTTCGGGATTAGTTTCAAACCTAAATAATTGTTATTTAGTGCCAACTTCGAGCATGAACATTGTATTTGTATCTCGTTTAATGCGGGATGGATACTCATTTAAATCCGAGAATAATGGTTGTTCTATTTATATGAGAGATATGTTTTATGGTCATGCCCCGCTGGTCAATGGTTTATTTTTATTGAATCTCGAGCGTGATGTTACACATATTCATAGTGTGAATACCAAAAGATGTAAGGATGATAATGATAGTCCCACATACTTGTGGCACTGCCGCCTTCGTCACGTTGGTGTCAAACGCATGAAGAAACTCCACGCAGATGAACTTTTGGAGTCTCTTGATTATGAATAATTTGACACATGCGAACCATGCCTTATGGGCAAAATGACCAAGACTCCGTTCTCCGGAACAATGGAGCGAGCAACCAACTTGTTGGAAATCATACATACTGATGTGTGCGATCCAATGAGCGTTGAGGCTCGCGGTGGCTATCGTTATGTTCTCACCCTCACTGATGACTTAAGTAGATATGGGTATGTCTACTTAATGAAACACAAGTCTGAGACCTTTGAAAAGTTCAAGGAATTTTAGAGTGAGGTAGAGAATCAACGTGACAGGAAATAAAGTTCTTACGATCAGATCGTGGAGGAGAATATTTGAGTCACGAGTTTTGTACGCACCTAAGGAAATGTAGAATTGTTTCACAACTGACGCCGCCTGGAACACCTCAGTGTAATGGTGTGTCCGAACATCGTAATCGCACTCTATTGGATATGGTGCGATCTATGATGTCCCTTACCGATCTACCGCTGTCATTTTGGGATTATGCTTTACAGATAGCCACATTCATTTTAAATAGGGCACCGTCTAAATCCGTTGAGACGACACCGTATGAATTATGGTTTGGGAAGAAGCCTAAGCTGTCGTTTCTAAAAGTTTGGGGATGTGATGCTTATGTCAAGAAACTTCAACCTGAAAAGCTCGAACCCAAATCAGAAAAATGCGTCTTCATAGGATACCTAAGGAAACTATTGGGTATACCTTCTACCTTAGATCCAAAGGCAAGATCTTTGTTGCCAAGAATGGATCCTTTCTAGAGAAAGAGTTTCTCTCGAAAGAAGTAAGTGGGAGGAAAGTAGAACTTGATGAAGTACTGCCTCTTGAACCGGAGAATAGCGCAGCTCAGGAAGATGTTTCTGTGGTGCCTGCACCGACTAAAGAGGAAGTTAATGATGATGATCATGAAACTTCGGATCAAGTTGCTACTAAACTTCGTAGGTTCACCAGGACACGTTCCGCACCAGAGTGGTACGACAACCCTGTCCTGGAAATCATGTTGTTAGACAATGGTGAACCTTCGAACTATGAAGAAGCGATGGCGGGCCCGGATTCCAACAAATGGCTTGAGGCCATGAAATCCGAGATAGGGTCCATGTATGAAAACAAAGTATGGACTTTGAAAGAATTGTCTGATGATAGGAAAGCCATAGAGAATAAATGCATCCTTAAGAAGAAGACTAACGCGGATGGTAATGTGACAATCTATAAGGCTCGGCTTGTCGCTAAGGGTTATCGACAAGTTCAAGGGATTGACTACGATGAGACCTTCTCACCCGTAGCGAAGCTGAGGTCCGTCCGAATCATGTTAGCAATTGCCGCATTCTACGATTATGAGATATGGCAAATGGACGTCAAAACGGCATTTCCTTAATGGTTTCCTTAAGGAAGAATTGTATATGATGCAGCCAGAAGGTTTTGTCGATCCTAAGAATGGTGACAAGGTATGCAAGCTCCAGCGCTCCATCTATGGGCTGGTGCAAGCATCTCGGAGTTGGAACATTCTCTTTAATGAAATGATCAAAGCATTTGGGTTTATGCAGACTTATGGAGAAGCCTGTGTTTACAAGAAAGTGAGTGGGAGCTCCGTAGCATTTCTCATATTATATGTGGATGACATACTATTGATGGGAAATGATATAGAACTTTTGGAAAGCGTAAAGGCCTACTTGAATAAGTGTTTTTCAATGAAGGACCTTGGAGAAGCTGCTTACATATTAGGCATCAAGATCTATAGAGATAGATCGAGATGCCTCATTGGTCTTTCACAAAGCACATACCTTGACAAGATATTGAAGAAGTTCAATATGGATCAGTCCAAGAAGGGGTTCTTGCCTGTATTGCAAGGTGTGAGATTGAGCACAACTCAATGCCCGACCTCGGCAGAAGATAGAGAAAAGATGAGTGTCATCCCCTATGCCTCAGCCATAGGGTCTATTATGTATGCCATACTGTGTACCAGACCTGATGTGAACCTTGCCATAAGTTTGGTAGGGAGGTACCAAAGTAATCCCGGTATGGAACACTGGACAACGGTCAAGAATATCCTGAAGTACGTGAAAAGGACTAAGGATGTGTTTCTCGTTTATGGAGGTGACGAAGAGCTCGTCATAAAGGGTTACGTCGATGCTAGCTTCGACACAGATCTGGATGACTCCAAGTCACAAACCGGATACGTGTACATTTTGAATGGTGGGGCAGTCGGCTGGTGAAGTTGCAAGCAAAGCGTCGTGGCGGGATCTACATGTGAAGCGGAGTAGATAGCAGCCTCGGAGGCAGCACAAGAAGCAGTCTGGATGAAGGAGTTCATCACCGACCTAGGAGTTATTCCCAATGCGTCGGGCCCGATGACTCTCTTCTATGACAACACTGGAGCTATTGCCCTTACCAAGGAGCCCAGGTTTCACAAGAAGACCAGGCATATCAAGCGTCGCTTCAACTCCATTCATGAATATATTCAAGATGGAGACATAGATATTTGTAAAGTGCATACGGATCTGAATGTCGTAGATCCATTGACTAAACCTCTTCCACGAGCAAAACATGATCAACACCAGAACTCTATGGGTGTTCGATTCATCACAATGTAACTAGATTATTGACTCTAGTGCAAGTGGGAGACTGTTGGAAATATGCCCTAGAAGTAATAATAAAGTGGTTACTATTATATTTCCTTGTTCATGATAATTGTCTGTTGTTCATGTTGTAATTGTATTAATCGAAAACTGTAATACATGTGTGAATAAATAGACCGTAATATGTCCCTAGTAAGCCTCTAGTTGACTAGCTCGTTGATCAATAGATGGTTGTGGTTTCCTGACCATGGACATTGGATGTCGTTGATAACGGGATCACATCATTAGGAGAATGAGGTGATGGACAAGACCTAATCCTAAGCATAGCACACGATCGTGTAGTTCGTTCGCTAGAGCTTTTCTAATGTCAAGTATCATTTCCTTAGACCATGAGATTGTGAAACTCCCGGATGCCGTAGGAATGTTTTGGGTGTATCATCCGTCACAACGTAACTGCGTGACTATAAAGGTGCACTACAGGTAGCTCCAAAAGTTTTTGTTGAGTTGGCACGAATCGAGACTGGGATTTGTCACTCCGTATGACAGAGAGGTATCTCTGGGCCCACTCGGTAATGCATCATCATAATGAGCTCAGTGTGACTAAGGAGTTAGGCACGTGATCATGCATTACGGAACGAGTAAAGAGACTTGCCAGTAACGAGATTGAACGAGGTATGGGGATACCGACGATCGAATCTCGGGCAAGTAACATACCGATGGACAAAGGGGATTGTATACGGGATTGATTGAATCCCCGACATCGTGGTTCATCCGATGAGATCATTGTGGAACATGTGGGAGCCAACATGGGTATCCAGATCCCGTTGTTGGTTATTGGCCGGAGAACGCTCGATCATGTCTGCATGGTTCCCGAACCCGAAGGGTCTACACACTTAAGGTTCGGTGATGCTAGAGTTGTTATGGGAAATTGTATGTGGTTACCGAAGGTTGTTCGGAGTCCCGGATGAGATCCCGGACGTCACGAGGAGTTCCGGAATGGTCCGGATGTGAAGATTTATATATGGGAAGTCCAGTTTCAGGCGCCGGAATGGTTTCGGTGGTTATCGGTATTGTACCGGGACCACCGAAAGGTGTCCAGAGGTCCACCATGTGGGGACACCTGCCCCACGGGACTTAATGGGCTGAATATGGGAGGGAACCAGCCCACTAGTGGGCTGGTTCGCCCCGCCAAGGGCCCAAGGCGCCTAGGGTTTGGAAACCCTAGGGGAGAGGGGCGCCTAATGGAGAAAAATCAAAAGTATCACCCCGTCGGCCTCCTGTTGGCCGAAAAGGGACTTTTCGGCCTCCTGTTGGCCGAAGAGGGACTTTTCGGCCAACAGTTGGCCAAAAAGGACTTTTCGGCCAACCGTTGGCCAAAAAGTACTTTTCGGCCAACAGTTGGCCCAAGAGTCCCTCTTCGGCCTCTACTTTTTAGAAAATTCATATCAAATAGGATTTTTAGTATTTTAATTTGATTCTTTTTGCATTAGATTAGAAATTTTATGAAGTTTCTGTAGATATCAAGTTTGACTAGATTTGAAAGTTTGAATTTGAATTTTCGTGAATTTTCTCAAATCACTAGATTGCCTATAATTTGAGCTAGGAGTATTCTTTTTAGATGATTCTTTTTGCTACTGGTTCTTTGTAACTTTGTTTATCAGTAGTAATTAATTGGTGAATTTTAGGATTATTTAAAATTAGGTTTTTACGCCATTCTCTCCCTCCATTTTCTCCCGCCATTCTCTCCCTCCATTTTCTTTCCCGCCATTCTCTCCCGCCATCTTCTTTCCCGCCATCTTCTTTCTCGCCATCTTCACTTCTCAACTTATAAAACGAGCCTCATGGTGTCCACGATCATAGATAACATCGTCTGACACGGTCTGTGTCTCCTGCGTCGGTTCTACTGGTGGAGTGTGAGACACTGTCTGAGAGAAGTCATAAGTGTTTGCAGCTTCGTCATCATCATCGGAGAGTGTTTCACACTTATGACTTCTCTCACACAGTGTTTCACACTCCACATGAAGGCATCATCGTCATCCTCCGTCGATGCAGCACTCCTTAGTGTGGCGGGAGAGAATGGCGGGAAAGAAAATGGCGGCTCAAAACAAGTTTTCTAGTAGGATAAAAGAAATAAAATACAAAAAAAAATACTACAAATAAAATAGCTACTGATAACTAAACAGAAACAAAAAGAATATGTCAAAAAACTAAAGAAAAAAATTTAAAGCAATTAAAATTAAAAGAAATAGCATAAAACCTAACAAACACTAAAACAGAATTGTTTTCATAAAAACCTAATTTTAAATAATTATAAAATTTGCCAAATAATTACTCTTGATAAACAAATTCACAAAGAACCAGTAGCAAAAGAATCATCTTAAAAAATACTCCTAGCTCAAATTATAGGCAATCTAGTTATTTGAGCAAATTCATGAAAAATTCAAATTCAAACTTTCAAATCTAGTCAAACTTGATATCTACAGAAACTTCATAAAATTTCTAATCTAATGCAAAAAGAATAAAATTAAAATACTAAAAATTCTAATTAATATGAATATTTTAAAACAGTAGAGCAGGTATTGGCCGAAGAGGGACTCTTTGGCCAGCAGTTGGCCGAAAAGTCCTTTTTGGCCACCGGTTGGCCGAAAAGTCCTTTTTGGCCACCGGTTGGCCGAAAAGTCCCTCTTCGGCCAAAAGGAGGCCGAAAAGTCCCTTTTCGGCCAACAGGAGGCCGACGGGGTGATACTTTTAATTTTTCTCCATTAGGGTATATAGTTTCCGAATTTGCTATAAAAATCATCATAGTTTCAAAAAAAGATCTGCTTGGTGGTCAAGTTTCCCCCCTGTGGCCACCGCCCCCCTCTAGATGGGATCTAGAGGGGCCGCCCCCTCTTCCCTTCCCCCTATAAATAGTGGGGGTGGGAGGGCAGCCGAACCCCTTCCCTAGCGTAGCCCTCCCCCTCTCTAACACCTCCTCCTCCTTCGTAGTGCTTGGCGAAGCCCTGTCAGAGAACTGCAAGCTCCACCACCACGCCATCGTGCTGCCGAAGCTCTCCCTCAACTTCTCCTCTCCCCTTGCTGGATCAAGGAGGAGACTTCCCCAGGCTGTACGTGTGTTGAACGCAGAGGCGCCGTCCGTTCGGCGCTAGATCGAATCTTCCGCAATTTGAATCATTGCGAGTACGACTCCATCAACCGCATTCTTGTAACGCTTCCGCTTAGTGATCTTCAAGGGTATGAAGATGCACTCCCTCTCTCTCTCGTTGCTAGCATCTCCTAGATTGATCTTGGTGACACGTAGGAAATTTTCTGAATTATTACTACGTTCCCCAACAATTTTTCATATAGAGAGTCTCCTATGTAGTCACTTTCATATACTAGTGGGAAATTTTCATTATAGAACTTGGCTTGTATATTCCGATGATGGGCTTCCTCAAATGCCCGAGGTCTTCATGAGAAAGCAAGTTGGATGCACACCCACTTAGTTTTCATGTGGAGCTTTCATGCACTTATAACTCTTAGTGCATTTGTTGCATGGCAATCCCTACTCCTCACGTTGATATCAATTGATGGGCATCTTCATAGCCCGTTGGTTAGTCGCGTCAATGTGAGACTTTCTTAATTTTTTGTCTTCTCTATATTTACCCCTATCATCATACTCTATTCCATCCATAGTGCTATATCCATGGCTTGCGCTCATGTATTACGTGAGGGTTGAAAAAGCTGAAGCGCGTTAAAAAGTATGAACCAATTACTCGGCTTGTCATCGGGGTTGTGCATGATAAATACTTTGTGTAAAGAAGACAGAACATGACAAGACTATATGATTTTTTAGGGATAGCTTTCTTTAGCGTTGATATTTTGAAGACATGATTGTTTGTTGTGAAGGAAATATGCCCTAGAGGCAATAATAAAGTTGTTATTTTATATTTCCTTATTTCATGATAAATGTTTATTATTCATCATAGAATTGTATTGATCGGAAACCTTAATACATATGTGAATACATAGACAAACACTGTGTCCCTAGTGAGCCTCTACTTAACTAGCTCGTTGATCAAAGATGGTTAAGGTTTCCTGACCATAGACATGAGTTGTCATTTGATAATGGGATAACATCATTAGGAGAATGATGTGATGGACAAGACCCATTCGTTAGCTTAGCATTATGATCGTTCGGTTTTATTGCTATTGCTTTCTTCATGTCAAACACATATTCCTTCGACTATGAGATTATACAACTCCCAGATACCGGAGGAATACCTTGTGTGCTATCAAACGTCACAACGTAACTGGGTGATTATAAAGATGCTCTACAGGTATCTCCGAAGGTGTTTGTTGGGTTGGCATAGATCAAGATTAGGATTTGTCACTCCGAGTATCGGAGAGGTATCTCTGGGCCATCTCGGTAATGCACATCATAAGAAGCCTTGCAAGCAAAGTGACTAATGAGTTAGTTGCGGGATGATGTATTACGGAAAGAGTAAAGAGACTTGCCGGTAACGATATTGAACTAGGTATGAAAATACCGACGATCGAATCTCGGGCAAGTAACATAGCGATGACAAAGGGAATAACGTATATTGTCATAACAGTTCGACCGATAAAGATCTTCGTAGAATATGTGGGAACAAATATGAGCATCCAGGTTCCGCTATTGGTTATTGACCGGAGAGGTGTCTCGGTCATGTCTACATAGTTCTCGAACCCATAGGGTCCGCGTGCTTAACGTTCGATGACGAATTTGTATTATATGAGTTATGTGATTTGGCGACCGAATGTTGTTCGGAGTCCCGGATGAGATCACTAACATGACGAGGAGTCTCGAAATGGTCGAGGGGTAAAGATTGATATATAGGACAACACTATTCGGACACCGGAAGTGTTCCGAAGGGTACCGGGTACATATCGGGTCACCGGAAGGGGTTCCGGGCACCCCCGACAAAAGATATGGGCCTAATGGGCCAAGAGGGGAAACGCAGCAGCCAGCATGGGCTATTGCGCCCCCCATATGGGACGAACCAGAGGAGGAAGGAAAGAGGGGAAGAGAGAAGGAAGGGGAGGATTCGACCTCCCCTTTCCTTCCCTCCTCCCTCCTCCTTCCTTCCCCCTCCAAAAAATATGGTAAGGGGGGCTGAATTGGACTAGGACCCCAAGTAGGATTCCTCCTACTTGGGGTGCCCCAAGGTTGTTCCCCTCCCCCTCCCACCTATATATACGTGGGGAGGGGGCGCTAAGACATCATTTGGCCTGGACCGACATTACATGACCACGTTCATGAGACTGGTTCTACCGACGTGCTTTGCATAAAGGTGGCTGGCGGGTGTCTGTTTCTCCTACTTTAGTTGAATCATATTTGACTACGGTCGGTCCTTGTTGAAGGTTAAAACAGCAAACTTGATGAAACACCGTTGTGGTTTTGTTGCATAGGTAAGAATGGTTCTTTCTAGAAGCCCGTAGCAGCCACATAAAACTTGCAACAACAAAGTAGAGGACGTCTAACTTGTTTTTGCAGGGTATGTTGTGATGTGATATGGTCAAGACATGATGTGATATACGTTCTTGTATGAGATGATCATGTTTTGTAAAAGTTATCGGCAACCGGCAGGAGCCTTATGGTTGTCTCTTTATTGTATGAAATGCAAACGACATGTAATTGCTTTACTTTATCACTATGCATTAGTGATAGTTGTAGAAGCAATAGTTAATAGTTGGCGAGATGACCACGACATAACGATGGAGATCAAGGTGTCGAGCTGCTGACGATGGAGATCATGACGATGCTTTGGAGATGGAGATCAAAAGCACAAGATGATGATGGCCATATCATGTCACATATTTTGATTGCATGTGATGTTTATCTTTTATATGCATCTTATTTTGCTTAGTACGGCGGTAGCAATATAAGATGATCCCTTAACTAAATTTCAAGGTATAAGTGTTCTCCCTGAGTATGCACCGTTGCAACAGTTCTTCGTGCTGAGACACCACGTGATGATCGGGTGTTATAGGCTCTACGTTCACATACAACGGGTGCAAGACAGTTTTGCACATGCGGAATACTTGGGTTAAACTTGACAAGCCTGGCATGTACAGACATGGCCTCGGAACACTGGAGACCGAAAGGTTGAACGTGAATCATATAGTAGATATGATCAACATAGAGATGTTCACCATTGATGACTACTCCATCTCACGTGATGATCGGACATGGTTTAGTTGATTTGGATCACGTATCATTTAGATGACTTGAGGGATGTCTATCTAAGTGAGAGTTCTTAAGTAATTTGATTAATTGAACTTAATTTATCATGAACTTGGTCCTGATAGTATTTGCAAATTATGTTGTAGATCAATAGCTCGCATTGCAGCTCTCCTATGTTTTTGATATGTTTCTAGAGAAAAATAAGTTGAAAGATGATAGTAGCAATGATGCGGACTAGGTCCGTGATCTGAGGATTATACTCATTGCTACACAGAAGAATTATGTCCTTGATGCACCGCTAGGTGACAGACCTATTGCAGGAGCAGATGCAGACGTTATGAACGTTTGGCAAGCTTGGTATGATGATAGTTTAGTGCACCATGCTTTACGGCTTAGAATCGGGGCAGCAAGGACGTTTTGAACGCCACGGAGCATATGAGATGTTCCAAGAGCTGAAATTAATATTTCAGACTCATGCCCGTGTCGAGAGGTATGAGACCTCTGACAAGTACTTTGCCTACAAGATGGAGGAGAATGGCTCAGCCAGTGAGCATGTGCTCAGAAAATCTGGGTACTACAATCGCTTGAATCAAGTGGGAGTTAATCTTCCAGATAAGATAGTGATTGACAGGGTTCTCTAGTCACTATCACCAAGCTACTAGAACTTCATGATGAACTATAATATGCAAGGGATGACGAAAATGATTCCCGAGCTCTTCGCGATGCTGAAATCAGCAAAGGTAGAAATCAAGAAAGAGCATCAAGTGTTGATGGTTAACAAGACCACTAGTTTCAAGAAAAAGGGCAAGGGAAAGAAACGGAACTTCAAGAAGAATGGCAAGAAAGTTGCCAATCCCGTGAAGAAGCTCAAAGTTGGACCTAAGCCTGAAACTGAGTGTTTCTACTGCAAAGGGAATGGTCACTGGAAGCGGAACTGCCCCAAATATTTGGCGGATAAGAAGGATGGCAAAGTGAACAAAGGTATAATTGATATATATGTTATTGATGTGTACTTTACTAGTGTTCATAGTAGCCCAAGGGTACTTGATACCAGTTCAGTTGCTAAGATTAGTAACTCAAAACAGGATTTGTAAAATGAACATAGACTAGTTAAGGGCGATGTGACGATGTGTGTTGGAAGTGATTCCAAGGTTGATAAGATCACCATCGCACACTCCCTCTACCTTCGGGATTAGTGGTGGACCTAAATAAATGTTATTTGGTGTTAGCGTTGAGCATGAATATGATTGGATCATGTTTATTGTGATACGGTTATTCATTTAAATAAGAGAATAATTGTTGTTCTATTTACATGAATAAAACCTTCTATGGTCATACACCCAATGTAAATGGCTTACTGAATCTCGATCGTAGTGATACACATATTCATATTACTAATGCCAAAAGATGCAAAGTTGATAATGATAGTGCAACATATTTGTGGCACTACCGCTTAGGTCATATTGGTGTAAAGTGCATGAAGAAACTCCGTGCAGATGGGCTTTTGGAATCACTTGATTATGAATCATTTGATACTTGCGAGCCTTGCCTCATGGGAAATATGACTAAAACTCCGTTCTTCGGAACAATGGAGTGAGCCAATGACTTAATGGAAATAATACATACTGATGTATGCGGTCCGATAAGTGTTGAGGCTCACGGCAGGTATCGTTATTTTCTGACCTTCACAGATGATTTGAGCAGATATGGGTATATCTACTTAATGAAACACAAATCTGAAACATTTGAAAATTTCAAAGAATTTCAGAGTGAAGTGGAGAATCGTCGTAAAAAATAAAGTTTCTACGATCTGATCGCGGAGGCGAATATTTGAGTTACGAGTTTGACCTTCATTTAAAACAATGTGGAATAGTTTCACAACTCACGCCACCTGGAACACCACAACGTAATGATGTCTCTTACCGATTTACCACTATCATTTTGGGGTTATACATTAGAAACAGCTGCATTCACGTTAAATAGGGCACCGTCTAAATCCATTGAGACGACACTGTATGAACTGTGGTTTGGCAAGAAACCTAAGCTGTCGTTTCTTAAAATTTGGGGTTCCGACACTTATGTCAAAAGGCTTCAGCCTGATAAGCTCAAACCCAAATCGGAGAAGTGCATCTTCATAGGATACCCTAAGGAAACAATTGGGTACACCTTCTACCACAGATTCGAAGGCAAGGTCTTTGTTGCCGAGAATGGAACCTTTCTAGAAAAGGAGTTTCTCTCGAAAGAAGTGAGTGGGAGGAAAGTAGAAATTGATGATGTAACTGTACCTTCTCTCAAATTGGAAAGTAGCTCATCATAGAAAAACCGTTCCCGTGATGCCTGCACCAACTAGAGAGGAAGCTAATGATGATGATCATGAAACTTCAGCTCAAGTTACTACCTAACCTCGTAGGTCAAGCAGAACACGTTCCGCACCAGAGTGGTATGGTAATCATGTCCTGGAAGTCATGTTATTAGACCATGGCAAACCTACGAACTATGAAGAAGCTATGATGAGCCCAGATTCCAACAGATAGTTTGAGGCCATGAAATCTGAGATAGGATCCATGTATGAGAACAAAGTGTGGACTTTGGTGGACTTGCCCGATGATCGGCAAGCCATTGAGAATAAATGGATCTTCAAGAGGAAGATGGACGCTGATGGTAGTGTTACCATCTACAAAGCTCGACTTGTCGCAAAAGGTTTTCGACAAGTTCAAGGTGTTGACTACGATGAGATTTTCTCACTCGTAGCGATGCTTAAGTTTGTCCGAATCATGTTAGCAATTGCCGCATTTTATGAAATCTGGCAAATGGATGTCAAAACTGCATTCCTTAATGGATTTCTTAAAGAAAAATTGTATATGATGCAACCAAAAGGTTTTGTCGATCCTAAAGGTGCTAACAAAGTGTGCAAACTCCAGCGATCCATCTATGGACTAGTACAAGCATCTCGAAATTGGAATATACGCTTTGATGAGTTGATCAAAGCATATAGTTTTGTACAGACTTACGGTGAAGCCTATATTTACAAGAGAGTGAGTGGGAGCTTTGTAGCATTTTTTATATAATATGTGGATGACATATTGTTCATTGGAAATGATATAGAATTTCTGGATAGCATAAAAGGATACTTGAATAATAATTTTTCAATAAAAGACCTCGGTAAAGCTACTAATGTATTGGGCATCAAGATCTATAGAGATAGATCGAGACGCTTAATAGGACTTTCACGAAGCACACACCTTGACAAGATTTTGAAGGAGTTCAAAATGGATCAGTCAAAGAAGGAGTTCTAGCCTGTATTATAAAGTGTGAAGTTGAGTAAGACTCAAAGCCCGACCACGGCAGAAGATAGAGAGAGAATGAAAGTCATTCTCTATGCCTCAGCCATAGGTTCTATAAAGTATGACATGTTGTGTACCAGACCTGTTGTGTGCCTTGCTATGAGTATTGCAAGGGGGTACAATAGTGATCCAGGAGTAGATCACTGGACAGCGGTCAAATTATCCTTAGAGGAATAAGGAAATGTTTCTCGGTTATGGAGGTGATAAAGAGTTCGTTGTAAAGAGTTACGTCGATGAAAGCTTTGACACTAATCTAGATAACTCTAAGTCTCAATTTAGATACGTATTGAACGTGGGACCAATTAGCTAGAGTAGCTCCATGCAGAGCATTGTAGACATAGAAATTTGCAAAATATATACGGATCTGAATGTGGCAGACCCGTTAACTAAACTTCTCTCACAAGCAAAACATGATCACACTTTAGTACTCTTTGGGTGTTAATCACATAGCGATGTGAACTAGATTATTGACTCTAGTAAACCCTTTGGGTGTTGGTCACATGGCGATGTGAGCTATGGGTGTTAATCACATAAAGATGTGAACTATTGGTGTTAAATCACATGACGATGTGAACTAGATTATTGACTCTAGTGCAAGTGGGAGACTGAAGGAAATATGCCCGAGAGGCAATAATAAAGTTGTTATTTTATATTTCCTTATTTCATGATAAACGTTTATTATTCATGCTAGAATTGTATTGATCGGAAACCTTAATACATGTGTGAATACATAGACAAACACTGTGTCCCTAGTGAGCCTCTACTTGACTAGCTCGTTGATCAAAGATGGTTAAGGTTTCCTGACCATGGACATGAGTTGTCATTTGATAACGGGATCACATCATTAGGAGAATGATGTGATGGACGAGACCCATTCGTTAGCTTAGCATTATGATCGTTCAGTTTTATTGATATTGCTTTCTTCATGTCAAATACATATTCCTTCGACTATGATATTATACAACTCCCGGATACCGGAGGAATACCTTGTGTGCTATCAAACGTCACAACGTAAATGGGTGATTATAAAGATGCTCTACAGGTATATCCAAAGGTGTTTGTTGGGTTGGCATAGATTGAGATTAGGATTTGTCACTCCGAGTATCAAAGAGGTATCTCTGGGCCCTCTCGGTAATGCACTTCATAAGAAGCCTTGCAAGCAAAGTGACTAATGAGTTAGTAACGGAATGATGTATTACGGAATGAGTAAAGAGACTTGCCAGTAACGAGATTGAACTAGGTATGAAGATACCGACGATCGAATCTCGGGCAAGTAACATAGCGATGACAAAGGGAATAACGTATATTGTCATAACGGTTCGACCGATAAAGATCTTCGTAGAATATGTGGGAACCAATATGAGCATCCAGGTTCCGCTATTGGTTATTGGCCGGAGAGGTGTCTCGGTCATTTCTACATAGTTCTCGAACCCGTAGGGTCCGCACGCTTAACGTTCTATGACAATTTTGTGTTATACGAGTTATGTGATTTGGTGACCGGATCTCCCGCCCCTCCGCCACCATGGAGGCCATGGACCAGAGGAGAACTCTCTTCCCATCTAGGGGGGAGGCCAAGGAAGAAGAACAAGGAGGGGGGCTCTCTCCCCTCTCTCCCGGTGGCGTCGGAGTGCCACCGGGGCTAGGATCGTGACGGCGATCTACATCAACAATCTTGCTACCGTCAACACCAACTTTCTCCCCCTCTATGGAGCGGTGTAACACCCCTTCTCCCCGATGTAATTTCGACTTAAACATGGTGCTCAACTCCATATATTATTTCCCAATGATATATGGTTATCATATAATGTTTGAGTAGATTCGTTTTGTCCTGTGGGCTAATCATGATCTTGGTTTGTATGATTGTATATTTTATTTATGGTGTTGTCCTACGCTGCCCTCTGTCTCGCGCAAACGTGAGGGATCCCCGCTGTAGGGTGTTGCAATACGTTCATGATTCGCTTATGGTGGGTTGCGAGAGTGACAGAAGCTTAAACCCGAGTAGGTGGGTTGTTGCATATGGGATAAAGAGGACATGATACTTAATGCTATGATTGGGTTTTACAACCTTAATGATATTTTAGTAGTTGTGGATGCTTGCTAGGGGTCCAATCATAAGTGCATATGATCCAAATAGAGAAAGTATGTTAGCTCATGCCTCTCCCTCATATAAAATTGCAAGAGTGATTACCGGTACTTGTTATCGATTGCCTAGGGACAAATGACTTTCTTGTTGACAAAAGATATCCACTTTTATTACCTTGCAATTTATTCATAGTTTTATTCTCGCAAAGTACTCGTAGTTTCATTCTTGCAAATTAGTTTCATACATGTTCTAGGTAAAGCAAACGTTAAAGTGTGCGTAGAGTTGTATCTGTGGTCGATAGAACTTGAGGGAATATTTGTTCTACCTTTAGCTCCTTGTTGGGTTCGACACTCTTATTTATCGAAGAAGGCTACAAACGATCCCCTACACTTGTGGGTTATCAGCCGGCGGCACCACCTCCTTGAAGTTGCGGCGACGAACGCGTGGCGACGCGGCGTACCAGCTGCGCAGCGAGGACATCGGCTCGTCCTTGATGCGGCATCCCATCTGGACGTCGCAGTTGTGTATGGGCGACGATGGCTCATACTTCACGCGGTGTCCGATCTGGACGCCGCGGTTGTGCTGCGGCGAGTCTGGCTCGTCATTGACTGACCAGAGCGGGGACGCCGGCTCACGCTTCAGGGCGGCGGGGACGGCGGCTCCACCCTGACGCGCACCAGTGATGGTGGCGATGGCCCGATGTTGGAGCGAACGCTCCGTCATTATATCGATCTGACGGACGAATTCTTTGTCCGTCACAGTGGCCTACGAAAGGAGGCGGGGCCGCTGCTGCGGCATGTGGTCGTCCTCATCACCAGAGGAGATGACTATCTCCTCCTTGGCGGAGGAGCCGACCGCCATGGATGCCAAAGGGCCCGGAGAGCGAGGGCGGCGCCGCCAAGAACCACCGGACGAAGAGCTTCTGCCGACACCGCCTGCCGACGCGGAGCACCATGACTTTGGCATCACCGCTGGGATAGAAGAGGAGGAGGGGCTCGGGCATGGTGACGGGTAAGGAGAGGGCCGGTGCTCGAGGGAGTGCGTCACTGGCGCACGACTTCAATAGCCGTGGCACGAAAGCCGAATGAGCGGTCAACCCGCTTCAATGCGGCGCAGTGAACGGAAGTTGTTTCTCGGGACGTGGTGTCTGCATTGAAGCGGCGACGCTCGAGAGATCGCGTCCGTCAGTGCCGCCTTCCCGTCGGGCATCAATGTAGGCGAAGCATGTTTTGAGCCGGCATGAATGCGGCGCGGCAAGCGGCACAGACATTGGATGGAAAGCGCGGGAGAGGCGGGTGGTTTTTTTTTCTTTTATGGGCTAGGGTGGTCCCCATTTTATTATGTGAAACTACTTCCCTATACTACTGAAATCTTTGATGCTGATACACGTTTGATATTTTCCTATGGTGTTCATTCTGATGGCTAGCGAGACTACGGCCGACTGGGTGGGCGCGTCCAAGGGTGGCTGCCGTGCTTGCGCTGGGGCCGTCGAAGAGGGACCAGGGTGTCTGAGGCCGCCGACGGCGGGGCTCACAATGTGAGGAGACCTTGGGGAAAAAGTTCTGGGCTCTTGTTGGCGACGGCGGCAGTTCGCACAGACATTTTTTATAAATAATACACGACAGTTTTAAAAATATTCACAATTTTGAAAAAAAAAATGTGCCAAAAAATGTTCCTGAAACTGGTAAAATGTTCATGAATTCAAAAAATGTTTATGAATTTTTCAAAAATGTCCGTCAATTACAAAAAACTTCACATATTCAAAAATTGTTCATGTACTTAAAAACATTTTGTGCATTTGAAAACGGTTCATCAAAATAAAAAAAAAGGTTTGTGAATTTAAAAAAATGTTCCCCAGTTTCCAAACAATATTCGTCAATTCAATAAATATTAGTTTTAATGGTTTAGAAAAAATCACAATTTTAAAAATACTACCAATTTTTAAGAAAATGTAAATTCAAAGATTTTTCATGTTTTAAAATTTTTCATGGATTTATGATTTTTTTTACAATTTTAAATATACTCCATTTGAACTAATGTTCGTGAATTCGAAAAATGATCAATATTTTAGATAAAGAAATAAAGATGAAAAATAAAAGAAAATTACAAATTAAAAAAATCGAAAATAAAAAATGCAGGAAAGAAGAAAAAGAAAAAAAACCGTTGAACCTTCCCAAATATACGTAGCGGTAGTGGGTTGGGGGGCTTGTAAACAGAATCGTCCTCAAAGATTTCGGTCAGAGCTCGGGGAGCTTCACCGAAGATTTTGACATGAAGTAGTAGTCGCCTCCCACACGCGGGTCACAGGAGCAATAATACCCTCGAGTTTAGGGTTTTCGCCTCTAGCGGCGACTCTCATCGCCACCTAGAGTTTTGCATCTACCGCCGATCTGATCTCCGCACGAGCCCGTCCCGGGGCTGTCGAGGGAAGGAGAGATCGGCTAGCTGGTTTCTGGCCTGCTTTTGTGGTTTCGGCGTGCTGCTCTCGAGGGTAAACCCTAGATGGCGGCCGAAGCGGGTTCGTCTTCCGGCGGGCTGGTCGGGGAAGAAGCTGGAGGAGATGTTGCAGCACTTGGATCTCAAAGACGACGAGCTGGACGACGTGATCGTGGGGGAAGAGGAAACGAAGAAGTACGCGGCAGATGGGCGATGGCTAGCGATTGGGAAGGTCAACACGACTCGACAGTTCAGTTCATCGGCGATGTTTGAGACGATGAAATCGATCTGGGGATTAGCTCAAGTGCCAAAGTACAGAGAAGCGGGAGAGAATCTTTACATCTTCCAGATGTTCTGCCTAGGAGATTGGAAAAAAGTTGTTCATGGAGGACCCTGGCTGTTTCGGGGGATGGGTATGCTCATTGAGGATTATGATGGAAAGCAAGATCCTGCATCTTTCGTCTTTGATGGCCTGTACGTTTGGGCGCAGATCCACAACATACCTGAACTGTACCGCAAGATAGAGGTGGTTGATCAATTAGCCCGGCGTATTGGCTGAGTGAAGGAAACACAACTCTCACCTAGGCTTTTCTATGAAGGTGACTACGTTCGGGTCCGTGCTAGGATTTTGATCAGTAAACCCTTGACGAGGGTGATCCCACTGAATGTGATGGGCGAGGGCAGGAAACTCTTACCGGTCAAGTATGAGAAGATACCATATTTTTGCCAGATCTGCGGTCTCATGGGTCACAACCACGAGGAATGTGGTGATGGAGTTTGGGAGGCAAAAGACAAGCAATGGGGCGGTTGGATGCTAGCGCAGCGCAGAGAGGTACCTCAGGAACAGCTAGGGGGCCGAGCTCCTCGGGGAGGCAGGTTCGGAGGCCGGGGCAGAGGGAGATCAGGACGTGGAGCACAGCCGCGTCAACCCTCCCCAGTGCGTAAGCGTTCGTCACAGGAGGCGGGCCTGAACTCGGATGCTGAGGAGGAAGAAGATGATGTCACAAGCCCTCTGAAACCAACCAATGCTACGGGAACAAAGCAAGATGAGCCGCCGGGGGCGCGCAGGAACCTGGTTTTTGACCAAAACATTGAGACTCCCGGCGGAGACGAGCAACCACATGAAGGAAATATGCCCTAGAGGCAATAATAAAGTTATTATTTATTTCCTTATATCATGATAAATGTTTATTATTCATGCTAGAATTGTATTAACCGAAAACATAATACATGTGTGAATATATAGACAAACAGTATGTCACTAGTATGCCTCTACTTGACTAGCTTGTTAATCAAAGATGGTTATGTTTCCTAACCATGAACAAGGAGTTGTTATTTGATTAACAAGGTCACATCATTAGTTGAATGATCTGATTGACATGACCCATTCCGTTAGCTTAACACTTGATCGTTTAGTATGTTAATGCTTTCTTCATGACCCATACATGTTCCTATAACTATGAGATTATGCAACTCCGTTTACGGAGGAACACTTTGGTACTACCAAGCGCCACAACGAATCGGGTGATTATAAAGGAGTACTACAGGTGTCTCCAAAGGTACTTGTTGGGTTGGCGTATTTGAGATTAGGTTTTGTCACTCCGATTGTCGGAGAGGTATCTCTAGGCCTTCTCGGTAATACACATCACTTAAGCCTTGCAAGCATTACAACTAATGAGTTAGTTGTGAGATGATGTATTACGGAACGAGTAAAGAGACTTACCGTAGCGAGATTGAACTAGGTATTGGATACCGACGATCGAATCTCGGGTAAGTAACATACCGATGACAAAGGGAACAACGTATGTCGTTATGCGGTTTGACCGATAAAGATCTTCGTAGAATATGTAGGAACCAATATGGGCATCCAGGTTCCGCTATTGGTTATTGACCGAGAATGGTTCTAGGTCATGTCTACATAGTTCTCGAACCCGTAGGGTCCGCACGCTAACGTTTCGATGACAGTTCATTATGAGTTTATAAGTATTGATGCACGAAGTTTGTTCGAGTCCCGGATGTGATCACGGACATGACGAGGAGTCTCGAAATGGTCGAGACATAAATATTGATATATTGGAAGCCTATGTTTGGACTTGGAAGGGTTCCGTGAAAACAGGAAGTTCTGGAACACGGGGTTACGGAACCCCGGGGGTATATGGGCCTTCATGGGCCACAAGGAGAAGAGGAAGGGCCGGCCAGGTGGGCTGCGCCCCTCCCCTCTAGTCCGAATAGGACAAGAGAGGCGGCGCCCCTCCCTCTTTTCCCTCCCCAATCCTACTCCAACTAGGACAGGGGGAGTCCTACTCCGGTGGGAGTAGGACTCCTCCAGCGCGCCTCCCAAGGCTGGCCGCACCCCTTGGCTCCTTTATATCTGGGGCAGGGGCACCCCATGACACACAAGTTGATCTACGGATCTTTCCTTAGCCGTGCGGTGCCCCTTCCACCATATTCCACTTGGTCATATCGTCGCGGAGCTTAGGCGAAGCCCTGCGCCGGAGAAGTCATATCGTCGCGGAGCTTAGGCGAAGCCCTGCGTCGGTGGAGCATCAACATCGTCACCACGCCGTCGTGCTGACGGAACTCATCCCCGACACTTTGCTGGATCGGAGTCCGGGGATCGTCATCGAGCTGAGCGTGTGCAGAACTCGGAGGTGCCGTGACGTTCGGTGCTTGGATCGGTCGGATCGTGAAGGCGTCGACTACATCAACAGCGTTGTTATAACGCTTCCGCTTTCGGTCTCACGAGTGCGTGGGCGGACACTCTTCCTCTCGTTGCTATGCCATCACCATGGTCTTGCGTGATCGTAGGAAAATTTTTGAAATTACTCGTTACCCAACAGTGGCATCGAGCCTGGTTTTATGCGTTGATGTCATATGCACGAGTAGAACACAAGTGAGTTGTGGGCGATACAAGTCATACTACCTACCAGCATGTCATACTTTGGTTCAGCGGTATTGTGAGATGAAGCGGCCGGACCGACATTACAGCGTGCGCTTACGCGAGACTGGTTTCACCGCTCCGAGCACTCGTTGCTTAAAGGTGACCGGCGGGTGTCTCTCTCTCACTTTAGTTGAATCGAGTGTGGCTCGCCGGTCCTTGAGAAGGTTAAAACGGAGTCTATTTGACGAAATATCGTTGTGGTTTTGATGCGAGGTAAGAACGGTTCTTGCTCAGCCCGTAGCAGCCACGTAAAACTTGCAACAAAAAAGTAGAGGACGTCTAACTTGTTTTTGCAGGGCATGATGTGATGTGATGTGGTCAAGGCGTGATGCTATATTGTATGAGATGATCATGTTTTGTAACGAGTTATCGGCAATGGCGAGAGCCATATGGTTGTCGCTTTATTGTATGAAATGCAAGCGCCATGTAATTGCTTTACTTTATCACTAAGGAGTAGCGATAGTCGTAGAAGCAATAGTTGGTGAGGCGACAACGATGCTACGATGGAGATCAAGGTGTCGCGCCGGTGGCGATGGTGATCATGGCGGTGCTTGGCGATGGAGATCACAAGCACAAGATGATGATGACCATATCATATCACTTATATTGATTGCATGTGATGTTTATCCTTTATGCATCTTATCTTGCTTTGTTTGACGGTAGCATTATAAGATGATCTCTCACTAAAATTATCAAGAAGTGTTCTACCTGAGTATGCACCGTTGCCAAAGTTCGTAGTACCCAGACACCACGTGATGATCGGGTGTGATAAGTTCTACGTCCATCTACAACGGGTGCAAAACAGTTGCACACGCGGAATACTCAGTTAAACTTGACGAGCCTAGCATATAACAGATATGGCCTCGGAACACGGAGACCGAAGGTCGAGCGTGAATCATATAGTAGATATGATCAACATAGTGATGTTCACCATTGAAACTACTCCGTCTCACGTGATGATCGGACATGGTTTAGTTGATTTGGATCACGTGATCACTTAGATGACTAGAGAGATGTCTGTCTAAGTGGGAGTTTTTAATATGATTAATTGAACTTAAATTTATCATGAACTTAGTACCGATAGTATTTTGCTTGTCTATGTTTTCTGTAGATAGATGGCTCGTGCTGTTGTTCCGTTGAATTTTAATGCGTTCCTTGAGAAAGCAAAGTTGAAAGATGATGGTAGCAATTACGGACTGGGTCCGTAACGGATTATCCTCATTGCTGCACGAGAAAAATTACGTCTGGAAGCACCGCTGGGTGACGAGGCCTGCTGCGAGATCTTGAGCCGAAGTTGTGAGCGTCTCGCAAAGCAAAGCTGATGACTACTCAATAGTTCAGTGTGCCATGCTTTACGGCTTAGAACCGGGTCTTCAACGGCGTTTTGAGCGTCATGGAGCATATGAGATGTTCCAGGAGTTGAAGTTAATATTTCAAGCAAATGCCCGGATTGAGAGATATGAAGTCTCCAATAAGTTCTATAGCTGCAAGATGGAGGAGAATAGTTACGTCGGTGAGCACATACTCAAAATGTCCGGGTATAACAATCACTTAATTCAGCTGGGAGTTAATCTTGCGGATGATAGTGTCATTGATGAATTCTCCAATCACGCCACCAAGCTACAAGAGCTTCGTGATGAACTATAATATGCAAGGGATGACTAAGACAATTCCTGAGCTCTTAGCGATGCTAAAAGCATGGAGGTAGAAATCAAGAAAGAGCATCAAGTGTTGATGGTCAACAAGACCACTAGTTTCAAGAAAAGGGCAAAGGGAAGAAGAAGGAAACTTCAAAAGAACAGCAAGAAAGTTGCTGATCAAGAGAAGAAACCCAAGTCTGGACCTAAGCCTGAAGCTGAGTGTTTTACTGCAAGCAGACCGACACCGGAAGCGGAACTGCCCCAAGTATTTGGCGGATAAAAGGATGGCAAGGTGAACAAAGGTATATGTGATATACATGTTATTGATGTGTACCTTACTAGAGCTCGTAGTAGCACTGGTATTTGATACTGGTTACATTGCTAATATTTGCAACTCGAAGCAGGGACTACGGAATAGACGAGCACTTGGCAAAGGGCGAGGTGACGATCTTGGCGTGGGAAATGGTTCCAAAGTCAATGTGATCGCGGTCGCACGCTACCTCTACATCTACCTTGGGATTAGTTTTAGACCTAAATAATTGTTATTTGGTGCCAGCGTTGAGCATGAACATTATATCTGGATCTTGTTTAATGCGAGGCGGTTATTCATTTAAATCAGAGAATAATGGTTGTTCTATTTATATGAGTAATATCTTTTATGGTCATGCACCCTTGAAGAATGGTCTATTCTTGTTGAATCTCGACAGTAGTGATACACATATTCATAATGTTGAAGCCAAAAGATGCAGAGTTGATAATGATAGTGCAACTTATTTGTGGCACTGCCGTTTAGGTCATATCGGTGTAAAACGCATGAAGAAACTCCATCTTGATGGGCTTCTGGAATCACTTGATTATGAATCACTTGGTACTTGCGAACCGTGCCTCATGGGCAAGATGACCAAAACGCCGTTCTCCGGAACTATGGAGCGAGCAACTGATTTGTTGGAAATCATACATACTGATGTTTGTGGTCCAATGAATGTTGAGGCCTTGGCGGGTATCGTTATTTTCTCACCTTCACAGATGATTTGAGCAGATATGGGTATATCTACTTAATGAAACACAAATCTGAAACATTTGAAAAGTTCAAAGAATTTCAGAGTGAAGTGGAAAATCATCGTAACAAGAAAATAAAGTTTCTACGATCTGATCGTGGAGGAGAATATTTGAGTTACGAGTTTGGTTTACATTTGAAACAATGTGGAATAGTTTAGCAACTCACGCCACCGGAACACCACAGAGAAATGGTGTGTCGAGCGTCGTGTCGTACTTTACTAGATATGGTGCGATCTATGATGTCTATTTCCGATTTACCGCTATCGTTTTGGGGTTATGCTTTAGAGACGGCCGCATTCACGTTGAATAGGACACCGTCAAAATCCGACGCCTTATGAACTGTGGTTTGGCAAGAAACCAAAGTTGTCGTTTCTTAAAGTTTGGGGCTGCGATGCTTATGTAAAGAAACTTCAACCAGATAAGCTCGAACCCAAATCGGAAAAATGTGTCTTCATAGGATACCCAAAGGAGACTGTTGGGTACACCTTCTATCACAGATCTGAAGGCAAGATTTTCGTTGCTAAATTCGGGTCCTTTCTAGAGAAGGAGTTTCTCTCGAAAGAAGTGAGTGGGAGGAAAGTAGAACTTGATGAGATAACTGTATCTGCTCCCTTATTGGAAAGTAGTTCATCACAAGAAATGGTTCTGTGACAACTACACCAATTAGTGAGGAAACTAATGATGATGATCATGAAGCTTGAGATCAAGTTGCTCTTGAACCTCGAGGTCAACCAGAGTAAAATCGCACAGAGTGGTACGGTAATCTTATTCGGAAGTCATGTTACTTGACCATGGCGAACCTACAAACTATGAAGAAGCGATGGTGAGCCCAGATTCCATAAAATGGCTGGAAGCCATGAAATCTGAGATGGGATCCATGTATGAGAACAAAGTATGGACTTTGGTTGACTTGCCCGATGATCGGCAAGCCATTGAAAATAAATGGATCTTTAAGAAGAAGACCGCGCCGATGGTAATGTAACTGTCTACAAAGCTCGACTTGTTGCGAAAGGTTTTCGACAAGTTCAAGGGGTTGACTACGATGAGACTTTCTCACCGTAGCGATGCTTAAGTCTGTCCGAATCATGTTAGCAATTGCCGCATTTTATGATTATGAAATTTGGCAAATGGATGTAAAACTGCATTCTTGAATGGATTTCTAGAAGAAGAGTTGTATATGATGCAACCAGAAGGTTTTGTCGATCCAAAAGGTGCTAACAAAGTGTGCAAGCTCCAGCGATCAATTTATGGTCAGTGCAAGCCTCTCGGAGTTGGAATAAGCGCTTTGATAGTGTGATCAAAGCATATGGGTTTGTACAGACTTTTGGAGAAGCCTGTATTTACAAGAAAGTGAGTGGGAGCTCTGTAGCATTTCTAATATTATATGTGGACGACATATTATTGATTGGAAATGATATAGAATTTCTGGATAGCATACTTGAATAAAAGTTTTTCAATGAAAGACCTCGGTGAAGCTGCTTACATATTGGGCATCAAGATCTATAGAGATAGATCAAGACGCTTAATTGGACTTTCACAAAGCACATACCTTGATAAAGTTTTGAAAAAGTTCAAAATGGATCAGGCAAAGAAAGGTTTTTACCTGTGTTACAAGGTGTAAGATTGAGTCGGACTCAATGCCCGACCACAGCAGAAGATAGAGAAAATGAAAGATGTTCCTATGCTTCAGCCATAGGCTCTATCATGTATGCAATGCTGTGTACCAGACTGACGTATGCTTAGCTGTAAGCTTGGCAGGAAGGTACCAAAGTAATCCAGAGTGGATCATGGACAGCGGTCAAGAACATCTGAAATACCGAAAAGGACTAAGGATATGTTTCTCGTATATGGAGGTGACAAAGAGCTAGTCGTAAATGGTTACGTCGATGCAAGCTTTGACACTGATCCGGACGATTCTAAATCGCAAACCGGATCGTGTTTTTATTAAGCGGTGGAGCTGTCGGTTGGTGCAGTTCTAAACAAAGCGTCGTGGCGGGATCTACATGTGAAGCGGAGTACATAGCTGCTTGAAGCAGCGAATGAAGGAGTCTGGATGAAAGAGTTCATTTCCGATCTAGGTGTCATACCTAGTGCATCGGGACCGATGAAGATCTTCTGTGACAATCTGGTGCAATTGCCTTGGCAAAGGAATCCAGATTTCACAAGAGGACCAAGCATATCAAGAGACGCTTCAATTCCATTGGGACCAAGTCCAAGTGGGAGACATAGAGATTTGCAAAATACATACGGATCTGAATGTTGCAGACCCGTTGACTAAGCCTCTTCCACGAGCAAAACATGATCAGCACCAAGACTCCATGGGTGTAAGGATCATTACTTTGTAATCTAGATTATTGACTCTAGTGCAAGTGGGAGGCTGAAGGAAATATGCCCTAGAGGCAATAATAAAGTTATTATTTATTTCCTTATATCATGATAAATGTTTATTATTCATGCTAGAATTGTATTAACCGGAAACATAATACATGTGTGAATATATAGACAAACAGTATGTCACTAGTATGCCTCTACTTGACTAGCTTGTTAATCAAAGATGGTTATGTTTCCTAACCATGAACAAGGAGTTGTTATTTGATTAACAAGGTCACATCATTAGTTGAATGATCTGATTGACATGACCCATTCCGTTAGCTTAACACTTGATCGTTTAGTATGTTAATGCTTTCTTCATGACCCATACATGTTCCTATAACTATGAGATTATGCAACTCCGTTTACGGAGGAACACTTTGGGTACTACCAAGCGTCACAGCATATCGGGTGATTATAAAGGAGTACTACAAGTGTCTCCAAAGGTACTTGTTGGGTTGGCGTATTTGAGATTAGGTTTTGTCACTCCGATTGTCGGAGAGGTATCTCTAGGCCTTCTCGGTAATACACATCACTTAAGCCTTGCAAGCATTACAACTAATGAGTTAGTTGTGAGATGATGTATTACGGAACGAGTAAAGAGACTTACGGTAACGAGATTGAACTAGGTATTGGATACCGACGATCGAATCTCGGGTAAGTAACATACCGATGACAAAGGGAACAACGTATGTCGTTATGCGGTTTGACCGATAAAGATCTTCAGTAGAATATGTAGGAACCAATATGGGCATCCAGGTTCCGCTATTGGTTATTGACCGAGAATGGTTCTAGGTCATGTCTACATAGTTCTCGAACCCGTAGGGTCCGCACGCTTAACGTTCGATGACAGTTCATTATGAGTTTATAAGTATTGATGCACGAAGTTTGTTGAGTCCGGATGTGATCACGGACATGACGAGGAGTCTCGAAATGGTCGAGACATAAAGATTGATATATTGGAAGCCTATGTTTGGACTTGGAAGGGTTCAGTGAAAACAGGAAGTTACGGAACACCGGGGTTACGGAACCCCCGGGGTATATGGGCCTTCATGGGCTACAAGGGAGAAGAGGAAGGGCCGGCCAGGTGGGCTGCGCCCCCTCCCCTCTAGTTCGAATAGGACAAGGAGAGGGGGCGGCCCTTCCCTCTTTCCCTCCCCAATCCTACTCCAACTAGGACAGGGGAGTCCTACTCGGTGGGAGTAGGACTCCTCAGCGCGCCTCCCAAGGCTGGCCGCACCCCTTGGCTCCTTTATATCTGAGGGGCAGGGGGCACCCATGACACACAAGTTGATCTCGGATCTTTCCTTAGCGTGTGCGGTGCCCCTTCCACCATATTCCACTTGGTCATATCGTCGCGGAGCTTAAGCGAAGCCCTGTGCCGGAGAAGTCATATCGTCGCGGAGCTTAAGCGAAGCCCTGCGTCGGTGGAGCATCAACATCGTCACTGCGCTGTCGTCTTGTGGAACTCATCCCGACACTTTGCTGGATCGAGTCCGGGATCGTCATCGAGATGAGCGTGTGCAGAACTCGGAGGTGCCGTCGTTCGGTGCTTGGATCGGTCGGATCGTGAAGGCGCACGACTACATCAACAGCGTTGTTATAACGCTTCGCTTTCGGTCTATGAGGGTACGTGGACGGACACTCTTCCCTCTCGTTGCTATGCCATCACCATGGTCTTGCGTGATCGTAGGAAAATTTTTGAAATTACTACGTTACCCAACACCACAGGGATCTGTAGCGGGCAAGATAGGTCATAGTCAGGCTTTGGTTCCCGTCCCTCCACTACCAACACAGTATGTATCTCCCAGAGAAGCAAAAAAGGCGAAAACAGCATCTTCACCAAAGAAGCAGAACACCAACAAGATGGCATCATTGGCGGGCTCCGACGTGGAGCGCCGCCAGGCCCAATGAAAATCTTAAGCTGGAACTGCCGCGGGATAGGCGATCCCGCGACAGTTCGTGAGCTCCGCGACCTCGCCATCTATCTTATGTTTAGTTGAGACTCAGTTGCAGAAAAGCCGTGTGGAAGGTTTACGTTTGTCTTTAGGTTTTGATTTCAGCTTTGGAGTAGGGAGTAGTGGCCGCAGTGGTGGCCTTTGTATCTTTTGGAAGAACTCTTTGGATGTTGCAATAAAAAACTTTTCCGAGTATCACGTTGACACCTGGGTAACGGAAGCTGGGCAGGAGCAATGGAGGTTGACTTGCTTCTATGGAGAAGCAACCAGAAACTTGCGCTACAAAACATGGAACACTATGAAGCGTTTGCGAGGGGAGAGCACCCTCCCGTGGATGTGCATTGGTGATTTTAACGAGATCCTGCGGCCTGAAGAATAACATGGTCCAAATGAGCATGACAACTCTCAGATCGAAGCATTTCGGGAAGCAGTCGACGTTTGTGGTTTCGCGGACTTGGGTTATCGCGGTTTGGATTGGACCTGGGAGAAGAAGGTAGCCGGAGGACATTTCTGTCGCGTTCGGCTGGACAGAGCTTTGGCTTCTCCTTGCTGGTCAAGCCTTTTCCCGTTCGTCTCAGTTGAGCATCTTACCGCCGCAAAGTCGGATCATTCCCCGATCCTTTTGCAGACTGCCCTGGATGATACATGCGTTCGTGCAAAACAAAAACGCTTCCGCTATGAGTGTATGTGGGAACGGGACGCCCATTTCGGAGACGTGCTTAACGAGGCCTGGAACTCATTGGAGAGAGCACACACAGTCACAGAACTATCTGATAAGTTGGCATCGGTCGCTGGCAGGCTGCAACGATGGGGACACTCCACCTTTGGTGCAGTCCGAGCTGAACTCCGCCGTCTGCGCAAGAAGCTCGAGGAGCTACGTTCACTACCCAACCGAACGGGCCCGTCGGCTGAAGAGAAGCGGGTGGAAACATGCATGGTTGAACTTTGTTTGAGGGAAGAAATTATGTGGCGTCAGAGGGCCAGGATCCAATGGCTAGCTGAAGGAGACAGTAACACCCAGTTTTTTCACCGAAAGGCGAGCGCACGGAGAGCTAAGAACCGCATTGTGGGGCTGCAAAAGCCGGATGGCTCTACCTGCTCGAATGAACAAGAGATGGCGGATATGGCCACATCTTTCTACAGCAACCTATATGCCTCAGAAGCAACGGTGGGCATTGAGGAAGTTCTTTCGCATATACCATCTAGAGTGGATGCTTCCATGAACGCCTCACTTAATGCTCAGTATACCAACGCCGAGGTAAAAACTGCTTTGTTTCAGATGTTCCCGACCAAGGCTCCAGGGCCCGATGGTTTCCCTGCACACTTTTTCCAACGACACTGGGAGCTGTGTGGTGACGAGGTAACTGCTATGGTGCTTCGAGTTCTTAATGGAGAAGATTCCCCGGAGGAGATCAACAAAACGTTCATTGTTTTAATTCCCAAGATTGCTAGCCCAAAGAATTTAGCACAGTTTCGGCCGATAAGCCTCTGCAATGTGATCTACAAGATTGCATCCAAGGCATTGGCAAACCGGCTTAAGATTATCCTCCCCCAGGTCATCTCCGAAGAACAGTCAGCATTTGTTCCGGGTCGCCTCATCACAGACAACTTCATATCAGCCTATGAGTGTTTTCATTATATGAAAACAAGGAAGTTGAAGGGCAATAGGTATTGCGCTTTAAAACTAGATATGATGAAGGCTTATGACAGGCTCGAGTGGCACTACTTGGAGAGAGTAATGCTTAAATTGGGAATTAGCCCACGCTTCACCAACACGGTAATGAGATGCGTCACTTTTGTGTCTTTTTCGGTCATCTTCAACGGAGACAAACAGGAGGAGTTCAGGCCCTCCCGCGGTCTCAGACAGGGCTGCCCCATATCCCCATACCTATTCCTCTTGGCTCTTTGAGGGCTCTCTGTCTCTGAAATCCACCAGAGCCGACGAAAGGGTGGACGGTATCACGGTAGCGACTGGTGCACCACAGGTAAATCACTTGCTTTTTGCAGATGACAGCCTTCTATTCTTCAATGCTACCCCGGAGATGGCAAATAGAGTGGATACACTTCTCCAAAGGTATTGTGCGGCATCAGGGCAGCGCATCAACAAGGAGAAATCCTCCATTTTCTTCAGCAAGGGCTGCTCCGAGTCCTCAAGGCAAGAAATCAAACAACTCCTCCAAGTACAAAATGAGAAGCTCTCTGAGAAGTACCTCGGGCTCCCTGCCGATGTGGGAAGAGCAAAGGAGGGTTCTTTCAGATATTTGAAGGACAGGATCTGGAAGCAAGTACAAGGTTGGATGCAGAAGGCACTTTCGGTTGGAGGGAAAGAGGTGCTCATCAAGTCCGTGGTGCAAGCAATCCCAACGTATTCCATGGCCTGCTTCAAGCTCCCACGTGGTCTATGCCAACACATAAATGGTACCTTGAGGAAATTTTGGTGGGGATCCAAGAAGGGTGAGAGGAAAACGGCTTGGGTATCCTGGGAAGTGATGACGCAGCCAAAATTCATGGGAGGCATGGGTTTCCGTGACATCGAGCTTTTTAATCTAGCCTTGCTTGCACGGCAAGCTTGGCGTCTCCTTCAGGAACCAAACTCCCTAAGCGCCCGAATCCTCAAGGATGTTTACTACCCTACATCGTCGATCCTTGATGCCGAGCTGGGAAGGAATCCATCTCAAGTATTGTGCTCCTTGATAGAAGGTCGTGACACGCTGAAGCTTGGCCTCGTAAAGCGCATCGGCTCTGGTGAGGACACCAACATTTGGACGGATAACTGGATACCACGAGATTTTAAGCTTCGACCGGTGTGCTCGAGGACGAGCAATCCTCCACAGATGGTCTCAGAACTCATAAACCCGGTCACCTCTTCCTGGGATGTCGATGTGATTGAAACGCATCTCTACTCTATGGACAAGGAAGCAATACTCAACATCCCTCTCAGCCCTCGAGTCCACGATGACTTCTGGGCCTGGCATTATGAGCGCAAGGGCATCTTCACGGTCAGGTCGGCATACAAAATCATGTCCTCCATCAAACAGCGGCGCACTGATTGGCTTGAACACACCAAGGGTCACTCACGGCCCGCGGCGGATCACCGGTCTTGGTCTACACTATGGGGTGCCGCAGTTCCTTCGAAGGTACGGGTGTTCGCATGGAGACTAGCCCAGAGCTCGATCCCAACGGGAGAAGTCCGAAAACACCGAAGCATGGCTGATTCAGCGGAGTGTGCGATCTGTCACGCGGCGGTCGATACATGGCGTCATTCCCTCTTTGACTGCCGCATGGCGCGCTGCGTTTGGGCCCTCTCTGACGAGGATCTTACGGAAACAGTCATATCAAACAGGGAAAAGGATGCCAAACTTTGGATGCTATGGTTGGTTGACACCCTTCCTTCGGTTGACCTAGCGCGGGTATTGGTGACAATGTGGGCCATATGGTGGGCAAGGCGCCGAGCCATCCATGACGACCAGTACCAGAGCCCACTAAGCACCCATACTTTCATTGATAAGTTTCTGGTGGAGCTAGAGATGTTACCGAACAAGAAAACACGTACCAAGGACCTACTTGAAACGTCTGGGGACCTGCATGTAATCCCCAGGGACCTGCATGCAACCGGAAGTAGACAGAGGGTCCCGCCTTCACATGCGTGGCTCCCGCCTGAGCACCATGATGTTAAAATTAATGTAGATGCGGGCTTTTCGAAGGTCGGCGACCGTGCAGCTGCAGCAGCGGTATGCAGGGACAAAGGAGGAAACTATTTGGGCGCCTCGGCAATCATCTGCGATGGCCGCCTCGACCCAACCATCCTCGAAGCACAGGCATGCTACGAGGCACTCTCCCTCGCCTCGGACCTGCAGGTTCAATCGCTTTGTGTGGCTTCAGACTGCCTGGAGGTAATAAGGAACATCCAAGATGCAGTCCCTTGTCGGTATTTTTCTATCCTACAGGATATCAAGCATGAAAGGAGCCAATTTGTAGATGTCAAGTTTCTTCATGAGAATAGGAAGCACAAGGGAGAAGCACATGCTTTAGCAAAGGCAGCTGCCTCTCTTAGCACCGGGCGCCATGTGTGGCTTAGTACTTTGCCCGATATAATCTGTATCCCCATGTGTTTGAACTTCTAATAAAGGGTACAGTTGCTCAAAAAAAAAGTTGGTTCACCGAAGTTGCCTAAAAAAAAGTTGGTTCACCAAAGTTGCTTGAAAAAAAGTCAATTCACCGTAGTGAATCTTTTTTTTTTCATTTCCCCTCATGTTTTTCCATTTTTTACCTCCTAATTTTTATGTAGTTTTTGGTACCTTTTACATTTTTATAATATACGATGAACCTTTTCCAAAATACACATTGAACATGTTTGAACATAAGGTGAACTTTTTTTAATACTGTGAAGTTTTTTGTAATATACGTTGAAGTTTTTCAAAATATAAATTGAACATTTTTGTAACAATATGCTGAACATTTTCATGGTGTATGATGAACATTTTTAAAATGCATGGCGAACATTTTAATATATGATGAAAATTTTCGTAGTAATACACAAAAAATAAGAAGAAAAGAAAAAATGGAAAAAGGAAAAAAAAAGGGGGGTAATGACAGAAGAAAAAAAAAGGAAATGGTCTTAGTGGAGGTCTTGGTGGATTCGACAATAATGGTCTTAGTGGAGGTCTTGCTCTGTTTTCGTGTAATCAGATGTACGTTGATGTCAAGGATATGAATGAAAGGTATATCGATGCGTATGTGCGTGTGCCTCCCAACGCACCCCTTTTGGCGGTTGATTTGTGTCTATGGTGAACCACACACGAAAAATATGCATCGTATGTGGACAGCCTTGCAAAATTTGAAAGCGGAACCAGATCTTCCGTGGTGCATCCTCGGGGACTTTAATGAGGCTCTCTGGTCATTTGAAGCCTAGTGGACTTGGGGTTTCAGGGCCTCCCGTTCACATATGATAACAAGCAGCGACGCAACAGGGACGTCGAAGTCCAGTTGGACCGAGCGGTTGCGGATAATAACTGGAGGAACATCTTTACTGCACCAGGTCTCTTCATGTTGGGAAAACCTTCCCATCTTTTTGATGTGTGAGGAGGATGAAAAGAAAATATATATAAACCAATTTTCAGGCGCTATGAAATTTTGTGGGAGAGAGATGTGAGTTTTCCAGAACGTGTGGCGCACACATGGCAGGAAGCTGCACTGGTGGAAAAAAGGCCTTTGGTCGCGGTTCGCAACTGCCATTAGTCGCGGTTGCGCAACCGCGACCAAATAAGCGCGACTAAAGCCCCCCACCTTTAGTCGCGGCTGCTTAAGAACCGCGACTAACGGCCCGTCCACGTGGGCGCCAGGTGACCGTCAGGCGGAGGACCTTTAGTCGCGGTTCTTCGCCAACCGCGACTAAAGGCCGCCACAGGTTTAGGGTTTTAGCCCCCCTAAACCTGTTTTCTGTTTAATTTGTATTGTTTTATTTCTTTTGTGCTTTATTTTAATTTTGAAGGAGTTTTATATATTCTACGGTACTACATACATGCATATGAATGTACAATTTCAAATAAATTTGAAATTAGAACCAAAAAGAATTCAAGAGGAATATACAATATATATTCAATATCATCGGATGACCATATACAATTTTGAACAAGTTTCCATACATGATTTAATGCATATAAAGTTCTACGTCCTCGTAATGGTGTTCTCCTTTAGGATGGAGGACTTCCCTGCTGAACCATCCAGCTAGTTCCTCTTGAAGTGGTCGGAAGCGAGCTTCTGGACTAAGCATCATCTGGAGGTTATTCCTCTGAGCATTGGCATCACTCGAAACCCGCTCAGAGGTGTATCTCCGGATCATCTCACAGACATAGTATCCACATAGATTGGTCCCCGCTGGCTGAATATCCCCAGCATTCTTAGCCTTTGACCTTTTGAATTCTAGCTCTTTTTTGAATTCACCGACCTTTGTATCTACGAACCGTCTCCAAACCCTACGAGGCAAAGAAAATTAAATGAACAAGAGAGTTATTAGTTACTTGATATTAGGAAATGAACGAAATAGGCCGATCGATATAGAGCGCAAATGAATGAAAATAATTACTTCTGCAGCATTCTTCTCATGCCGCCCCAAAGCTTTGGATCCATATTCAGAGAGTCGTGGACGAGACATTCTGAGGTGTTAACTTTAATTACTAGCAGAATCCAGTGGAACCTGCGGACACGATACATGCACATCGTCATGCATAACTCATCGATTAGCCGGCCACATACCATGCATGGAGTAAACAAAAGAGAATGTGCTCAAGACAGAAACACTCACCCAAAATGGTAAGGAAATAGAATATTACTTTTGAGTTCCTGCTTTGTAAGAAACTGCCACAGGTCTGCCTTCATGTCGGCGGGGTGATGCTCCAACACGTCCATTAACGATGTGTGGGTCAATGAACCCAACATCATGGATGTTCCTTACTCTGCATTCCTTAATCTTCATTCTGCATGTATAATAGCGGACACAACAATATAGTTAGGACATATATATAGTGCAGGCAATATGAGCGAGATGGGGTAGAAATTAATAAATCACTTACGAGCGTAGCAACTGATGATAGATTTGTCGAGCTCGCGCAGATTGAAAAGCTGGAACAATTCACTCAGTTCAATTTGTACATAGTAATGTTTGAAGTGATGCTCATGTCTAACTTCCGCATAAATATATTCTTTGGCGTTTTTATTTTTATGTAACCCTTGTACCATTTCAGCAGACCTTTCATTTGTGGAGGTAGATCCTTTTCCTCGCAGAGGCTCGACGAGAGGCCCATTCTTGACATATGTAATTACTACCTCCTTCATCTGGCCTCATCAAGGCCTAACAGTTCACGAAGAGTAATACCTAAGTTGGCGCTTGTTCTCGCACTCGTTACAGTCAATCCTGTGCTGTCGCAGCTTGTATGATCTCGGGGCATCCGGACCGCGGCTTCCACTATAAGCGGGGCAATCGATTGTTTACTTTGTTCCCGAGCTGGGCAACTTGTTTCCGCTTTTTTACTTCGGCCTTCTCCGCTCTTTGTTCTCCTTGAACATGAGTGCCTGCCTGCAAGTTCACGTGCATAGTCGTCAGGCAGATTCTTGTGACTTGTGACGGTGTGCTCAAAAATGACTTAGCCCACTTCTTTTGCTCATCGAAAATACTGGCTTGGGCTCGGGCTCTCTTTTCTTCTTGCAGTCCGCCTTCCATTTCTCCAAATCAGCAGCCATGCGCGTCGACTTCCTCGGCACTCGTTCCCAAGGCCTTGTGGGGAGAGGCTTGATGATGGCTCCGTACCTTTGTGGTCTTAGGTACATAAGGGTCCGGGTTAATAATCCAGGACTGCTACGCTTCTTTGCGGAGGTGGATTGGGGCGGCGTCGATCACCCGCCGGACGAGGATCGGGGCGGCGGCTGATCACCCGCCGGACGTTGTGGATCGGGGCGGCGTCGGGTGACGTGGACGGAGGTGTAGGTGAACCGCCACCACCACCACCGCCACCACCACCACCACCACCGCCACCGCCACCACCACCACCGTGAGGGGGTGGACTTGTTGTCCTTGGCGCCTCGCTGAAACTTGATAAACTTCTTTTGCCATAGAATGAAATGGCGCTTGACATCTCAAGTCTTTTCTCCCCTTGGTGTAGCAATGTCAATCTCCAGGTCCTCAAACCCTTGGACTATGTCCTCCACCGTGACACGAGCATAGCCATCTTGAATGGGGTTGTTGTGGTGGAGTGCTCCTGTAAACATGGTAAAGCACCGCCGATGGCTACCTTCATGGACATGTTCCCGATAGGATAATACAGATGACATTCTTTCATCTCCTTTATATCGCCCACGGGTAGCGAGGAGGCTCCGGTGCAGTAATTTCGACCACCGAGGCTCCGGTGCAGTAATTCGACCACCGAGGCTCCGGTGCAGTAATTTCGATCGTCGGTGCATCTGCACCAGCCGGTGGGGCCTCCGTGGAAGCCACGCTGCTTCTCCGCTGCTGGCTTCCGAGATCCGCTGGATGATCTTCATGCTGCACCCGAGCTGCATCTCTTTCGGCTACTAGTACACTCATGGTTTTCTTCATCACATCCATTTCCGATGCCAACCGCGCCACAACATCTGCTTCCCGATCCATCTTTCTCTTACGGCTTCTGTAACCGTACGGGTCATCGTTCTGGGGGAACCCTATTTTCCACGGAATGTGCCCCATGCCTCGTACACGTCCTCCGTGTTCAGGATTCCCGAGGGCTTTTGTCAGCGCGTCGTTCTCTCTGTTGAACTTGATCTTCCCCTCTTGAGCATCCCTCATTGCATCAATAAGGGCTTGGGTGTGTTTAATTAATTTGCCCCGGTAAACACACTCCCCTTTCTCCGGGTTCAGCGTTCCCCCATGCCCGTACCACCAGCTTTTGGCCCTTGGGTCCCATCCTCCGCACTGGACGGATTCTCTCGCCCTCAGCTCGTTCTCCATCTTCTCCAACCTAGGCACCCAAATGCGATACCCTCCTGGCCCCATAACATGATTGTACTCCTTCTTAGCCGCATTTTCCTTATTTTTTCGATATTTGAATGAACTGCTCCGATTTCTTTTGCTTCACAAATTCTGGCCAATCATGTTTCAGTTTCTCATATTGTCCTTTGAAACCGGAGTCTTGTTCTGCTTGACAAAGTCATGGGCTAGATTTTGCTTGAATTTCCGAATCGCGGCCATCTTATGAAGAGCGAACTGTTTGACTAGCCTCCTCCTCTCCTTGTTTTCCTCAATCTTGTTACCCTCCTCATCGAATTTGTTGTATTCGGAGGTAGAGCGAAATGTTCCATAAGCTTCTTGAAGCAATCTTTTTTGTTCTCTTATCGACAAAAGTGAAACCATCAATTCGTGCCTTCTTTGGCTCATTCCACTCCTGGGCGGTGATCGAGATGTTGTCTCTAACAATGGCTCCGCATTGGCTGACAAACTTGGTGGCGTTCTTGCGGGGCTCCAGTGCCTGCCGGTTACCTTGTCGACAACCTCGATGGTGCATGTTTCTCCTTGTTTCATCGTCTTGGTTGCGCCCACGCTTTGACGACGTACTCGATTGTTTGACGATCCGGCGAGGCTAAAATAAGAAAGAGAGTCGCGGCGTTAGTACACATATTTATTCAAATCAGTTAGTTTGTATCACCGAGGCTCAATGTATATATATACCTCGGCGCGGAGGTGGTTGCTACTTCCATTTGAAGATAAATCGTTTATCGGCGTTTGTTAACATCATCTTTCGACGGCGCCCTTCATCTTCACCGTCAAGGTTCAGATAAGAAGAGATATCATCTTCTTCTTCTCCGGTCGGCACATATAGAATATCGCCGTTTATGATGCCGAACATATGTGCTTCACCGTCCGGATCATAGTTGTCCATAATCGGGTCAGCTCTATCGTCCGCCATTATGTCAGTCCTGAAAACATGTAGTAAAAACAAATTAATTAAGTGAAGAAGGGGGGCGGTGGCGGTGGCGGTGGCGAAAGGGCGGTGGCAAAAGGAGGGGGCGAGGAAGGGGTGGGAGAGGGTGTCGCGGTAGAGCGCGAGACGGGGCGGCAGACGACGGCGTCACGGAGAGGGAGGCGAGGACAACACACATGTTATTCAACACATTATTCTTCTAACATTTTATTCTCAAAGTTGTTTGCATCCTCATTACATTTACTATGCCCATGATCAGAAAAATAGAACCATCATGCAAACCTCAAGCTAGCTCTTAGATGACAGACAAGAAATCTCTTAACCGTTTCTTATTCAACACATGCATATGAGTTTTCCTCATTGTCTCATTGTTCTTTTAAACTCTAGAATCATTTGCAAAAAGATTGTGTATCCATGAATTCAAAAATGTTCAGAGTTTTAAAATTTGTTTGTGGAATTGAAAATGTCCATGATAGAAAAATGGCACAAATTCATTTTAGATTTGAGTTTGCCCGCGGCGCCTCTCTCTCTCTCTCCACGATCTAGCTCGCTCTCTCTGTTGGCCTTGTGGCAAGACCGAGGACGGCCAAGGCCGAGGGCGGGCGGGCGAGGCAAGGCGGGCTGCTGTGGGCGAGGAGGCCGGTCGGCGGCGTTGAGGGCGGGCGAGCGAGGCGGCAGTACCGAGGCCGGCGTGGCCTTGCGCCATGTGGGCGAGGGCGACGATGGCGGGCGCCGAGGGCGCGGCAGAGACGAACACCGGTAGAGGCGAGAATCGAATCGGAGAAGACGAGAATCGAGCCTTGTATTTATAGCCCCCTTTAGTCGCGGTTGGGACGCGACCATGCGATTAGCAGTACCCTTTAGTCATGGTCGCCTGCCCAACCGCGACTAAAGGGTTTAGCGGGTTTTTTTGCGTTGCCCCCCCTTTAGTCGCGGTTGGGAGGCGACCGCGACTAAAGGCCGCCTGCAGGTTTAGGGTTTTAGCCCCCCAACCTGTTTTCTGTTTAATTTGTATTGTTTTCTTTTCAATTTGTATTGTTTTCTGTTTAATTTGTATTGTTTTATTTCTTTTGTGCTTTATTTTAATTTTGAAGGAGTTTCACATATTCTACGGTACTACATACATGCATATGAATGTACAATTTCAAAAAATTTGAAATTAGAACCAAAAAGAATTCAAGAGGAATATACAATATATATTCAATATCATCGGATGACCATATACAATTTTGAACAAGTTTCCATACATAATTTAATGCATATAAAGTTCTACGTCCTCGTAATGGTGTTCTCCTTTAGGATGGAGGGACTTCCCTCCTGAACCATCCAGCTAGTTCCTCTTGAAGTGGTCGGAAGCGAGCTTCTGGACTAAGCATCACCCGGAGGTTATTCCTCTGAGCATTGGTATCACTCGGAACCCGCTCAGAGGTGTATCTCCGGATCATCTCACAGACATAGTATCCACATAGATTGGTCCCCGCTGGCTGAATATCCCCACCATTCTTAGCCTTTGACCTTTTGAATTCTAGCTCTTTTTTGAATTCACCGACCTTTGTATCTACGAACCGTCTCCAAACCCTACGAGGCAAATACAAATAATATGTCAAAAATAAAATTGATTCAATTCAATATGTTAAAAATACAAATAATATATCAAAAAAATCAGAAAAATAGAACTAATTCATTTCAAAATTCTAAAAATACAAATAATATATAAAAAATTCAGAGAAGTTCTTCCGGCCGCCTCTGTCTTCCCACAAGTTCTTCGGCCGTCTTCCCGCCATTCTTTCCGCCTATGTCTTCCGCCATTTCTTCACGCCTCTATCTTGGCAGATCGATGCTCCTTTTATAGGCACGGCGCCGCTTCTGCTTTGTCTTGTTCCTCCGACAGTAGGCGTAAATGCGCTACCCACGCGTCTGTCTAACCTTTAGTCCCGGTTGCACCAACCAGCCGGGACTAAAGGTTAGATGACCAACTCTGATTCCTCTTCTTCCGCCATTTCTTCCCTGTCTTCCGCCTCTTTCTTCCCGCCACTTTCTTCCCGCCTCCTGTCTTCCCGCTCCCATTTTTCCCGCCATTTCTCACTACATATATGTAGCCCGGCTTGGCCAGCATTATCACATCTCTACAATCTCTCATCACTCTCTCATGGCTTCCACCGCACCCACTCTAACCTACCAGCAGGTGGAGGAGCTTTGCGCCTCGAACTACCCTTGTCCACCGGCTACCGCGTCCCCACCGGCTGGAGCCTAAGCGCCCGGCGGCGTGTCGTCCCTCCCGTCCCTCGTGGTACTGCAGGCCGGGCGGCCATCACGAACCACTACTACCTCGACCTCACGCCGGAGCAGCGGATGAATCTCGCTGGCATCCCAATAACCAGCATACTTGGGACGCCTTCTTCATCAATCGGCGTGAGAGGGCTCGCCAGTATGAGGAGGACGGTCTGCCTCCAGGAACTTCCACGAGGCCGGCCGTCGGCTATGGTGGTATGGCGGACTCTGCAGAGCGTCATGGACTACATCACGGCGGCGATATCCCCGCTGCGCTACCCTCAATTCGAGCCATTTAGCGCCGCCTCGACGACAGCGACGACAGCAGCGGCGGCGGCGGCGGCAACTTAGAAGGCGGCGACTACCAAGACAACGACGACGGCGGCTATGAAGACTACTTAGTATGCATATTATCGCCTAGGCAGGAGTATTACTAAATCACTCCAAATTTCATGTACCATCGGTGGTATCTCGAATCATTCAAAATGGACACCAAACACATCACGGGTAATATAATTCACATGATCCATTCAACAAAGTTTGGTACAATAAATTATTACACATCATTTCTTCCCTTGTGTCCCTGCTTGCTTACGATTGTGCCGTATCCATGGAGCATCCTCATCATTTAACTTAATGCTTGGGTCGGTGTTCACTTTGAAGGCGGAATTTCAGCAAACATATTATAATCTTCGACATGTCTGTCTTGTCCTCCACTCCCATGATGTTTCTTTTCCTGAAAGAACAATGTGGCGCTTTGGATCATCGCATGATGTACTGATCGTTTTCTTATCTTTCCGTTTCCTCGGTTTGCTACTCATGTCCTTCACATAGAAAACCTGAGCGACATCTTTCGCTAGGACGAATGGTTCGTCAAGGTAACCAAGATTGTTGAAATCCACCATTGTCATTCCGTATTGCTGGTCCACCTTTACCCCACCTCCTGTTAGCTTGAACCATTTGCACCGGAACAAAGGGACCTTAAAGGAGGGTCCATAGTCAAGTTCCCATATCTCCTCTATGTAACCATAATATGTGACCTCTTGCCCATTCTCGGTTGCTGCATCAAAGCGGACACCACTGTTTTGGTTGGTGCTCTTTTTATCTTGGGCGATCGTGTAAAATGTATTCCCATTTATCTCGTACCCTTGGAAAGTCGTTATAGTCGAAGATGGTGTCTTGGCCAACATGTACAGCTGATCTACAACATCATTGTCATTCATTAAATGTTTTCTCAACCAACTGCCGAAAGTCTCCATGTGGGCCTTCCTAATCCAGGATTCAGGCTTCCCCGGGTTGTCAGAACGTAAAATATTCTTGTGTTTCTCAAAGCACGGAGCCACCAAGCTGGAATTGGTCAAGACGGTGTGGTGTGCTTCATCGAGAATGGCCGTCCATGCATATCGTTGATTTCCTTCCGATCGTGCCTTTTCCACTTAGTCTCCCCTCGTGTCGCGATCGAGGAAGACCAATCGGCTTAAGGTCAGGAACAAAGTCAACACAAAACTCAATTACCTCCTCATTTCCATAGCCCTTGGCGATGCTTCCTTCCGCCTAGCACGGTTCTGAACATATTTCTTTAATACTCCCATGAACCTCTCGAAGGGAACATATTGTGTAGAAATACAGGACCGAGAACGAAAATCTCTTCGACTAGGTGAACCAGGAGGTGCGTCATAATATTGAAGAAGGATGGCGGAACACCAACTCGAAGCTCGACAAGACATTGGATCACATCGTTCAGTAACCGTGGTAGAACTTCGGATTGATTACCTTTCGAGAGATTGCATTGAGGAATGCACATAGCTTCACAATGGCTACTCGAACATTTTCCGGCAGAGCCCCTCAAAGCAATCGGAAGCAATTGCGTCATAATCACGTGGCGATCGTGAGACTTCAGGTTTTGGAACTTTTTCTCCGCCATGTTTATTATTCCCTTTATATTGGGACGAGAATCCAGACGGGACCTTCATACTGCTCGGGCATTCAAAAGATGACCTTCTCTTCTTTGGTCGAGCGTAGCTGGCACGACCTTGAAACCATTCCGGATGCGGTCATCGTGGTCTTTCAAACGTTGCTGGTCCTGCCGTGCTTCCTTTGTATCATTTGTCTTCCCATACACGCCCAAGAAGCTTAGGAGGTTCACGCAAATATTCTTCGTAACGTGCATCACGTCGATTGCAGAGCGGACATCTAGGACTTTCCAATATTCTAGCTCCCGGATATAGATTTCTTCTTCCACATGGCTGCGTGCGTCAGCTCCCTTCGAACTGATTGTCCGCCAGACCCTTTCCAAAGATGACTTTCAAATCCTTGACCATATCAAATACCTCAGCACCGGTCGTTCCGCGAGCTTCGCCGGTGATCTGCCTTGCCGTTGTAATGCTTGCCTTTCTTTCTTCATGGATGAATTTTGGAAGAAATCGACGATGCCCAAGGTACACGTTCTTCTTACAATTTGGCAAATGTACACTTTCAGTCTCATGTAAGCAGTGCGTGCATGCATTGTATCCCTTATTTGACAGTCCGAAAGGTTACTAAGAGCAGGCCAATCGTTGATGGTTCTGAAAAGCAACGCTCAGAGGTCAAATTCCTCTTGTTTGTGCTCATCCCACACGGACACCACCCCACAGCTGTAAAAGTTCATCAACTAATGACCTTAGGTACACATCAATGTCGTTGCGGGTTGCTTCGGACCTTGGATGAGCACCGCATCATAATGAACTTCCGCTTCATGCACAACCAAGGAGGAAGGTTGTAGATGCATAGAGTCACGGGCAGTGCTATGGCTGGAGCTCGCCGCCAAAAGGATTCATGCCATCCGTGCTTAGAGCAAATCTTATGTTCCTTGCGTCAGCTGCAAAATCTTTGAACCATCCGTCGATCTTTCTCCATTCGTTCCATCTGCGGTGTGTCTCAACTCCTCGTCCGACTTACGGTCCTCTTTGTGCCATCGCAACAACTTGGCATGCTCTTTGTTCCTGAACAGACGTTTCAACCGTGGTATTATAGGAGCATACCACATCACCTTGGCGGGAACCCTCTTCCCGGTTTCGGCCCTCAACATCGTCACCGTGGTCATCGCCTCGATCTTATAACGCAATGCAGTGCATACCGGCATTCATTCAAATTCTCGTATTCACGCGGTAGAGGATGCGATCGTTGATGCATGCATGTAATTTCAGAACCTCTAAACCTAGAGGGCAGACAACCTTCTTTGCTTCAGACGATGGCGGGCAACTCGTTATCCTTTGGAAACATATTCTTCAATATTTTCAGCAAGTTTTCAAATGCCGAGTCAGCTACACCTGCCTCGCCTTCCATTTCAGCAAATCCGGTGTGCAGCCCAGCTTTTTCAGACCATCATCGCATCCGGGTACAGCGCCTTTCTGTGATCCTCTAACATGCGATCCAAATTCTCCTCTCCTTTTCAGTTTCGCAGCGTCTCCGTGCATCAGCAATGGTCCGACCAAGATCATCAACGGGATCATCACGTGCCTCTTCTTCACCTTCCCCTTCACCTTCAGCATCCTCCATGAAAGTATCACCGAAATGAGCAAGATAGCTTTCATCGATGAAATCATCCTTCTTCATCTTCTTCCATTATAACCCCTCTTTCTCCATGCTTGGTCCAACAATTATAGCTTGGCATGAAACCGTGCCGAAGCAGATGCATGTGAACATCTCTTGAGGAAGAGTAACCCTTCTGATTCTTACAGATAACACATGGACAGATAACAAAACCCCCCGCTTGTTCGCATTAGCCACTACGAGGAAATCTTTCAAACCCGTAGTGAACTCGCGGAGAGTCGGTTACCGTACATCCATTGCCGATTCATCTGCATTATTATAATATAAAATATATAATTAACCATCATGCATTTGTTAAACTAACTAGCTACAAACAATATAAATTAAACAATGAACTACACACATGCATATTTTATCAATGACACATCAAAGGTTCATCAAGTTGCTAACCGCGATCGAGGAGTGTGGCTCCAACACTTCATGTCATGTTTGTTTCATGCTCTTGGGGCATTTCATCAAACACCTTATGTGCATAAGAGGAACCAAAAGCAAACCTACACCCACTTGTGAAGAGAATGGCTCCAAATGGCTAAGTGTTGGCTGCTGGATGGGTATATATAGGGAGGGCTTTAGTTGCGGTTGGCACGGCAAACCGTCACTAAAAGTGCCGAAGGCCTTTAGTCATGGTTGTCCCGCCAACCGCGACTAAAGCCCTCTCACGCACCAGCTGGCCACCGAGCGCCTGGCCCAGCCTTTGGTCGCGGTTCACCTCGAACCGCGACTAAAGGTCCCATTAGTCGCGGTTCCTACAGCTTCGCGATTTATGGGGCTGGACGGAAGCCTGTTTTTCCACCAGTGCTGGTGCCAAGTTCAGCATTGCGAACGTGAGGCCTGGGCTGAGAACGCTACTGCTCAACCTTCATGACTGGGGAAGCAAGAGATTTGGTAATGTCACACGCGAATTACAAAAATCTAGGACGAGGCATGAGGACCACAAGTCCACAACACGGCATTTTTTTTTCATAGAAAGGCGGTTTGGTGTGCCCGTAAAAATAAGGTAAAGAGAATGGATCTGACTATACTGCTATGTGTACGTTGGTACACGATCACTCTCAGAATATCTTGATGCAGGATGCATTCAAATAAATGTTGATCTTGCATTTCCAATGTCGATAAAGCATTTGAAAAATGTTAATTGTTCATTCAAAAATTGTTGATCACGTATTAGGAAATGTTGACCATGTACTTGAAAAAATGTTGATCAAGCATTTGAAAAAAATTAAAGTGTGTATAGGAATAATGTTGATCATGTATACACAAAAATGTTAATCTTGTATTTAAAATATGTTAACCACGGGGAAATCGTAGATCTTTGAGGCGATCGTCTCCACTCCCCCCGCTCCCCCGCAACCACGGCGACTCCACTCCCCCCGCTCGCCATTGCCCCCACCGCAGATCTCGCCGCGCCGCCCCTGCGAGATGCCTCCTCGGCGGCGGAGATTAGCCCCTACAAGTTCGCCCGCCGCTCCTCCCTCCCCCCCCCCCCCTCTCCCACCTGAATCCAGGAGACCTGCGCCGATTTGGTGAGATTGATCTCACCAATCCCGCAGGCGGTGCTCATGGCGACAGGGGCTCCGGGGTGGGTGGACCGGGCGAAGAGGATCCGTGCCGCCGTAGCGGCGTGGATCTGCCGGGTTCAGGAACTCAAGGCAGCAGATCGGGCGGTGGTGGCGGCGATAGATCCGGATACGAAGGCCGCGGCTACAAGGTTTGCGGATGTTTGCCGCACGAGGGCGGAAGAAGAACAGAGGAATCTAGAAAGGCGCATATACGGCGAGGCGTCAGCGGCGGAGAGGCTGAGGATGCCTCCATTCCCGCACTCCACGTCGACTGCGTATGTGTAGTGGGCGAGGGCGGAAGCCAAATCAGGAGATCCGCGCAGGGCATTGCGCTGGGAAGGCATGCTGGGGGTGGTGCCGTCGGGTGCGCCGCTCCAAGGCATCTCGACCTGGCCGCCGGCGTCGATCCGGGACTGAATACTTGTTCTGAATCGGCTGGCGGAGGTTCAGACGCCTGCCTGCCGAGCCCGGGGATTGGATCCAATGGGTCTACAACAACGGCGAACTCTGGTATTTACCGTGTCTCTTCTCCCTGCATTTATGCTACTGCTCAAATTTCTAGTCGTCGGTGTGATCCTTCGCCGCCACCGTTCGTTGTCCCTGCTCCGATGAGGTGTGGAGTTCAGGGCCAAAAGGTGTTGAGGCGGGACCCCCGTGTCATCCTCCCTGGCCCCGGTGGCCGTTCGATTAACTCCAAGTCTATCCTGACCGCTAACACTAGGGCACTAGGCAGCCTCGTGATCTATAATTCTTCTCGCGACAGCCGCCCTGATCCCCACTCCGCTAGGTTTCGCCGCCGCCCATACCGCACTCATGGCCACCATGGAACCCAAAACCTAGTCTGGATCCGGCGAGATCTATTCGCCTCCGGGGATTTCTCGGCCGCTGACTGCTTTCCTGCTGGCCCCTCTGATCAACTCTTTGAGCCTAAGCATTTTAGCTTCTCTAGAGACTTTTGGTCGAAGAAAAGAGGCAAGATTCCTTTTGCTGCTGTTGCGAAGAAGATGGCTGGAGCAGGGCAACCTAGGCCTAGAGGAGGTAGGAGCGGAGGCGGCCGTGGACGCAATGATGCGATCCGGCCTCCTATCCCTCCCCCTGCCCCTCCGCGAGTAGCCATGCCTCAGATCGGTGCTCCTACCTCTAACCCTCCTCCTTCTACCAGCCAGCAAGGGCCCCCCTGTCGATCTTTGCCAAACCTCCTATTATCCCCATTGGGTCCAGCTCTACGAATTTGATGCACCCAGCCATGAACCAGATGTATCATGGTTACTCTGGGCCCAATTTTCAGTACCCCCAAATGGCCCCTTGGATGCAGCAACCGCAATTCCAATATCCTTACATCCCCCAAAATCTCCCTGTTCATTTTCAACCCCCACAGCAGCCAGCTAGCGTTGGGAGTGCCTCCGGAGGAAGTAGTCAAAGTGGAGCTGGAAAGAACAGGAAGAAAAACAAGACAGGGGCTAAGAAGCAAACCAACTCTGCTACCACAGGGACTTTGGATAGTGTTGCTGGAAATGGTGCTGCTGAGTCTGAGGAGTTCATGGTAGATCCTAAGTATATTGGCACTATTTGCTATAATTGTGGCCTCCCTGGTCACTTTGTAGGAATGTGCTCTGTCCCCAAAACTTGCTTTATCTGCAAAACCCCTGGTCATCATATGGATGCTTGCTCCAAGTGGTATGAACCATACCCAGCTGCTCAATTCTGGGGGAGTGCCAACAATGGCCTGGGTTTCTTCCACATTGAAGCTGGAGATAAAAAAGACAGTGAATGGCTCAATTTTGGTAATGTTGGGCTAGTTGTGGTGGAAGAAGGCAACATTACTGCAAAGAACTGGAAAGGTGTTTTGTTAGCATGTGGAGAACCAACTGGCCATGACCGATTAGAGCTTATGATGATACTCAGTTCCTGGTCAGGTTCCCCCCTAATAAAAAAATCACTGACCTGGTTGCTTTTAAATCCATCAATTTGAAGAAAACTGGAGTTACTATATCCTTCAAAGACTGGCATGGTGAAATTCCTCCATATGACTCTCTGAATGAAGTCTGGATCAATGTCACTGGTATTCCTCCTGTCTGGTGCTCTTGGACAGTCGTAGCCCAAATTGCATCTTCTCTAGGAGTTATTGTGAATATTGACTGGCATGACATTTTCAGGAGTTTTTATGAGAATGTCAGAATCCAAGTGGCTGTTAGAGACCCTCAACTTATCCCTAAAGATAGACTGGTTGAAATCCAACAAGAGCTATACTTACTGAATTTTGAGGTGGAGGATGACTCTGCTACTGATTCCCCCTCTCATAATCACCCTGGGGGCCCCTCTGGTCCCCCTAGTGGGAACAATGGAGACAAAAACACTAAGAGAGACAGAGATGAGGATAAAGACAGTGATGATGATCTACTTGGAGAGGAGATGGAACAGGACAACCATCAGCTTGTTAAATATGCTCCCACCAACTCCATTGGTTCTAAAACCAGAGTGGGTCATCTCCACCCTCACACCCCAGTGGTGCAGGCCACTATGCCTACTACTGTGGTGTCTGGTTGCCATATACCCCCTGTTACCAAAAGTTACTTAGATGTAGCAAAAAAGCACAACTATGTGGGGTGTGGGAGCAGCCTTCTGGGACAGTTTGAGTCTGTCATGAATGGCTCTACTACCACTGGTTTAAATCCCCTGGCTCCTTCTACTTCTAACATGCTTTGCCCAGTTCCCAAACCTCAGTCCAATAGGCCTGATAGAGAGAAGTGGGGCCCTGTTGTTGCCACTAGGATGAGCAACAGGATTAAGAGAGATGGCAAAAACACTATAGCCAAGGCCCAGGATATTAAAAAAGTGCAGAATTTGGAAGTCTCCAAAGGTAGCACTACTGCTTTTTCTCTCAATTCTTTTGCTTGTTTAGATAATGATCTTCTTCTGCATAATGCTAATCTTTGTGGGTTATGCCTAGGGAGTGATCCTAGTAGCTGTAATAATAATATTGATATTATTAAACAAATTGAACTAGAGAGACTGTCTTCATTTCAAAAAGACAACCCGGATCTGTTTCCTCCTCCTAGCAATGATGCCAGCGGAGTTGATATTGCTTATAACTCTAATAACACTGAGAATCACCTTTCCCCCAACACTGAAAATATGTCAGATATGGAGGAGGGTGAATTTCCTTGGGTGGAGGTATCACACCAAAGGAACAAAAAAGTGTTATCTAGATGTAGAAAAAACCTTAATGATTTCTTATGATTGGGACATTCTGGAATGTTAGAGGTCTTAATGGCTCTTATAAGAGTACCAGAGTGCAAGAGCTTATTAAAGCTTGTAGCCCAGATTTTATTTGTTTGTCTGAAACAAAAAAAGCCAACTTCACCATCCCACAACTAGAGGCCATTGATTCTAGGAGTGGTTTTATGTGGAATTGGCTTCCTGCTGTGGGCACTGCTGGAGGTTTACTAGTAGGTGTTAAACAAGACTGTTATGACATTCTCCAGTGTGAGATAGGTACCTTTTGCATTTCTTGTATTTTGAAATTTAAACACAATGACATTAAGTGGATACTGATATATGTCTATGGCTCTGCTTACGATGAGTTCAAACTAGATTTCCTTAATGAACTCAATAGTGTCCTTGCTAGTTGGTCAGGCCCTACACTAGTAGGGGGTGACTTTAATTTGGTTAGAGATAAAAGTGAGAAAAATACTGGGAATATCAACCAGCATTGGGCTGATCTGTTTAACGACTGGATCAACAAATTTGGTCTCATAGAGATCAAAAATGTTGGGAGGAGATATACCTGGGCCAACAATCAAGATAATTTGATTATGGCCGCTTTAGACAGAGTCTTTGTTATTGTAGATTGGGAAGGGATCTTCCCTGGAGCTTTTATTAAATCCCTACCCAGAGTGGGCAGTGACCACACCCCTCTGGTTTTAAATACTAATTCTGGGATCCATAATCCTAATTCAAAATTATTTAGATTTGAAAAATGGTGGATTGACATCCCTGGCTTTGATGAAGTTATTCATAAAGCTTGGAACACTCAGTGCAAAGCCACTAAGGCCATTGATATTTGGCAATTTAAAATTAGGACCACTGGGAAAGCTGCCAAAGGTTGGTGTGCCAACTATGAAGCAGACCAAAACAGGAAGAAGCAAGCCCTAGTAGCTGAATATGATTGCTCAGATATTCTGGCTGAATCTCAGCCTGTATCTCCTAACTCTAAGAAAAATATGGATAATATTGCAGGTGAACTGAATGAAATATGGAGAAGAGAAGAGATCAAGGCCAGGCAGAGGTCCAGGGAGAGGGAGATTCTAGAGGGTGAGTATAACACTGGATACTTCAAAGCTCTGGCAAATCAGAAAAGGAGGAAAAAACAAATTGCTATGCTGGAAACTCCCTCAGGTCCTGTGGAAGACACCCAAGGTATTCTTCAAATAGCTGTCGATTATTATAAAAATCTTTTGGTTATGTTCCTACCATTGACATAGATCTTATGGAAGATTTATGGGATCATGACAGCATGCTTACTTCTGATCATTTTAATTTGCTTGAAAGTCCTTTCTCTGAGGAGGAAATTAAGACTGCTGTATTTGGCTCATATGCTGAAGGTGCGCCTGGTCCAGATGGTTTCCCTTTTCTGTTCTACCAGAAGTATGGGGAATTAGTTAAGAATGATTTATTTGCTATGTTCAGAGATTGGGAGGCTGGAGATCTTGACCTTTTTAGGCTCAATTTCTCCCTCCTTACTCTAGTTCCTAAAGAACCTAATGCTGTTAAGCTAGATAGGTTCATGCCTTTGGCCATGATTAATTGCAGCTTTAAAATTTTTGCCAAATGTGCCACCAATAGGTTTGGCCCTGTCTGCAACTTTCTAATTTCTCCCAACCAGACTGCTTTCCTAAAGGGGAGGTTTATCCTTGAAAGCATAGTGGCTGCCCATGAGGTGGTCCATGCAGTTGCCTCTAATAGGATGCCTGGTTTTTGTTTTAAGCTTGACTATGAGAAAGCATATGATATGATTAGTAGAGAGTTTCTCCTGAAGATGCTGAGGAAAAGAGGGATTGGTCCTAATTGGATGTATAAAATTGAAACCTTACTTTGCAAAGGTTCTGTTGGTGTCAAAATAAATGACACCAATAGTGACTATTTTTTAGCTGGCAAAGGAGCTAGACAAGGAGATCCTTTCTCCCCCTGCTGTTCAATTTAGTGGCTGATGTTTTCACTAGAATTCTGATCAAAGCTGCAAATGCAAATTTAATAGCTGGTGTTTTTCCTCCCTCTAACCCTGCTGGTGTCATTAGCATGCAATATGCTGATGACACCCTTCTTTTCTTAGATAAGAACCTAGATCATGCCAAGAACCTTAAATGGCTCCTCTCCTGTTTTGAACAAATTTCTGGTATGAGAATCAATTTTCATAAATGTGATCTGGTTCCTATTAATGTTGACAGAGAAGAGGCCATAGCTTTTGCTCAAATATTAGGTTGTAAAATTAGTTATTTTCCTATCAAGTATTTAGGCGCCCCTCTTCATTTTAATAAAGTGCGGAGGGAAGATCTACAACCTACCGTAGATAAGATTATTAAGAAAGCGGCTGGGTGGAGGGGGAGGCTGCTTTCTTTTGGCAAGAGACTCATATTGGTCCAAGCCTATTTAGCCAGTATCCCCACTTACCTCATGGGCTTTATTAAGTTTCCTAAATGGGCCATCAAACTCATTAACTCCCAATTAGCTCATTGCTTTTGGGACGATTATGAAGGTCATCATAAATATCATCTGACTGCCTGGAACTCTATTAATATGAGAAAAGAATTTGGGGGCTTTGGTGTTACTGACCTAGGGGATATGAATCTGGCTCTATTAGCCTCTTGGGTCAGTAGATACTACAATGCTGAAGGTAAAATTTGGAAGAATATTATTGACTCCAAATACAAACCTCATAATAGCAACATCTTTGCTTGCTCTACTAATGGAGCCTCCCCTTTCTGGAAAGGGGTGGTCTGGGCAGCTCAAGCTGCTAAGCTTGGCTTTTCCTGGAAGATAGGCAATGGCAAAAGAACTAGGTTTTAGAAAGATCACTGGTTCGGCAATGCTACTTTAGCCACCCAATATTGGGACTTGTACAATTTAGCTTATGAACATAATGTCACTATTGACAAAATCTGGGATGGACACAATCTGAAGATTAATTTCAGAAGGTGTTTTACTCAGGAGCAATTAGCTGGCTGGCATGAACTTGTGGACATAGCTAGCTCCATTAATTTTGTGGATGAGGATGGCACCCCAATTTGGAATCTGAATACCAAAAGGGGTATATACTGTCAAATCCTTCTACAAGTTTATTAATTTTAGAGGGGTTTTACCTACTTTCACTCCTGCTGTGTGGAGTATAAAAATTCCCCCCAGGATTCAGATTTTTCTCTGGCTATTGGTTAATAATGAACTTTTAACCAGAGATAACTTGAGTAAGAGACAGGAGGTGAGAGATACCACCTGTGTGTTTTGCTCTGAACAAGAGTCATGTTCGCATTTATTTAGCACATGTGCTGTTGCTGCTGAGTTTTGGAAAGCCATCTGTGTCATTACTGGAGTGAACGAAGACATTAATACAATGTCCATTACTTCATATTGGCTCCGGGGAGATAGGTTCGCTGCTGTTAACATAGTACATGCGGCTGGCCTGTGGGCGATCTGGAAAACTCGCAACAACATGGTTTTTAATAACGTGTGTTGGCCTGGCTTGCAGGATATTTGGAGAAGAACATCGTTAAATCTGTCTACATGGGAATGCCTGTCCTCGGGAGGTGCCAATACAAAGCTGAAGTGGGCAGCAAAAGAGCTAGAGGCGAAAGCAAGAAGTCCTCCGCTGTTGCTGTGGCCAGACCCTGGTTGAAGAGAGGCTTTTCCTTCTAGATCTAGCTATCTATCGATTGGCCGATGGGCCTGTAATCTCTGTCGTTTTTTGTAATGGTGCTCTAGCACTGCTAGCTTAGTTGCCTTTCAGTCTCTCTACTCTCTACACGGGCAGACTATATGCTGTCCGTCGTGAGATGTAACTTTGTACCGCACTTCGGAGACCTTTTCGTTTCGTTTCAATGAAATGGAACAGGGGCCCAGCCCTTTTCTTCTAAAAAAATATGTTAACCAACCATTTGAAAAATGTTTAAAATGTGTATAGAAAATGTTAACTATGTATTGAAAAAATTAAATTTTTTTTGAAAAAATATTGTTGACATATACAAAAATGTAGAATGAAAACCAAAAGAAACAAAGAAAGCCAAAGAAATGAAACCCGAAAAAGAAACAGAATAAACCAAAGAAAAAATAAAATTAAAATTAAATCAAAGAAACAAATAAAAAAGACAAAAAAACGGAGAAGAAAATATAGGAGGTCCCACCCGCAGCGAAGCCACCATTTCTTTTACATGCCGCGTGTGGTATAGAGCGGTCGCCATATGGCATTGGTCCAAAACATATCGAGCTATCGCTAACTGCAATTTTGATAATGGACCAGGCCCAATTCCATTCACGTATGGGTTCTTTCCCATTTGTTTTTTTTATTTCCTCTTCCAGATATAGTTTTTCTCCTGGTTTTCTACTATTTTGTATTCAGTTTTCACATTTTTCTTTCTTATAGTTTTCTGTATTATAAACATTTTTCTAAACTACGGTGAACAATTTTCAAATAAACAGTGAGTGTTTTTATTGTACGGTTAAGAGTTTTCAAATGCAGACCTACTTTTAATACAAAACAAATATTTTTTAACATATGTTGGCCATTTTCTCAAATACACATTGGACAAATTTCGAATATACTAAGAAGATTTCTTAGGTACAATGAACTTTTGTTCAATGTACGGTGTACTTCTTTAAATACAGACTGACCAAAATTCTAATATACGATGAACACTGTTTATGTAAAATGAAAATTTTCAATGAACGGTGATTTTAAAATATATAGTGATATTATTTTAAATACACACTGAACAATTTTTTAATGTATAGTGAGCATTGTTTAACATACAGTGAACGTTTTTCAAATACACACTGAACAAATTTCTAATATACAACTAACTTTTTATCAATGTACGGCAAACTTTTTTAATATATGGTGAATTTGTTTTGAAACTATACACTAGAAAATTTGGTGAACATTTTTCAAATACACTGAATAAATTTCCAATATATGATGAATCTTTGTTATATACAAATAAAAAATTCAATGTATGATGAACTTTTCTCTGGGACATAGTAAACATTTTTAAAATAAGTTACTTTTTTCTAAAAAAATGAATAAAAGGAAGAAAGAAAAGAAAAAATAGAAAAAATGGTTAGAAAACCAGAAAAATAGGGCAAAAGAACTAGTGAAAAGAAGAAAAGAAAGAAAATAGAAAACTAGTGGAATGAAAATGGAAGGTTCCTAGAAAGCAGTGAAACGTTCGCAAAACAAAACCTGTCAGAAAACTTGAAAACCGGCAGAAGGAACCAATTAAAAAAAACCATTGCAAAACCGAATGAAAGGTTCTCAGAAACTAGTTGGAATTGTTCGAAAATAAATCATAGGGAAAACCACAAAATCGGGCAAGGAAGCATATGAAAAGAAAAAGATAGGAAAAAATGATGGAAAAATGGAATGAATATTCCTAAGAACTTGCGCAAGAAACGTCCAAAACTCTCGAGCGATCTATTTTGGTCCGGCCCATGTTCGTACGCTAACGAGGGATCGCAATATCGCAGTAAGCCAGTAAGTGATGCATACATATTGAATCACTAGTTGAGGAAGGGTTAACACTTCTTTTAAGACAATATATATGCAAACGTCATACATACACACACACTCACCCTCTATGAACGCATGCATGTACGCTATACCTGGCCATACCTCGGACCGGGCCTAGCCAAGCCCGACGCAAAAAACCCAGGCCCGGCCCGGCCATCGGGCCTGTTTTCTGGGCCCGAGCCCGGCCATCGGGCCTGTTTTCTGGGCCCGAGCCCGGCCCAAACACAAGAAAGCCCGTCAGGCTCCGGGCCGGCCCGGCCCGACCTTGAGGAAAACGCGAAAACGACGGGCCCGGGCCCGGCCCGGCCCGGTCTTCGGGCTCAAAATCTAGGCCCGAGCCCGGCCCGAGGGTAGTGTCGGGCCGGGCCGGGTCGGGCTTTTTCGGGCCGGACCGGGCTTCCCATGGCCAGGTATAATGTACGCCCTATATCTATGAGAACCTCCAAAAGACTGAGCCGGCACATCATATTAAAATTAATGAAGTTGCCATGCCTTCATAGTCGATGGGAACGTCTCTCCTCCCACTGAACATACATCACCGAGAGTCCTGAAATAACTCAAGTTTAGGACTTGAACTTTGGTAAGCTGACGATACCACTATCCTTGTACAGGTTGGTTCACGGTTAAGGGTTACCCCTTGTAAATGTCAATTTCTATCTTCTCCAGTGCTGACAAGTGACACATTGCATGCACATGGTTTATTGCAACCTGGGAATTTTCCTTTTATACATTCATTTTTAAAAATGATTTATCTTTTGAACCATGCATCCAAATCACAAATCGTTTTCATCCTTGGATTTCTCTCGTTGAGATCTTAGAAATTAGATCTCATGTTAAAAAGTTTAAAAAATGTTCAATAACTTAAAAAATGTTCCCAGTTTTTTTAAAAAATGTTCGTGGTATTGAAAATTGTTCACAAATTACAAATGTTTTTGTTTTATAAAAATTTCAAATTTCCCAAAAAATGTTTGTACACTTCAAAAGTGTTTGGTAACTTTGAAAATAGAACAAATTTTCAAACACTTTCATGTTTTACAATTAATTTTCAAACAATGATCGTTTTCTTAGAAAAAGTAAGAAAAATGTTTGTTTCTTTTTTCTAAAATTGTTCAGAAACATTTTATGAACTGCTTGTGCTTTTTCTCTAAACCAGACAGACACCTTCTAGAAGCTTGGTAAAAACTAAAAAGAAAACAGAAATAGAACCTCCCAAAACCGGAAGAATGTAAACATAGTAACAACTGACATGCGAATCAACCTGTGGTTGAGTTGGTTAGGTGGACAGTGGTATCCCCAACCCACCAGGGTTCAAATCCTGGTGCTCGCATTATTCCTGGATTTATTTCAGGATTTCCGGCAATGCGCTTTCAGTGGGAGGAGACGTTCCGCCGACGACGAGGCGCCTACGGTGACTTCGTAAATCTCAAGATGATATGCCGACTCAGTCTCTCGGAGGTGCTCATAGAGGTAGGATGTGAGTGTGTGCGTTCATAGGGGTGAGTGTATGCGCGTGTATATGAGCGCTTGTGTCTGTACTGATGCTAAAAAAAACAACTGACATGGACCGACTATGTGCGGATGGAACAATTTGACGCAATATGTCGAATAGAAAACTCCATGTAGAACCACCAATCATTGACACATACCCCTAAAACCCCGCAAACTGAGCATCTACAACCCCCCTCCCATCCCCCCCTCGCGCGCAAATTGAGCGTAGCTCAGATGATTAGGTTCCTTGTGGTGGAATCAATCAATCAGGGGTGGTCATATTTTTCTGGATCTATTTCAAGCCTTTTAGCGATGTGCGTGCAGTCGGAGGAGACGATCCCATCGGCCATGAAGACGTCTGTGGCGACTTCGTCAATCTCAAGATGATGTGTCAGCTCAGTCTTTCGGAGGTGCTCATATGGTAGGGTCTGCATGCGTGCGTTCATAAAGGTGAGTGCATGAGCCTACGCCTGTACCGTGTTAAAAAACATTAAAAAGACTATCAATGGTAACGCAAACGTGTCAAAGTACAAAGAAATATATGCCATTTGTCAAAAAATTCAAACTACATCCCTCATCATTCAAGAAAAAAGAATAGGGGCGAACCAATCTGTTGTTGGATGGCTAGAGGGACAATGGTATCCCAGCCCACTAGGGTTCAAGTCGTGGTGCTCGCAATATTCCTGAATTTATTTCAGGATTTTCGGCGATGCGCTTTCAATGGGAAGAGACGTTTTCGTCGATGACGAGGCGCCTCAATTTTATCGAAGGTGCTCATGGGGTAGGGATGTGCGTACGTGCATTCATAGGGATGAGTGTGTGCGCGTATGTACTGTGTTAAAAAAAAGGAAAATCATCGGATGGAAAAAAAGAGAGAAGGAAAGCAACGCGTATCATATCCGAGTCGGGTCGAGTCGGTTCGCAGCAGCAGCCAGCAGATCCCACCTGCGGTGCAGCCTCGGGATTTCACTAGAAAAAAAAAGACCTGCAGGCAGCCTCGGGTCGGTTCGAGCAGCCGACACCTGCCACTCGCGCCGCCGCCGCGCCGCTAGGGCTTCCCCGCTCCACGCCGCCCGCGATCGCCGCCGCCGCCGCCGCCAGCGGGGGAGATGGCGGACCGGCTGACGCGGATCGCCATCGTCAACGACGACCGCTGCAAGCCCAAGAAGTGCCGCCAGGAGTGCAAGAAGAGCTGCCCCGTCGTCAAGACCGGTAACGCCGAATTCCCCCCTCCCCTCTCCTCTTCCCTCCCCCCTCGGCCGCCGGCCGGCCGGGAAAAGCCAGGTCCTTTGGTCGAGTATGAGGGTGTAGATCCCCAGGTTGATTCGGCTGCTTCCGCCCGCCCGCCCGCAATCTGTTCGACTCCGTGCGTGCGTCGTGGCTTCGATCTGGCGCGCGCGCCTCTGGCCGAATTGCTCGCGAGATCTGGGGGCTTGGTTGGCACTCAAGGCGACCCCTTGATTTCTCCCCTTAGCCCGCACCACTACCAGTGTCGCTCCTGCTACGGGCTCTTTTACTACTGTAATTCTGTTCTCGTGCATGCGAGTATGCGGCCAATTTGAGCGCTCTCTCCGCCTCTTGTGAGAAGAATCGAGGCTGTGCTTTTGACATTAGGCCCGGTCATTGGTAAAGTCAAAATCTTTGACTAGCATCTTCTAGAACATCTGGATTAAACATGCTTGAAGAAAGCCAGGTGTAAAAACTGCCTTCAAAAATATTTTGACAACGTGTAATAACTTGAATAAAGGTTGTGTTTCAGGGACCAGGTTCATGCCCAGAACAAATTTTACACGACCGGCTCCCCGGTTGATGGATTAATTAATTACACCTACTGTAGCCTGTGAAGGACATATTGCAACTGGCGTGCATGCTTGTAGAGTATCGATCACTTATCTTGTTTGTGTGCGCTAACTCTACGCTCGATGTCGCGTTTGTAATATATCCTGATGCATGCTTATTCTGATTGTATACATTTTCTGCTTTGAGACTTGGCCTATTCTGATTGAACTGGATTACGACAATTTGCTGGTTAATTTGTTGCACAGGGAAGTTGTGCATTGAAGTTGGTCCGGCGTCCAAGGTTTCCTTCATATCTGAAGAGCTGTGCATTGGTTGTGGTATTTGTGTCAAGGTATATATATATATATACACGCATATGCTGACAACCTCAACACAGCTACTATTTTGCATGGTCTTTGTATGCACTCTACCATTTGGTCTTCTCATTTCCCTGTAATTAATTCTTGCTGCAGAAATGCCCATTTGATGCCATCGAGATCATCAACCTCCCAAAAGATCTGGAAAAGGATACCACCCATCGCTATGGGCCAAATACATTCAAATTGCACAGGTACGTTTTATTTGATCAAGACTTCTCGATTTGTATCAAGTTGCGTGTTATTTGTCATTTGTGCAATTGCTAAGTTTGCACTTGCAGGCTGCCTGTTCCAAGGCCTGGTCAAGTTTTGGGACTTGTTGGAACTAATGGAATTGGAAAGTCCACAGCGCTTAAAGTCTTAGCTGGCAAGCTGAAACCAAATTTGGGCCGATTCAAAGTATATATCCCCTACCTCCTACACAAAAAATTTCTTCCGTATTCAGTTAACTGCTCAAGATAGTGTTATTTAGCTCTGCACTTCTCCTGTTTTTGCAGAATCCACCTGATTGGCAGGAGATCCTTACATACTTCCGTGGCTCTGAACTTCAGAATTATTTTACACGTTTGTTGGAGGATAACCTGAAGGTACTGTATTGCCACAGTTTTTTATCCACCGTGTTTGTAATTCTGGCAGGGTCTGTTAGTATTTACTCCCTCCATTCCATAATGTAGTGCATATAGATTTTAAAAAAGTCAAACTTTGATCAAGTTTGTAGAAAAAAATATTAATATCTATAACACCAAATATATAAAATATGAACTACATATTATGATGAATCTAATGAAATATATTTAGCATTCTAGATGTAAATATTTTTCTCCACAAACTTGGTCAAAGTTTAGGAGGTTTGACTTTCAAGAAAATCTATATGCACTACATTGTGGAACGGAGGGAGTAGTTTCTGACAAGAAGTTTGTGATAACCTGTTCATTTGCCATGTTGTTTTTCTGTTCTGTTCATCATATGTGAAAATAGGCATGCAGGCTAGTAGCAATATTCTGTTCCACTTATGCATTCAACGATATGCTTGTAGTAGATAGTCTAATAATGTACCCAGAGTAGGCATATAGTATTCGCTTATGGTAACACATTCAACTTCTTTTGTACTTCAAAATAGTAATATGTAATGATCATTTACTAAAACCATGGCTATGGCGATTCTTGTGTAAGTGTTTCTAATGTGGATGCTTTGAGACATTACTATGTGAAGTGTTGCAAAATTAGGTATATAATAGCGTACTCTATATCTTATGGTTTAGTATTCCTGATATTATTAAGTCATGCAGTTGTTACCATGCCCTCTGTTACTGGCTGACATCCAAATACCTGCTCTTTCATATTTCTAATAGACTGTTGTACTGTCTGTTTTTTTTAACAGTTGAATACTTCTGATGATTCCTCGCACTCTCTCTGCAGGCAATCATTAAGCCTCAATATGTTGACCACATTCCAAAAGCTGTCCAAGGAAATGTGGGGCAAGTACTTGAGCTGAAAGATGAGAGGGATATGAAAGCTGAGCTGTGCGTTGACCTTGAATTGAACCAAGTTATTGACCGAAATGTGGGAGATCTTTCTGGCGGTGAGCTCCAGAGATTTGCAATAGCAGTTGTTGCTGTGCAAAGTGCAGAAATTTACATGTTTGATGAACCATCAAGTTATCTTGATGTTAAGCAGAGACTGAAAGCTGCACAAGTCATTAGGTCCTTGCTGAGATCGAACAGGTAATCTATATTTGTTTTCATGGATGTATTTTGAATCTTTTGACTAATAAAAGCTTTGAAAATTTTACTGACAAGTACGCTGATTTTGTTTCCAGCTACGTCATTGTTGTGGAACATGACTTGAGCGTATTAGATTACTTGTCCGACTTCATTTGCTGCTTATATGGAAAGCCAGGAGCTTATGGTGTAGTTACACTGCCATTTTCAGTCCGAGAAGGTATCAATATTTTCCTGGCTGGATTTGTTCCAACTGAAAATCTTCGGTTCCGAGATGAATCTCTTACATTTAAGGTAAGGCAAGATACGCAGATGGTATTTCAGATCCTTGTTCCATGATGAAAATATGTTCTGATGTTTATATTGTCCTCTTAGATTGTGGATACGCAAGACAACGCGGAGGAGATTGAAACATACCAACGATACAAGTACCCTACCATGAGCAAAACCCTAGCAAATTTCAAGCTCACTGTCATGGAAGGTGAATTCACTGATTCTCAGATTATTGTGATGCTTGGTGAGAACGGGACAGGGAAAACTACATTCATCAGAATGCTGGTACATCCCCTTACTCCCCCCATCTTCTCTCTATAAATAGTGTACTTTGCGCTCTTGATCTGCAAGGCACTGCTATATTTGTGTAAATAGTGTTATGACTAAAATGATACAAATGGAAGCTTTGTGCTCTTGACCTATAATGCTGTAAGTTCTTTGATAATGTGATAACTCCAGTCTTACGTATTATGATCAACCGTTTCATGGTCGGAATTTTCAGAAGCAATGGCATCTTGTTTTTCTTATCCATTTATTAAAATTGTAGCAACCTTTCTAATACCATTCAATTCCTGATAACTGTTCTCAAGGCAAAACTGTTACCAGATAGCTACTCTTCTATACAAGAAGTTTGTAATCTAATTTGCATTTGAATTGATGAAGCCCTTGGTTCTTATGTTCATTGTCTTTTATGACTGAACAGGCTGGGCACTTGAAGCCAGATACCGTGGATGGAGTTGAGATCGAAATTCCTGAATTTAACGTGTCCTACAAGCCCCAAAAGATTAGCCCAAAATTCCCGGGCTCAGTGAGGCAACTGCTTCATAAGAAAATACGCGATTCATATACTCATCCTCAGTTTATATCCGATGTAATGAAGCCACTACAAATTGAGCAGCTCATGGATCAGGAGGTGCTGAATTTATCAGGTGGAGAACTCCAAAGGGTGGCGCTATGTCTTTGCCTTGGACAGGTATCTCCTTGTATCTGAAGTTCTGAACTGTTCCTTAGTATTCTTGGTTTAGCAGGACACCGTAGTTGTTCATGTTTGACCACCTCATCTGTATTGACAACAGTATCTTGCATGAGATATAACCTCCACATGCAAATGAAGAGCATTTTGTTAACAGCAATTCAAGAGCATTTTTTAAAACCAAACCACGAGCATTAGATAAAGCACAAAATGTGTTTGAGAAGATGTCATTCCTACTTCATGTGGTCTGAGGGAGACCAGCAGTGAGAAGGTAAAGAACTAGAGAAACATGGCAGGTGGACTTGCTGACATTAAAGTCATATTGTTGTATGAATTTGTGCCAAGATAAAAAATGTCTGTATTAATTGTTGACATGGACATAACTTCAGACCAGTGTACTGTAGATGCTATAAGAGATAATTTCATTTGCAACATGCCAAGTGATTCATGTTCAGTTTCTGGTGACTATTTCTTCAATGTTTCAGTATGCTGAAAGAGATTTTGTACGACAGCATAATATGGACGAGACTCAGCTAGCACAACAGATGTGGGATACAAGAATATGAGTACCGTCGTCAGCGTGTGTGGATAACTAACTAACTAACATGTGTTTATTTACTTTTCAGCCTGCAGAAATCTACCTTATCGATGAGCCGAGTGCGTACCTCGATTCGGAGCAGCGCATTGTCGCCTCGAAGGTGATCAAGAGGTTCATCCTCCACGCCAAGAAGACGGCGTTCATTGTCGAGCACGACTTCATCATGGCAACCTACCTTGCGGACAAGGTGGTGGTCTACGAAGGGCGCCCCTCCGTCGAGTGCACTGCCTGCACGCCGCAGTCCCTGGTGTCTGGGATGAACAGGTTCCTATCGGTAAGTGCATAAGCAACATCCATCCATCTAGGGAAGCAGAAAGCGAGGGCAATCAACGAGCTTTCCTGGTCAGTTAAATTGATGGGCACAAAAGCAAAATATCCTTCAACAACTTGGTCTGAGTAACCTCCCCTTCTATCACAATTAGAGTGTCATCTTCACATTGTAGCACAGGGCAGGGTTGAGAATCTAGGACGGGGTGTCGAAGCCTGCAACCCATCCAACCACCACAATGGAGAGCAGGGGGGAAGGTCTCCCTGCCTTAATCGCCTTTTAAGGTCGGTCCAGTCTCCTGGTATTCCTTTGAATAGAATTGATGACTTGGCCGTGGTTAAGAGTGCTTCCATCCATCCAATCCGGTGATCCTTAAACCCTCTGGTCCTCGGAACAGAGAACAGCGCGTCCCAGGAGCCAGTGTCAAAAGCCTTTCTTTTTTCCTTTTTCTTCAGGTTTGGACCAAATCCATTGCATATAAGAAATTATCTGCAATGCATCGTGCCTTGTCAAATCCTTACTGGTCGTTGTTAACGAGCAAAGTAATCTATTAATTCTAAAACTTTAGTAATCCATTTAACTCAACAATTGAGCAACGAGATCGGTCTGAGGGTACCAGAAAAGTTGCCATTGTCTCTCTTCCTAAGCAATATCATAAAAGATCTATTAATTCTCTCCAGTTGCAGCTTCCCAGAATGGAACTGATTAGAGGAGGCAGTTATGTCATCTTTAATGGCTTGCAAAGTCTTTGTAGAAAGCTGAGCAGAAACTATCCAGTCCTGGACTTTTATCCCTCAGCACATCTCTTATAGCTCTGACAATCTCGTCTGAAAACGCAGTAGTCATAGAAGACAAGTCAATCCGATCTGAATATATCTGAACCATGTCAATGCCAAAATAAGTGTTGGATCGGGTTCCCATCAGTTCTTTGTAGAATTTAGTCAGGACATCTTGTTTTGCCGAATGGGGAAAGTGGGGGCACCCCATCGACAGTAACAGATTTAAAACATGTATATCTTCCTGCTCTGCTTTGCTGCCACGGCAACCGAATGGAGAAGTGACTGAACTTCGAGCTTCATCGTAGTTCTGAAATGAAGCTGACACCTGTGTTGTTGCATTGACACAAATAACGCTAAATCCGGAGTTCTCTTACCCGTGCTTTATCCCAGTCCTTCGGTTTGGAACCAAGCATGTACATGTCGCGTGGAGGTGCCCTCTTGGCTCATCTTCATGTCTGTCAATATGCTAATAAGAAAATCAATTATGAGGAAAGTTTCAGTTACATATATGCAAGATTGTATAAAATATGTTGCATAATACCCAGAAACCTGTTCAGCTAGTTAACTAACACTAACCAGTGAACTGTGAGCAAATGAAGCAGGGGTGCGCAGTGTGGTAATTGCTTTAATGTTTCATGTCAAGTTGGCAAAGCCCATTGAACAGGGCTGCACAGCTGACAATGGGTAGTGCTGAAAATTACCAATGTGGTAACTACTTCAATGGGCTTTGCTTTAATGTCTTTCCTGTGAAGTTGCACTTTGGCAAATTTTCCAGCTATTAGCTTAGATGTTTTTACTATGTAAACGAAATAACTAATTTCAAGGTCGAGTCTTGTTTGCAGTTTAGTGTGATTGCAAAAATGGCAAATTGAATCGGAAGAAACAGCATTAATACTTAGTTGGATGTGCCCATAAACTGAATGGGCAGAGTCATAATTCAATATGATGCATTTATGGACTACGGCATGCGACATCTCCTAGCCGTGTTCTGTTGTGGTTGATTGCCATTCTTTTGCGCAAAATATGGAAGAAATGTGTACCTATCTACTATTTTGTGTAGTTGTCGGAATTGAAACCATCGGTTATTTCTCTCTCCCAGCATCACTTGATTTGAGCAGCATGTAGAGTTTTGCATCTGTAGTTTTCATCGTCGCTGATTTCCGTTGTTTTTTGTTTGGTTTGGCAGCACCTTGACATCACGTTTCGGAGGGACCCGACCAACTACCGGCCAAGGATCAACAAGATGGACTCGACCAAGGACCGGGAGCAGAAGGCGGCGGGGTCCTACTACTACCTCGACGACTGACTGATTGATTGGCGCGCCGCCCCTCCTGAGCGAGAGAATTCAGTTTGACTGATCTTGTTTTCAGGTGAATTGAATTATGCTCGGATAGACAGACAGACAGACCTGGGGTTTGTCCCCGTTTTTGTCGTGGGTTTTGTACTGACGTTGGAGAGATTTGGCAGATGAGACAGCGAACTGCACCTGCTCTGTCCCAGGTCAAAAGCAACTCTGTCATCTTGGTTGCAGTACTTAATTAGCAGCTACTAATTGAATTAGCATACATGCAAACCCAGACCTGATCTGAATCTGATGGTTATGTTTCTGCTCTTTTTCGTGTCGCTGGGATTTTCTAATTATGTTCAGGCTGCCATATGGAAAATCTATCCTCTTGCAATTTTTTTTTAAAAAAGCTACCGGTTTAAACTGCAGAAATTATGTACGGAAACGCCGCACACGACTATCAGGCCATACTCATGCGCATGCAATGCAAGCAATGCAATTTATTTTAACATGAACTGCATGAGCCTGAAAAATCCTAACGGAGCTCGAGCTATTGGGAGCTTGTTTTCAAAATTCAATTTTTCACAGAGTAAAAGATTCTGATTTTTTTTGTGAACACATACACATGTATACTACGTATGTGTAAAATTTCAGAAGTGGCGTACTGAACAAAGACAAATACATATTTTCAAAATGGGCCCTTTATTTTTGTTGTTTTGCCGGAATTTATTTTGTACAGCCTATGAATCATAATATTTTTAAACAAAATTTCACACCCTCGTGGAGAGCACATAAGTTTCAATGGACTTGGATTATTTTTTTGAACCTTATAAATATGCTTTTTGATTTATTTTTTAAATCAGGAAACAAGCAAAAATGAAGGGAAGAGAGAACAGAGAGAGTGAAAAACACACACACTAATTTAAGAGCCAACTTTGTAGTCAACCCTATCTATTTATTTTTGCGAGAAAGCCAACCCTATTTCTCTTCTCATCCTTTCCTCATGGGTGAGCCAGAATCTCCATCATTAGACGCATGCCTCTACTACCTTAACAATTTTTCCGCAACATAGATCTGTGTTGCAGAAGTCCTTCCGCGACAACACCCATGTTGCAAAAAATAATTCTGCAGCATCATTTGTATTGCAGAAGTCGCTTTGTAACATCATCTATGTTGCAAAAAAGTTAAGATGCAACAATAGTAATTCTACAACAGAACCTCTGTTGCAACTGTTTCTCCAATATGAGGTCAGTTGTAAAAGATTATGCAACACTACCTTTATTGTAATGGTGAGAAAAGGGTTGGGCAGCTGCATAGTTCCGGATCAAAAGGCTATCGAGGCGGTGAATCTTTTAAAACGATTCTTCCGGTGCCCAATAAACATTGTTAACAATGAAAAAAAATCATAGACTTTCTTTTTTCAGAATATGAAGGGTGACACGTCGACGTTGGATCCAACAACATCCAACTGGCTTCCATCAGTGGCATCATACAAGTGTTCCTACATGGTGTTTTGTTTGTTGTTAATGGTTGCGGTTGAACGGTGGCAGGCGTCTGTTTGTCTGAGGCAGAGTTATTTGTCTAGCTACATCTACATTACGGTGTTGAGAATCAAACTGAGATGTGAAGGGAGACCCAGGCGCCAAGGAAAGAGCTTTCTACCCAGCCATCGCTTCCAAAGCAATATCGCAATGGATCTATCTTCAGCTTATTCTCTCAATCAATGAATGCGGGTCATCGTGGAGAATCAGGGGAAGTGTAGACTATAAGTAGCCAATTTGCAATTCATTTCCTTGGTAATGACGAGTGATGGTATCTCGAAACCATTCATCTTATCTGTGCAGCAGGAGATTCTTCACCGGACAAAAGATAAGGAAAAGACAAAGAAATCCCATGGGTAGTTTTTGGAAAAGCCTATTCTGTAGGAGAGAGAGGCCTACCTATGAAAACTAGTATGTATCTTAGGGTTTCTCTTGCCTCCCGCTGGCATCAATCTGCCTTGTCTCCTGTGGCCTTAGGGTCATGGAGGCCTGGTGGATCCCGACCCATGCCGGCGGGAGGTCTTTGTTTTTAAATGTACTTTTGAGTTTTCTTAGGGTTTGTGCCCTCCTTAAAAAGATGAGACAGCGGCGGCTCTCTTAAGATAGAATAAGGTTCTCCCCGCCAAGTAGAGACGATTTGGGTGAGTTGAGATGCAGGTAGAGGGTGACAACTCACCCAAGCGGATGGCGCGAGCGAGTTATCAGCCGAATGATTCCAAATGTTTTCCCAACAATAATGTTAAATCAAGAAAAGTAAGCTAAAGAAAATTGTAGGTCTATGGATCGGCATGCATCTACATGTCTGACCATACGGTAGGTACATGAGCACAAGCTGCGCAACCCTTGATGCAAACCAAGGATGAGTTTAACGCCGACGAGAAAAATATCCCTGTGTTGATGAAGACGGCACCGAGCACCTTGTAGAGCTCTCGATATAGGGTCCTGGGATCACCAAAAGCATCATAAGGCGATGGATCTACCACCGGAGGAGGCAAGAATTGACAATCGGATCGGAGGAGACAACCATGCCATGGGAGAATCAACCATCATCGGGCACTAGCACGCCATGAAGGATGCTCTCACGTGGAAGAGGAGTTTGCTCAATCAGATGAGGTGGTACACCATAGTGATAGGATCAGTCATTGACATTACCTTGGTCCTACGAGCTACATCAATGACTTTGACCGACAACAAAAAATAGAGGAGATGGTTGCATGGCCAGAGGTGCATCTTGCTGTTGTGATGGATGTTGCACTGGTGCTGATCCTGAATGAAGCTCCTCGAGGCAGATGTTTGATGAGCTTGAGGTTCTTCTCCACCCTCCAGTACGTGAAGTGGCATGTCACCGAAGCTCCGGGGTCCGCCGCCGAGACCACAAAGGAATACATTGATCTCCATGTTGTGATTCTACTCGCTGACTTTGAAGAACTTCGCCTTTGCCCGACCCATCAGAGCGAACATCGTAGGCCATCCATGCTTCTGTCTAAGCGAGACAGCGAGACATAACACATGTACATTAACGCTGACGTTTGTCTTCCGTCTTTTTATATACTAGGAAAAATGCCCGTGCGTTGCAACGGGAGATTTTTTTGCATTTTCCTTAATTGTATCATTAATTATCTCTGAGAAGCAATATCTTTGGAACAGATGCAAACCTACTAAAACTGAAATTTTACATTACAAAATAAGATCCATGCTACTTTTATCACACTCAATGTGAGGAAGGAGTTTCCTGTAACACAGCTTCTTTTGCTGGTAAAAAAAGAAGCATAAGCATGGATAGACAAAATAATACCTTTTTTCAACTAATTATAATTTAGCAACTTAAATCTGTTTGATTATATTTTTTTCTCCATTCAGTTCTACAGGGAACCATGAAGCGAACCACAAGTATAAGCATATTCGATATCTCAAATCAATTTAGAAAAATTACTCTATCAGAACCGCTGAAGAACACGGTAGATGCACATCTCCTTCGGATAAGCATCCTAAATCCTCTCTTTTTCTAAAGAATATCACAATTACGAAACCAGGGAATGGTATTTTGTGGATTCCTACACCATTTGAAGATGAATTCTTATAGCTAAAAAATCTGTGCGTTACAACGGGAGAAACAAATCTTCCCATATCCTTTTTGCTCCATCCACGTTGCAGCTTTTCCTCTTGGTCACCGCCGCCGATGGTGGTCAAGTTGTCCATCTAGTCACGGCAAATGCGATGAATCATAAGATGATGAACTTGGTAATAACACTCTAGCACACCGCTTTCACGCACCCATAACATCAGTGTAAAAGAAATTTTACCATCCACTGTAATGAGAAGCCTAGTGTTTTTCACGACAACTTTGACAATCGCTTGCTTATCTCAAATCTTAATTAGATGACCATATGTAAGTATATAATTAAAAATACATCTTACTCTCACATAGAATGGCAAAGTACAAACTAAGCCCATGAAATAAATTCTAGATTATGCAAAAATAATTTAAGATCACATATGTTTCAGATTTAATACGAATATGCCGCACCTATGCTATCACAATATAAGAAGCAGAAATAAAAAAACAACCCTTAGGGAACAGCTAGAACTATATTCATTTAGTACAAAAAATACTAAAGGAGACAAATTTATTACACCATATATCATAAAAAGGCAAGCACACTACCTTAAGTTAATTCAGAACCTCATCAAGTTGCTACATTTAAGTGAAGCACATATGTATGATATGTTTTTATGCGAGGGGATTTCTTCTTATTAACTGAATATTGCGTGGTGCAGCCAAAAGAAAAGAAAGAAAAAACAAAAAAAAGGGAGCAGGGTTCGAACCCAGGTCTACCCGAGGTAAGACGCAAGCTCCAACCACCCAGCTAGTCACGTATGCTTGATATATCCATGAGTGTTGCTTTATATGAACCAGACGCGACGCGGATGCAGTCACAGCGAACCGTTTTTTCTCACTTACCGATGGCGTAGTGGGTAATTAATGCGAACTTCGGGGGTAATTTTTTTGACGGACGACCAGAAGCGATCGGTAGTCTACTCAATCTTTCTTATGCAACTTGCTAGTGACAAAGATGACCAAATCAATGGCGCAGATCTGTAGTAAAATTGCTGCTTGATTCTTCCAATTGCCTCGTCAATTTTTCTATTAATTAAATGAAATAACAAAGCAATCACATCACCTAGAACAAATCCACACGCATTCCTCCTCGGTCCTTGATTTGTACCTCTCTTGCTGTAACAACTCTATTTCTGTCAAACAAATGGCCCTTGCTGCATCAAATCCTGCATATATAATGGTGATGTTAGTGGCAAATTATGCAGCTGCACTCATATAGGTTAAAAACACAAAAAAAAAGAGGAGGCAGTGCTGACTTAAACAGCAGCATAGAATCCTTATATCATAATTTCAAAGACGGGAAATAAACCTCAACCTCAAGCATGTGAGGTCTTCTTAGCAAAAGGAAATTTAACCAGTGTTTGCAAAAAGTGTAGTGAAAACTTAAATTGCTGAAATTAAATTCGTCGTATAGCTGGAATCCTCAATCACTTTTTTGCTTGAGGGCTGAAAATCACATCCCCTGAATTTCAAACGAAATTTAGGACCATATCATCAAATACAGGAAATATGTGTAAATTACCAAGGGAAGAAACGTGAAGTAAACCTATAGTTTGACCAGCTAGTGCTCAATTTCACCAACGAAAAGCCTTAAATATTGGCACAAGCGTCCAAGTGCACAAGAAAATACCTCACGGCTTAAGATTCATGCAAGAATAGGCCGGTGTTGAAGTAGTGCAGGATGGAATTCGTGGCTGCCTCGACCCTCCTCCCTACTCTGCAGCAGCGGCAATGCTCCTCACCAACGGAGCTTCGGGTCAACTCCAATGGCAAGTCAGAAACTTCACCCGTCCACCCGGATCGAGCAGGGGGAGGCCGGCGGACGGTCGGATCAGCGCGGGAGGCTTGGTGGTGGCCGGATCCGGGGCGCGGCGGAGCGGAGGATGCGGATCCAAGAAGGGGCGGCCGGATCCCGCCGGAGTTGTGGCCGGAGGGAGGCGGGCGCGGCTGCCGGCGAAGCTTGGGGCAGCCATGGCGGCGCTGCAATGAGAGGGAGAGAAAATGATGGGAGGGAAGGATGAAGGAGAGGGAGGAGGAGAAGGCAGGTGCGGCGACGTGACCTGGTCGTGGTGGTGGTGATCTCCGGTGAGGCCGGCCGGCGCGGCGAGGCAGCGGAGGAAGGCGGGGTCGGGGCGAGCCCCTTCGTGGCTCGGGCGCACGCGTTTTTGGCCCTAAAAAGGATCGCGGGTCGAATACACAAAAATGCAGGGTTCTTTTTGCAAAAACGAATCATTTTCTCATATCTACTTAAAATAGGACTGCGGGTTGAATACTCAGAAACAGAGGGGCTTTTTTGCAAAAACGATGACGACGGGCGACCAGAAGCGATACCCGCTTTATTAATAGGTAAAGATAAAGAGGTAAAGATAAAGATAAGGTCGACTTCCATGAACACATGAATAGAAGAACATCCAATACCGGTCGTCTTGACTAAAACAACTGATTGTCTTGTCTGTCCTATCATCTCGCAGGCTGGGGACAGTTCATCTTGGGCAAAACTGCCAAGACGCAGGGCGCCTGCTAGAGTGCTAGTTCTACAACCAAAAAACCATCATTCGTCTGAAATCTAAATTCTAAGCATCTCCCGCAGAGACGAGGCCAGTATCGAACATCGAGGGGGCCAAGTAACACTGGCTTATCATTAAAATATCATGAACATGGTGTTCTAATGAGTAGTAATATGAAGGAAATCTAGACCTTAGGGGTGGCTTAGAGCAACTTTAGCAGACCCCGCAAAACGCGTTTGTAGTTCGCGCAAAACTGCTTCTGCGGGCCGGTGCAGGCTGGCACAGATGCAGACTCCCCAAACGGACCCGTAAAAAAGTATATTCGAGGAATATGCTTTTTTACAGGTCGGCTATGCAGGTTTTGCTCGGGCACCAGCGCGACGACCCGTAAACAGAAAAATGCAAATCTGAAATTTGTCATAGGGTTTCACAAACTAGTTCAAATTCAAATGACATAAACAGTTTGCGCGCAAATAAAAGCGAAATTCATTACGCAAAAGAGGGCATGCAAAGGTATGCGCCCATGTCCGGCATCATCTTGGGGGTCGATCTTCACTCCGCGCCATGGAGTCCATCTTGAAGTTCATCGGCGCTACCGTAGCCACCTCCGTCGCTTGTTCCAACTCCCGCACCGAAATCATCCACATTGCCACCATATGGAGCAGAGAAAACATCACCGGAACTGGCAGACGGACCGGCCGAGGCGACCATTCTCCTCTTCAAGATCTCTCTCCTTGCCATATCATGCCATGTTGGTGACGTCGTCCATGTCATTGCGGTTCATTGACATGATCTTGTTCTCTTCGGCGAGCAACAATGACATCGATTTGTTTTCAGAGGCGCGTACTTTTCTCTCCTCAATGGCAGCTCTGCGCAGCCCCTCTTCCTTGAGCATTTGCCATTTTTCTTACTTCTCTTTTGCCTTCTTCTCGGCCAACTCTTTCTTGATCTCCAACGACTTCAACAACATCAACTCGTTTGATTGCACCATGGCATCAATCTTCTCCCTCAAGCTCGATGCTTCTTGCTCTCTTTCTTTATCTTCTCTCTAGTCTTCTTGTCGCCATCGGGCTTGTTCAAATTTCTTGGGCCATCATCATCCTCATCGTCATCCATGTTTGTAAGTGAGCCTCTCTTTGGTGAGGATTCTTTGTCGATCAACTTCCACTTGTCGCACTTTTGGAGCAACTCCCAACAATGCTCTAATTTGAAGAATCTGCCTTCCGAAGCTTCCATGTCCTTGTATCTATGTTGAGCAATCTTGTCCTACACAATTTGAACAAAGTGATGCAATCATTTCTCATGATACATTATGATGATGCACAACTTGAACAAAGGCAAAGCAAAGTCACATAGTCAGACTCCACGGTGCCACTTGGAGGTGCATTGCGTACTTGCTCCAAACAAGCTGCCCAACGGCTGCACATAGGCTTGATGTTCTCCCAACGACCTTGAAGCGACCGAAATGTGCGTGGAGTCCTATTGGAGTAGTTTTTCATAATGCGGAAGTATTGATCTTCAATCCTTTGCCAATATCTCTTGGAGGTTTGATTAGTACCCGTGCATGCATCAAGAGACACCGCACTCCATGCTTTGGTCAAAGCTTGATCTTCCAAGATCGTGTAGTTCTTCGATCTTTGACTTTTCCTAGTTTTTGCTTGTGAATGCTCAAACGCTTCCGCTTCGATCTCCTCCAACTCGTCCGCACAACCATGATCATCCACGCCGCCCTCCGTTTCATTGTAGTCGAATGGTTCGAAAGGGGCTTGATCAATGTCAACTGCGTTCGTGTCCAACAATTTCACGAATTCGGTTGTTGCATTGTCCGAACCACCACTATAGCGAACGATAACAAGTCACGAGCTATCGAGAACAATGGCGAAATATGAAAGAGAATAGCCGAAGATCGAAGAGATATACCTTCCGGCCATTTCGTCAAACACCTCGCTCGCGGTGGGAGCGGCACCGTTGAACGGCATCGCCGGAGCACCTCCTTGCGCAGGGGGGGGGGGGGTGTGGCGTGAGAGGTTGAAGAAGATGGCTTCCTTGAAGCCGGAACCTTCCTCCGCTTTGCGCCCGCGGCCTTGCCGGCCTTCTCCGCTGCCGGCCGGGATCGCACTGCGGCGTTGGCGCCCGGAGCGCAGGCCATCACGGCGGGGGCAGCCGGATTCCCGCCCTGCACAACCACGTTGCCCTGCCGCTTGCGGGCAGGCGCGGCGTGTGCTTGGGCGACGGCGGCTGGGCCAACATGACGGCGGCGAAGCCCCTTCTCGTCCCCCACTGCCTTCGCCCCTGACTCTTCTGGTCCTGGTCACGAGGTCGCCTTGACTCTAGAAGGTAAAGGTATTGTCTGATCACCTAGTTGATCGATATTCCCTTTAAAACATATAAATGCAAGTATGTTTTAATTATAGTTATATGTTTTTTTAATTTAGAACATATTATCGTTGCCCTGCCGCTTGCGGGCAGGCGCGGCGTGTGCTTGGGCGACGGCGGCGGGGCCAACATGACGGCGGCGAAGCCCCTTCTCGTCCCCCACTGCCTTCGCCCCTGACTCTTCTGGTCCTGGTCACGAGGTCGCCTTGACTCTAGAAGGTAAAGGTATTGTCTGATCACCTAGTTGATCGATATTCCCTTTAAAACATATAAATGCAAGTATGTTTTAATTATAGTTATATGTTTTTTTTAATTTAGAACATATTATCATTGCGAGCTCCCGAGATGGCTCTGACCATTCCAAAGTGTTTATCATGGTAAGTGGCTTATTATCAATACTATAGTCAACTTTTTCTTCTTACTTGAATTGTCAACTCAACTAGTTAGTTGACCAACTCAAGATGCATGTGTTATAATTATATAGTATAAGCATCCATATGAAAAAAATCGATTTAATCACATTTTCCCTCACCAACATCATTCTGCCATCGCCCTCCTTCACCACGAAATCAAAATGGTGGTGACTCGATGGAAGTAACTGAAATTGGACATAAGATTCCAACAACAACAATGTATAATAAAGCAAAATAAATTAAAGGCAATGGTAGATATACCATTCATCATGCCTCTGCATGTAGAAGACGCATTAGGTAGGGAGTGGACCCCTTGATGTATTACATTTTCACAATTTTTGCCTAGTTTAGCTAGTGGCATGACCCACGGGAGCCTGTTTCATGAATAAAACTTGCAACAAACAAGATCAAAAGTATAACTAATCTAAAATGGATGCCAACAAATTTCTTACTAATAGTTTGACAACAACATATTTTATTAATTAATGATATGACAAGATTACACTGTCGAATCTGTTGTCAAGTACAATGGATGTCATTTAAAGAAGGAAACACAATCACTAAGAAATTTCAAAAATCCATACCATCTCATGGAGTCCAAGAAAGGAACATACTGACACTATGGATCGAACTCAATGAATCAATGAAAGCAAATGACGCTGAAGATGGATCACCCTGCATATTGCATAGACTAGGCGGTAGGTAGAAAAGTGCAATCCTTGATGCACTCAAAGTATTACTTAATGGCGGCGAGAAAAATATCCCTGTCTTGAATAAGACAACATGCAATTTCTGGTCGTAGCGACATTGTGCCCGTTGTATGCATTGAGCACCTCGAAGAGGTAGCTACCATGGAGGGGATCGTGATCATGGGTCATGGGAGCATCAAAAGCATCATCAGGCAATGGATCCACCATTGAAGGAGGCAACGGTACCATAGGGAGAGGATCAACCATCTGCACATTGTCAGGCACTTGCACCGCAGAAGAGGAGTTCACCCCATCAGTTGAGGTGGCTGCACCAATGTGATGATCATTCATTGAGATTACCTCGGTCGCTGGCACCACATGAATGGATTCAATGGGTGCAAGAGGAGATGGCAGCATGGCCAGTGACGCATCTTGCTCATGAGGTGGAGGCAACACTAGTGCTGACATTGAACGGAGCTCCTCAATGCGTGCATTGACTGCTTTGAGTTGCATCTCTACCCTCTTTCCAGATGATCATCAAGGCAAAGGCGAGGTTGTGCACCGATGGTCCTCACATGATTTGTCAGATGAGCGGCCACCGGGATCCAAGCCGGATGTGCACCAAGGAGATGCCTCACGAGGAGGTGGCCTACATGGTGAACTACCTTGCAAACCGCGAGCTCTCGGAAGAGTGGCAGTTTGGCAAAGAGCCGTATTCGCGCGCCCATCCTCCGCCCATGGTGAGTTGTTACCTTTTCCGGCTCCTCTGATTCCTTCTTGCCGAGTCCGCCTTGCTAGATCTGACCGACCGGTCCTTGGTCAGAGCCCACTCCTCCAGCCAGCAGTCGGCACCAAGGGGCCGGCCCGCGAGTTCCTCCCTGACAGGTCGGAGAGCGACGTCGACGACCCCGACTTGGGGGCGGCGACCTTGGAAGACGACGCCGAGGGAGGAAGCGGCAGGGCGGACGGCGCGAGGCTCGGGGCCAGCCTCGAAGACTGGCCTGACGATGACGCGGGAGAGGTCGCCCCGCGCCACCAACCAGGAGCCGGCCAGTCAGATGCGAGCTCCTCAGCCGCGTCGGACGCCCAAGGCGGCACGAAGAAGCGAAGGGCCACGCCGAGCTTGTTCGGCAGCCGGCCGAAGAAGCCCAAGGGCTCGGCCGCGGCGACCAAGCGGGAAGAGGTGGCCGCGAAGGTCAACCGCTTCCGCAGGGAGGTGAAGACGCTGCAACTGGTCTCCGCGTAAGCGCTTTCCTCCCTTGCATCCTTATCTTCTCTTCATCGATCTGTTCTGAGTTTTCTTCTTTATTTTCCTTGGGCCCAGGGCTACCCTCTCTCTTGAGAAGGCAGCCGCCGCCTCCGTCATGGTGTCGGCGGAGACTTCCGCCATAGCCCGGCGGATTGACCCGGCCGCCGATCTTCGGGAGGCGAGGGAGAGGAACGCGCGGGAGGTGCGCGAAGAGCAGGAGGTCGCCCGCCTGAAGAAGGCGGAGGCCGAGAAATCGGAGGCCGCCGCCAAGGAGAAATTGGCGGAGGCCGCAGCCGCCGACGCGGCGAAGAAACGGGCCGAAGAAGCCGCCGCAGATCGGGCCGACGATCTTCATTACTCCTCTGAATTCTGCCCCGCCGGCCCCGGAGTTCTTGGCGCAGGCCGGGGAGGCCGGCGGTGAGCACCCGATGAGGGAACAGGATGGCGGCGACGCCTCCATGACGGACGTGCTCGTGCCGCCACCGCCGCCGTCTGGAGCGCTCCGGGCAGGAAGCCGGCGGACCCGCCGGTGCCTCCGACTGGAGAGGTGGCGGCGGGACTGGATCTCGAGGTCGGCGCACCAACGCGTTGCTGTCTCGCAAAGGCGGCTTCTGCGCCACGCCCGTTGGAGACCGGCGCCACAAGTTCCTTGGTCCATGACACCGAGGCGACGAGTGCCGCGCCCACCGGGCTTCGTTTTTTGTTTCTTGTGCTTTTCGGTGGGGGCGCGCCAGCGCAACTTCTGGGTGTAGTCCCCGTGTTTTGGGCCGGCTGCAGAGCAGGCGGCCCGGAACTCTAATCGGCGAGTTCCAAGCGCTGACACTCGTCTGAATTTCATGTCGCAGGATTACCATAATATCCACGAGATCACCTTCCACTCCAATGCCCGGGAGCTGGCTCAGTGGACCGCCGACTTGTCGGATATCCGGAGTACGTCCTCTTCTTCTTTCCGTGGGGGCGCGCTAGCGCACCCGCGGGCTGTAGTCCCCGAGATTCGGGCTGACTGCTGAGCAGTCGGGCCGGATCTCCCCGAGACTATGTTTCTTTGTTGGCGACTAACGCCTTGCTTTCTTCCTTCTTTCGCAGAAGCCAACGCCGCCTTACAGGAGCAGCTGGATGAGGCCAACGCCGCGCTCCGGGTCAAGGAGGAAGAGTGCAGCCAGCTGGCTGGAGAGCGTGACCGGCTAGCCGCGCAACTGGTGGAACAGAAGGAGCACTTCGAGAAGGCTCAGAAGGAGGCGAAGGACAAGGAGTCCGGTCTCCTTGCTGAGTTCGCGAGTGAGCGCTCCTCCTGGTCCGACAGGGAGGCGATGCTGACCTCTGGCTTCCACGAGATCGAAGACATAGTCAATGGTGAGTCTTCCTCATTTTCTTCTTTACGCCGCCGACTGTTGGTTAACACCGGCTTCTAGTCTTTAATTTTGCTCTTTGCTTCTACTTTGGCAGACTTCTTCCCTGGCCACTCGGACATCGCCAACCGGGCCATCGAAGCTGACCGCGAAGGGCGGAGGGCGGATGGTGCGAAGATCGCCGCCGACGCCCCCCGATCCCTTTACGAGCAGATCTTGAGCATTGAGGCTCGTCTTCGGCCGGCTCACCGGATGCTGCGCCGGCTTCAGCGTGTCGGCGCCCAGGCAGTCGCCGCCCTGTGGCCGGACATGCCGGCACCGCGCACTCCCCGTCGGACCGCCGACTGGCTGGAGGTAGCGGACGGCCGTCTTGAGGCTTGGAAGGGCTCTTCGGCCCGGGCTGGGGCACGCCGGCCTTGAGTTAAATCAAGGCGTGGTACCGGGCTGAAGTTAGCCCAGCTGGCCACGTTCCGGCAGGAGGCTCAGGCAGAGTTGGCGGCCGTGGAGGACGATCTTGTCAAGCGCGCGGCGTCGATCACCGAGTACGCCGACACCAGCATCTTCGTCCCGGAGCAGACTGAAAACGGCCAACGACGAGGACTCAACGGAGGTGATCGACTCCAGCGGCGAGGAGGAAGGCGAATCGGAGGAGGGAGGCAAATAGGAGGCGCCAGAGGTCGGAGCGGACGGCCAGCCTCAGCTCAACCGCGCCTCCAGCAACGAGCCGCGCCCGACCAAGCCAGCTATTGCCAGAGGCGATCAAGCAGAGACCGACCAGCCGGCCGCTCCGGCGACTGGCACCGCCGACTCCTCCGATCCTCCGAACCTTTCTGCCGCCTCCTAGGCTGCCGCTTTGTCTTTTGTTTCGCCTGTCTTATTAGTCTCGAATGAACTTGTTAATTTCGCACAATTCCACCAACGGTGTGTATCAAAACTTTGTTGAAGATTGGCCAAGGGCCCTTATTGTGTAAATATTTCCCGAGTTCCGACTCTTCTTGCTTATCACTCTTTGGCTTTTTTCCTTTGCTGTCTTCCCTTGGTTGCCGCCTTGTCAGTGAAGCAGCCGCTCTGCGGTCTGTTGCTGGGTCAAGTTCCTGGCTACCTTGAGAAGGCGAGTACTTCGCCATTTTATAGTTTTAGCAAGTCGAAATAGGAAACGGCCAGCCGACTGCTGAACAGTCGGTTGTATGAAAGGTTGTAAGCCGGCTTAAACTATGCAATGCTTTGAGTCCTTAGCCATTTTTCGTGTGGGCGCCCTTTCTACCTTGCTCCTGCCCGCTAATCGCCGCTCATGAGCTGCGGCTTCTGGTAGGAGACGGTTTGAGTCCCACACCATATGAGCATAGACTAGGCGGTAGGTAGAAAAGTGCAATCCTTGATGCACTCAAAGTATTGCTTAATGGCGGCGAGAAAAATATCCTGTCTTGAATAAGACAACATGCAATTTCTGGTCGAGCGACATTGTGCCCGTAGTATGCATTGAGCACCTCAAGAGGTAGCTACCATGGAGGGATCGTGATCATGGGTCATGGGAGCATCAAAAGCATCATCAGGCAATGGATCCACCATTGAAGGAGGCAACGGTACCATAGGGAGAGGATCAACCATCTGCACATTGTCGTGCACTTGCACAGAGAAGAGGAGTTCGCCCCATCGCTTGAGGTGGCTGCACCAATGTGATGATCATTCATTGAGACTACTCGTCGCTGGCACCACATGAATGGATTCAATGGGTGCAAGAGGAGATGGCAACATGGCCAGTGACGCATCTTGCTCATGAGGTGGAGGCAACACTAGTGCTGACATTGAACGGAGCTCCTCAATGCGTGCATTGACTGCTTTGAGTTGCATCTCTACCCTCTTTCCAGATGATCATCAAGGCAAAGGCGAGGTTGTGCACCGATGGTCCTCACATGATTTGTCAGATGAGCGGCCACCGGGATCCAAGTCGGATGTGCACCAAGGAGATGCCTCACGAGGAGGTGGCCTACATGGTGAACTACCTTGCGAACTGCGAGCTCTTGGAAGAGTGGCAGTTTGGCAAAGAGCCATATTCGCGCGCCCATCCTCCGCCCATGATGAGTTGTTACCTTTTCCAGCTCCTCTGATTCCTTCTTGCCGAGTCCGCCTTGCTAGATCTGACCGACCGGTCCTTGGTCAGAGCCCACTCCTCCAGCCAGCAGCCGACACCAAGGGGACGGCCCGCGAGTTCCTCCCTGACAGGTCGGAGAGCGACGTCGACGACCCCGACTTGGGGGCGGCGGCCTTGGAAGACAACGCCGAGGGAGGAGGCGGCAGGGCGAACGGCGCGAGGCTCGGGGCCAGCCTCGAAGACTGGCCCGACGATGACGCGGGAGAGGTCGCCCCGCGCCACCAACCAGGAGCCGGCCAGTCAGGTGCGATCTCCTCAGCCGCGTCGGACGCCCAAGGCGGCACGAAGAAGCGAAGGGCCGCGCCGAGCTTGTTCGGCAGCCGGCCGAAGAAGCCCAAGGGCTCGGCCGTGGCGACCAAGCGGGAAGAGGTGGCCGCGAAGGTCAACCGCTTCCGCAGGGAGGTGAAGACGCCACAACTGGTCTCCGCGTAAGCGCTTTCCTCCCTTGCATCCTTATCTTCTCTTCATCGATCTATTCTGAGTTTTCTTCTTTATTTTCCTTGGGCCCAGGGCTACCCTCTCTCTTGAGTAGGCCGCCGCCGCCTCCGTCATGGTGTCGGCGGAGACTTCCGCCATAGCCCGGCGGATTGACCCGGCCGCCGATCTTCGGGAGGCGGGGAGCGGAACGCGCGGGAGGTGCGCGAAGAGCAGGAGGTCGCCCGCCTGAAGAAGGCGGAGGCCGAGAAATCGGAGGCCGCCGCCAAGGAGAAATTGGCGGAGGCCGCAGCCGCCGACGTGGCGAAGAAACGGGCCGAAGAAGCCGCGCGCAGTCAGTCGACGATCTTCATTACTCCTCTGAATTCTGCCCCGCCGGCCCCGGAGTTCTTGGCGCATGCCGGGGAGGCCAGCGGTGAGCACCCGATGAGGGAACAGGATGGCGGCGACGCCTCCATGACGGACGTGCTCATGCCGCCACCGCCGCCGTCTGGGAGCGCTCCGGGCGGGAAGCCGGCGGACCCGCCGGTGCCTCCGACTGGAGAGTTGTGGCGGGACTGGATCTCGAGGTCGGCGCACCAACGCGTTGCCGTCTCGCAAAGGCGGCTTCTGCGCCACACCCGTTGGAGACCGCCGCCACAAGTTCCTTGGTCCATGACACCGAGGCGACGAGTGCCGCGCCCACCGGGCTTCTTTTTTGCTTCTTGCGCTTTTTGGTGGGGGCGCGCCAGCGCACCTTCTGGGTGTAGTCCCCGTGTTTTGGGCCGGCTGCTGAGCAGGCGGCCCGGAACTCTAATCGGCGAGTCCAAGCGCTGACACTCGTCTGAATTTCATGTCGCAGGATTACCATAATATCCACGAGATCACCTTCCACTCCAATGCCCGGGAGCTGGCTCAGCGGACCGCGGACTTGTCGGATAGCCGGAGTACGTCCTCTTCTTCTTTCCGTGGGGGCGCGCTAGCGCACCCGCGGGCTGTAGTCCCCGAGATTCGGGCTGACTGCTGAGCAGTCGGGCCGGATCTCCCCGAGACTATGTTTCTTTGTTGGCGACTAAAGCCTTGCTTTCTTCCTTCTTTCGCAGAAGCCAACGCCGCCTTACAGGAGCAGCTGGATGAGGCCAACGCCGCGCTCCGGGTGTAACGCCCCCGATGCGGCTATATCTCCCACGTGTCGAGGCACGACTTAGAGGCATAACCGCATTGAAAGCAATGTCGCAAGTGAGGTAATCTTCACACAACCCATGTAATAAATAAGGGAAAGATACATAGTTGGCTTACAGTCGCCACTTCACACAATACATAAATAAACATCCATCATTCAGAGTACACTCAAGGTCCGACTACGGAACCAAAATAAAAGAAGATACCCCAAATGCTACACAGATCCCCGATCGTCCCAACTGGGCACCACTACTGATCATCAGGAAAAGACACATAGTAACGACCACGTTCCTTGTCGAACTCCCACTTGAGCTCGGCTGAGTCACCTGCACTGGCATCGTCGGAACCTGCAACTGTTTGGAAGTATCTGTGAGTCACGGGGACTCAGCAATCTCACACCCGCGAGATCAAGACTATTTAAGCTTGTAGGAAGGACAGAGTAGTAAAGTGGAGCTGCTGCGTTTAGCAGCATATATGGTGGCTACATCGCAAAAGAGAGCGAGAAGAGGAGCAAAGCACGGTCGTGAAACTAGTAGCGATCAAGAAGTGATCCTGAACTACTTACGCCGACATAACTCCAACATCGTGTTCACTTCCCGGACTCCGAGAAGAAACCATCACGGTTACACACGCGTTGATGTGTATTTTATTGAGGTCAACTTTGGGTTTTCTACAACGGACATTAACAAATTCCCATCTGCCTCATAACCATGGGCACGGCTTTCAAAGATATTACCCTGCAGGGTGTCCCAACTTAGCCCATTATAAGCTCTCACGGTCAACGAAGGATAAACCTTCTACCGGGAAGACCCGATCAATCTCGGAATCCCGGACTACAAGACATTTCGACAGCAATAAAACAAGACCAGCAAGACCACCCGACTGTGCCGACAAATCCCGATAGGAGCTGCACATATCTCGCTCTCGTGGCACACCGGATAAGCTAAGCGACAGGAACCGACGAATCCATGTTGCCAAGGAATGGTCCCAAGACGGTGCTCTAGTTTGGACCAACGTCAAGGAGCACTGGCCCGGGGGTTTAAAATAAGATGACCCTCGGGCTCGCGAAAACCCGGGGGAAAAAGGCTTAGGTGGCAAATGGTAAAACCAATGTTGGGCCTTGCTGGAGGAGTCTTATTCAAAGCGAACTGTCAAGGGGGTCCCATAAATCACCCAACCGTGTAAGGAACGCGAAATCAAGGAACATAACACCGGTATGACGAAAACTAGGGTGGCAAGAGTGGAACAAAACACTAGGCATAAGGCCGAGCCTTCCACCCTTTACCAAGTATATAGATGTATTAATTATAGCAGATAAATATTGTGATATCCCCAACAAGTAAACATGTTCCAAAGAGGAACAACATCTCCATGTCCCAACAAGGAACAAACTTCAGCTTCACCTGCAACTAGCAACGCTATAAGAGGGCTGAGCAAAGCGGTAACATAGCCAATCAACGGTTTGCTAGGAAAAGGATGGTTAGGGGCTGACGTGGCAATATGGGTGGCATGATATAGCAAGGGTAGGCATCGCAGCATATGCATAGCAAAAGAGCGAGCAACTAGCATAGCAAAGATAGAAGTGATTTCGAGGGTATGGTCATCTTGCCTGCAATGTTCTCAGAGATGTCGAAAGCTTGATCCTCGTAAGCGTTCTCAACAGGTTCCTCGTTCACGTACTCGTCTCCCGGCTCTACCCAAGCAACAACACAAACAAAGGAACCACAATAAATCACGGTGCAATGCACAATCAACATGATGCAAAACATGACATGATATGCGGGATGTGATATGCAATGCGTATGCGCGCTCCGGAAGGAAAATTATGAACCAGGCATCAACTTGGCAAACCAAGTATGCCACTGGAAAGATGAGATGATTTCGGTTGAAATCGATATAAAGATCACCGGAATCGGATGCACGGTTTGGAAATGACAAGCAAAACAAGAATGGCACAAATCTGCCATTAACAGCACGATGCCACTTAGCAAGCAACAATAAATTAAGCTACTGCACCCAAACGTATCAACAAAGCACATGGCAGTGATCTACACATGATGCTCGATGAAAGATGAGCACTGAGCTACGGCTAGTTCACATCATAACAGGTTCAAACAAGCATGGCAAAAGTGCACAAAATATCAGGCTGGACATGGCAAAAACAGCATCAGGTTGCAATGTTCAGAGCAGCAAAACTACATGCTACAGGAACTTAAAATAGCAACACATGGCATGGCATGAATCTACTCAAAGCATAGAACAAAAGTCCCTTACTGACCATAAGCCAAAAAGGATCAGAAAATATAGTAACACCCATGTCAATATTGAAAGTTTCGTTAACAGATTCAGCAACATGGTATGTCAAAAACTGATAACAAGTAGGCATGTTCACAAGCTCAATGCACTCACTACAGAGCCTTAAATGATAAACTAAGCATACATACATCAAGAAGACATGGCATAGAAGACATACATGGCAAGAACAATAACATAGCATACATGGATCAACCACAACAAGCTTGGCAAAATTGAATAACATGTAAACAATCTGCCAGGAAACATTTGATAGCAAAAGTAGAGCTCGATTGACTCAAGCTATGGCACTCCATAATTGCAAACAAAGGCATGGATGGATAGATCAAGACATGCTTTACAAAACATCCTTACTGAAGTATCTCAAAATATGCATGGATCTCTCGGTATCATCAAGTTAACATGGCATCAAAAATCAGCTAAACAGGGCTGAAATCAGCAACATCAGGACACCTACTTTGCATGCTTGTGCTAGTAACCACATAGATCACAAAAATACATGGCATACGCCCCTGGAAAGATGGCATGGCATATTTCAAAACACATGTAGGACTCAAATTCATAGGGTGCACACATTAATCATGGCAAAAATAACAAAAGTGCAAGTTCTGTTAAGAAACAGAAACTAACATCACATAGCACTCTTCCAACAGCATTTCGGGCATCAAGATGAGCTCAAATGAAAATGATTCAATGAGATGAAATGATCTACTCTTCGAGACTAACATTTTGATATATTATACGCGCAAAACGGAGCTACGATGACAGAGTTACACCACGTTGAAAATGACACAAAATATGCATGAGATTAAGGACTTAAGAGAAAAATTAGAGGGGGAAGAAGAGAAAGTCAACCGGGAGCTCGGTCCCGATCGGATCCGGCCGGGATCCGGGTCGACGACGGGCGGCGCGGGTGGCGCTGGGCTCGCCGGAGCCCGGGCGAGGAGGAGCGGGCGGCGCGGAGGGTGGCGGAGCCGGGCCGGGCGAAGTGGCGCGGCGGCGGGTCGGTGGCAGGAGGCGAGGGCGGCGGCGGGTGCGGGCGGGCGGCGGCGCGGCCGGTGGCGGCGGCGCGCGCGCGGTCGGTGGCGGGCGGCGGCGAGATGGGGCGCGCCCGGCGACGGGACGGAGCGGGCGTGGGCGGTTGTGGTGGGCTCATGGGCGGCGTGCTGGAGGCGCAGGCTACGGTATGCCCCAGACTGGCTGCGGGCGGCGGCGGCGGCGGCGTCCGCGCGGCGGACGAAACCGCGGGCGCGGGACGGATTTTAGGGTTTCGGGAGGAATGATCCGGATTTGGAGGGGGTTTGCTTAAATAGGCATAGAGGGAGCTAGGAGAGTCCAAATGAGGTGTAGTTTTCGCCCACACGATCGCGATCGAACGACGGAGAGCATGGATGTGACTTAGATGGGTTATTGGGCTGTTTTTAAGGGGTGTTGGGCTGCAACTCAAAAGAGGCCTTTGCGAGAGTGCGGTTAACCGTTGGAGTACCAAACGAGCTCCAAATGACCCGAAACTTGACCGGTGGTCTACGGGTGGTATACCAAGGCCACTAGACAAACCTCGGTCCATTCCGAGAAGGTTTAGTACCCGCACACGAAAAAACGTAAAAGGGGCCGCCGGGGGAGATAGGAGTGCCGGATTGCAAAACGGACAACGGGAAAAATGGTCGGAATCATGAGACGAACACGTATGCAAATGCGATGCACATGATGACATGATAAAATGCATGACATGGACAAAATGCAAAAAGGAGAAAAACCCAACCACGGAGGGAATATCATATCACAATGCCGAAAATGGCAAGAGTTGGAGTTACAAATATGGAAAGTTACTTCCGGGGTGTTACACCGGGTCAAGGAGGAAGAGTGCAGCCAGCTGGCTGGAGAGCGCGACCGGCTGGCCGCGCAACTGGTGGAACAGAAGGAGCCCTTCGAGAAGGCTCAGAAGGAGGCGAAGGACAAGGAGTCCGGTCTCCTTGCTGAGTTTGTGAGTGAGCGCTCCTCCTGGTCCGACAGGGAGGCGATGCTGACCTCTAGCTTCCACGAGATCGAAGACATAGTCGATGGTGAGTCTTCCTCATTTTCTTCTTTACGCCGCTGGCTGTTGGTTAACACCGGCTTCTAGTCTTTAATTTTGCTCTTTGCTTCTACTTTGGCAGACTTCTTCCCCGGCCACTCGGACATCGCCAAACGGGCCATCGAAGCTGACCGCGAAGGGCGGAGAGCGGATGGTGCGAAGATAGCCGCCGACGCCCCCTGATCCCTTTACGAGCAGATCTTGAGCATTGAGGCTCGTCTTCGGCCGGCTCACCGGATGCTGCGCCGGCTTCAGCGTGTCGGCGACCAGGCAGTCGCCGCCCTGTGGCCGGACATGCCGGCACCACGCAGTCCCTGTCGGACCGCCGACTGGCTGGAGGTAGCGGCCGGCCGTCTTGAGGCTTGGAAGGGCTCTTCGGCCTGGGCTGGGGCACGCCGGCCTTGAGTTAAATCAAGGCGTGGTACCCTGGGCTGAAGTTAGCCCAGCTGGCCACGTTCCGGCAGGAGGCTCAGGCAGAGTTGGCGGCCGTGGAGGACGATCTTGTCAAGCGCGCGGCGTCGATCGCCGAGTACACCGACACCAGCATCTTCGTCCCGGAGCAGACTGAAAACGGCCAACGACGAGGACTCAACGGAGGTGATCGACTCCAGCTGCGAGGAGGAAGGCGAATCGGAGGAGGGAGGCAAAGAGGAGGCGCCAGAGGTCGGAGCGGACGGCCAGCCTCAGCTCGACAGCGCCTCCAGCAACGAGCCGCGCCCGACCGAGCCAGCTACTGCCGGAGGCGATCAAGCAGAGACCGACCAGCCAGCCGCTCCGGGGACTGGCACCGCCGACTCCTCCGATCCTCCGAACCTTTCTGCCGCCTCCTAGGCTGCCGCTTTAACTTTTGTTTCGCCTGTCTTATTAGTCTCGAATGAACTTGTTAGTTTCGCACAATTCCACCCACAGTGTGTATCAAAACTTTGTTGAAGATTGGCCAAGGGCCCTTATTGTGTAAATATTTCCCGAGTTCCGACTCTTCTTGCTTATCACTCTTTGGCTTTTTTCCTTTGCTGTCTTCTCTTGGTTGCCGCCTTGTCAGCGAAGCAGCCGCTCTGCGGTCTGTTGCTGGGTCAAGTTCCTGGCTACCTTGAGAAGGCGAGTACTTCGCCATTTTATAGTTTTAGCAAGTCGAAATAGGAAATGGCCAGCCGACTGCTGAACAGTCGGTTGTATGAAAGGTTGTAAGCCGGCTTAAACTATGCAATGCTTTGAGTCCTTAGCCATTTTTCGTGTGGGCGCCCTTTCTACCTTGCTCCTGCCCGCCAATCAGTCGCTCTGTGAGCTGCGGCTTCTGGTAGGAGACGGTTTGAGTCCCACACCATATGAGCATAGACTAGGCGGTAGGTAGAAAAGTGCAATCCTTGATGCACTCAAAGTATTGCTTAATGGCGGCGAGAAAAATATCCCTGTCTTGAATAAGACAACTTGCAATTTCTGGTCGTAGCGACATTGTGCCCGTTGTATGCATTGAGCACCTCGAAGAGGTAGCTACCATGGAGGGGATCGTGATCATGGGTCATGGGAGCATCAAAAGCATCATCAGGCAATGGATCCACCATTGAAGGAGGCAACGGTACCATAGGGAGAGGATCAATAATCTGCACATTGTCAGGCACTTGCACCGCAGAAGAGGAGTTCACCCCATCAGTTGAGGTGGCTGCACCAACGTGATGATCATTCATTGAGATTACTCGTCGCTGGCACCACATGAATGGATTCAATGGGTGCAAGAGGAGATGGCAGCATGGCCGATGACGATCTTGCTCATGAGGTGGAGGCAACACTAGTGCTGACATTGAACGGAGCTCCTCAATGCGTGCATTGACTGCTTTGAGTTGCATCTCTACCCTCTTTCCAGATGATCATCAAGGCAAAGGAGAGGTTGTGCACCGATGGTCCTCACATGATTTGTCAGATGAGCGGCCACCGGGATCCAAGTCGGATGTGCACCAAGGAGATGCCTCACGAGGAGGTGGCCTACATGGTGAACTACCTTGCAAACTGCGAGCTCTCGGAGAGTGGCAGTTTGGCAAAGAGCCGTATTCGCGCGCCCATCCTCCGCCCATGGTGAGTTGTTACCTTTTCCGGCTCCTCTGATTCCTTCTTGCCGAGTCCGCCTTGCTAGATCTGACCGACCGGTCCTAGGTCAGAGCCCACTCCTCCAGCCAGCAGCCGGCACCAAGGGGCCGGCCCGCGAGTTCCTCCCTGACAAGTCGGAGAGCGACGTCGACGACCCCGACTTGGGGGCGGCGGCCTTGGAAGACGACGCCGAGGGAGGAGGCGGCAGGGCGGATGGCGCGAGGCTCGGGGCCAGCCTCGAATACTGGCCCGACGATGACGCGGGAGAGGTCGCCCCGCGCCACCAACCAGAGCCGCCGGTCAAAGTGAGCCTCGGCCCGCGGCCAGACGCCCAAGGCGGCACGAAGAACTAAAGGGCCGCGCCAAGCTTGTTCGGCAGCCGGCCGAAGAAGCCCAAGGGCTCGGCCGCGGCGACCAAGCGGGAAGAGGTGGCCGCGAAGGTCAACCGCTTCCGCAGGGAGGTGAAGACGCTGCAACTGGTCTCCGCATAAGCGCTTTCCTCCCTTGCATCCTTATCTTCTCTTCATCGATCTATTCTGAGTTTTCTTCTTTATTTTCCTTGGGCCCAGGGCTACCCTCTCTCTTGAGAAGGCCGCCGCTGCCTCCGTCATGGTGTCGACGGAGACTTCCGCCATAGCCCGGCGGATTGACCCGGCCGCCGATCTTCGGGAGGCGAGGGAGCGGAACGCGCGGGAGGTGCGCGAAGAGCAGGAGGTCGCCCGCCTGAAGAAGGCGGAGGCCGAGAAATCGGAGGCCGCCGCCAAGGAGAAATTGGCGGAGGCCGCAGCCGCCGACGTGGCGAAGAAACGGGCCGAAGAAGCCGCGCGCAGTCAGTCGACGATCTTCATTACTCCTCTGAATTCTGCCCCCCCGGCCCCGGAGTTCTTGGCGCAGGCCGGGGAGGCCGGCCATGAGCACCCGATGAGGGAACAGGATGGCGGCGACGCCTCCATGACGGACGTGCTCGTGCCGCCACCGCCGCCGTCTGGGAGCGCTCCGGGCGGGAAGCCGGCGGACCCGCCGGTGCCTCCGACTGGAGAGGTGGCGGCGGGACTGGATCTCGAGGTCGACGCACCAACGCGTTGCCGCCTCGCAAAGGCGGCTTCTGCGCCACGCCCGTTTGATACCGGCGCCACAAGTTCCTTGGTCCATGACACCGAGGCGACGAGTGCCGCGCCCACCGGGCTTCGTTTTTTGTTTCTTGTGCTTTTCGGTGTTTTGGGCCGGCTGCTGAGCAGGCGGCCCGGAACTCTAATCGGCGAGTTCCAAGCGCTGACACTCGTCTGAATTTCATGTCGCAGGATTACCATAATATCCACGAGATCACCTTCCACTCCAATGCCCGGGAGCTGGCTCAACGGACCGCCGACTTGTCGGATAGCCGAAGTACGTCCTCTTCTTCTTTCCGTGGGGGCACGCTAGCGCACCCGCGGGCTGTAGTCCCCGAGATTCGGGCTGACTGCTGAGCAGTCAGGCCAGATCTCCCCCGGACTATGTTTCTTTGTTGGCGACTAACGCCTTGCTTTCTTCCTTCTTTCGCAGAAGCCAACGCCGCCTTACAGGAGCAGCTGGATGAGGCCAACGCCGCGCTCCGGGTCAAGGAGGAAGAGTGCAGCCAGCTGGCTGGAGAGCGCGACCGGCTGGCCGCGCAACTGGTGGAACAGAAGGAGCACTTCGAGAATGCTCAGAAGGAGGCGAAGGACAAGGAGTCCGGTCTCCTTGCTTAGTTCGCGAGCGAGCGCTCCTCCTGGTCCGACAGGGAGGCGATGCTGACCTCTGGCTTCCACGATATCGAAGACATAGTCGATGGTGAGTCTTCCTCATTTTCTTCTTTACGCCGCCGGCTGTTGGTTAACACCGGCTTCTAGTCTTTAATTTTGCTCTTTGATTCTACTTTGGCAGACTTCTTCCCCGGCCACTCGGACATCGCCAACCGGGCCATCGAAGCTGACCGCGAAGGGCGGAGAGCGGATGGTGCGAAGATCGCCGCCGACGCCCCCCGATCCCTTTACGAGCAGATCTTGAGCATTGAGGCTCGTCTTCGGCCGGCTCACCGGATGCTGCGCCGGCTTCAGCGTGTCGGCGCCCAGGCAGTCGCCGCATTGTGGCCGGACATGCCGGCACCGCGCAGTCCCTGTCGGACCGCCGACTAGCTGGAGGTAGCGGCCGGCCGTCTTGAGGCTTGGAAGGGCTCTTCGGCCCGGGCTGGGGCACGCCGGGCCTTGGAGTTCGTCAAGGCGTGGTACCCTGGGCTGAAGTTAGCCCAGCTGGCCACGTTCCGGCAGGAGGCTCAGGCAGAGTTGGCGGCCGTGGAGGACGATCTTGTCAAGCGCGCGGCGTCGATCGCCGAGTACACCGACACCAGCATCTTCGTCTCGGAGCAGACTGAAAACGGCCAACGACGAGGACTCAACGGAGGTGATCGACTCCAGCGGCGAGGAGGAAGGCGAATCGGAGGAGGGAGGCAAAGAGGAGGCGCCAGAGGTCGGAGCGGACGGCCAGCCTCAGCTCGACCGCGCCTCCAACAACGAGCCGCGCCCGACCGAGCCAGCTATCGCGGAGGCGATCAAGCAGAGACCGACCAGCCGCCGCCCGGCGATCGCACCGCCGACTCCTCCGATCCTCCGAACCTTTCTGCCGCCTCCTAGGCTGCCGCTTTATCTTTTGTTTCTCCTGTCTTATTAGTCTCGAATGAACTTGTTAATTTCGCACAATTCCACCCACGGGGTGTATCGAAACTTTGTTGAAGATTGGGCAAGGGCCCTTATTGTGTAAATATTTCCCGAGTTCCGACTCTTCTTGCTTATCGCTCTTTGGCTTTTTTCCTTTGCTGTCTTCCCTTGGTTGCCGCCTTGTCAGTGAAGCAGCCGCTCTGCGGTCTGTTGCTGGGTCAAGTTCCTGGCTACCTTGAGAAGGCAAGTACTTCGCCATTTTATAGTTTTAGCAAGTCGAAATAGGAAACGGCCAGCCGACTGCTGAACAGTCGGTTGTATGAAAGGTTGTAAGCCGGCTTAAACTATGCAATGCTTTGATTCCTTAGCCATTTTTCGTGTGGGCGCCCTTTCTACCTTGCTCCTGCCCGCCAATCAGTCGCTCTGCGAGCTGCGGCTTCTGGTAGGAGACGGCTTGAGTGCCACACATTACTTGTCCGGCCGCAGGAAGCATTTCATAGCTCGAGGCGGCAAGTCCCCGGGTCGACTAGTCGAACCCGGTGCCAAGCGGCATAACAAAAAATGACATACTCATAGGCATAATTCTTATCATATAGATAAAAGAGGGCAGTCCCGGAGCTCTTCTCGGGGGACCCGGAGTCTTCGTACTTTAATACAGAAGGTAGCGTGGTACATGCTGCGTTAATTGTAAAATCTTTGGAGGAGATTTGCATTCCATGGTCGCTCCGTATCTTTTCCGGAGTCGTCCCTCTTGCGTGCTCGAGGCTTCTGAGCGTCGATCAGGTAGTAGGAGTCGTTGCCCAACACTTTGCTGATGAGGAAGGGGCCTTCCCAAGGTGCTGAGAGCTTGTGCTGGCCGGCTGTTCGCTGGATCAGCCGGAGCACAAGGTCTCCCTCTTGGAAAGATCTCGGCTTGACCTTCCAGTTGTAGTATCAGCGCAGGCTCTGCTGGTAGATGCTGGACCGGCTGAGTGCTAACAGCCGGCCCTCTTCCAGCAGATCGACGCCGTTTTGTCGTGCTTCTTCTGCTTCCTCTTCGGTGTACATGGTGACTCGAGGGGAGTCGAATTGTATGTCCGTCGAGATGATGGCTTCGGCACCGTAGACGAGGAAGAAAGGCGTGCAGTCGGTTGACTTGTTTGGAGTTGTGCGCAGGCTCCAGAGGACGGCTGGCAGCTCATCGAGCCAGCAGCCGACCGAACGCTCGAGAGGCTCGACCAGCCGGGGTTTGATGCCGGATAAGATGAGGCCGTTTGCTCGCTCAACTTGGCCGTTTGACTGCGGGTGGGCAACGGACGCTAAGTCCAGTCGTATGCCCTGTGTCGCGCAGAAACGGGCCAAGGCGCCCTTGGCGAAGTTTGTGCCGTTGTCGGTGATGATGCTATGCGGTATGCCGTACCGAGTGGTGATGTCGGCGATGAAAGTCACGGCAGTCGGCCCATTCAGTTTCTTGATTGGCCTTGCCTCTATCCACTTGGTAAACTTGTCCATGACGACAAGCAGATGGGTCATGCCGCCACGGGTCGTCTTGAATGGTCCCACCATATCCAGGCCCCAGACGGCAAAGGGCCAGGCGATGGGGATAGACTTGAGTGCACAAGCCGGCTGATGTGGCTTGGAGCGGAACATCTGACACCCTTTGCATTTCAGGACCAAATCCTTGGCGTCTTCTAGAGCAGTCGGCCAGAAAAAACCATGGCAGAAAGCTTTAGCGACGAGTGCTCTTGAAGCTGCGTGGTGGCCACACTCGCCTTGGTGGATATCTTTGAGAATGGCTTGGCCTTGCTCTGACTCGACGCAGCGTTGGTAGACACCAGTTACGCTGCGCCTGACCAGTTCTCTGTTGACTATGGTGTAGGCCGCGGCCCGGCGTTGCACTTGCCGGGACGAGATCTCATCAGGCGGCAACTCCTTGTTCACTAGGAAGTTGAGGATGGGCTGGGCCCATGAAGGCGCTACGACTTCCACGATTGTCAGAACCGCAACTTGGACGAGGGCGGTTGGGCCGGGGGGCGGCGGGTTGGAGTCGGCAACCGTTTGCTGGGTCGATGAAGTCCCCGGGTCGATTGGTGCAGTCCCCGGGCCGAGCTCTGAAGTCCCCAGGCTGGTGGCTGCAGTCTCCAGACCGGGTTCTGAAGTCCCCGGGCCGGGTGCGACTGCTGCTGCCCCCGGGCCGCCTGCCAGAACTCCCATACCGGTTGTTGGAGCTCTCAAGTCGGATCCGACTGCTTCAGGAGGAGCTGGCATGAAGATAGAATCTGATTCTAGCGATGGCTTGACAGACGGCTTGAGGAGGCGTTAAAGGGTGCCGCCGGTCGGTATTGCTTGACGGGTGGTGCCGATTCTTGCCAAGGTGTCTGCTGGCTCGTTGTCGTTCCTTGGTAAATGGAGAAACTCACACCCCTCAAAATATCCACTGAGTTGCTGTACGAGGAAGCGGTAGCTTGCCATGTTTGCATCTTTACGCCCCGATACCGACGATCGCTGGACCACCAAGTCAGAGTCATCATAACACAGGATCCGGTGGATGCCGAGCTCTTTGGCAAGCCGGAGTCCGTGAATGAGTGCCTCGTATTCGGCTACGTTGTTGGAGGCAGCGAAATGGATTTGCAGCACATACTTGACCTTGTCACCTTTGGGAGAGGTAAGGACGATGCCGGCTCCCAAACCAGTGCGCATCTTGGAACCATCAAAGTGCATCCGCCAATGAGTGGAGTCGGGCGCTGGTGGCAGGTACTGGGTCTCGGCCCAGTCGACGAGGAAGTCGGCCAGTGCTTGCGACTTGATGGCGGTGCGAGGTTGGTAGTAGATGGTGTAGGGGGCCAAATCTATGGCCACTTGGCGACTCGGCCCGAGGCATCTCGGCTCTCGATGATCTCGGCCAGCGGAGCTGTGTAGACCACAGTGATAGGGTGCTCTTGGAAATACGGCTTCAGCTTTTTGGCGGCGAAATGTACACCGTAACACATCTTCTGGTAGTGCGGATAGTTCTGCTTGGAGATCGACAGTACTTCACTCAGGTAATACACCGGTCTCTGGACTGGTAGTGCCTTGCCTTCCTCTTTGCGCTCCACCACGATGACTGTGCTGACCACCCGGCTGGTGGCGGCGATGTAGAGGAGCATGGGCTCTTTAGGAGTCGGGGCCGCCAAGACTGGTGGAGTAGTCAACATCTTTTTGAGCTAGAGGAAGGCTTCATCCGCCTTGTCGTTCCACTCAAAAAAGGTGGTTTTCTTCATGAGCTGGTACAGAGGAAGAGCCTTCTCTCCCAGCCGACTGATGAACCGGCTGATGGAAGCCAAATAGCCAGTGAACTTCTGCACATCCAACAGTCGGCGGGGTACTTCCATCCTCTCGATGGCCTTGATCTTCACAGGGTTGCACTCTATGCCTCGTTCAGAGACTAGGAATCCAAGAAGCTGGCCGGCTGGTACTCCGAAGACGCACTTCTCTGAGTTGAGCTTGATTTGAAATCGGCGCAGATTCTCGAAGGTCTCTTTGAGGTCCTCAAGCAGCGTTCCGCGCTTCTCCGTCTTCACCACCACATCGTCCACGTAAACGTGGGCGTTGATGAAGCCATGTACCTAGGGTAGGGTCATGAACCTGTCCAAGGTACCCTCCCCAAGGACATCTTTAGAAGAAACGGCCTTCCAGTCGACCTGGTAGGATTTCACTCGACAGACTCAAAGACACTCGACCATGAAGACCCACTCGACCACCGGGAGTTCAAGAACCACTCTGTGTCCAAACAGTCTGTAATTAAGTAGCCTTTATGGTCATGATGACACTTTATGTAAGGCGTTACCAGTAACGCCTGGCCTTAATGTACCTTTAACCCTCCGCTACGTGGGCTGGCTGGGGTCCTGGCGCACTCTATATAAGCCACCCCCCTCCACAGGTAGAAGGGTTCGCACCCCTGTAATTCATACACATATAATCCAGTCGACCGCCTCCGGGCTCCGAGACGTAGGGCTGTTACTTCCTCCGAGAAGGGCCTGAACTCGTAAAACTCGTGCGTATACAACTACTCCATAGCTAGTATCTTGCCTCTCCATACCTACCCCCATTCTACTGTCAGACTTAGAACCACGACAGTTGGCGCCCACCGTGGGGCAGGTGTTCTAGCGATTTGTTGGAGAAGTTGGGATTCCTTCGATCTCCTACATCATGGTTTCAGGTGGAGTTTTGGTCGAAGGCCGCGAGATCCGTCTCGGTGCACTCACGTTCATCGCCGACGACTCCGCTTGGCTTCAGGAGGCTCCTCTCGACGCCGACGACTCCCGTCCGCGAGGCAACGACTTTCGCAAGGCGTCCATGGGCGTCCTCTTCGGCAACCGCCGACCCAGTATGGGTTGGTTCTTGTGCCGCCCTCACTCCCGCCTCCCACGGCGCAAGCGCCCGGTCGGTCGAAGCTTCAGCGGTGGGTGAGGCATGCGGTGGCTCGCCATCGGCCACTTCCCAAGTTGCGGCAATCGAGCCCGACGAATCTCTCTACGACCTGCTCGATCTATCGACCGCTCTCAGAGAAGACGCATCCGAAAAGCGATAGCAGCGATCCGACAGCAGAGGTTCCGATGGTCGACGGACCACGCAGTCCTCCTGGATTCAAGACCGACGGAGGCGGCAAGTGGAGGTGATCCGCGCAAGCTCACGAAGAGTACCAACCCGAGCCCCTCACTTCGCTGCAGAGGGAGGAACTTCGCCGCCGAAACATGGATGCGCTTCACACTCCTATCGTTGGAGAAACCCGCGAGGCTCGTGCCTTGGAGGATGCGCGCTTGGCCAACCTGGCCGAGCGCATTAGAGTGGAGAACCTCCAGCGAGTTCTCGACGAGCGCACGCGACCACGGGTTCCAGAATCTAGTCGACGTCAGCTCTTTCCACAACAACTCAGGTATATCGAACTCTGATTCAGAATTTAGCAGCTGCAGCCCGTATAGCAGAATCGATTCAGCCTTCCCAGTCGGAGGCGGGTAGAGGTTTGCAACAGATCAGAGATTTACTCCGGGCAGCAGGAGATCAAAATTCAGTCGTATCACAGTCATGGAACAGGATTCACAGCAGATCCATCGCAGCGAATTCAGTCCAGTCGACCCATAGTCCAAGATCGCCCCCGAGGCGTGAGGAACATGGGGGCCGGTGTGATGATCAGTACAAGAACCGCGAGCCATATGAGCACCGATTCGATCGCAATGATCGACGTCGAGTGCCCATCCCTCCCCCAAGGGGTGGATCATACGCTCCTCGGCAACAAGATGACAGATGCCAGCACAGTGTTGGGCGAAGGGTTCCAGTCGACCCCAGGGAGCCAGGCTTTGATGCGAGTGTTGGAAATATGCCCTAGAGGCAATAATAAATTGGTTATTATTATATTTCCTTGTTCATGATAATAGTTTATTATCCATGCTATAATTGTATTGATAGGAAACTCATATACATGTGTGGATACATAGACAACACCGTGTCCCTAGTAAGCCTCTAGTTGACTAGCTCGTTGATCAATACATGGTTACGGTTTCTTGACCATGGACATTGGATGTCATTTATAACGGGATCACATCATTAGGAGAATGATGTGATGGACAAGACCCAATCCTAAGCCTAGCAAAAAGATCGTAGTTCGTATGCTAAAGCTTTTCTAATATCAAGTATCTTTTCCTTAGACCATGAGATTGTGCAACTCCCGGATACCGTAGGAATGCTTTGGGTGTACAAAACGTCACAACGTAACTGGGTGACTATAAAGGTGCACTACAGGTATCTCCGAAAGCGTCTGTTGGGTTGGCACGAATCGAGACTGGATTTGTCACTCCGTAAACGGAGAGGTATCTCTGGGCCCACTCGGTAGGACATCATCATATGTGCACAATGTGACCAAGGGGTTGATCACGGATGATGTGTTACGGAACGAGTAAAGAGACTTGCCGTAACGAGATTGAACAAGGTATCGGATACCGACGATCGAATCTCGGCAAGTTCAATACCGTTAGACAAAGGGAATTGTATACGGGATCAATTGAGTCCTTGACATCGTGGTTCATCCGATGAGATCATCGTGGAACATGTGGGAGCCAATATGGGTATCCAGATCCCGCTATTGGTTATTGACCGGAGAACGTCTCGGTCATGTCTACATGTCTCCCGAACCCGTAGGGTCTACACACTTAAGGTTCGATGACGCTAGGGTTATAAAGGAAGTTTGTATGTGGTTACCGAATGTTGTTCGGAGTCCCGGATGAGATCCCGGACGTCACGAGGAGTTCCGGAATGGTCCGGAGGTAAAGATTTATATATGGAAAGTTGTTGTTCGGGTTCCGAAAAAGTTCGGGTTTTTCGGTATTGTACCGGAAGCTTCTGAAGGTTCCGGAGGATTCGGAGGGGTCCGGAGGTCCGGAAATTATTCCACCACGTCCAATACAGTAGCATGGGCTGTAGGGGGCGCCCTAGCCTTAATGGGCCAGGGGCACCAGCCCCCAAGGCCCATGCGCATGGGAAGGTAAAACCCAAAGGGGAGGCCTCCACTTGACTTGGGAGGCACTCCTCCCCCCTTGGCCGCCCCTAGATGGGATCTAGGGCTGGCCGCACCCCTTGGGGTGGGGAAACCCTAAAGGGGGCGCAGCCCCCCTTCCCCTATATATAGTTGAGGTTTGGGGCTGCCACACATGAGAACTTCTCCTCCCGGTGCAGCCCTGCCTCCTCCTCCTCCTCTCCCTTGGTGCTTGGCGAAGCCTCTGGATTGCCACGCCTCCACCACCACCACGCCGCTGTGTTGCTGCTGGATGGAGTCTTCTCAACCTCTCCTCTCTCCTTGCTGGATCAAGGCGTGGGAGACGCCACTGGGCTGTACGTGTGTTGAACGCGGAGGTGCCGTCTGCTCGCACTAGGATCTCCGGTGATTTGGATCACGACGAGTACGATTCCTTCAACCCCGTTCTCATGAACGCTTCGCTTAGCGATCTACAAGGGTATGTAGATGCACTCTCCTTCCCTCGTTGCTGGTTTCTCCATAGATAGATCTTGGTGACACGAGGAAAATTTTGAATTTCTGCTACGCTCCCCAACAAAGGGCATCATGAGCTAGGTCTATTGCGTAGATTCTTTGCACGAGTAGAACACAAAGTAGTTGTGGGCGTTGATTTTGTTCAATATGCTTGCCGTTACTAGTCCAATCTTGTTTCGACGGTATTGTGGGATGAAGCGGCCCGGACCGACCTTACACGCATTTTACGTGAGACAGGTTCCACCGATCGACATGCACTTGGTGCATAAGGTGGCTAGCGGGTGCCGCTCTCCCACTTTACTCGGATCGGATTCGATGAAAAGGGTCCTTATGAAGGGTAAATAGCAATTGGCATATCACGCTGTGGTTTTGCGAGGTAAGAAACGTTCTTGCTAGAAACCCATAGCAGCCACGTAAAACATGCAAACAACAATTAGAGGACGCCTAACTTGTTTTTGCAGGGTATGCTATGTGATGTGATATGGCCAAGAAGAATGTGATGAATGATATGTGATGTATGAGATTGATCATGTTCTTGTAATAGGAATCACGACTTGCATGTCGATGAGTATGACAACCGCAGGAGCCATAGGAGTTGTCTTTATTTATTGTATGACCTGCGTGTCATTAAACAACGCCATGTAATTACTTTACTTTATTGCTAACCGTAGCCATAGTAGTAGAAGTAATAGTTGGCGAGACAACTTCATGAAGACACAATGATGGAGATCATGATGATGGAGATCATGGTGTCATGCCGGTGACGATGATGATCATGGAGCCCCAAGATGGAGATCATGGAGCTATATGATATTGGCCATATCATGTCACTACTATATAATTGCATGTGATGTTTATTATGTTTATGCATCTTGTTTACTTAGAACGACGGTAGTAAATAAGATGATCCTTACAACAATTTCAAGAAGTGTTCTCCCTAATCGTGCACCGCTGCTATAGTTCGTCGCTTCAAGCACCATGTGATGATCGGGTGTGATAGATCCTTACGCTCACATACAACGGGTGTAAGACAGTTTTACACATGCAAAACACTTAGGGTTAACTTGACGAGCCTAGCATGTACAGACATGGCCTCGGAACACAGAGACCGAAAGGTCGAGCATGAGTCGTATAGTAGATACGATCAACATGAAGATGTTCACCGATGATCACTAGTCCGTCTCACGTGATGATCGGACACGGCCTAGTTGACTCGGATCATGTAATCACTTGGATGACTAGAGGGATGTCTATCTGAGTGGGAGTTCATAAGATGAACTTAATTATGCTGAACATAGTCAAAAGATCTTTGCAAATTATATCGTAAGCTCGCGCTTTAGTTCCACCGTTTTAGATATGTTCCTAGAGAAAATATAGTTGAAAGTTGACAATAGCGATTATGCGGACAGTAGAAAGCTTAAGTCCTTAATGCGCCGCTCAGTGTGCTGAACCCCAAACGTCGTTTGTGGATGTTACGAACATCGGACATACACGTTTTGATAACTACGTGATAGTTCAGTTAAACGGTTTAGAGTTGAGGCACCAAAGACATTTTTCGAAACGTCACGGAACATATGAGATGTTTCGAGGGCTGAAATTGGGATTTCAGGCTCGTGCCCACGTCAAGAGGTATAAGACCTCCGACGATTTTCTTAGCCTGCAAACTAAGGGAGAAAAGCTCAATCGTTGAGCTTGTGCTCAGATTGTCTGAGTGCAACAATCACTTGAATCGAGTGGGAGTTGATCTTCCAGATGAGATAGTGATGTTTCTCCAAAGTCATTGCCACCAAGCTGCTAGAGCTTCGTGATGAACTATAACATATCAGGGATAGATATGATGATCCTTGAGGTATTCGCGATGTTTGACACCGCGAATGTAGAAATCAAGAAGGAGCATCAATTGTTGATGGTTAATGAAACCACTAGTTTCAAGAAGGGCAAGGGCAAGAAGGGGTACTTCCTGAAACGGCAAATCAGTTGCTGCTCCAGTGAAGAAAACCAAGGTTGAACCCAAACCCGAGACTAAGTGCTTCTGTGATGAGAGGAATGGACACTGAAGCAGAAACACCCTAGATACTTGGTAGATAAGAAGGCAGGCAAGGTCGATAGAAGTATATTGATATACATTATGTTAATGTGTACTTTACTAGTACTCCTAGTAGCACCAGGGTATTAGATACGGTTCGGTTGCTAAGTGTTAGTAACTCAAATAAAAGAGCTACGGAATAAACGGAGACTAGCTAAAGGTGAGCTGACGATATGTGTTGGAAGTGTTTCCAAGTTTGATGTGATCAAACATCGCACGCTCCCTCTACCATCAAGATTAGAATTAAACCTGAATAATTGTCATTTGGTGTTTGCGTTGAGCATAGACATGATTGGATTATGTCTGTCGCAATACGGTTATTCATTTAAAGAGAATAATGGTTACTCTATTTATTTGAATAAATACCTTCAATGGTCTTGAACCTAAAAGAATGGTTTATTGAATCTCGATCGTAGTGATACACATTTCCATGCCAAAAGATATAAGATAGTAATGATAGTACCACTTACTTGTGGCACTGCCATGTAAGTCATATTGGTGTAAAACGCATGAAGAAGCTCCATGTTGATGGATCTTTGGACTCACTCGTTTTTGAAAAGTTTGAGACATGCAAACCATGTCTATTGGTGTATACACATAATGAAACTCCATGCAGATGGATCGTTTGGACTCACTTGATTTTGAATCACTTGAGATATGCAAATTCATACCACATGGGCAAGATGACTGAAAAAGCCTCGGTTTCAGTAAGATGGAACTAGATAGCAACTTGTTGGAAGTAACACATTTTGATGTGTGCAGTCCAATGAGTGCTGAGGCATGCAGTGAATATCGTTATGTTCTTACTTCACAGATGATTCGAGTAGATGTTGAGTATATTTACTTGATGAAACACAAGTCTGAATTATTGAATGGTTCAAGTAATTTCAGAATGAAGTTTAAGATCTTCGTGACAAGAGGATAGAATGTCTATGATATGATCATAGAGATGAATATCTGAGTTACGATCTTTGGCACACAATTAAGACACCGTGGAAATTGTTTCACAATTAATACCGCCTGGAACACCATAGTGTAATGGTGTGTCCGAACATCATAGTTGCACCCTATTGGATATGGTGCGTACCATGATGTCTCTTATCGAATTACCACTATCGTTCATGGGTTAGGCATTAGAGACAACCGCATTCACTATAAATAGGGCACCACGTAATTCCGTTGAAATGACACCGTATGAACTATGGTTTAGAGAAACCTAAGATGTCATTTCTTAAAAGTTTGGGGCTACGACGCTTATGTGAAAAAGTTTCAGGTTGATAAGCTCGAACCCAAAGCGGATAAAATGCATCTTCATAGGACACCCAAAACAGTTGGGTATACCTCCTAATTCAGATCCGAAAGCAATAGGGATTGTTTCTTGAATCGGGTCCTTTCTCGAGGAAAAGTTTGTCTCGAAAGGTTGAGTGGGAGGATGGTGGAGACTTGATGAGGTTATTGAACCGTCACTTCAACTAGTGTGTAGCAGGGCACAGGAAGTTGTTCCCGTGGCACCTACACCAATTGAAGTAGAAGCTTATGATAGTGATCATGAAGTTTCGGATCAAGTCACTAACGTACCTCGTAGGGTGACAAGGATGCGTACTACTTCAGAGTGGTACGCAATCCTGTCCTGAAGGTCATGTTGCTAGACAACAATGAACCTACGAGCTATGGAGAAACAATGGTGGGCCCAAATTTCCGACAAATGGTTAGAAGCCATGAAATCCGAGATAGGATCCATGTATCAGAACAAAGCATGGACTTTGGTGGACTTGCCCGATGATCGGCAAGACATTGAGATGAATGGATCTTTAAGAAGAAGACGGACGTGGACGGTAATATCACCGTCTATGAAGCTCGACTTGTGGCGAAGAGTTTTTCACAAGTTCAAGGAGTTGACTACGATGAGATTTTCTCATCCGTAGCGATGCTTAAGTCCGTCGGAATCATGTTAGCATAAGCTGCATTTATGAAATCTGGCAGATGGATGTCAAAATGAGTTTCCTTACCAGGCCAGTAAGGAAAGGTTGTATGTGATACAATCAGAAAGTTTTGTCGATCCTAAGGATGCTAAAAGGTATGCTGGCTCCAGCGATCCTTCTAAGGACTGGAGTAAGCATCTCGGAGTTGGAATGTGCGCTTTGATGAGATGATCAAAGATTTTGGGTTTATACAAAGTTTATGAGAAACTTGTATTTCCAAAGAAGTGAGTGGGAGCACTATAGAATTTCTGATGAGTATATGTTGTTGACATATTGATGATCGAAATGAATGTAGAATTTTCTGTAAAGCATATAGGGTTATTTGAAAAGTGTTTTCAAGTGAAAACCTGGATTAAGCTACTTGAACATTGAGCATCAAGATCTATGAGGATAGATAAAAAACGCTCAATAGTACTTTCAAATGAGCACATACCTTGACATAATCTTGAAAGTGTTCAAGATGGATCATCAAAGAAGGAGTTCTTGCCTGAGTTGTAAGGTATGAAGTTAAGAGTTAAAAGCTCGACCACGGCAGAAAAGAGAGAAAGGACGAAGGTCGTCCCTATGCTTCAGACATAGGCTCTATAGTATGCTATGCTGTGTACCGCACCAGAAGTGTGCCTTGCCATGAGTCAGTCAAGGGGTACAAGAATGATCCAGGAATGGATCATTGGACAGCGGTCAAAATTGTCCTTGGAGTAAATAAGGACATGTTTCTCGATTATGGAGGTGATAAAGAGTTCGGCGTAAAGGGTTACATCGATGCAAGCTTTAACACCTATCCGAGTGACTCTGAGTAGCAAACCGGATACGTATAGTGGAGCAACCATTTGGAATAGCTTCAAGTGGAGCGTGGAAGCAACATTTACAATATGACGTAGAGAATTGCGAAGTACATACGGATCTGAATGTTACAGACCCGTTGACTAAAACCTCTCTCACAAGCAAAACATGACCAAACCCCAGAACTCATTGAGTCTTAATCACATGATGATGTGAACTAGTTTAATGACACTAGTAAACTCTTTGGATGTTGGTCACATGGCGATGTGACCTGTGAGTGTTAATCACATGGCGATGTGAACTAGATTATTGACTCTAGTGCAAGTGGGAGACTGTTGGAAATATGCCCTAGAGGCAATAATAAATTGGTTATTATTATATTTCCTTGTTCATGTTAATAGTTTATTATCCATGCTATAATTGTATTGATAGGAAACTCATATACATGTGTGGATACATAGACAACACCGTGTCCCTAGTAAGCCTCTAGTTGACTAGCTCGTTGATCAATAGATGGTTACGGTTTCCTGACCATGGACATTAGATGTCATTGATAACGGATCACATCATTAGGAGAATGATGTGATGGACAAGACCCAATCCTAAGCCTAGCAAAAGATCGTAGTTAGTATGCTAAAGCTTTTCTAATGTCAAGTATCTTTTCCTTAGACCATGAGATTGTGCAACTCCGGATACCGTAGGAATGCTTTGGGTGTACCAAACGTCACAACGTAATCGGGTGACTATAAAGGTGCACTACAGGTATCTCCGAAAGCGTCTGTTGGGTTGGCACGAATCGAGGCTGGATTTGTCACTCCGTAAACGGAGAGGTATCTCTGAGCCCACTCGGTAGGACATCATCATAATGTGCACAATGTGACCAAGGGGTTGATCACGGATGATGTGTTACGGAACGAGTAAAGAGACTTGCCGTAACGAGATTGAACAAGGTATCGGGATACCGACGATCGAATCTCGGCAAGTTCAATACCGTTAGACAAAGGGAATTGTATACGGATCAATTGAGTCCTTGACATCGTGGTTCATCCGATGAGATCATCGTGGAACATGTGGGAGCCAATATGGGTATCCAGATCCCGCTATTGGTTATTGACCGGAGAACGTCTCGGTCATGTCTACATGTCTCCCGAACCCGTAGGGTCTACACACTTAAGGTTCGATGACGCTAGGGTTATAAAGGAAGTTTCTATGTGGTTACCGAATGTTGTTCGGAGTCCCGGATGAGATCCCGGACGCCACGAGGAGTTCCGGAATGGTCCGGAGGTAAAGATTTATATATGGAAAGTTGTTGTTGGGTTAGGAAAAGTTCGGGTTTTTCGGTATTGTACGGGAAGCTTCGGAAGGTTCCGGAGGATTCCGGAGGGGTCCGGAGGTCCGGAAATTGTTCCAACACGTCCAATACAGTAGCATGGGCTGTAGGGGGGCGCCCTAGCCTTAATGGGCCAGGGGCACCAGCCCCCAAGGCCCATGCGCATGGGAAGGTAAAACCCTAAAGGGAGGCCTCCACTTGACTTGGGAGGCACTCCTCCCCTTGGCCGCCCCCTAGATGGGATCTAGGGCTGGCCGCACCCTTGGGTGGGGAAACCCTAAAGGGCGCAGCCCCCCTTCCCCTATATATAGTTGAGGTTTGGGGCTGCCCACACATGAGAACTTCTCCTCCTGGTGCAGCCCCGCCTCTCCTCCTCCTCCTCTCCCTTGGTGCTTGGCGGCCTGCGGATTGCCACGCTCCTCCACCACCACCACGCCCGTTGTGTTGCTGCTGGATGGAGTCTTCCTCAACCTCTCCTCTCTCCTTGCTGGATCAAGGCGTGGGAGACGCCACCGGGCTGTACGTGTGTTGAACGCGGAGGTGCCGTCTGCTCGCACTAGGATCTCCGGTGATTTGTATCACGACAGTACGATTCCTTCAACCCCGTTCTCATGAACGCTTCCGCTTAGCGATCTACAAGGGTATGTAGATGCACTCTCCTTCCCCTCGTTGCTGGTTTCTCCATAGATAGATCTTGGTGACACGTAGGAAAATTTTGAATTTCTGCTACGTTCCCCAAACAGCGAGATCCATTATCGTTCAAGGCTTGGTCGACAGGAACAGAGCTCACCGAGAAGGCCATGACAGAGATGTTCCCTCCAGCAGCAGAGTTCATGTCTCAGGGCCAGAGTGTTTTAGCAGGGCCATCAGAGCCGCAGTGATTCCTCCCAACTTCAGGTTGGCGACTGGAGTCAGTAAGTTCACCGGTGAGTCCAAGCCTGACACTTGGCTTGAGGACTACCGAGTGGCTGTCCAGATTGGCGGCGGCAACGATGAGGTAGCTATGAAGCATTTGCCCCTTATGTTGGAGGGTTCGGCCAGAGCATGGTTGAATCAGTTAGCACCCAGCAGTATTTACACTTGGGAAGATCTTGCCCGAGTGTTTGTCAGGACATTTGAAGGGACTTGCAAGCGACCAGCAGGGTTGACAGAGCTGCAGTCGTGTGTATAGAAGTCGAATGAAACTTTGAGAGATTACATCCAGAGATGGATTACCTTGCACCACACAGTTGAGAATGTGTCTGATCACCAGGCAGTCTGTGCTTTCAAGGAAGGTGTCAAGAACAGGGAGTTGAGTTTGAAATTCGGTCGGACAGGAGATATGACCCTGAGTCGGATGATGGAGATTGCCACCAAGTATGCTAATGGTGAAGAAGAGGATCGGCTCCGGAGTGGTAAGTACAAGTCAGCCGCTAATGAAGCCGGCGGAGGGAACTCCAGTCGGAAGCAGAAGCGCAAAGCCGAGCCAGCCGCTCCCGGAGAAGCCTTGGCTGTGACCCCAGGAAAGTTCAAGGGGAAACCCAAGGGTCCGTGGAACCCCAAGAAGGTGAAAGACCAAGATGGGAATGATGTGTTGGACTTGCCATGTCACATTCACACGAAGAAAGATGAAGAGGGTAAACTCATTTACCCGAAGCATACCACTCGACAATGTCGGCTTTTGATTCAGCAGTTCCAAGGGAAGCAGCCCAAGGATAAGGAAAAGGAGTCGGAAAAAGTTGAGGACAAGGAAGATAGTGATGGTGGATACCCCCAGGTCAATTCCACCCTGATGATTTTTGCTGACGTTGAAAGCAAAAGCCGATTGAAAGTTATCAACCGAGAAGTGAACATGGTCGCTCCGGCGATGCCTAATTATCTGAAATGGTCCCAGACCGCTATCACATTCGACCAGTCTGATCATCCGACACACATTGCCACCCCTGGGAGGCAAGTGTTGGTGGTCGATCCATTCGTCGAAGGCACTCGACTGACCAAAGTTTTGATGGATGGTGGCAGTGGCCTGAACATCTTGTATGCAGAGACGTTGAAAGGGATGGGCATTCCGCTGTCCAGACTCAACACCAGCAACATGAGCTTCCATGGAGTCATTCCTGGAAAGAAGGCTGAGTCACTCGGCCAAATTGCTCTCGATGTGGTTTTTGGTGACTACAAGAATTTTCGTAAGGAAAAGTTGACCTTTGAGGTCGTGGATTTCCAGAGCGCTTATCACGCTATTCTGGGGAGGCCAGCATATGCGCGTTTCATGGCTCGACCATGTTATGTGTACCTCAAGCTAAAGATGCCAGGTCCCAAAGGTGTGATCACTGTCACTCGCAATCGGAAAAAGGCAGAAGAGTGTTTTCAGAAAGGCTCTAAGATCGCTGATGCTCAGATGGCAGTGGTCGAGCTGCAAGAGTACCAGAAAACTGCAGACCCGAGTGATTTGTTGCGAGCCAAGAAGCCCGCCACGGAGTCAGCATTTCAGTCGTCCGGAGAGACGAAACCGATTCATATTCATCCGACTGATCCCAATGCTGCTCTGACTCACATCTCAACAACACTAGACTCCAAATAGGAAGAAGCGCTCATCTAGTTCCTCTGTGAGAACTGGGACATCTTTGCATGGAAGCCTGCTGACATGCCAGGTGTTCCCAGGGGACTGGCTGAGCATCGTCTGCGAGTCGACTCAAAAGTCAAACCTGTCAAAGAACATCTTCGTCCACCGTCCAGAAGAGAAAGGCCATAGGCGAGGAGGTGGCTCGGCTCTTAGCAGCAGATTTTATCCGAGAAATTTACCACTCCGAGTTGCTCGCCAATGTTGTCATGGTCCCTAAGAAGGACAATTCACTGCGCATGTGCATCGACTTCAAACATATCAATCGGGCCTGCCCGAAAGATCATTTTCCTCTCCCCCGCATCGGCCAAATAGTCGACTCGACTGCGGGATGTGAGCGGTTGTCTTTTTAGACGATATTCCGGTACCATCAGATCCGTCTCAGATGGACCCGACGAGATCAAAACAGCTTTCATCACTCCATTCGGTGCTTCGTTATGTCACCATGCCATTCGCCTCAAGAATGCCGGAGCCACGCTCATGAGGATGATTCAGAAGTGTTTACTCACTCAAATCAGTCGGAATGTGGAAGCATACATGGATGACATTGTGGTCAAGTCACGGAAAGGTTCCGACCTGTTGACTGACCTTGCTGAAACATTTCCCAATCTCAGGAGGTATGATATCAAGCTTAATCCATCAAAGTGCACATTCAGAGTCCTGGCGGAAAGTTACTCGGTTTTCTCGTTTCTGAACGAGGAATCGATGCTAACCCAGAAAAAGTTGGCACTATACTCCGAACGAAACGCCCTGTGCGTGTGCACGATGTCCAGAAGCTTACTGGATACTTGGCCGCTTTAAGTCGATTCATCTCTCGCCTCGGTGAAAAGGCATTGCCTCTTTACCGACTGATGAAGAAGTCAGACAAGTTCGAGTGGACTCCTGAAGTTGATGCAGCGTTTGCAGAGCTCAAAGCTCTGCTCTTCACCCAGCCGGTGCTTGATGCCCCAATCAGCAAGGAGCCGTTGCTGCTTTACATTGCAGCCACAGGACAAGTCGTCAGTACAGTACTTATGGTCGAGCGGGAAGAGGAAGGAAAGGCCTTCAAAGTTCAGCGCCCAGTATATTATCTTTCTGAAGTATTAACCCCGTCAAAGCAAAGATACCCTCATTATCAGAAGCTTGTGTATGGGATTTATATGACCGCGAAGAAGGTTGCTCATTACTTCTCTGATCATTCCATTACAGTCGTCAGCGACGCCCCATTATCAGAGATTCTGCACAACAGAGACGCAACTGGTCGAGTGGTGAAATGGGCGATTGAACTTCTTCCCCTTGATATCAAGTTTGAGGCAAAGAAAGCCATCAAGTCCCAAGCAATAGCAGATTTCATCGCCGAGTGGATTGAACAACAGTTACCGACTCAAGTTCACTCGAAGCACTGGACTATGTTCTTTGATGGTTCCAAGATGCTGAATGGTTCCGGTGCTGGGGTAGTATTGGTTTTCCCGAGGAGATAAGCTCAGATATGTGCTCCAGATTCACTTTGATTCTTCCAACAATGAAGCAGAATCTGAAGCACTGTTGTATGGGTTATGATGGCCATTTCACTCGGCGTCCGTTGCCTCATGGTCTATGGCGACTCAGATCTGGTGGTTAATCGGTGATGAAGGTGGGACGTCAAGTCCAGCCATGGTAGCTCTTGTAATGCAGTGAGGAAGCTAGAGAAGAAGTTTGAGGGGTTAGAGCTCCATCATATACCCCGACTGAAAAATCAAGCTGCTGATGATTTGGCGAAAATAGGGTCCAAGAGGGAAGCCATTCCCAGTGATGTGTTTTTGGAGCACATCCGCACACCGTCGATTCAAGAGGATCCTTTCACTGAAGAAGCTCCACAGCCAAAAAGTGCCACTGATCCGACTGAAGTTGAGGTCCCAGCGGTGGTCGACCTGATCATGGAAGTCGTGGTCATCACTCCCGACTGGACAGTACCGTACATCGCGTATATCCTGAGGAAAGAGCTCCCGGAGAACGAAGAAGAGGCTAGACAGATCGTCCGCCGATCCAAGGCCTTTACTGTGATCAAGGGACAGTTATTCAGAGAAAGCGTGACTGGAGTCAGCCAGAAGTGCATAACGCCAGAAGAAGGTCAGATAATTCTTGATGATATCCACTCGGGGACCTGTGGTCACCATGCGTCCTCTCAAACCATCGTGGCTAAAGCATACCGAGCGGGATTTTACTGGCCAAAGGCAAATGAAATGGCAAAGGAAATAGTCGACAAGTGTGAAGGATGTCAGTTCTACTCCAATATGTCACACAAATCCGCCTCAGCATTGAAGACCATTCCCCTCGTCTGGCCTTTTGTTGTTTGGGGGTTGGATATGATTGGACCACTGAGAACTGGCAGGAGTGGTTTCACTCATTTGCTTGTTGCAGTTGACAAGTTTACGAAGTGGATCGAAGCTAAACCTATCAAGAACCTTGATGCGTGCACTGCTGTCAGTTTCATCAGAGAGTTGATATTCAGATATGGAGTTCCGCACAGCATCATCACTAATAATGGGTCAAATTTCGATTCCGACAAGTTCAAAGCCTTTTGCGCCTCTCAGGGCACGCGAGTCGACTATGCTTCAGTCGCTCACCCCCAGTCGAATGGACAAGCAGAATGAGCAAATGGTTTAATTCTCAAAGGACTGAAACCTCGACTGATGCGTGATCTCAAGCATGCAGCAGGAGCGTGGGTTGATGAACTTCCGTCGGTTATTTGGGGATTGAGGACCACTCATAATCTGTCGACTGGGAGAACTCCATTCTTTATGGTCTATGGAGCTGAAGCAGTTCTGCCGAGTGACCTGCTTCACAATGCGCCCGAGTCGAACTCTACTCAAGTGAAGCGGAGCATGCCCGCAAGATGCAATCGACCTCCTTGAAGAGAGAGAGAGATGGTCCTGATCCGCTCGACCATCTATCAGCAGGACTTGCGTCGATTCCACGCTAGAAATGTGAAGAGCCGAGCCTTTCAAGAAGGGGATCTGGTCCTCCGAGTGGATCAACAGAAACCACACAAGCTCGCTCCCACTTGGGAAGGCCCCTTCATCGTCACCAGAGTTCTCCACAATGGAGCTTACCATCTTTACAACATCGAACGCCAGATCGATGAGCCTCGAGCCTGGAATGCGGAGCTGCTCCGCCCCTTTTATACTTAAGTACTCACTCGGATGAGATGTAATAAAAGTACCTCTGTAGTTTTTTTATCTAAATCAAGAAGGTTATAATTTTCCCAGTGATTGTTATTACTTTTTTTCAAAATCCCCCCCCCCCCCAGTGGGTGGCTTAGCTGCGAATCCGTTTCGCCTAACTTTGTAAAAAAATCCTTACCGAGTGGTGAGCCAGCCTCTCACTCGGGGGCTTAGCTGCGAATCCGTTTCGCCTAAGTGTTTTAAAATCCTACCGAGTGGTGAGCCAGCCTCCCACTCGGGGGCTTAGCCGCAGTCCAAGTACTCGCCTAAGTGTTTTAAAATCCTACCGAGTGGTGAGCCAGCCTCCCACTCGGGGGCTTAGCTGCAGTCCAAGTACTCACCTAAGTGTTTTAAAATCCTACCGAGTGGTGAGCCAGCCTCCCACTCGGGGGCTTAGCTGCAGTCCCAGTACTCGCCTAAGTGTTTTAAATCCTACCGAGTGGAGAGCCAGCCTCCCACTCGGGGGCTTAGCTGCAGTCCCAGTACTCGCCTAAGTATTTAATACAATGCGCGCTTCACAAGGACGACGAGGTGTCGATTGCTACCTTCTCCTTCGGAGCTACGCCATCAAAAATCCTACCGAGTGAAGAGCAAACCTCTCACTCGGGGGCTTAGCTGCAGTCCAGTACTCGCCTAAGTATTGAAAAATCCTACCGAGTGGAGAGCAAACCTCCCACTCGGGGGCTTAGCTGCAGTCCAGTACTCGCCTAAGTATTGAAAAATCCTACCGAGTGGAGAGCAAACCTCCCACTCGGAGGCTTAGCTGCAGTCCAGTACTCGCCTAAGTTTGAAAAATCCTACCGAGTTGAGAGCAAACCTCCCACTCGGGGCTCAGCTGCAGTCCAAGACGCCTAAGTTTGAAAAATCCTACCAGTGAGAGAAAACCTCCCACCCGGGGCTTAGCTGCAGTCCAAGACTACGCCTAAGTTGGAAAAATCCTATCATTGGAGAGCAAACCTCCCACTCGGAGGCTTAGCTGCAGTCCAAGACTCGCCTAAGTTGAAAAATCCTACCGAGTGGAGAAAACCTCCCACTGGGGCTTAGCATGTCCAAGACTCGCCTAAGTTCGAAAAATCCTACCGAGTGGAGAGCAAACCTCCCACTCGGGGGCTCAGCTGCAGTCCAGTAGTCCCTAAGTACGAAATCCATCCCGATCCGCAAGGACGACGAGGTGCAGGTCGACTGTTGCTTTCTCCTTCAGAGCTGCGCCACAAGTACAATGTGCACTCCATCCCGATCCGCAAGGACGACGAGGAACATGTCGACTGTTTCCTTCTCCTGCGCCTGCAAGAGCAACAAAGTGTAGGTCAACTGGACCCACCTCAGAGCTGCATCTCAAGCATTGAAGCATAATTCGAGTGAAGAGCAAAGTTCACTCGAAGGCAAACAAAAGCATATTTCGACAATAAGTAAAGTTCGGATAGCGTCCTAAGGATGCAGAAGTACCCAGGCCTCAAGCCTGTTAAAATTTATCGGTTACAGGATCACTCGGCATTCCGAGGCAAATTTAAGACGAATCATAGAAGTATTTTACTCCTCAGGCGGAGGACTGGAAGGCACGACGAACTGGTCTAGGTCAATCCCATCAGCGATTCGGGTGGCGGCACCAATGAAGGTCTCCATGAAGGATCGGAAGTCGTACTTCTTGGTATTGGCAACTTTGATGGACGCCAGCTTTTCCTCCCGCGCCTCCTTGCAGTGGACACGAACCAGAGACAGAGCAACATTAGCATCGCACCTGGCAGAAGACTTTTTCCATTCTTGCACTCGACTTGGAACCTCATTCAGTCGAGTCATTAAGGACTCGAGGTCATTCTGAAGCGTCTGGTCTGGCCAGAGTGTTGAGTCGATCCGCGACACCGCAGCTTTCAGTCGAGCGAGATAGTCCACCACACCAGCAATGCGAGACTCCAGTCGGAGCACGTTCATAGCGGCTTCATCCTTCACGGGAGAGTTGATGGGGTCCAGGCTTGTCTCCACTCGACTGGTCTCCTCTTTGAAGTTCTGACAAAATTGTATAAATGCAACTCGGGTTCAAGTTAACGGTTCTATGATCAGTCGGTGATAACTAGACAGTCGGGTAAAAGAGAGATTACCTTCGAGCATAAGGAATAACTTTTTGGCGAGCCCTCCCAGATAAGCCTCCAGATCATTCCTCTTCCCCGCCAGTTCGCCAGCCTTGTCAGTCAGGGTAACTTTGTCATTCTTCAGTCGACTAACCTCCTTGTTGGCCGCGTCGAGAGCAGCCTTCAGTTTGGTATTCTCCTCTTCGAGTTTGCCGACTGAGACCAGTTTCTCTTCCCCGAGCTTTGTCTTCTCCAAAGCCGCCTTCTGTGCCTCTGCAAGGTCGTGGTATTTCTTCTTCAGAGCCTCCTCCAGTTTGTCTGCAAAATAACAATAAGCCCAGAGTTGAGAATGGGTAGAAAGACAAAGACAGTCGTCAAGTTCTCACCAGCCATACCTTTTGCTTCGTCTCTCGCCTTTTGCAAGTTCTCCTGAGCAAGCTTCAAGTTAAGGTTGAGCTGGATCTGTTTGTTCTCCAATTTGGTATAGCGGACCACGAGCTCGCAAGATTTCTGCGAAGAGTCAATCGACAAAACATCAAAGACAGGTCACTTTCGAGTGACTAAAGAAAAATCGTAGCATTTCTAAGACTACAGTCGAATCAAAACATTCGAAAGTAGTCTCGGGGACTACACCCAGTGGGTGCACTCAGCGTGCCCCCACTGGTTTTACCAATTCGGTTCGACCAGTCGACCGAAAGAGGCAAAAAGGTTATGATGCTAAAACCATAGCCAACTGTCGTGATCGATCGTGTAAAAAAACAGTTCCTTAGACTATAGTCGATCGCCGTGATCCACCATAGTCTCGGGGACTACACCCAGTGGGTGCACTCAGCGTGCCCCCACCGGTTCCAAAGATCCATTCGACATGGCCCAACCAGACCGAGTGAAGAAGTTCAAAGTATAAAGACTATAGTCGACTGCCCGCAGTCCACCATAGTCTCGGGGACTACACCCAGTGGGTGCACTCAGCGTGCCCCCACCAGTACAAAAATTCAATCGACACACCCGCCCAGTGGGTGTACAGATACAGATATGGAAATCTTCAGAAAGAAGAAATTTCAGGTAGCATATCCTAATAGAACAAGCAGCGACCAACTTACTTGGACATTGCTCTGAAGAGCTGAGCTTGCATCATAAGCCGCCTGGCTGGCCTCCCGGACCACCTTCACTTGCTCCATCATGTTCCCTGCCTGGCGTATGGCCTCCTTAGCAGCACTCACTTGGTCTTCCGGGACGTGGTGTGTGGCAAAAAGGGAAGGCGGGTCAGCAGTCGACACGAAGGCCGGACACTCGTCAGCGGCACAGCAAAGGACACAGAAGCCCGAGTGGTGTTGCCTCCCTCGTGAACCAGCGTCTCAGGCAATGATACAACTTGAGTAGCCTTGCCAGCAGGCACCTTTTTGTCCTTCCTCTTCCTCAGCGGTGTTTCATCGTCGTCGTCAGGGAGATCAATGACATGAGGTGGAACTACAAGAAAGATTCAAAGGTAAAAACAGAAACCCAATCGACCATAAAGCGAAACTGCAGAGATCATACCAAGGTTGGAGGTGGCGGCATCTTCCATTTCCTGATCTTCGTGCTTAGCTGAGGTCTCGGAGGTGGCAGCACTGCAGATTTCAGAAATCAGTTGATCAGTCAAACGAGTCGACCAAAAGTACACCCATGATAAACAGGAAAACACAAGTTCTGCTGATTACCCGGAAATGGTGGGAATGACCATCCTCATCTTGGGCAGGGCCTTCGTCGGCTTTGATGACGTTGCTCGGAGTTGCTTTGGCGGTTTCTCAGTCGGCACTGGAGAAGTCGTCCGAGGGCGCTTCGTGGACCGCCCAACGGGCGCGATAGCCTTACCACGCTCGACCTCCGGATCATGCGTCAGCTTGGATCGCCTTTCCGAGTGGGGAGGATCCACGTCTTCCTCCTCTTCCTCCTCCTCCTCCTCTCCATCAGAGCTGTCGTTTCCCTCGTCCTCCTCACCGTCGGACTCCCATTCCTCCTGGCTTTCGCCTCCGCTTCCTTCTTCTTCTTCGACTTGTTCTTGCGCCCCATTGGGCATCGAGTACATCTCAGTGGTGGCCTAGAAGGCGGCAAAACAAGACGAAAGTCAATCGGCCAATTCGCAGCGAAACAGAGCGAATGCAACAGGATCACAGTCGGAGATAAGTGGTCATACCTTGTCTGGTTCGTAAGATTGGTCGAGTGGTGGGATCCTCCTAGCTCCACGAGGGTTATCCTTGTTCCTTGTGATGGCAGTCATCCACCTCTCCAATGTGGCATCGTCGACCTCCTCTGGGTGGACCCGGGTGGTGTCTTCGGTACCAGAATACAACCACATCGGGTGGCCTCGGTATTGGAGCGGCTGAATGCGCCGTCGAAGGAAAACCTCTAGAAGATCCATGCCGGTCACTCCATCGCGAATGAGCTGGACTACACGCTCCATCAACAATCTAACCTGGACCTTCTCCTCCGGAAGCACCTTCAGAGAGGACGGCTTGTTCACTCAACCCATGGAGAAAGGAGGGAGTCGGTCGATCGCCTCAAGGCCGACTGGTCTTGGCAGTAGAACCAGGTCGACTGCCACCCTCTAACTGAATCGGGAAGAATCATGGCCGGAAAGGCACTTTTACCCCTCATCTGGACCCCAAGACCCCCACATATATGGATTACTTGGGTTCTTTCATCATTCGGACTAGCCTTTTTCACCGTCTGTGAGCGACAAGTGAATATGTGTTTGAAGAGGCCCCAGTGTGGCCGACAACCCAAGAAGTTTTCGCACCAAGACACGAAAGCAGCGAGATAGGCAATGGAGTTGGGTGTGAAGTGATGGAGTTGTGCTCCAAAGAAGTTCAGAAAACCCCGAAAGAAAAGATTCGGCGGTAGAGAAAACCCGCGATCAACATGGGTGGCTAAGAGGACGCACTCACCCTCCTGAGGCTGCGGCTGCCACTCCGTCCCCGGAAGCCTTGCTGACCCATGGGTGATCAATCCCTCGTTGGCCAGGTCGTCGAGGTCTTTCTGGGTGATGGTCGAGCGGATCCAATCTCCTTGGACCCAACCTTGTGTTGGGGAACGTAGCAGAAATTCAAAAATTTTCCTACGTGTCACCAAGATCTATCTATGGAGAAACCAGCAACGAGGGGAAGGAGAGTGCATCTACATACCCTTGTAGATCGCTAAGCGGAAGCGTTCATGCGAACGGGGTTGAAGGAGTCGTACTCGTCGTGATCCAAATCACCGGAGATCCTAGTGCCGAACGGACGGCACCTCCGCGTTCAACACACGTACAGCCCGATGACGTCTCCCACGCCTTGATCCAGCAAGGAGAGAGGGAGAGGTTGAGGAAGACTCCATCCAGCAGCAACACAACGGCATGGTGGTGATGGAGGAGCGTGGCAATCCCAGAGGCTTCGCCAAGCACCAAGGGAGAGGAGGAGGAGGAGAGGCAGGGCTGCACCAAGAGGAGAGAACTCATGTGTGTTGGGCAGCCCAAAACCTCAAGTATATATAGGGGAAAGGGGCTGCGCCCCTTTAGGGTTTACCACCCCAAGGGTGCGGCCAGCCCTAGATGGGACTTGGGGCGGTTAAGAGGGGAGGAGTGCCTCCCAAGTCAAGTGGAGGCCCTCCCTTAGGGTTTCCCCCCTCCCATGCGCATGGGCCTTGGGGGCTGGTGCCCCTGGCCCATTAAGGCTAGGGCGCCCCCACAGCCCATGCTACTGTATTGGACGTGGTGGAACAATTTCCGGACCTCCGGACCCCTCCGAATCCTCCGAACCTTCGAAGCTTCCGGTACAATACTGAAAAAACCGAACTTTTTCCGAACCCAACAACAACTTTCCATATATAAATCTTTACCTCGGACCATTCCGAACTCCTCGTGACGTCCGGGATCTCATCCGGGACTCAACAACATTCGCAACCACATACAAACTTCCTTTATAACCCTAGCGCCATCGAACCTTAAGTGTGTAGACCCTACGGGTTCGGGAGACATGTAGACATGACCGAGACGTTCTCGGTCAATAACCAACAGCGGATCTGGATACCCATGTTGGCTCCTACATGTTCCACGATGATCTCATCGGATGAACCACGATGTCAAGGACTCAATCAATCCCGTATTCAATTCCCTTTGTCTAGCGGTATTGTACTTGCCCGAGATTCGATCGTCGGTATCCCGATACCTTGTTCAATCTCGTTACCGGCAAGTCTCTTTACTCGTTCCGTAACACATCATCCCGTGATCAACTCCTTGATCACATTGTGCACATTATGATGATGTCCTACCGAGTGGGCCCAGAGATACCTCTCCGTCACACGGAGTGACAAATCCCAGTCTCGATTCGTGCCAACCCAACAGACACTTTCGGAGATACCTGTAGTGCACCTTTATAGTCACCCAGTTACGTTGTGACGTTTGGTACACCCAAAGCATTCCTACGGTATCCGGGAGTTACACAATCTCATGGTCTAAGGAAATGATACTTGACATTAGAAAAGCTTTAGCATACGAACTACGATCTTTGTGCTAGGCTTAGGATTGGGTCTTGTCCATCACATCATTCTACTAATGATGTGATCCCGTTATCAATGACATCCAATGTCCATGGTCAGGAAACCGTAACCATCTATTGATCAACGAGCTAGTCAACTAGAGGCTTACTAGGGACTTGGTGTTGTCTATGTATCCACACATGTATCTGAGTTTCCTATCAATACAATTATAGCATGGATAATAAACGATTATCATGAACAAGGAAATATAATAATAACTAATTTATTATTGCCTCTAGGGCATATTTCCAACAGTCTCCCACTTGCACTAGAGTCAATAATCTAGTTCACATCGTCATGTGATTAACACTGATAGGTCACATCGCCATGTGACCAACACCCAAAGAGTTTACTAGTGTCGTAAACTAGTTCACATCATCATGTGATTTAGACTCAATGAGTTCTCGAGGTTTGATCATGTTTTGCTTGTGAGAGAGGTTTTAGTCAACGGGTCTGAACCTTTCAGATCCGTGTGTGCTTTGCAAATTTCTAGGTCATATTATAAATGCTGCTTCCACGCCCCACTTGGAGCTATTCCCAATGGTTGTTCCACTATACGTATCCTGTTTGCTACTTAGAGTCATTCGGATAGGTGTTTAAAGCTTGCATCGACGTAACCCTTTACGCCGAACTCTTTATCACCTCCATAATCGAGAAACATGTCCTTATTTACTCCAAGGACAATTTTGACCGCTGTCCAATGATCCATTCCTGGATCATTCTTGTACCCCTTGACTGACTCATGGCAAGGCACACTTCGATGCGGTACACAAAGATAGCATACTATAGAGCCTACGTCTAAAGCATAGGGGACGACCTTCGTCCTTTCTCTCTTTTCTGCCGTGGTCGAGCTTTAACTCTTAACTTCATACCTTACAACTCAGGCAAGAACTCCTTCTTTGACTGATCCATCTTGAACACTTTCAAGATTATGTCAAGGTATGTGCTCATTTGAAAGTATTATTAAACATTTTGATCTATCTTATAGATCTTGATGCTTATTGTTCAAGTAGCCTAATCCAGGTTTTCCAGTGAAAAACACTTTTCAAACAACCCTATATGCTTTCTAGAAATTCTACATCATTTCTGATCATCAATATGTCAACAACATATACTCATCAGAAATTCTATAGTGCTCCCACTCACTTCTTTGGAAATACAAGTTTCTCATAAACTTTGTATAAACCCAAAATCTTTGATCATCTCATCAAAGCGCACATTCCAACTCCGAGATGCTTACTCCAGTCCTTAGAAAGGATCGTTGGAGCCAGCATACCTTTTAGCATCCTTAGGATCGACAAAACTTTCTGAATGTATCACATACAACCTTTCCTTACGAAAACTGGTAAGGAAACTCATTTTGACATCCATCTGCCAGATTTCATAAATGCAGCTTATGCTAACATGATTCCGACGGACTTAAGCATCGCTACGGATGAGAAAAACTCATCGTAGTCAACTCCTTGAACTTGTGAAAAACTCTTCGCCACAAGTCGAGTTTCATAGATGGTGACATTACCATCCACGTCCGTCTTCTTCTTAAAGATCCATTTTTCTCAATGGCTTGCCGATCAACGAGCAAGTCCACCAAAGTCCATGCTTTGTTCTGATACATGGATCCTATCTCGGATTTCATGGCTTCTAACCATTTGTCGGAATTTGGGCCCACCATTGCTTCTCCATAGCTCGTAGGTTCATTGTTGTCTAGCAACATGACCTTCAAGACAGGATTGTGTACTGCTCTGAAGTAGTACGCATCCTTGTCACCCTACGAGGTACGTTAGTGACTTGATCCGAAACTTCATGATTACTATCATAAGCTTCTACTTCAATTGGTGTAGGTGCCACGGGAACAACTTCATGTGCCTTGCTACACACTAGTTGAAGTGATGGTTCAATAACCTCATCAAGTCTCTACCATCCTCCCACTCAACTTTTCGAGACGAACTTTTCCTCGAGAAAGGACCCGATTCAAGAAACAATCCCTATTGCTTCCGGATCTGAATTAGGAGGTATACCCAACTGTTTTGGGTGTCCTATGAAGATGCATTTTATCCGCTTTGGGTTCGAGCCTATCAACCTGAAACTTTTTCACATAAGCGTCATAGCCCCAAACTTTAAGAAACGACAACTTAGGTTTCTCCAAACGGTGTCGTCTCAACGGAATTACGTGGTGCCCCATTAAAGTGAGTGCGGTTGTCTCTAATGCCTAACCCATGAACGATAGTGGAAATTCGATAAGAGACATCATGGTACGCACCATATCCAATAAGGTGCAACTATGATGTTCGGACACACCATCACACTATGGTGTTCCAGGCGGTATTAATTGTGAAACAATTTGCACAATGTCTTAATTGTGTGCCAAAACTCGTAACTCAGATATTCATCTCTATGATCATATCATAGACATTCTATCCTCTTGTCACGAAGATCTTAAACTTCACTCTGAAATTACTTGAACCATTCAACAATTCAGACTTGTGTTTCATCAAGTAAATATACTCAACATCTACTCGAATCATCGTGAAGTAAGAACATAACGATATTCAACTGCATGCCTCAGCACTCATTGGACTGCACATATCAAAATGTGTTACTTCCAACAAGTTGCTATCTTGTTCCATCTTATGAAACCGAGGCTTTTAGGTCATCTTGCCCATGTGGTATGTTTTGCATATCTCAAGTGATTCAAAATCAAGTGAGTCCAAACGATCCATCTGCATGGAGTTTCATCATGCGTATACACCAATAGACATGGTTTGCATGTCTCAAACTTTTCAAAAACGAGTGAGTCCAAAGATCCATCAACATGGAGCTTCTTCATGCATTTTACACCAATATGACTTACATGGCAGTGCCACAAGTGGTACTATCATTACTATCTTATACTTTCGGCATGAAAATGTGTATCACTACGATCGAGATTCAATAAACCATTTATTTAGGTGCAAGACCATCGAAGGTATTATTCAAATAAATAGAGTAACCATTATTCTCCTTAGATGAATAACCGTATTGCGATAGACATAATCCAATCATGTCTATGCTCAACGCAAACACCAAATGCAATTATTTAGGTTTAACACCAATCTCGTTGGTAGAGGGAGCGTGCGATGTTTGATCAAATCAAACTTGGGAACACTTCCAACACATATCGTCAGCTCACCTTTAGCTAGTCTCCGTTTATTCCGTAGCTCTTTTATTTCGAGTTACCAACACTTAGCAACCGAACCGGTATCTAATACCCTGGTGCTACTAGGAGTACTAGTAAAGTACACATTAACATAATGTATATCAAATATACTTCTATCGACCTTGCCTGCCTTCTTATCTATCATGAATCTAGGGTAATTCTGCTCCGTGGCTGTTCCCCTTATTACGAAGCACTTAGTCTCGGGTTTGGGTTCAACCTTGGGTTTCTTCTTTGGAGCAGCAACTGATTTGCCGTTTCATGAAGTGCCCTTCTTGCCCTTGCCCTTCTTGAAACTAGTGGTTTCATCAACCATCAACAATTGATGCTCCTACTTGATTTCTACTTTCATGTGTCAAACATCGCGAACACTTCAAGGATCATCATATCTATCCCTGATATGTTATAGTTCATCACGAAGCTCTAGTAGCTTGGTGGCAATGTCTTGGGAGAAACATCACTATCTCAGGAAGATCAACTCCCACTCGATTCAAGTGATTGTTACACTCAGACAATCTGAGCACAAACTCAACGATTGAGTTTTTCTCCCTTAGTTTGCAGGCTAAGAAAATCGTCGGAGGTCTTATACCTCTTGACGTGGGCACGAGCCTGAAATCCCAATTTCAGCCCTCGAAACATCTCATATGTTCCGCGACATTTCGAAAACGTCTTTCGTGCCTCAACTCTAAACCGTTTAACTGAACTATCACGTAGTTATGAAAACGTGTATGTCCGATGTTCGCAACATCCACAAACGACGTTTAGGGTTCAGCACACTGAGCGGTGCATTAAGGACATAAGCTTTCTACTGTCCGCATAATTGCTACTTTCAACTTTCAACTATATTTTCTCTAGGAACATATCTAAACAGTGGAACTAAAGCGCGAGCTTACGACATAATTTGCAAAAGGTCTTTTGACTATGTTCAAGATAATTAAGTTCATCTTATGAACTCCCACTCAGATAGACATCCTCTCGGTCATCTAAGTGATTACATGATCCGAGTCAACTAGGCCGTGTCCGATCATCACGTGAGACGGACTAGTCATCATCGGTGAACATCTTCATGTTGATCGATCTACTATCGACTCATGCTCGACCTTTCGGTCTCGTGTTCCGAGGCCATGTCTGCACATGCTAGGCTCGTCAAGTTAACCCCAAGTGTTTTTGCTGTGTAAATCTGTCTTACACCCGTTGTATGTGAACGTAAGAATCCATCACACCCGATCATCACGTGGTGCTTAGAAGCGACGAACTGTAGCAACGGTGCACAGTCAGGGGAGAACACTTCTTGAAATTTGTGTAAGGGATCATCTTATTTACTACCGTCGTTCTAAGTAAACAAGATGCATAAACATAATAAACATCACATGCAATTATATAGTAGTGACATGATATGGCCAATATCATATAGCTCCATTGATCTCCATCTTCGGGGCTCCATGATCATCATCGTCACCGCATGACACCATGATCTCCATCATCATGATCTCCATCATCGTGTCTTCATGAAGTTGTCTCGCCAACTATTACTTCTACTACTATGGCTACGGTTAGCAATAAAGTAAAGTAATTACATGGCGTTGTTTAATGACACGCAGGTCATACAATAAATAAAGACAACTCCTATGGCTCCTGCCGGTTGTCATACTCATCGACATGCAAGTCGTGAGTCCTATTACAAGAACATGATCAATCTCATACATCACATATCATTCATCACATTCTTCTTGGCCATATCACATCACATAGCATACCCTGCAAAAACAAGTTAGACGTCCTCTAATTGTTGTTTGCATGTTTTACGTGGCTGCTTTGGGTTTCTAGCAAGAACGTTTCTTACCCACGCAAAACCACAACGTGATATGCCAATTGCTATTTACCCTTCATAAGGACCCTTTTCATCGAATCCGTTCGACTAAAGTGGAGAGGCGGCACCGCTAGCCACCTTATGCACCAAGTGCATGTCATCGGTGGAACCTGTCTCACGAAGAGTACGTGTAAGGTCGGTCCGGCCGCTTCATCCCACAATACCGTCGAAACAAGATTGGACTAGTAACGGTAAGCATATTGAACATCATCAACGCCCACAACTACTTTGTGTTCTACTCGTGCAAAGAATCTACGCAATAGACCTAGCTCATGATGCCACTGTTGGGGAACGTAGCAGAAATTCAAAATTTTCCCACGTGTCACCAAGATCTATCTATGGAGAAACCAGCAACGAGGGAAGGAGAGTGCATCTACATACCCTTGTAGATCACTAAGTTTAAAGCGTTCATGAGAACGGGGTTGAAGGAGTCGACTCGTCATGATCCAAATCACCGGAGATCCTAGTGCGAACGGACGGCACCTCCGCGCTCAACACACGTACAGCCGGTGGCGTCTCCCACGCCTTGATCCAGCAAGGAGAGAGGAGAGGTTGAGGAAGACTCCATCCAGCAGCAACACAACGGCATGGTGGTGATGGAGGAGTGTGGCAATCCAGCAGGCTTCGCCAAGCACCAAGCGAGAGGAGGAGGAGGAGGCAGGGCTGCACCAAGAGGGAGAGAACTCATGTGTGTTGGGCAGCCCAAAACCTCAAGTATATATAGGGGGAAAGGGGGGCTGCGCCCCCTTTAGGGTTTCCCACCCCAAGGGGTGCGGCCAGCCCTAGATGGGACTTGGGGGCGGCCAAGAGGGGGAGGAGTGCCTCCCAAGTCAAGTGGAGGCCCTCCCCCTTAGGGTTTCCCCCCTCCCATGCGCATGGGCCTTGGGGGGGCTGGTGCCCCTGGCCCATTAAGGCTAGGGCGCCCCCCTACAGCCCATGCTACTGTATTGGACGTGGTGGAACAATTTCCGGACCTCCGGACCCCTCCGGAACCTTCTGGAAGCTTCCCGGTACAATACCGAAAAAACCCGAACTTTTTCCGGAACCCGAACAACAACTTTCCATATATAAATCTTTACCTCCGGACCATTCCGGAACTCCTCGTGACGTCCGAGATCTCATCCGGGACTCCGAACAACATTCGGTAACCACATACAAACTTCCTTTATAACCCTAGCGTCATCGAACCTTAAGTGTGTAGACCCTACGGGTTCGGGAGACATGTAGACATGATCGAGACGTTCTCCGGTCAATAACCAACAGCGGGATCTGGATACCCATGTTGGCTCCCACATGTTCCACGATGATCTCATCGGATGAACCACGATGTCAAGGACTCAATCAATCCCGTATTCAATTCCCTTTGTCTAGCGGTATTGTACTTGCCCGAGATTCGATCGTCGGTATCCCGATACCTTGTTCAATCTCGTTACCGGCAAGTCTCTTTACTCGTTCCGTAACACATCATCCCGTGATCAACTCCTTGATCACATTGTGCACATTATGATGATGTCCTACCGAGTGGGCCCAGAGATACCTCTCCGTCACACGGAGTGACAAATCCCAGTCTCGATTCGTGCCAACCCAACAGACACTTTCGGAGATACCTGTAGTGCACCTTTATAGTCACCCGCCACGTTGTGACGTTTGGTACACCCAAAGCATTCCTACGGTATCCGGGAGTTACACAATCTCATGGTCTAAGGAAATGATACTTGACATTAGAAAAGCTTTAGCATACGAACTACGATCTTTGTGCTAGGCTTAGGATTGGGTCTTGTCCATCACATCATTCTACTAATGATGTGATCCCGTTATCAATGACATCCAATGTCCATGGTCAGGAAACCGTAACCATCTATTGATCAACGAGCTAGTCAACTAGAGGCTTTCTAGGGACTTGGTGTTGTCTATGTATCCACACATGTATCTGAGTTTCCTGTCAATACAATTATAGCATGGATAATAAACGATTATCATGAACAAGGAAATATAATAATAACTAATTTATTATTGCCTCTAGGGCATATTTCCAACACCTTGCGGCAGGCTAGACCGCGACGAGGCTCCGCCCGACTGGTCGCCCTCCCCTTCGCCTTCGCCGTCGCCTTCTTCGCCCGCTCCAAGGCCGCCATCTTCTCCTTCACCATTGTCGCCGGCGAAGCAGGAACGGAGCAGCAGCGCTGAGCAGGTTATGGGCGCGGCAGATGAATCTGAGGACGGGGGAGGGGAAAATGAGGGTGCATTGTTCAAAAGACCCCCGCCCGGCACCTTATATGAAGTCGCTTCCGAGTGGCTGACTGGTAGGCCCGGGCAATCCTGTCAAATCCCGCAACAGTCGCGCGCGCGATACGTGGCGAAAAAGGTGGCACGAAGATCGAGGCGTCTTCGCCTTATCCCATCCGAGTATCGCAGCCTTCTCCGCTTCGCGCGCTTCCCGAAATTCGGATCCCGCTAAATCCGCTAACGAAAGAGCAACTCATCAGACGGCAGATTTCCTCCGATCCGTCGCTCGGAGATCTTCAAGTCTATAAAGTTCACTCGACAGATGTGAAGAATGGATCAAGGCGACTGAAAGAGAAGTTGACACCATCACTAAAAAGTCATTGGTCTAGAGTAAGACGCACTCGCAGCACAAAGACAGGTCGGAAAGATTATCAACTCCTTCCTCATTCGAACCTCGATCCATTCGGGGGCTAATGATGAAGTCATGTACCTAGGGTAGGGTCATGAACCTGTCCAAGGTACCCTCCTCAAGGACATATTTAGAAGAAACTGCCTTCCAGTTGACCTGGTAGGATTTCACTCGACAGACTCAAAGACACTCGACCATGAAGACCCACTCGACCACCGGGAGTTCAAGAACCACTCTGTGTCCAAACGGTCTGGAATTAAGTAGCCTTTATGGTCATAATGACACTTTATGTAAGGCGTTACCAGTAACGCCTGGCCTTAATGTACCTTTAACCCTCCGCTACGTGGGCTGGCTGGGGTCCTGGCGCACTCTATATAAGCCACCCCCTCCACAGGTAGAAGGGTTCGCACCCCTGTAATTCATACGCATATAATCCAGTCGACCGCCTCCGGGCTCCGAGACGTAGGGATGTTACTTCCTCCGAGAAGGGCCTGAACTCGTAAAACTCGTGCGTATACAACTACTCCATAGCTAGTATCTTGCCTCTCCATACCTACCCCTCATTCTACTGTCAGACTTAGAACCACGACAGGCGTTCCTGCCGAGTTGCTTGAGGAGGCCCTTCTGCATGCAGCATTGAAAGGTGGCGCCGGCATTCCTCAAGCCAAACGTCATGGTCAGGTAGCAGAAGGCTTCGAATGGTGTGATGAAGGCGGTCTTCAGTCTGTCAGCCGGATTCAGCTTGATTTGGTGGTACCCTGAGTATGCATCCAAGAAGCTCAACAGCTCGCATCCGGCTGTGGAGTCTATCACTTGGTCGATTCTTGGCAAAGCAAACGGGTCTTTTGGGCATGCTTTATTGAGGCTAGTGTAATCGATACACATACGCCACTGCTTGTTTTTCTTCAGTACGAGGACTGGGTTGGCCAGCCACTCTGGAAAGAACACTTCCATGATGAAGCCGGCTGCCAACAGCTGGGCTATCTCTTCTCCAACGGCTCTTCTCTTCTCTTCTGGCAGGCGGCGCAAGGGCTGACTGACGGGCTTGGCATCGGGCCGGACGTGTAGCTTGTTCTCGGCAAAATCCGTCGGAACACCTGGCATGTCTTTGGGGGACCATGCAAAGATGTCCCGATTCTCACGGAGGAAATCGACGAGCTCGTCTTCCTATTTGCTGTCGAGGCCTGTACCTATGACAGCGTGCCTCTCCGGTGCTCCGGGTCCAAGGGTATCTTCTTTGTCTCTTTGGCCGGTTTGAACAAGCCCTCAGCTTCTGACTCCTTGGGGTCAGGCGACATCTCTGGCCGCTTTCCAGCCATCGCCACAACTCGGTTAAGGAGCCGCTTCTCAGCCGCGATCACGAGGGACTCGGCCAGCCGACTGCTCTTTGCTGCGCAGGCGGACGACTTCTGATAGTCACCGGCTATGGTCAGAATCCCCTTGGAACTCGGCATCTTCATCTTGAGGTAAGCGTAGTGGGGGACCACCATGAATTTGGCCAGAGCAGGTCGGCCAAGCAGCGAATGGTATGGGCTTTCAAGGTCCACCACCTCAAACCAGACCTGCTCTCGGCGAAAGTGATCTTTGCCCCCGAAGAGGACGTCTATCAGGATCTTGCCGATTGGTGAGCCGGAAAGGCCAGGAACTATGCCATGGAAGACGGTCCAGCTGGGCTGAAGCTGTCTTTGCTTGATTCCTAACTTCTCCATTGTGTCCTTGTATAGGATGTTGATGTTGCTGCCGCCGTCTATCAGAACCCGGGAAAAACGAGCAGCTCGCCTGTCTGTGGCAAGGGTGGCATCCAAAACCAGAGCATAGGAGCCGGGTTTGGGCATCACCTCTAGGTGATCGGCTCTGCTCTAGCTGATGGGTTTCTCCAACCAATGCATGAACTCTGGGACCTTGGTTGCTACTGCGTTCACTTCTTGATGTTGCTGCCGCGTGCTGCGCCGGTCATCGGCCATGCTGGTGAATATTACGTAGGCTCCACGCTCTTCTGGAAACTCGTCCTGTACAGCTCCGACTGGCCTGGCCGCCGGCTGCTGGGGCGGGGGAGGAGGCTGCTGCCCAGCCGGCGGGGGAGGTAGGAGGCCGTCTCCCTTGGCGATCCTGGTGAGCCAATGACACTTCCGAGTGGTGTGGTTTGACGGCTTCGCGCCGCTATGGAATTTGCACGGTGCATCGAGAGTCTGCTCGTACGAGAAAGCCGGCAACCAATTGGGCTTGCCGCCCTTCTGCCACTTGGGTGGAGCCTGCCTGATACGTCCATTTTGCATCATGCTTTTATATCGATATTTATCGCATTATGGGTTGTTATTTCACATTATGTTACAATACTTATGGCTATTCTCTTTTATTTTACAAGGTTTACATGAAGAGGGAGAATGCCGACAGCTGGAATTCTGGGCTGCAAAAGGAGCAAATATTAGAGACCTATTCTGCACAACTCCAAAAGTCCTGAAACTCCATGGAATATCTTAAAATAAATAAAGAAAAATCGTCGCCAAAGATGAAGGCCAGGGGGCCCACACCATGCTCACGAGGGTAGGGGGCGCCCCCCCCCCCCTGGGACGCGCCCCCTACCTCGTGGGCCCCCTGGTGGCTCTCCGACGCCCATTTTCTCCTATATGAAGTCTTTCGATGAGAAAAAAAATAGCAAGCAACCTTTCGGGACGAGACTCCGCCGCCACGAGGCAGAACCTTGGCGGAACCAATCTAGGGCTCCGGCAGAGCTGTTCTGCCGGGGACACTTCCCTCCAGGAGGGGGAAATCATCACCATCATCATCACCAACTCTCCTCTCATCGGGAGAGGGCAATCTCCATGAACATCTTCACCAGCACCATCTCCTCTCAAAACCCTAGTTCATATCTTGTATCCAATTCTTGTCTCCAAGTCCGGGATTGGTGCTAGTAGGTTGCTAGTAGTGTTGATTACTCCTTGTAGTTGATGCTAATTGGTTTATTTGGTGGAAGATCATATGTTCAGATCCTTTATGCATATTATTACCCCTCTGATTATGAACATGAATATGCTTTGTGAGTAGTTACGTTTGTTCCTGAGGACAAAGGAGAAGTCTTGCTATTAGTAGTCATGTGAATTTGGTATTCGTTCGATATTTTGATGAGATGTATGTTGTCTAGCCTCTAGTGGTGTTATGTGAACGCCGACTACATAACACTTCACCATTATTTGGGCCTAGAGGAAGACATTGGGAAGTAATAAGTAGATGATGGGTTGCTAGAGTGACAGAAGCTTAAACCCTAGTTTATGCGTTGCTCCGTAAGGGGCTGATTTGGATCCATATGTTTCAAGCTATGGTTAGGTTTACCTTAATACTTTTGTTGTAGTTGCGGATGCTTGCAATAGAGGTTAATCATAAGTGGGATGCTTGTTCAAGTAAGAACAACACCCAAGCACCGGTCCACCCACATATCAAATTATCAAAGTACCGAACGCGAATCATATGAACATGATGAAAACTAGCTTGACGATATTCCCATGTGTCCTCGGGAGCACTTTCCCTATTATAAGAGTTTGTCCAGGCTTGTCCTTTGCTACAAAAAGGATTGGGCCACCTTGCCGCACTTTATTTACTCTTGTTACTTGTTGCTCGTTACAATTTATCTTATCACAAAACTATTTGGTACCACTTATTTCAGTACTTGCAGAGAATACCTTGCTGAAAACAGCTTACCATTTCCTTCTGCTCCTCGTTGGGTTCGACACTTTTACTTATCGAAAGGACTATGATAGAACCCCCTATACTTGTGGGTCATCACTGCCCCTCTGGCCGCTGGTCCTTGACTGTTGCCACCAGCCGGCTGGTGGAAGCCGGCTGCGGGGCCTTGCGCTTGTGGTCGTTCTGCTGTTGATGCCGACTAGTGTCGCCAGCTGGAGTTCTGGGAGCCTGAGGGGTCATCTTGCCAGATGCATTTACTTGGATCTCCGCCTTCATGGAGGAGTCGGCTGTGGTGTATTTGTCGGCTATGATCAATAGCTCGTCTAGGGTTTCCGGCTCGTCGCAGAGGAGCTTGTGCTTGAGGAGGGTGCCCTCTCGGCATCCGGCTGTGAAGTACTCGATGGCCTGGACCTCGTGCACGCCCTCACAATAGTTGCGGTGCTCGGCCCAGCGCATGAGGTAGTCGCGAGTTGACTTGTCGGGGCCTTGTATGCACAGGGAGAGTTGGCGGGGCTTGGGCGGCCGCCTGTACGTGCTGGTGAAGTTGCGGACGAAGGCGTCGGTGAAGTCGACCCAACTGTTAATGCTTCGGGGCTTCAAGTTGTTCAGCCATGTCCGGGCTGTGCCCTGGAGCATGAGCGGAACGTATTTCACAGCGACTCGCTTGTTGCCGTTTGCTATGCTGACGACTGTGGAGTAGTCGACTAGCCAGTCCTCCGACTTCACGGAGCCGGTGTATTTGGGTGTGTCTCTTGGAAGCGTGAACCCTTTGGGGAAAGGCTCATCTCGTATGCGGGGGCCGAAACAAGGCGGACCCAACTCATCCTCTTCTTCTAGCGCCAGGGATCGGTTGAGGCGGTCGATCCGGTGGCGGGCATCGTTCTCTCCGATTCCTTCTCGGCGGCCAAGGCGGTCGCCGAGTGATGGGTGATCAACAGGCGGCGGGGAGACGCGCCTTTCCCTGGGAGGGGGAGGAGGCGGACAGTCATCCCGCTGTTCCACTGCTCTTGGGCGGCCGTCTTGGTCGCGCTCTATGGAGATCCGAGTCCGACTGCGGCTGGCAGCCGACCCCTTGTCTTTTCTAGCATTGACGCCACCAGTCGGCGTCCAGGAGGTCGCACCTTGATCTCGGCGGTGAGGCAGATCGTCGTTTTGCCGGCGCGGCACCTCGGTGCGTGTCGTGGAATTGTCACGCCAGATGTCCTAGTGTAAGGATTTAGTCGCGAGGCCAACGCATCTATGTGGTAGCTTGAAGGGGTTGAGCGGAATCGAGAGACGCAACACATAAGACGAGGATTTAGACAGCTTCGGGCCCCGGGAAACATCATCCGGTAATAACCCTACATGCTGTTTGTGGCTAGGTCTCATTATGATCATGAGGGAGTCGCCGTCAGCCGGCTCTCCTCTTTGTGTCTAGCCCTAGATATTATTTCCTGTCCCTTCTCCCCTCTTGGGGTGCCCTGCCCCTCCTTATATAAGTTGAAGGGGCGGGTTACATGACTATTCGTAGTAGGATTAGGATTACTCAATTACAAGTGGAGTCCTAGTCTTGCTTCCTTTGTAAGGGAATATTCCTTACGCTTTCCTCTTAAGCCGGCCCACCATAACATGAGTCGGCCTTCTGGGCCTTGGGCCTAGTCTTCTATCTGACCCGCCGTCGGGGTCATCCATGAGTCGTCAGGCTCGTGAGTCGTCTGACCAGTGAGCCGCCAGACCCGTGAGTCACCAGTCCTCCGGCAGGTCATCGGTGAACCGCCAAGTTCGGTCGGGTCATATTCCGACCGGGTCATACCGCGGGGTATATCCCCGACATTAGCCCCCAGTTTAATTTGGATTTATCCATGTTAAACTGATCCTGTAAAACAAACACAAGAATAAATTTGACAGATTGTGTTTTGGGTTAAAAAATTCTTGTAAGCCGGCACCTGATCATCCTTAATTCCTTGTGCTCCAGGTTAAATATTCTCCTGAGCCGGGACCTGGTTATCCTTAAGTCCAATTGTCATTTCCTTCATCTAGAAAATCCTGGTCAAATAAGCTAGCTTCATACTCAATTTGCTGAAGTTGGTTTCTCACAGGAAAAATACTGTGAAGAATAATCCACTTGAGTCGGCTTCCAAGGCGCCTGGTTAAATAATTCTGGTCTTCAAATACTCATCCGATATTCAGCCGGCTTGAAGATGTAAAACTTGCCGGTTTATCATTACCAAAAACTGCCGAATTATAAAACAAACGATGCCGGGTCATAATTGTTGTTGACATCGGTTTATGTAATTGATCCTCCTGATTTGCTCAAAACTGATAATTTGAAGATTTTTCTCCCTTATATCCATATTACCTGTAGCCCCCAAGTCTTGAGCAGAACAAAGTGATGGTTTAAGACTTGCTCCAATAAATGTTGCAACCTTGAAGAAATCCGGTTTATTCATCTAAATCATATAAAATGGATATTCCACACATGTAGCCCCCAAGTGCCGGGTTGTCATGCTTGCAGCAACCTGGGACTTGTAATTGCTTTATGCTCATGAAAACTTCAACCAGTGTAGCCCCCAAGGGCCGGGTCATTATGCAATAATGAGCAGGGACTTTGTAGATATAACCATGTAAACTTGAACAACAACGTGTAGCCCCCAAGGGGCGGCTTAGTAAGATAATACTGAGCTGAGACTTGTATATAATTTATTGATAATAACATCATATGATGTAATCTCCACCATGGGGCTTGAACCCACGTCCATAAGATTAAGAGTTTGATACTCTACCAACCGAGTAGTGGATCTTTCAATATAATGGATTGTGTACCTTGAATTTTCGACAGGAGCAATTGGTATCCCTCAAGGGCCGGCTCATTTAGAATGTGATGAGTCGGGTCTTCAATAAGTTGAGAAAAAAATGACTTTTGCATTAGCCCCCAAGTGCCATGGTGCATGCTGGCAGGGACATGGGACTTGCATATTCGATGTAATCTCAATTCGAATAATGTAGCCCCCAAGTGCTGGGTCGTAAGCCTGCAACGACTCGGGACTATTCCTTTCATTGTAGAATAAATCATATTCATTGATAAAATAATAGCCATTGCGCTGAAGCGACTTTGAAAATCTCAATAATATTAGTTACTGATAACCATAATAAAAATCCAGCCATGTTGGCTATTAAAGATTTGAATAACCCGGTTTGAAAACCTTAATCATTCAATATCATAATGAAAATCCAGCCAAGTTTGGCTATTTAAAGATTCAAATACCTTATGTGTTGACAAGTAAATCCGGAGTTTTAAATACCCGACAGCTCTTGGCCGTTGGCGATTTAATACGCCTCCATTGTAAGCCGGAATTTTTGTAAACCGGCGCCTTATAGCCTTTGAGAAAATCAAGAATTGATAACCCCTTTGAAACACCAATTTCAATCTTTGATGATGGGCTTGAACTTCATCATTTATGTAAGTCATAGAGCTCTGTAAATCCTGCAGAGTTTAAACAACATATGCCCTGGCGACTTAACGTCAAAAGTCAGGGCGGGTAATCACCTAAATGTAGTCTTATCCTACATACAAGTAGGCCACAAGATCCATTGGCGGTTTACCGCGGGGCGGGTCATAATATCTCACATATAACCACTGTGATATTGAATTTGTACTGCCGGTTTACATGACCTGTGCAGCAAGGGTGATAACCAAATCCTTAGAAGCCAATGCTTCCACATAGATGATGATTGTCATAAGCTGGCGACTTATCATCGAAAATCAAACCGAGGTTAAATAGAAACCACTCATATACACTTTAGATATGATCAAAAAAGCTTCAAGTAAAATCCAAAAAATTGTTTGCAAAAAGAGACTTCAAAATTTTTGAGGCTTCTGATTCGAATACAATCAGAAAACTGTTCCAAAGGGGTTAAGCTAAGATTCGAATACGATCATATGGCCCCCAATGGCTTTGGCGTTGTCGATCAAGAGGGTACCGACAGCTATGTTCTCTTTGGTTCGAATACGACCTATGTTTGAACAGGAAGCCCCCAAATGACCTTGAGAGTTGTTTAACGACGCTGATTCGAATACGATCCACGTCGGACCCAAAAGGGGTTAAGCTATGATTCGAATACGATCGAGAAGCCCCCTAGTGAGTTTGGCAGTGTGCCGATCAAGAGGGTACCGACAGCTATGTTCTCTTTGGTTCGAATACGACCTATGTTTGAACAGGAAGCCCCCAAGTGACCATATAAGTTTTGGCATTGCGCCGATCAAGAGGGTAGTGATAGCTATGCTTGATGAGCATGAAGCCCCCAAGTGATCATATAAGTTTTGGCATTGCGCCGATCAAGAGTGTACTGATAGCTATGCTCGATGAGCGGGAAGCCCCCAAGTGATCATAATAAGATAAGCCGTAAGGCAGGATACCCAAGTTTGAACCGCGCATCATGGCAGCAAGTTCTTTTTGGCAACCTTTTAATTTTTCTGAGAACTCGAACTTGCGAGAAATTAATTCTTTTTGAACCGGAACTTTAAACCGGATTTGAAAGCTTCAAAAATTTGTGAGGGACAAATTTACCTTGAGCCGGATTTTGAACCGGATTTGAGAGCTTCAGTGCTTTGTGGGAGAAAGATGTCTCTTGAACCGGATTTTAAACCAGAATCCTTATTTTGAGCCGGAAATCTTCTGATGGCCCTTAAATTTTCATTGTTCTAGCAGTAATCTCCGGGGCCGGGTTATTTTTCCCTTCAATGACCGGAGTTCTTGAATTTATTGAAACCAGCTAATTTTGCTGAGTCATACCATTGTAGCCCCCGAGTCTCAAGACGACTCGAGGAGTTGGCTTGAGATTCTCCATATTTGACCATAGCAGAAGGTGTATATCATTGTCGGAGATAGCGTGATGTGAACCCATAGAAGGTTGAGGTGACTGCGGCAGGTTATAAATGATCCCGTATGAGCCGTGTCAGCAACTCGGCCAACGGCTCCTTCCAACTGACTGTTTGAAGTTTAACCAAACTGTAGTGGCGGCGACTTGTGCTCCTGCCATTGAACCATCCAGTGCAGACGGCGGTTGATAATATATGATAATTTGCCTCCAATTTGTTGGAAGAGAAACCGGGCTTCCCAAGTAGTGACTTGCTCATACTCAATGAACAGCTCACGCAGACAGGCGCGGCCCGGTGTGTTGATGTAGACCAGGCCGCGAGAGACGGACGGTAAAGACGATCGTAACATCAAAGGCGGCATAGACAGATGAACCGGCCGTGGCGTTGTAAGCCGGTGCGGACGGGCAAGTTATCCTCCTTGTTGTAAGCCGGCGTGGTCGCAAGAGACGGCCACGGCGTTGTAAGCCGGTGCGGGAGTCCGTTGAGTAACGACGACCACCTGTGCCAAAAGATGTTGGCGTGCCTCAATCTCCGCGGTATAATATCACTTTTTGTCATAAATAATTGCCCTGCATAAACAATATTGCAGACCAAGGCAAAGATAAACTGTTTTTTTTTGACAAAAACAACATGTGTTAATAAAACAAACTTGGATCAATGTCGCCTGATTTGTTAGGACGACGGATGATCCGTTTATCGCGACAGAGGTGGCTCAGGCAGACCAGCGACTCAATATAGTTTCGGCGACTTAATATAACCCCGGCGGCTCAAAGCGGCAAGGGCGGCTCAACGCGGCTCCGGCGGGTTGATGTAGATTAAGCTGCACGGGCGGCGACTTGCGCACACCTGTTCCATCAGTAAGCGAGCGCAGACGCCGGCGCGTGATGGTGCTGACACACACTTCATAGGCACAACATGGCACCACATTTGCTGCACATAAAAATATACAAACCAAAGTAATTGTTTGTTGATGAAAACAATATGTTTAATAAAATAAACTTGGATGGATATCACCTGATTTGTCTGGATGATAGACGGAGTCATACATTCTGTCCGTAGATCATCTCCAGTAATTTCAACAGCGATTCATCCGCGCTCTCTTTTTATTGCAACGAGGTATTCGTGGCAGCGGCCGCTGGGCGTTGCCGACTCAAGCAGCAACAGTGGCGATTTAAGACATACTACTCAAGATCGCGGCGACTTGCGAGGCGGCCGGCGATGGCGGCTCGCAGCATAGGTCAGGTGTTTCGTGGAGTAGCAGCAGGACAACTCGAGGCGCGGCTCAACAGTGATCACGGACGGCTCAAGGCCGGAACGCACTGCGGCTACAATGGCTCAGCAGTGGATATGGACAGCCGGAACGTGCTGCGGTAACGGTGGCTCACGGCGCCCACAATTTTGGCAATGGTTCAACATCTAGCACCATATTGACTTGATGTGATAGCTTGATGGATCAGCGGATGCAGTACTCGCCAATCATTGAAGGATTTATAAACTATAATACTCTAGTAGTACTGCCTCCAGGTAAGCATGGGAGCACTAGTTGGAGTATGTAGTAGTACTTAGATGAACTCTTTCCTTGGCTTTCATGCGAAGGGAATCACACAAGCACCACAAATTGATTCTTTGGGATTTGTAGCATGTCCAATCAGCAAGAGAGATTTACGGTGGAAACCGTTTCGGCGATTATGAGATCTGATGGCCTTTGCAGCAAAAATTAATCCGTTTCGAGGGCAGCTCAGCCAGGTCACGATAGCAGCCGGTGACTCAAGGCAGCCAGGGCCGGCTCATGGAGACGCCGGCAAGGCTGTTCGCGGAGGCGCAGCGACCCCTAACAGCGGCGGGTCAGCCGATGTGAGACCGGGTAAAGGCGAGGTCGTGGCAACTTTGATACAGAATCGCGGGTGTTGGAGGACGAAGCGCCTCGAGGTGAGGTCGGAAGCACTGATGGCGAAGGAGCCCAAGTCGTGGCCCGCTCCGTTTCCGCGTAATCTTCTCAGGTAGACCCGATCGGGTAGTTTCCTTAGGCAGCAGTTTCAATTGCTACTGTCCGTTTGTGCAAACAAAGATGTCATATGAGTATAGTGCAATAGATCTAATCCCTTCGTGCGTGTGTGTCTTGGTTGATTGATTGGAGGAAAAAACGAGGACTCAGCGACTTGATCGCAGCACACAAGAAAACTTGCAGCCGAAAGCCTGATCTTGGTCTTGGTGGTTTTTCCAGATGGCAACGACGGAGCGGACCGCAACCCTAACTCTCCTTCAACATTAATCTTGTATATGCCGTTCCAACAGTTGGTGAACGACGCAGATCCTTCCATGCAACGGCAGAAAACTTTGCAGCGAACAACATCGGCTCTTCATCATCCGGATGATCACGACCCTCTCGAACCCTAGAAAAAATCTCTCCAAAAACTCAACACCGCCGTGCACAAGCCCCACGGTGGGTGCCAACTGTCGTGGAATTGTTACGCCAGATGTCCTAGTGTAAGGACTTAGTCGCGAGGCCAACGCATCTATGTGGTAGCTTGAAGGGGTTGAGCGGAATCGAGAGACGCAACACATAAGACGAGGATTTAGACAGCTTCGGGCCCCGGGAAACATCATCCGGTAATAACCCTACATGCTGTTTGTGACTAGGTCTCATCATGATCATGAGGGAGTCGCCGTCAGCCGGCTCTCCTCTTTGTGTCTAGCCCTAGATTGTTTCCTGTCCCTTCTCCCCTCTTGGGGTGCCCTGCCCCTCCTTATATAAGTTGAAGGGGCGGGTTACATGACTATTCGTAGTAGGATTAGGATTACTCAATTACAAGTGGAGTCCTAGTCTTGCTTCCTTTGTAAGGGAATATTCCTTATGCTTTCCTCTTAAGCCGGCCCACCATAACATGAGCCGACCTTCTGAGCCTTGGGCCTAGTCTTCTATCTGACCAGCCGTCGGGGTCATCCGTGAGTCGTCAGGCTCGTGAGTCGTCTGACCAGTGAGCCGCCAGACCCGTGAGTCGCCAGTCCTCGTGAAGCGCCAAGTCCGGCCGGGTCATACCGCGTGGTATATCCCCGACAGTGTGGCAACCGGCTTCGTGCTGCTCGGCGGCCGCGTCGAGGAGTCGCTGGACACGTTCCGCCATTTGGCGACGCTCCTCGCCCTCGAACTTGTCCATCTCTTCTGCTGCCGCCTGGGCGGCTCGGATGTTCTCCGCAGGCGTAGCGTAGACGGGGCGATCTGCCCCGAACAGGTTGGCGATGGCCACGCCGCGCTGCTGGACCATGCCAAGGCGGCTGGGCCCAGTGGGAGCCGGCGTGCCGCCCACAGCGCGGTCCATCTCGCGCTGATAGGCCTCCGACAGGCGCCTCATGCCAGCTAGCCTCTTGGCGCCTTCGATGAGCTGGAGGCGGCGTGCCTCCAGCGTCTCGGCATCGGCGTCTTCGGGATAGGCGCTGACAGGTCTTGCAGCGCCGCGTCGAGTGGGTCGCGAGCACCTCCACCAGAGTGCTCGCCGTGCCCAATGACCAGCACCTCTGTGACGGTGCTTCCGCCGCTCTCCACGCGAGGGAGCGGCTCGTCGTAGACCACCACGTCGGTGGGGAACGCGTCAAGCGACGCGGTGTTGGAGTCAACCAACATCGGGTCGGTGGAGCCTACAGACTCCAGGTCCGCAGCAGGCTCACTGGAGACATGGAGCTGTTCGAGGAGGCCCGCGAGGAGGCTCTCGGGGCCATCGGAGCCCGCGTCGGATGCGGGCTCGTCGGAGAGGCAGACTCCGCCAACAAGATCAGCGAGGCAGCTTGCCACGCAGGCCAACTCCGCGCCATGCAGCGCGTCGGCGCAGACGCCGTCTGGCGTGCCGGGCTGACTGCGCTCGCCAGGGAGGAAAAGGGGTCCCGTCCAGAACAGGTCTCCGGACGACGGTGCACCTCGCCCCACGGTGGGCGCAAATGTCGGGGGTTGGGTGCGACATATGCCAAAGGATGGCTTATCATGGTGGGAGCGAGTAGAACGTCGCCGGTGCCCGGAAGCGGGATGAGGCGTAGACACGAACGCCGGCGTACTTTACCCAGGTTCGGGGCTCTCCTAGGAGATAACACCCCTACTCCTGCTCTGCGGGGTCTCCGCATGATCACTAAGGCTCAAGTGAATACACAAGTGCTCCTCGAGCTGTATGCTGGAGGTAGGAGAAGGCAAGGCTAGCTCTTCCCTTTCCTCTATGATCTGGTCTAACTCCTACAGGTTCGGAACCCTTTGCATGGGTGCCCTGGGGGTTTATATAGGCCTACCCCCCAGGGGTACATGTAACACCCCGGATGTAACTTTCCATATATATAACTCCAACTCTTGCCATTTTCGGCATTGTGATATGATATTCCCTCCGTGGTTGGGTTTTGTCTTTCGTTTTGCATTTCGTCCATGTCATGCATTTCATATAATGTCATCATGTGCATCGCATTCGCATACGTGTTCGTCTCATGATTCCGAGCATTTTCCCCGTTGTCCGTTTTGCAATCCGGCACTCCTATGTTCCCCGGCGTCCCCTTTTACGTTTTTCCGTGAGCGGGTACTAAACTTTCTCGGAATGGACCGAGGTTTGTCAAGTGGCCTTGGTATACCACCAGCAGACCACCTGTCAAGTTTCGGGTCATTTGGAGCTCGTTTGGTACTCCAACGGTTAACCGCACTCTCACAAAGGCCTCTTTTAATTTGCAGCCCAACACCCCTCCAAAACAGCCCAATAACCCATCTAAGCCACTTCCATGCTCTCCGTCGTTCGATCACGATCGTGTGGGCGAAAACTACACCTCATTTGGAGCTTCCTAGCTCCTTCTACCTACAAATATAGCCTCCCCCGAAAATCCCGGATCAATTCCATCCCGAAACCCTAGCCCCGCTCCCTCCGCGCGCCGGACACGTCCGGTCCGCGCCGGTTGAAACCCGCCGCCGCGCCCCGGCCAATCAGGCTGCGCCACGTGGCGCGCCGGCAGCCTCCCGCCGGCCCGCGAGGCCCGCCCAGGCCCTCCGCGGCCGGCGCCCCGTCCGCCGCCGCCGCGCCGCTTGACCCGGCGGCCGCCGCCCGCCGCCGCCATCCCGGCGGCCGCCGCCGCCGCGCCCGCCCGCGCCCGCGTCCGGCGGCCCGTCGCCGTCAGCGCGGCGCGCGCGCGCGCCGCCCGGCTCCGGCGCCTCCCGCCGCCCGCCGCCGCCGCCCTCTCCGGCGCCTCCGCGGCCGCCACGGCCTCTCTTCCCCTCCGGCCTCGTCCCCGTCTCCGGCGAGCCGCCGCCGCCCGCCTCGGAGACCGCGCGCCCGGATCTCAGATCCAATCGACCCGGTTGACTTTCTCCTCCCCCGATTCCCTCTAAGTCTTTTTCTATGATTATTTTGTTGCATCTTCAACGCATCATAACTTTGCACCTGTGGCTCCGTTTCGTGCATGTAATATGTCAAAATATTCGCCTCGAAGAGTAGATCATTTCATCTCATTGCATCATTTTCATTTGAGCTCATCTTGATGCCCGAAATGCTGTTAGAAGAGGGCTATGTGATGTTAGTTTTGATTCTTATCGAACATGCACTTTTGTCATTTTTGCCATGATTGATGTGTGCATCCTATGATCTTGAGTCCTACATGTGTTTTGTAATATGCCATGCCATCTTTACAGGGGTGTATGCCATGTATTTTTGTGATCTATGTGGTGACTAGCACAAGCATGCAAACTAGGCTTCATGATGTTGCTGATTTCAGCCCCTGTTTTGCTGATATTTTTATGCCATGTTAACTTGAGATATCCATGCATATTTTGAGATACTTCAGTAAGGATGTTTTGAACATATGGTTATGCTCTATCCATCCATGCCCTTTTTTGCAATTATGGAGTGCCATAGCTTGAGTCAATCGAGCTCTACTTTTGCTATAAAATGTTTCCTGGCAGATTGTTTACATGTTATTCAATTTTGCCAAGGTTGTTGTAGTTGATCCGTGTGTGCTATGATGTTGTTCTTGCCATGTATATCTTCTATGCCATGTCTTCTTGGTGGATGTATGCTTAGTTTATCATGTTATGCTCTGTAGTGAGTGCATCGAGCTCTTAAACATGCCTACCTGTTATCTGTTTTGTCATGCCCTGTTGCTAAATCTGTTAACGAAACTTGCTATGTTTACATGGGTGCTATTATATTTTCTGATCCTTTTTGGCTTATGGTCAGTAAGGGACTTTTGTTCTATGCTTTGAGTAGATTCATGCCATGCCTTGTTTTGCTATTATAAGTTCCTGTAGCATGTTGTTTGCTTGCTCTGAACATTGCTACCTGATGCTGTTTCTGCCATGTTCAGTAATTTCACTAAGTCTGTGAAGCTGATATATTTTGCACTTTTGCCATGCTTGTTTGGACCTGTTATGGTGTGAATTAGCCGTAGCTCAGTGTTCATCTTTTGTCAAGCATCTTGAGTAGATCACTGCCATATGCTTTGTTGGTACGTTTGGATGCAGTAGCTTAATTTCTTGTTGCTTGCTATGTGGCATCATGCTGTTAATGGCAGATTTGTGCCATTCTTGTTTTGCTTGTCATTTGCAAACCGTGCATCCGATTCCGGTGATCTTTATATCGATTTCAACCGAAATCATCTCATATTTCCAGCGGCATACTTGGTTTGCCAAGTTGATGCCTGGTTCATCATTTTCCTTCCGGAGCACGCATACGCATTGCATATCACATCTCGCATATCATGCCATGTTTTGCATCATGTTGCTTGTGCATTGCACCGTGATTTATTGTGGTTCCTTTGTTTGTGTTCTTGCTTTGGGTAGAGCCGGGAGACGAGTACGTGAACGAGGAACCTGTTGAGAACGCTTACGAGGATCAAGCTTTCGACAACTCTGAGAACCTTGCAGGCAAGATGACCATACCCTCGAAATCACTTCTATCTTTGCTATGCTAGATGCTCGCTCTTTTGCTATGCCTATGCTACGATGCCTACCACTTGCTATATCATGCCACCCATATTGCCATGTCAAACCTCTAACCATCCTTTCCTAGCAAACCGTTGATTGGCTATGTTACCGCTTTGCTCAGCCCCTCTTATAGCGTTGTTAGTTGCAGGTGAAGATGAAGTTTGTTCCTTGTTGGAACATGGAGATGTTGTTCCTTGTTGGAACATGTTTACTTGTTGGGGATATCACAATATATCTGCTATAATTAATGCATCTATATACTTGGTAAAGGGTGGAAGGCTCGGCCTTATGCCCAGTGTTTTGTTCCACTCTTGCCGCCCTAGTTTCCGTCATACGGTGTTATGTTCCTTGATTTCGCGTTCCTTACGGTTGGGTGATTTATGGGACCCCTTGACAGTTCGCTTTGAATAAGACTCCTCCAAAGAAGGCCCAACTTTGGTTTTACCATTTGCCACCTAAGCCTTTTTCCCCCGGGTTTTCGCGAGCCCGAGGGTCATCTTTATTTTAACCCCCATACCGGTGCTCCTTCGAGTGCTGGCCCGAACCGAGCAGCCTGCGGGGCCACCACGGGGAAACTCGAGGCTTGGTTTTACTCGTAGCTTGACTTATCCGGATGTGCCCTGAGAACGAGATATGTGCAGCTCCTATCGGGATTTGTCGGCACAATCGGGCGGCTTTGCTGGTCTTGTTTTATTGCTGTCGAAATGTCTTGTAGTCCGGGATTCCGAGACTGATCGGGTCTTCCCGGTAGAAGGAATATCCTTCGTTGACCGTGAGAGCTTATAATGGGCTAAGTTGGGACACCCTGCAGGGTATTATCTTTCGAAAGCCGTGCCCGCGGTTATGAGGCAGATGGGAATTTGTTAATGTCCGGTTGTAGAAAACCCGAAGTTGACCTTAATTAAAACACATCAACCGCGTGTGTAACCGTGATGGTCTCTTCTCGGCGGAGTCCGAGAAGTGAACACGGTGTTGGAGTTATGTTTGACGTAAGTAGTTTCAGGATCACTTCTTGATCGCTACTAGCTTCACGACCGCGCCTTGCTTCTCTTCTCGCTCTCTTTTGCGAATGTAGCCACCATATATGCTAGTCGCTTGCTGCAGCTCCACCTCACAACTCTGTCCTTCCTATAAGCTTAAATAGTCTTGATCTCGCGGGTGTGAGATTGCTGAGTCCCCGTGACTCACAGATTCTACCAAAACAGTTGCAGGTGCCGACGATGCCAGTGCAGGTGACGCAACCGAGCTCAAGTGGGAGTTCGACGAGGAACGTGGTCGTTACTATGTGTCTTTTCCTGATGATCAGTAGTGGAGCCCAGTTGGGACGATCGGGGATCTGTGTAGCATTTGGGGTATCTTCTTTTATTTTGGTTCCGTAGTCGGACCTTGAGTGTAATATGAATGATGGATGTTTATTTATGTATTGTGTGAAGTGGCGACTGTAAGCCAACTATGTATCTTTTCCCTTATGTATTACATGGGTTGTGTGAAGATTACCTCACTTGCGACATTGCTTTCAATGCGGTTATGCCTCGAAGTCGTGCTTCGACACGTGGGAGATATAGCCGCATCGAGGGCGTTACAAGTTGGTAATCAGAGCCATCCCCGACTTAGGAGCCCCTGCTTGATTGTTTGCTAGCGTTGTTGAGTCTAGAACAAAAGTATTTTGAGTCTTAGGATTATATATATCAGAGAGTAGGATTCTTTTTACTCCCCAGTCCCTTCGTCGCTCTGGTGAGGTCTCCTGACGTAGAAGTTTTGACTCTCCTCTCCTCAAATTTCACTAAAAAAAATTTTAGGATCACGCGGATATCTTGGAATCATTCCGATGGTTTTGTGACGAGAACATTGTTCTTGGTGCCTCCTGACATTTAGGGGTTGTGGCAGTGTCCCGGGGAGTTGAGCTCCGAGGTGTTGTCGTCACAATTTTATCGTTGCAGTTCTGGAATACCTGAGTTTTCCCGACATCGAAATCTCTTTTGTACAGTTGTTGGTGAGATAACCCGATAACTTGAAGATTGGGCGAGCTCGGGAGTATTGCCATGACTCGTATAACGGATGCTTTTCAAGGTCGAGGTACACGATTTCGAAGGTTTCTTGGTTATGTGTTGACGGATGGATACAATTTGGATCTAGGTATTGTTAGTTTGGGTGATATATTTTGTGTCCCTGTATCCCCAACACCAGATTGCATAACCAGAAAGTTTGGGGGGTTTATAGGTGGGATTCAAGTAGCTCTTAGCATTTCTTCCCGCAGATAGTTGGTTTGTGATTGGGTAATCCTTACCACTTATTTGTTCGATCGTACCTTGTTATTTTTTCATCAACCCTTAATCAAGTGGCTTCTCACCTTAATGGACGTGTGATGTTAGCTTTTGGAATTCATTCGTTCATCCTTGTTCGAATGTTTATTGTGAAGACTATATGTTGCAATTTCTATCCGTTGATTCAACTTGTCTATCTGTCTATCAAAGTGCTAACGGATGTCACCCTCTTCAGGATGGCTCCGCCAACGCGTCTGAATCCGGAACGTGATGATGGGAGTCAGTCGAACCCTCCACCTCCACCTCCGCCTCCGGAGGCATGGCAAGCTATCATGGCAGCCACCAATGCCAATGCTCAGATGATTTTGCAACTCTTGCAAGAGCGTACCCAAGGGCAAGGCAATCAAGGCAATCAAGGCCAAGGCAACAACCAGCCGCACTTTGCTACCCTCAATCAGTTCCTCGCTAATCAGCCGAAGTCTTTCAGTTTCTGTGTCGAGGCCACAGACACCGACGATTGGCTTGTGGACATCTGCAAACATTTTGAATGTAGCAATGTCGACTGAGGACTTTGTCAAGTTTGCTTCGCTTCAACTCAAGGACCAAGCTGCTGAGTGGTACCAAGAATACAAAGATTCCAGAGGAGGTCGTGTCATTACAGGATGAGTTCCGCCGAGACTTGAGCTCACCACATTCAAAAGTGTTGTTGAGAGCAAGCGTGAGGAGTTCCGCAATCTCAAGCAAGGCAACATGTCTATGTATCAATACAATATCCAGTTCCGGAAACTCGCTCGCTTTGCTAAGCAAGACGTCCCTGATGAAAAGAGTATGATCTATCAATTCAGAGGTGGTCTCAGAGAAGATCTGCAATTAGCTCTCGTGCTTTTTGAGCCAGAAAAGTATGATGAATTCTACAACATGGCACTGAAGCAAGAAGCTGCCCAGCTCAAATGTGAGGCTTCTAAGAAGAGAATCAGGGATGCAGTTCAGTCTTCTTCTTCCTCTCAAGTGGCAGCTAAGCAGCAAAAGTTCTACCTTCCACCTCCTCCGTTCCGTCAGCCTTATCAGCAGAAGAACTCAGGTGGTCGTGGATCTTCCCACCCACCCAACCCAAGCTATCAGAACAAGTCTAATTCTCAAGCTCCAAGGTTAAATGCTCCTTATCACCGTCCGCTCTCAGAGGTGACTTGCAACAAATGTCAGCAGAAAGGTCACTATGCGAACAAATGCTTCAACCAAAGGCACCTTCCGCCTCCTCCTCCTGTGAAATCTTCCAGCAATGCAGTGGTCAAGCATAATCCAAAGCATGCCAAGGTGAACATGATGAATGCAGCTCAAGCGGAGGAATCTACTGATGTGATAATGGGTAATCTCTCAGTTAATGATATTCCTGCAAAAGTTTTATTTGATACTGGTGCATCGCATTGTTTCATGTCAAGACCGTTTTTTGCCAAGCATGAATTCACTTCTTCACATTTGGGTAAACCCATGGATGTCGTTTCTCCGGGTAAACGGTTGAGCTCCAGTTTGGTGGTTCCGGATACCACAATCAAGATGGGCGACTATAGATTTCTGGCTAAACCAATTGTCCTTGGTGACTCGGATATTGATCTTATTCTCGGGATGGACTGGCTTTCTCAGCACAAAGCTCAGCTTGATTGTGCTGCCAGGGAAATTCAATTGACTCACTCTTCTAATGATGTGATCATCTATGCCGCTCGTGATGAAACCATTCGGTTGTTTTCTCTCAATGAGAAGGGCGAATTGGATGCTATCTCTCGATTCGATCGTTTGTGAGTACCAAGATGTCTTTCCGTAAGAGCTTCGGGAATGCCTCCTCACCGCCGCTTGAATTCGTTATCGATCTTGAGCCCGCATGAACCCATTTGCAGCGTCCATACAAGCTTGGACTTGATGAGCTGAAGGAATTGAAGAAGCAGCTCGATGAACAAGAGCGTCTGGGTTTGATCAGACCGAGTTCATCTCCTTGGGGTTGTGGTGTTCTTTTTGTCCAGAAGAAGGATGGCACGGACCGACTTTGCGTCGATTACCGTCCATTGAATAAGAAGACAATCAAGAACAAATATCCACTTCCCAACATCAATGAGATTTTCAAGCAAATCAAAGGTGCTAAAGTGTTCTCCAAGCTTGACCTTCGTATGGGTTATCATCAGATTCGTGATTCGTGAACAAGATATTCCCAAGACAGCATTCGAACAAGCTTTGGTTCTTATGAATATCTTGTCATGTCTTTCGGCCTTGTCAATGCTCCTCCAACATTCTCTCGAATGATGAACTTCATCTTCAACCCCTACACCAATGAATTCGTCTTGGTCTATCTCGATGATATTTTGGTCTTCTCCAAGAATAAGAAGGATCATGCCAAACATTTGCGATTGGTGCTAGACAAGCTCAGAGAGTATCAATTCTATGCGAAGTTTTCCAAATGTGAATTTTGGCTTGATGAAGTGCTTTATCTTGGTCACATCATCTGCACCAAGGGCATCGCTGTTAATCCCGAGAAGGTGTCTGCAGTTGTGAATTGGGAACCTCCTCAGAATGTCAAGCAGCTCCGCAGTTTTCTTGGACTTGCAAGCTATTGCCGAAGATTCGTTGAGAACTTCTCCAAGATTGCAAAGCCTCTTTCCAACCTCCTCCAGAAGCATGTGAAGTATGTTTGGTCTCCTGAGTGTGACGTTGCTTTCAATACTCTCAAAGAGAAACTCGTCACAGCTCCTGTCTTAACTCCTCCTGATGAATCCAAGCCATTCGAAGTTTTCTGTGATGCTTCTCTTCAAGGTCTCGGTGCTGTGTTAATGCAAGAGAAGAGAGTTGTGGCCTATACCTCTCGTCAGCTGAAGCCCAACGAAAAGAACTACCCCACTCACGATCTTGAGTTGGCGGTAGTTGTCCATGCATTAATAACATGGAGACATCTCTTGTTGGGAAGGAAAGTGGACATTTTCACCGATCACAAGAGTCTCAAGTATATCTTCACTCAACCCAACCTCAACCTCAGGCAGACTCGATGGGTCGAAATGATTCAAGAGTACAACCCAAGTATTGAATATACTCCGGGCAAGGCCAATGTCATTGCAGATGCTTTGAGCAGGAAGGCTTACTGCAACAGCTTAATCCTCAAGCCCTTCCAACCGGATCTCTGTGAGGCTTTCCGCAAGCTGAATCTTCAAGTTGTTCCTCAAGGCTTTCTTGCCAACCTCTTAGTCTCTCCTACTTTGGAAGACCAAATTCGTGAGGCTCAACTCCTGGATACCATGGTGAAAAAGGTGAAACGTGGTATCGACAAGGGCATTTCCAAGTACAAGTGCTTCCACATTGATGACAAAGATACTCTTTTCTTCGAGGACCGGATTGTGGTTCCTAAGGGTGATCTATGTAAAGTCATTATGAACGAGGCACACAATTCGCTTCTATCCATTCATCCTGGAAGTACGAAGATGTACCAGGACCTCAAGCAGTCATATTGGTGGACTTGAATGAAGCGAGAAATTGCTCAATTCGTGAATGAGTGTGATGTCTGCAGAAGAGTGAAAGCAGGACACCAACGACCAGCTGGTCTCCTCCAACCTCTTGCTATTCCAGAATGGAAGTTTGATCATATCGAAATGGACTTCGTGACTGGATTTCCAAAGTCCAAGCGTGGAAATGATGCTATCTTCGTTGTCATTGACAAGCTTACTAAAGTGGTTCATTTCCTTCCTATCAAAGAATCCATTGCAACAGCTCAGTTGGGAGAGTTATACACCTCCAGGATTGTCTCCTTGCACGGCATTCCACAATTGATCTCTTCAGACCATGGCAGCATCTTTACCTCCAAGTTTTGGGATTCTTTTCAGACGGCCATGGGCACCAACATTCGTTTCAGCACAGCCTTCCATCCTCAAACAAGTGGCCAAGTCGAGCGAGTCAATCAAATCCTTGAAGATATGCTCAGGGCTTGTGTCATTTCCTTCGGTATGAAGTGGGAAGATTGTCTTCCATATGCCGAGTTCTCCTCCAACAACAGCTTCCAAGCGAGTTCGGGCAAGGCCCCATTCGAAATTCTCTATGGCAGAAAGTGCCGTACTCCTCTCAATTGGTCCGAGACAGGTGAACGCCAACTTCTTGGCAACAACTTGATCATAGAAGCCGAAGAAATGTGCAAAGTCATTCGTGAGAATCTCAAAGCCGCGCAATCGCGCCAGAAGAGCTATTATGATGACAAGCACCATGATGTGGCTTTTGAAATCGGAGACCGTGTCTACCTTCGTGTCTCTCCAATGAAAGGAACTCGTCGCTTCGGTATCAAAGGGAAGATTGCCCCTACATACGTGGGTCCTTTCAAGATCATTGGCAAAAGAGGCGATCTCGCCTATCAACTTGAGCTTCCGTCCAACTTCGCGAACGCACGATGTGTTTCACGTGTCACAGCCGCAAGTGCTTCAAGACTCTGAACGCACTATCAACTTGAAGAATTTGACCTTCAAGAAGATCTCTCTTATCATGAGCACCCGTTGCTATTCTTGAAGAAACCGAGCGCAAGACTCGCAACAAGTCAATCAAATTCCTGAAAGTGAAGTGGTCACACCATTCCGACCGAGAAGCCACCTGGGAGCGCGAGGATCACCTCCGTTCCGAATATCCGGAGTTCTTTCAGTCCTAGATCTCGGGACGAGATCCTCTTGTAGTGATGGAGTGTTGTAACACCCTGGATGTAACTTTCCATATTTGTAACTCCAACTCTTGCCATTTTCGGCATTGTGATTTGATATTCCCTCCGTGGTTGGGTTTTTGTCTTTCGTTTTGCATTTTGTCCATGTCATGCATTTCATATCATGTCATCATGTGCATCGCATTCGCATACGTGTTCGTCTCATGATTCCGAGCATTTCCCCCGTTGTCCGTTTTGCAATCCGGCACTCCTATGTTCCCCGGCGTCCCCTTTTACGTTTTTCCGTGAGCGGGTACTAAACTTTCTCGGAATGGACAGAGGTTTGTCAAGTGGCCTTGGTATACCACCGGCAGACCACCTGTCAAGTTTCGGGTCATTTGGAGCTCGTTGAGTACTCCAACGGTTAACCGCACTCTCACAAAGGCCTCTTTTAAGTTGCAGCCCAACACCCCTCCAAAACAGCCCAATAACCCATCTAAGTCACTTCCATGCTCTCCGTCATTCGATCACGATCGTGTGGGCGAAAACTACACCTCATTTGGAGCTTCCTAGCTCCTTCTACCTATAAATATAGCCTCCCCCCCGAAAATCCCGGATCAATTCCATCCCGAAACCCTGGCCCGCTCCCTCCGCGCGCCGGACACGTCCGGTCCGCGCCAATAAACCGCCGCCGCGCCCGCCAATCAGGCTGCGCCACGTGGCGCCGCCCGCGCCAGCCCGCCGCCCGCCATGCGAGGCCGCCCTGAGCCCTCCGCGCCGCTTACCGGCCGCGCCCGCGCCCCGTCCGCCGCCGCCTCGCCCTCGACCCGGCCGCCGCCGCCCGCCGCCGCGTCCGCCGCCGCCATCCCGGCCGGCCGCGCCGCCTCCGCCGCGCCCGCGTCCCGGCCGCCCGTCGCCGTCCGCGCGCGGCGCGCCGCCAGCGCCGCCGCCCGCCAGCGCCCTCTCCAGCGCCTCCCGCGGCCGCCCCGGCCTCTCTTCCCCTCCGGCCTCGTCCCCTTCTCCGGCGAGCCGCCGCCGCCCGCCTCGGAGACCGCGCGCCCGGATCTCAGATCCAATCGACCCGGTTGACTTTCTCCTCCCCCCGATTCCCTCTAAGTCTTTTTCTATGATTATTTTGTTGCATCTTAAACGCATCATAACTTTGCACCTGTGGCTCCGTTTCGTGCGTGGAATATGTCAAAATGTTCGCATCAAAGAGTAGATCATTTCGTCTCATTGCGTCATTTTCATTTGAGCTCATCTTGATGCCCGAAATGCTGTTAGAAGAGGGCTAGGTGATGTTAGTTTCAGATTCTTATCAGAACATGCACTTTTGTCATTTTTGCCATGATTGATGTGTGCATCCTATGATCTTGAGTCCTACATGTGTTTTGTAATATGCCATGCCATATTTACAGGGGTGTATGCCATGTATTTTTGTGATCTATGTGGTGACTAGCACAAGCATGCAAACTAGGCTTCATGATGTTGCTGATTTCAGCCCCTGTTTTACTGATATTTTTATGCCATGTTAACTTGAGAGATCCATGCATATTTTGAGATACTTCAGTAAGGATGTTTTGAACATATGGTTATGCTCTATCCATCCATGCCCTTTTTTGCAATTATGGAGTGCCATAGCTTGAGTCAATCGAGCTCTACTTTTGCTATAAAATGTTTCCTGGCAGATTGTTTACATGTTATTCAATTTTGCCAAGGTTGTTGTAGTTGATCCGTGTGTGCTATGATGTTGTTCTTGCCATGTATATCTTCTATGCCATGTCTTCTTGGTGGATGTATGCTTAGTTTATCATGTTATGCTCTATAGTGAGTGCATCGAGCTCTTAAACATGCCTACCTGTTATCTGTTTTGTCATGCCCTGTTGCTAAATCTGTTAACGAAACTTGCTATGTTTACATGGGTGCTATTATATTTTCTGATCCTTTTTGGCTTATGGTCAGTAAGGGACTTTTGTTCTATGCTTTGACTAGATTCATTCCATGCCTTGTTTTGCTATTATAAGTTCCTGTAGCATGTTGTTTGCTTGCTCTGAACATTGCTACCTGATGCTGTTTCTGCCATGTTCAGTAATTTCACTAAGTCTGTGAAGCTGATATATTTTGCACTTTTGCCATGCTTCTTTGGACCTGTTATGGTGTGAATTAGCCGTAGCTCAGTGTTCATCTTTTGTCAAGCATCTTGAGTAGATCACTGCCATATGCTTTGTTGGTACGTTTGGATGCAGTGGCTTAATTTCTTATTGCTTGCTATGTGGCATCATGCTGTTAATGGCAGATTTGTGCCATTCTTGTTTTTCTTGTCATTTGCAAACCGTGCATCCGATTCCGGTGATCTTTATATCGATTTCAACCGAAATCATCTCATATTTCCAGCGGCATACTTGGTTTGCCAAGTTGATGCCTGGTTCATCATTTTCCTTCCGAGCACGATACGCATTGCATATCACATCTCGCATATCATGCCATGTTTTGCATCATGTTGCTTGTGCATTGCACCGTGATTTATTGTGGTTCCTTTGTTTGTGTTCTTGCTTTGGGTAGAGCCGGAGGCGAGTGCGTGTGACGAGGAACCTGTTGAGAACGCTACGAGGATCAAGCTTTCGACAACTCGAGAACCTTGCGAGCAAGATGACCATACCCTCGAAATCACTTCTATCTTTGCTATGCTAGATGCTCGCTCTTTTGCTATGCCTATGCTACAATTCCTACCACTTGCTATATCATGCCACCCATATTGCCATGGCAAACCTCTAACCATCCTTTCCTAGCAAACCGTTGATTGGCTATGTTACCGCTTTGCTCAGCCCCTCTTATAGCGTTGTTAGTTGCAGGTGAAGATGAAGTTTGTTCCTTGTTGGAACATGGAGATGTTGTTCCTTGTTGGAACATGTTTACTTGTTGGGGATATCACAATATATCTGCTATAATTAATGCATCTATATACTTGGTAAAGGGTGGAAGGCTCGGCCTTATGCCTGGTGTTTTGTTCCACTCTTGCCGCCCTAGTTTCCGTCATACCGGTGTTATGTTCCTTGATTTCGCGTTCCTTACGGTTGGGTGATTTATGGGACCCCTTGACAGTTCGCTTTGAATAAGACTCCTCCAGCAAGGCCCAACTTTGGTTTTACCATTTGCCACCTAAGCCTTTTTTCCCGGTTTTCGCGAGCCGAGGGTCATGTTTATTTTAATCCCCGGACCGGTGCTCCTTCGAGTGCTGGCCCGAACCGAGCAACCTCTTGGGGCCACCACGGGAAACTTGAGGCTTGGTTTTACTCGTAGCTTGACTTATCCGGATGTGCCACGAGAACGAGATATGTGCAGCTCCTATCGGGATTTGTCGGCACAATCGGGCGGCTTTGCTGGTCTTGTTTTATTGCTGTCGAAATGTCTTGTAGTCCGGGATTACGAGACTGATCGGGTCTTCCTGGTAGAAGGAATATCCTTCGTTGACCGTGAGAGCTTATAATGGGCTAAGTTGGGACACCCTGCAGGGTATTATCTTTCAAAGCCGTGCCCATGTTATGAGGCAGATGGGAATTTGTTAATGTCGGTTGTAGAAAACCGAAGTTGACCTTAATTAAAACACATCAACAAGCGTGTGTAACGTGATGGTCTCTTCTCGGCGGAGTCCAGAAGTGAACACGATGTTGGAGTTATGTTTGGCGTAAGTAGTTTCAGGATCACTTCTTGATCGCTACTAGCTTCACGACCGTGCCTTGCTTCTCTTCTCGCTCTCTTTTGCGAATGTAGCCACCATATATGCTAGTCGCTTGCTGCAGCTCCACCTCACAACTCTGTCCTTCCTATAAGCTTAAATAGTCTTGATCTCATGGTGTGAGATTGCTGAGTCCCGTGACTCACAGATTCTACCAAAACAGTTGCGGTGCCGACGATGCCGGTCAGGTGACGAACCGAGCTCAAGTGGGAGTTCGACGAGGCGTGGTCGTTACTATGTGTCTTTTCCGATGATCGTGAGTGGAGCCAGTTGGGACGATCGGGGATCTGTGTAGCATTTGGGGTATCTTCTTTTATTTTGGTTCCGTAGTCGGACCTTGAGTGTAATCTGAATGATGGATGTTTATTTATGTATTGTGTGAAGTGGCGACTGTAAGCCAACTATGTATCTTTTCCCTTATGTATTACATGGGTTGTGTGAAGATTACCTCACTTGCGACATTGCTTTCAATGCGGTTATGCCTCGAAGTCGTGCTTCGACACGTGGGAGATATAGCCGCATCGAGGGCGTTACAGTACATTGGTAATTCGGCCGGGCAGGGCCCGACTGTCAATCTCTCGTGTGCCGGCGGAGCTGCTGGGGCCCGCCGACTGGTGGGTCCCGCCGACTGGCGTGGTTTGGGCCGACAGGCCGTACCCGCCGCTCCCGGGCTTGTCGGTGGCTGATTACTGTAGCCGCATCTCTAATGACGCAGGCTTGGTCGGGGGTCATGGCTACAGACCCGCCGCCTGGCGGGCGATGACTGGATCCACTCCCTATCTTGTCTGGTTGATGGCGCGTGGGCCCCGAGGGAGGGGCCGACCGACTCCCAGAGGCTGACCTCCCTCGGGTCCGACTGGTAGGGTTCTCTGCCGTCTTCTGGACTCTCGCTGACGCGCGGGGCCCGTCGTCCTTGGGCCGTATAAACATGTCGTCGTGGGAACAGGACTCCGCCCATACAGGGTGATGTCAGGGAAGCGGTGGCAACAGTGCCGCGCCGGGCGGAGATCTCCGCCGGTACGGGTCACTGTGGCCATGCTGGCCTGATTTGGAGGAGGGGATGCGCTGTACTGTAGCCACTCCCTGTCCCGTCCTCTGGACGAGGGCACGGGCTCGGCAGGTGTCGCGGGCCGACTCCGTGGAGCCGGCTTCTCTAGAAGTCGCCAGGCGGGAGTTGGCTTGACTCAGCCTTGCGTTCAGGACTCGGCCGCCCATGGAAAGCCGGCCACTCCTTCAATCGGCTTCCAGAAGGCGGCATCTCGCCTCGTCGTCTTGAGGGGCGCTGTCAGCCCCGGTGCCTTGAAAGGTCCTGGGTCTCGGGTTAGCCTACCCGTGGGCCATTACTCCGACAGGCGGCATCCGACTTATTCTTGAGTTTTTCTAAGTCTAACATGTTGGCATACCGCTGCAGGAGAGCAGTGGCTTCCTCCGATGACGGCCACTGTAGGACCGGTCGGGCTTCACCGGGAATGCATACCAAGAGGCAGTTTTGAATGTTGCAGAGGATCGCAAGCTCTCGTGCCTTCTTGCTAAGCGTAGGGAGGCGCCTCCTCAATGCTTCCTCGCGCTTCATGATCCATTGGATCTTAGCCCTCTGCCTACGAGCCATCGGTTGTGTTTGGTAAGTGCGAGGAGAAGAAGTGAGGATGGTCCATCTTATAGCAAGATTTATTTGGACTGCTATATAATTAGCACACAAATATGTATGTAAACCTAGGGGGGACCGATGCGCAAATATGCAAGTAAACACAAAATATTTTGTTTTTCGAGTGTGGATATGTATGTATGTAAACATGTAAGAATATGCATGTGAACGAAGAAAAATTATTTGGACGTGAACTCATGAGATTTCATCTTGAAATACATATTCTCCAATGAGAGCAAATATGTATAGAAACCGAACAAATATTTCTACTTTCTATACAGTACCGGACAAGGACTAGGCAATGGGAATTTAATCCAAATCAAGGTTAAGCTAAAGTAGAACGCACTCAACATCCCGCGTGGGCCTGAGCTCCCACACACAAGGTGGACCCACCTACCTCATCTGAAAAAACATCTTCCGACGATCTGAAGAAAAAAAATATATTCCAGCGTTTCAAACAATTCCCAAAAAACTGTGAATGTTCACAAGATATGTGAGTAAAACCTGCAAAAGAATTCAAATAAAAATTGAAAATGCACCCAGACAAACAGAAAGACAAATCCAGACTCAAAAGAATTGTTTTCACTTTGTCTTTTTGTGACATTCAGAATTCTGCCTTTTATTTCTGTGCATTTTTTAAATTTAATTTGAACTTTTATAGATTCTAGAAACATGTCTTGTAAACATACAAAAAAATTCAATTCTTTTTTGGAACTCTTAAATTTGTTTTCTTAATGCATGGGAGCATAAGATATTTCCCCAGAGACTTGTTACTCTCTTGACAATTTTCCCTATGGAACAAGTTTTAAAATCTTTTTTATTTTTGAAATGTTTAGTGACCAGTGAATTAGTTGTTCGTATTAATTTTCTTGAACAATGTCATGCGCATGCAACTAATTATAATGATGATTTAGATGATCAAGAAAACAGTGAGAGTGATGACTATGATGGGTGAAATCGCAGGCGGCAGGAGGCGGGCGGGGAGCCGAATCCTCTAACTTAGAGAAGCAAAATCATGGTGTACAGTGCAATGCTAGTGTAAAATGAAGAAAGAATGTTAGAGAAATTTAGCAGATTATTTACTATTGATATTTACTGTAGATATAAATAATTTATAATTAATTTTATTTCACCATCAAATTGTTTGTATGCAATGATTATGAGTGTACACATTAAATCTGTAATTTAATTTAAATTTTTCTAGCCTTAATCCTGTGGATTGAAAGAAGGAAAGTTAGGGGATTGTAACTTCTCTAACTTTCCTTTTTAATGTTAGAGGATCCAATTCCGGCGGCTGGAGGAGCGGCTGCGTCATAGGAATTTCCGCCTGGCGCGCGGTGGAACGCTGTTTTACTCGGGGGCAGCGGCTGGTGATGTATATTTGCATCACAATTAATGTATTTTATATCTAGAAGTAAACTTGGAGTATTTTTTTCATATTTACATCATCTTTTTTTCATGGTAAAACTGAATACATAGTAGAACGCTAGCCTTTGCACAAAAGAACATCATCCAAGAAGTAAAATTACAAACAAGACTGAAGAAACCTCTGAGCTTGACACCAACACCCGTCACCTGTCTTAGGCACCACCATAGCAGCCATCAAAGAAAAAAATGACGGATTACCACCACCTGAGCTCGACGTTGCTCCCTCGCTGATAGATAGCTTTGCGGACCTCCAAGGTGGCTCGCCAAAGGCGAAACCATTACCGTTGAACGAATCAGACCGAGGCAATACCTCGGACACGCCATCGAACTCCAGATGTGGCATCCCCACATGACTAAGACGGAGGAGGAAACCATACCTGCCATCCATGCACCACGAACCCAACACACGATCCACCATCTTTTTTTTGCGAGGGTAAAGGGAGTTTATTGAAGAGTTATAGAGTTACAGTCGAGAGGCCACAAGTCCTCAATACAAGGTGGAACCGAGCCCAGCCAGACAGCCGTGGCACGCTCGGTGCGGCTATACTTAGCCAACCGATCGGCAACTCTATTTTGAAGTCTAGTAATCTTTTGAGGAAAAAACTCCCTAGTACCTACAAGTGCTTTGATCTCCATGACGATCTGTCCATACGCCGAACGAAGAAGTGCATCATTTGTCAAGCTAGAAAAAGCTTCAGCCGAGTCTGTTTGAACCACCACCGGTAAGTCAGAATGTTGTAGTGCTAGGGCCAAACCTTGCATGATTGCATGTAGTTCTGCTTCCAGCGGATCATTGAAGTAGAAGATGAAGCGGTAGGCTGCCATTAGAACATCTCCTTTGTCGTTTCTAAGCACCATACCGACAGCTGCAGAGCCATCCTCCTTCAGGAACGAGCCATCCACTGACAGAGCCACCCTGCCTAGCTGCGACGCCGGCCAGGGAGTCGATATGACCCTGCCCCCTTGGTCTGGCAACGGCATCTCCCCGGTTGACATTTTTCCTTTAATAATCTCCTCCGTAGTGTGGCATGCAGCAAGCTTTATGGACTTGTAGTAACTGTCGAGGAATTCGACGGTGGCTGGGACAGGAGGAACCTCCTTTCCATGGGTTAAGTCATTACGGAGCTGCCAAATCCGCCAAATAAACATAAGCAGCATATCTTGGACATCGGTCGTACACTTCGCCAGCAAAGAAGTTAACCATTCTTTCCCATCATGGATCAGGAAATCATCCTCCGGGAGTGGCCAGCGGCGACGCATGTTAATCCAGAGTATTCGTGCATGTGAGCAAGTTACCAAGGCATGGAATGAGTCCTCCTCCTCCACCCCACATATCTGACAGGTTGAGCGCGTCATCAGATGTCTATATGCCTTGCAACTATGTGTTGCCATAGTCCCCGTTACACATCTCCATGCATTGATCTTCATTTTCTGAGGAACCCCGGACTCCCAGATGTAGTTCCATCCCGAACGGTTCCCATCTGGGGCAGTACTCGAAGCACCATTTGCCGTAATAACATTATGATCATATGTAGCCAGTTTGTATGCACTTCTCACCGTGAACCCCCCCCCCCCCCACTCTTTTTCGGAAACCAGGCCAAAAAGTCCTCACGTTGGCGAGGCGAAGTTCTAATTTTCAGGATGTGATCAACATCCATTTGCCAAAAGAACTCCCTCAACCGAGCTTGATTCCATGCACCATTATCATCCAAAAAGTCAAAGACTCTGTTGAAGCGACAGTTTCCCTTTGGAGTTATTGGACGGAAGGAGAAAGGTCGTGGCAGCCAAGGGTCGCGCCAAGTTCGAATCTTCAAGCCATTACCAACTTGCCAAATGACGCCTTTCTTGACCAACTCAAGGCCATGTAGAATTCCCTTCCATACCTCAGATCCGGAGCCCGGGAACACCGTATCCAAAAGCTGGCCAGACGGATAGTATTTTGCCTTCAGCAACCGCGCACATAGGCTATCCGGCCTATCCAGGAGCCGCCAGGCCTGCTTAGCAAGTAGCGCATGGTTAAACGCCCTCATATCCCTAAACCCCATGCCACCCATGGTTTTAGGCAAACGCAACTTATCCCAACTCATCCATGCCATCTTATTCTTTCCGTTCTCTACCCCCCACCAATATTGACGTATCATTCTTGTTAGATCATCACAAAACGAAGCCGGGAGTTTGAAGACACTCATTGCATATGCTGGTATGGCATGTGCCACTGATTTAATAAGAATCTCCTTGTTCCCCGATGACATGTACTGCTCACTCCAATCCACAAGAACTTTCCTCTAACGCTCTTGGAGAGTCTCAAATTTCCCTTTATGCATCCTCCCTTCCGGGACCGGCAGGCCCAAGTACTTGGGCTCGAACACTACTAGGGTGATGTCCAGCGTGTTTTTAACCTCTTGAATCACGTCCGGTTGACACTGGCTTGAGAAAAGAATGGAACACTTCGACGGGTTTATGAGTTGTCCAGTCGCCATCGCAAATGTGTTCAACACCCCTTTCACTAACAATGCCTGCTGATTAGTAGCATGGAAAAATAGGAGTGAATTATCCGCAAATAAGAGGTGTGTAATACCGGAGCACCTCTACTTATCTTGATTCCACTAAGACCATCCTCCCTTGCAGCCTTTTCCACCAAAGCAGAAAGAGCATCAGCCACAAATAAGAAGAGGAAGGGAGACAATGGATCACCTTGACGGAGGCCCCTCGACGGAGAGAAGGACTCCAGCAGCTTCCCATTAAATTTTACTGAGTATTTCACCGACGAAGCACATGCCATAACCCGAGCAATCCAGGCAGGCGAGAAGCCCCACTTGGCCAAGGCCTTCTCCAAAAACACCCAATCCACCCTGTCATAGGCCTTGGAGAGATCAAGTTTGTAAGCACAAAGATCATCTGCATTGTTCCTTATTGACTGGATATGGTGAATACATTCAAACGCAATTATAGAGTTATCAGAGATCAGCCTCCCCGGGATGAAGGCGCTCTGATTTTCAGATATGAGATCATTGAGAATATGCCGCAATATGTTGACCATGCATTTTGAGATGATCTTGTATATAACGTTGCACAAGCTTATTGGCCTAAAATCTTTCAGGTCCTTGGGGTGAGGAACCTTAGGAATTAGCACTATAGCCGTATCATTAACAGCATCCGGCATAATCCCAGACGCAAAGAACTCACGAACCGCGGCAACAATTTCAGTTTTGAGTAGAGCCCAATTCCGTTGGAAAAACCGAGCAGGTAGTCCATCACATCCCGGAGCTTTGAGAGGCCCGATCTGAAATAAGGCATTAGAGATCTCCTCTTCTGAATAAGGCCTACGTAACATCATGTTCATTTCCTCTGTAACTTTTGGAGCAATGCAATCCAACACCTCATCTGGGGATAGGGTAGGATCTTTTGTGAAAATCTCCTTGAAATAGGAGTGAGACATCCTCTCCATATCCGATGGAACACTGCACCATGATCCATCCTGCTTCCGTAGGCGTTGTATAAGGTTCCTACGGGCCCGCCAAACAGGTCTCTGATGCAAATATTTGGTGTTGCGCTCACCTTCCTTCAGCCAAGTGATCCGCGATCGCTGGAGCCGTAGCATCTCCTCCCTGTAGAGGAGCTCATCGAGCTGGTTCATTTTATCCCGGACTACAGTACGGTCTGCTCCAGCCAGCTGCAGGTCCGCCAGCTGCGTGCGGAGCCTCTCAATATCCTTCAACACATTGCCAAACTGCTTCTTACTCCATTCTTTCATATCCTTCAAAACCTCCCTGAGGGACCTGGCCACCGACCCCATGCCGCCTGTAGTTTTGTGTGTGTTCCATGCATCAGCAATCACTTGAGGCAGGCGAGGGAGTCCCGGATTAGGGGGTGTCTGGATAGCCGGACTATGACCTTTGGCCGGACTCCTGGACTATGAAGATACAAGATTGAAGACTTCGTCCCGTGTCCGGATGGGACTTTACTTGGCGTGGAAGGCAAGCTTGGCGATACGGTTATGTAGATCTCCTACCATTGTAACCGACTCTGTGTAACCCTAACCCTCTTCGGTGCCTATATAAACCGGAGGGTTTTAGTCTGTAGGACGAACAACAATCATACCATAGACTAGCTTCTAGGGTTTAGCCTCTCTGATCTCGTGGTAGATCTACTCTTGTACTACCCATATCATCAATATTAATCAAGCAGGAGTCATCGAGAGGGCCCGAACCTGGGTAAGAACATCGTGTCCCTTGTCTCCTATTACCATCCGCCTAGACGCACAGTTCAGGACCCCCTACCCGAGATCCGCCGGTTTTGACACCGACATTGGTGCTTTCATTGAGAGTTCCTCTGTGTCGTCGCCATCAGGAAGGATGCCTCGTCCCGCCTTTAAAGATGGCACTGTTGCTAAAGAAGCTTTGGCTGTCGGCCAAACTCTCCGGCTAGGCGGTTTTCTTATGACCGCCTGTTCGGCCGCCGCGCCGACGATGACTTCTCGGGTCATCGAAAGCAATCTTCACGTTAACTCGGAACTCGCCGAGCGGTTAGATCCGATGGAGCTCTCTTCCTTAAACGAGCTCTTGAATCGCATCGCTACAGACTATGATCAGATTGGGCCTAAACCCGATCTGAGAGAGATTAACTCTCCCCAGGTTACCCACCACGTTGCTGTGGTAGTGGAACAATACGGCGACCCTTCTTCTATCTTAAGGACTAGCTACGTCCGGATTCCCGATCCCTCCATGCCGGATTCCCGCGGAGGAGAGGATGTCACTCAAGCCCTGAACCTAAAGTCAGGCAGCGGGCTAGATTCATTGGACAACATCCAAGAATCCAAGCTTCCAAGTTCGAAAGCTCCTTGGCCCTCAAGTCTCAGATCGGGCGAGGTTCTGGATTTAATTCCACCCGCCCACCCAAACATAAGCGACCTATCTCAAATTCGGCAAGAGCCCGCAGAAACAGTACACCATTACTGGGCCAGATTCCCCCTGGTTATGGACAGGATAAAGGACTGCCGCGAGGAGGACGCAATCTCATTCTTCTGCAATAATTGCACGGACAACGGGATCCTCAACGCTATAAGTCGTCGTGACATTACACGCTTTGCCGACTTGGCGTCCATAGTACGAAAGTACTGTGCGATGGAAAGCGCCTGGAAAACTGAAGCAAGATTTTGGGACAATCCGGCCTTGAATACAACCCCAGTCCAAAATAAAAGGGTGCATCATCGCCAGGCACCTGGGTTAAATACCAGAAAGCAAAAACCCTCTATAGGGAATGGAACCGTACTGGAGGGATGGCTCAATGGACCCTGTAAAATTCATAGTACAGAGGGCGCCACTCCAACTCATAGTACAAATGGCGTCGTTCTGACGTCCCTAACCGGAGATACAGTTCAATATGTACTCCAGATAATGTATACGGACTCCAACAACGCAGCCGAATACGAGGCCCTTCTACATGGTCTCCGGATGGCAGTCTCCATGGGCATTCAACGCCTAGAGGTGCGCGGGGATTCGAACCTCGCAATATCCCAAATAAATGGAGATTTTGATGCCAAGGGTCCGAAAATTGCAGCTTATCGCAATGTCGTCCTAAAAATGTCAGCTCGGTTTGAGGGGCTCGAATTTCACCATATAGCCCGGGATAACAACCAGGCAGCAGACGTGTTGGCACGCATCGGCGCAAAGCGCGATGCCGTCCCCCCAACATCTTCCTAGAGAGGCTGTTCAAGCCATCCGTATAATGGGAGGGAGAGTCCGGAAATAACTACCCGGACCCAACCGCACTGCCCCACATCAACATTTCGACACGCTTGGTGGTTCTGCCAACGAAATAACACCCTCAGCCCACGTAATAATGGCAGTCATCGCCCCGTGGACAGAACCATTCCTAGCCTACCTAACCAGGCAGGAACTTCCCGAGGACCAAAACGAGGCCCGAGCATAGTGTGGCGATCTAAAGCCTATAAGGTCCATGAGGGAGAGCTTTATAAGAAAAGCACAACCGGAGTCCTTCAAAGGTGTATCTCCGAAGAGGAAGGGCGGAATCTTCTGGCTGAAATTCATGCCGGACTCGGCGGGCACCACGCCGCAGCCCGGGCCCTTGTAGGCAAGGCCTTCCGTACAGGACTTTATTGGCCGACGGCCCGGGCAGATGCTCAGGACATGGTCCAACGATGCGTCGGATGCCAGCTCTTTGCTAAGCAAAGCCACATGCCACCCACCGCCCTCAAAACTATACCCATCACCTGGCCCTTCATGGTCTGGGGGCTTGACATGGTTGGACCCCTTAAAGGGGGAACCCACAAGCAAAAATACCTACTGGTCATGGTGGATAAATTCACCAAATGGATAGAGGCCAAGCCTGTTAAGACGGCCGAATCCGGACCGGTGATAGACTTCATATCAGGGGTCGTACATCGTTACGGTGTCCCCCACAACATCATCACTGATAATGGCACGAACTTTACGGCCGACGAGGTCAAACTCTGGTGCAAAAACATGGGCATCAAGCTCGACTATGCTTCAGTCTATCACCCTCAAACTAACGGTCAAGTCGAGCGAGCAAATGGTCTAATTATGAGCGGCATCAAACCCAGATTAGTGCGGTCCCTCAAGGAATCTAACACGCACTGGGTAGAGGAGCTCGACTCCGTACTCTGGGGGCTGCGGACCACTCCGAATCGCACGACCGGATTCACACCATTCTTTATGGTATACGGCGCAGAGGCAGTTCTGCCCTGCGACATAATTCATGACTCACCTTGTGTGCGCATGTACGAAGAAAGAGAAGCCGAGCTCGATCGGCAGGACAGTTTGGACGCCTTGGAGGAGGAGCGTGACGTAGCAAAAGCCCTTTCCGCATTCTATCAACAGCAGGCTCGAAGATATCAAAGCAGAGAAGTACGGGCCAAAACTTACAATGTTGGCGAGCTAGTTCTACGCCTGTCGGACAAGAAAAAGGACAAACTCAAGCCCAAATGGGAAGGTCCCTTTATCATCGACCAAGTCCTGACCGGTGGAGCGTACCGTCTGCGAGATGCATCGGATAACCGACTCGAGCCGAACCCATGGAACGCAGCCCATCTCCGAAGATTCTACGCCTAGCGCCGGATTTTGAGTTCGTCTCCTTCCTCTGTCCATATTTTACACTTTAGCTGTCTTCTATTTTTCTCCTTCTCCCTCCCTTTTTTCCAGCCTTTGAAGGCTCATTAGCGCATTGTTCGCACACACTTGACGCGCTATCCGCGCTCATTGTACCTGGGGGCTTCTTTCACAGAAGCTTATTTGTAAGGGCTTCATGCCCAATACATGTGTCACACTTCCGCATGTACCTTTTATTCACCATTATATGCGTCGATATGACTTAAGTTTTGGCCAAGCTGGGTTGCCTGGCTCCTGTGCTTATTCCTCGTTCCCGATTGTTCGGCTAGGTGGTAAAGGAGCACCTCTGCGATTGTTACTGCGGGTCAGCGGATGTGTACCTCGACCGGGTGAAGCGAAAGCTAGCGTTCTTAAGAGAATATTCGGTCGGTGAACTAAAAGAAGATTTCTTACCTATTTATTTATCTGCCCCCAGATGTTTTTCTGCTTTTTTAGCAGTCCGGACATGCACTTTAGGGCATACCTCCCAGGGAAAGGAACCCCTAACGGAACTATTCTCCCTGAAAGATGTTTCTTACTAACCATGTAATATAACATAACTAGTTGGGCACTTGTCTGATAAAGCACTAATGACCCCTACGCCTGGTCTCCACGCATGCCCCGGTTTTTATATAACCGCGAGGGTATTCGGACACACTCCGGACTACTGGGTCCCGAGGTTGAAGAGAAAAGGTCCGCTATGACAAACAATCTACAATCCGGCTAGAAGGCATTTTACATGTCATCTTAAATTACATAGTCAATTTAACTGATTGTATTCCTCTTCAATGCCATCTAACAGGTTGTCTAGTTTACAGTCCTGCTGGGAATACTTTGCGGCCAATTCTACCTGACCATACACTAAGCTCACAGGGATCTCCTTCCCATCGGGCCCCACAGGTCCGACCTCGGCCATGTGGTTTGGGTCAGCCTTCGTGTACCGTGTCTTCACCATGGCCCAGGCCTCCCTGGCGCCTTGACGGCAGGCCGATATCTTCCATAATCGGAAGCGCCGCCGCGCTCCCTGGAGCCTCTCTGCAAGCTCCCCAAGGCCTTCGGGCAGGGAGACAGATGGCCACAAGGCCTGGGCGACGCCTTTCATCACCTGCCGAACTCGTTCATGCAGTTGTAAGAGCTCGGGAAGAAGGTCACCCGTAGAACCGGGCATTTCCTCTGCAGGACGGCCTGTGAGCATACCTACAGACATAACTCTGTTAGTCGACTTCCTCGCCGAACTCTTTTTTCAAAGTTCGTTTAAGCACTTACTAAAAATGCCGCGTCGAAGCCGCCGGTTCTCCTTAACGGAGTCAGACAGCTGGGCACGAACATCTTTTAGTTCCTCACCCAGCTGGGTGTTGGCATCTTGGAGATTATTTTTCTCCTGCCTCACCCTCGTAAGCACGTTCTCGCCGGCCTTTAACCGGCGCAAGAGCTGTTGCTTGTCCGGATCTACCCGGCGCCATCTGCAATGTTATTGTCAGATTTATACACACGCCGCACTTCACAACATACTTATCTTTTAAAAGCGTATATTACCAGAGGGGGTCTCTTTGGCTTCCCCTGTCGCGGCTTGTGCGGCCTCAAGTTGGGCTTTGCACTCTTCAAGCTCCTGGGACAGTTGGGTATTCTTTTCTGTAAGATCCTGCACAATAAATGATCCTTAAATCAGTTATTCTAACTATTTCAAGTCTCGGGGCTACTGGCATATATAACTGTTAAATTTCCTCACTCGCATGTCTTTTACATACTGCTCCATGGCTCTGGCTAGACCATCTTGAGCGGCACGGAGGTGCGCATCTCCCGAATTGAAGGCGTTCAATGCCTCTTGGGAGAAACATGTGTCGAAGAATTGTCCGGCGGCGGCTGTGATTCATGGCACTCTCCACCTCGGAGTTGGTGGCGGACAATCTGTCGGCATCCTCTGTCGGAGGAGCATCCGACGCACGCCTCGTGTTCGCCTCCGCTTCTGGGCCTGGCTTTGGAGCCTGGCTGGTGGAGGCTCAATTGGCAACCTCTCCGGATATAGTCCGGCAAGCGCTCTTTTTCCTGAAGAGGGCACGAGCGTTAGTATGCCTTCCGGAATAAAACCTGGGAATAAGGTGACACGCCATACCGTTGCGCCGGCGTTTCAATCCGGACCGCACTTCTTTTTCGCATGTTGGGCCGTGATGCCCCTTGTTGGCTAGCCGCCGCAGGCTCGGCCTTCCGCCTCAAGGGTCCCCCTGCAAAACACCATTGGTATACGGTGATCAAAAATAAGCACGGATGAATCATTCTCAAAGTATTGGGGCTTCGGTCTCAGTTACCTGTGAGGCTGGAAGTATTCCGGGGTAATCGGCCGTAATGGCAACCAGGGCATTATCAATGCTCAGTTGGTGAAATACCCCATCGATCAGCTCCACCGATATGTCCGGATCCTCTTGGGAGGCCGGATCGAGGAACCGTTCCGGATCTTCGGGTTGTGGAGGCAGGCTGTTTATATCCTTTACGGCCTGGCGCAGTTCCTGCGTCGAAATCACAAAATGAGATACTTGACTATGGGAATATGGATCGGATGGGCAAAAAGAAATGTCCGCTTACCCATCTTGGAGGATTGTTCATAGAAAATCCGTCCTGTGGATTGACATGAAGAAATTCCTCCTCTTCTCCCTTGTACAATGCGGACAAGGTCTTCATCAGATCAGCGACCGATCCCGGCCCCTTACGGCCATGGCGGGTGGCATCATCCTCCCCGTTGAAATCCCACATGGGGTGGCCTCTATACTGGAGCGACTGCACCCCCCGCATAATGCATGTGGCCATGACCCCGATCATGGTCAGTCCGGAATGAGCCAACAACCTTATTCGGCTCATCAGGTAAAGGACGTCCCTGTCATTTTCCCTTTGAGGGCTCCATGGACGCCAGCTTAGGCGTTTCTTCAAAGGAGCATTACTGAACTCCGGGAGGCCGATCCGAACAGGGTCCGGCAGGGGGACATCTTCTATATAAAACCATTCCGAAGGCCAGTCTTCGGACGCCTTCTTCGGGGTTCCGGATAGATATCCGGTCCCGGCGATGCGCCATAGTTTGGCTCCGCCCACTTGATATATCGACCCCTCCTGAGAACGGGGTACGAGGCAGAACAACCTCTTCCACAGCGCGAAATGAGCCTCGGTGCCCAAAAACAGCTCGCAAAGGGCCACGAAGCCCGCAATATGCAGAACGGAGGCAGGCGTAAGGTTGTGCAACTGGAGGCCATAGAACTCCAGGAGCCCCCGGAGAAACGGATGAATTGGAAATCCGAGCCCTCTTATCAAATAAGGGACAAGGCATACCCGCTCTCCTTGGGAGGGACTGGGGACGCTCTCCGCTTGTTTTCCGCCCTTATAGGTGGCGAGTCCGGCTCGAACTGGAGCCATGAAGGCTGGGGGAAGAAATCCCTTGGTTTGGAGCGTCACTAGCTCGCTGTCTGGGACGGAGCATCTCTCCCAATCTCGAGTGCCGAGGACGGGAGGCGAGAGGAGGAGCTGCGTCGATCGTCCATGATGGAATGGATTTACATCGGATGCGCTCCGATGAAAGCTTCGAAGGGAAGATGGTGTGATTCGGATCTAGATCCTCGTCTCTTATATAGGCAGCTCATTTGCGCAGCTAGGGGGTGGGGGTAAATGTAAAAATACCCGGCTTTTCGCATTCGTTCAACACGTGGAAGATGGCCATTATTGGGCGTGGAAGCCAAGGGCGCGATATTTACGAGAGGCGGACACTATTCAATAGGTACACAGATTTGGAGAAGAACCCGCCTTGCAATGCCGAAGACAATCTACGCGCCGGACTCGTCGTCATTAAAGCCTGGTTCGGGGGCTACTGAGGGAGTTCCGGATTAGGGGGTGTCCAGATAGCCGGACTATGACCTTTGGCCGGACTCCTAGACTATGAAGATACAAGATTGAAGACTTCGTCCCGTGTCCGGATGGGACTTTCCTTGGCGTGGAAGGCAAGCTTGGCAATACGGATATGTAGATCTCCTACCATTGTAACCGACTACTGTGTAACCCTAACCTCTTCAAAGTGCCTATATAAACCGGAGGGTTTTAGTCCGTAGGACGAACAACAATCATACCATAGGCTAGCTTCTAGGGTTTAGCCTCTCTGATCTCGTGGTAGATCTACTCTTGTACTACCTATATCATCAATATTAATCAAGCAGGAATAGGGTTTTACCTCCATCGAGAGGGCCCGAACCTGGGTAAAAACATCGTGTCCCTTGTCTCCTGTTACCATCCGCCTAGACGCACAGTTCGGGACCCCCCTACCCGAGATCCGCCGGTTTTGACACCGACAGCAGGCCAGTATCACGTTCCCACATGATTTCATAACGCAAGGAGGTGGGACGACGCTGCTGGTCCTGCAAACCCTCCAAGTGTATCAACAGGGGGCAATGATCCGAACATGAGGTGGCCAAATGAACCACCTTTGCCAACGGAAACGTATCCCGCCAAGCTTCATCAGCACAAGCACGGTCCAACCGGACCTGAACATTACGGTCTGAATCCTGCCCATTGTTATACGTGAACGGAATCCCCGAGAAGCCTAGGTCTTCAAGCTCACACATCTCCAAACAATCTCTAAAGGCCACCATCTGAGCCTCCGAGCGTTCTGTCCTTGACAAATGCTCATGTTGCCACAAAGCTTCATTGAAATCACCACACACCATCCATGGCTCGCGCGAGAGAGCTCGAAGCCGGCAGAGGTGCTCCCACATACGATAACGATTTTCCACCCTAGGCTCTCCATAGACAAAGGTGCACCGCCAAGACGTGCCCGATCCACCATCGACCACACTGACATCAATAAAACGATTACAGGAATCATTTACCGTGACCGAGAGGGACTCATCCCAGAAAAGTGCTAAGCCCCCACTCCTCCCTTCACTACTCACACCATGAAATCCTTTCAGACCGAGTCTCCATCGTAACTTCTCTATTTTCACAGTAGCTTGCCTAGTCTTGAACAGGAAGACAAGCTTGGGGTTATTGGCTTTTGAGAGGGCCAAAACCTCACGAACTGTTTGGCGCCCCGGCAGTTCCAAACTAGGGTATTCATTGCGCCCGGCGGTCTTCCTCGAGGGAAGCCGCCGATCTCTGAGTGGTCGCAATATCCTTGGTTAGCTTAACATGTTTACTACTAGAAGAGCTGCTCGTTGGCAGGCATTCTCTCCTAAATCTTGACCGCTGCCATCCGTAATGGCCAGCACCTCATTCTTGCTTTTTGGTTTGATCAAAGTTTCATCTCCAGCACTGTCCATATTCAATCTCTTCCTCGCATCCCTATCAACATCCATGACTGTACCCGGGTTCTTCACCGGGCTTGTTGTTGTGTCAAGCGTCTCAGGATCCATAGCCTTGAGGCCAGGGTCCAAAGGAGCACTAGGGCTGCCATTCTTCCTTATCAGGCGAGATTTATCTACCCTACTGGGGGTTTGCTCAGGCCTCGGACGGCTGGGGCCGTCAGCATATAGCCAGTCGCCAAACTTGAGAGTTTGCTTATCATGAACCCCGGATCCGCACTCCTTGTGCTCATGTCCAATCCGACCACAGAAACTGCAAAAACGGGCCAACTTCTCATACCGCACCAAATAAACCTGTCTCTCCTGCGCTCGGACAACGCTAACAAACTTTGTCAGAGGCTGCTTGATGTCATGGTTTACCCTAACCCTAATATAGTCCCCGCGGGTATTGCCGTTCAACCGCATCTCCAGGATTTCTCCAGCCCCTTTAAGGAGTCGCTCCACAATACCTTGTTTGCAGTAGGGATCAGGCAGTTTCTGGACTTGTAGCCAGATGGGCATATGATCAAAAATCACATCATCCGCCTTGGTGAAACCATCGTATGAACACATCAAAACTGCCATGTCGCGGAAGAGCCAAGGGCCCTATAGCATCATCCACTCCCAATCGCACAGGCAAGAAGCTTGGACAACGAATCTGTTGGGTCCGACCAGGCGAAATCTCACCCGTTGCGCCGGATTCCAGGCCGCCCTCATATCTTTGTAGAAAGCTGCCTACGATCCACCATCTTGCAAATGCCGCCGATGCTGATCACAATCTGCATCTGCTCCTGGACTACCTCCCAAACTCCGTGTCGGCGCTGGATCAAACACCGTCGCAACAGCAGAGCCCGAGGGCATAGGTCCACCACGAGGATGCTGCCACCGTCGCATCATCCTTACTTGAACAGACTGAATTCCAGATCCATCCCCAACCATAGGACCGATCGCCTTGTCGGAGTAGGATCTGAAGAAAATTTATTCAGCGCCACTATCGCCGCTGCCGAAGCCAAGATGATGAACAACCTAAAAAACTAAGCTACTCTAACCTAAAAACTGTCCACACGCGTTGATCCGACGATCCTCCTCACCACCAACGATCGAGGTCGTCGACGGAGAAGGTTCGCCGAAGGACGGCGCTGGAAGGCTTTCCTCTCATGGCGGCTAGAGCGTTTTTAGTCCTTCGCGATGTAAAATACTGTTATTTATATGTGTACGTCATCTATTAAAGATGCTCCCCTCAAAAAAAGATACTCATAGTTTTTTTTGGTAGAAGACGAGTAGAGAAGACAGAATCATAGAAAGAGCCGACACAACAATGAAAAAGAAAAGGATGTCGCCGAGATCCCGCAGTAAAAAAGTGCCGCCGAGAAAACCGCGTTGACGCCTATAATGGATTGGGGCGCCCGTCCGTCCAGCTCGCTCTCGGTCCAGATCACGCCCCCATCCCTACCTTAGCTCAGTTCAGCTGAATCTGACTCTTCCTCGCTCCTCTCGCCGCACCACCCATCGCCGGCGTCCGAGCTCCTTGCCCGGGAGAGCTGCTAGGGATTGCCGCCCTCGACGCCGTCCTACTCCTGCACCGCCGGGATCCCGGCTGGCAGGTACGGCCCCATTCATCTCTGCCCCCGTTCCGTGCTTCCATCTCCTCGAGCGCGGGCGCCCCGCCTTGTCTTGCGCCGGCACGGTGGCCGGATCGAGTATGTCGGGTGCCGTATCATCTATCATCACTTTGACCAATCAACCCGTCATCTTTTCAGGGTCCAGAGGAGGGCGAGCGGCGGCAAAATCAACTCTTCTTGCCCGTATCTTCCACTTATACAGCCTAGCAGCTACTCCTACCGATCCCTGCGCTTCTTTCTTCCAGGTCAGTAGCTCGACCCATATCTCTGTTGAAGGCTTTTCGAGTATCTGATGCGTTTGGTTGAAGGTGTCGTACGAATGGGTTGGGGCCGTCCAATTTCTTTGGAATCGAACTATTCAATTCATGTGTTTGGCTGAATATAAGAGATGAGCTAATTATTTAGGATGGGACCATCAGTCATGCTCACATGGTCATGCATACAAAGGGTGGCCATTTGATTCGACCGATTTGGTTGGGTGAAACAGTTTAGCATCTTCAAGGCATATTCTCTTTTTTGACTCGAACCATTCATGTGCTTTATAACCAAACATGTCTATTTTCTGAACGATCCCAACCCATTTATAACCACCCTTGCAACCAAACGCAAGTACTCCCTCCGTCCCAAAATAAGTGTCTCAACTTTGTACTAACTTTAGTACAAGTACAAAGTTGAGACACTTATTTTGGGATGAAGGGAGTAGTTGCGTTGCAACCTATTTTCACTTTGTGTATTATCTTCTGAAATGTATGTTTCGCATTGCAACCTATTTTTCTTATGTTTTGTACTCACGGGAAAGGTTGTGTTCGCGTTGTAGAATGGACGATATAGAAACTGAATTGGAAGCCCTGGAACGCATGTTTAGTGATTCAAGTGCAGAGCCCATCAGACTATCATATGGACTTCTGAGATCTATTACGGACAACTTCTCCAATGAAATTGGTCGTGGCGGGTTTGGAGTTGTGTACATGGTAATATTGTTTGTTCTCCTCATTACAGTGCAATAGTATTTTTTTCCCCACTAGAGCAAAAAGGTAAAAGGTTCACGCCAATGCTAATAGCATGAGTATAACAGGGATATTTGGGTAATGGGAAGGTTGCTGTGAAGAAATTTTCCAATCTGCACGCTTTGCCTGATAAGCAATTCCTGGGCGAGATCTCGTGCTTAAAAAAGGCAAAGCATGAGAATATAGTAAGATTTCTGGGCTATTGTTCAGAAACACAGGGGGAATTGCATGAATTCAATGGAGCAAATGTAATGGCAGAGGTACAGAACAAGTTGCTCTGCTTTGAGTATGTTCCCGGTGGAAACATTCGGCATTATCTTCAACAGGGTATGGAGGACTTGCATACAACTCATTTCTCCGTTGCACAGTTAGTTTTTTTCTTGAGATAGATGTTAAGTATTGTTTTTCTAAGTAATTGTTGCTTATTTCTAGCACGTAACCAAACTTTTAATTTATCATGCAATTGAATTTGACAATTATTCTATTGTCTCATGATTATCTTCCCATGGCACGTAGAATAATTTACTGCATGATAAATAAACATTTTCTCTAAATAACCTCACATACCCAGGAACTCTTTTGTTCTGTCCTACTACCCCCTCTGTTTTCCTCTATATGTCCCTGATCTCGGGAAAAAGTAGGTGGTTGTGGGGAAGAACCGATGCGGGCTGGGTCTATTAACCTGGGTAGCTAGGGATATCGAGCGTAGGAGAGAATGGTACTCTAGCTCTGGTGGTACTGATTTGCAGTGAAGCTCCCTCGTGGAGATTTGAGGTTGAAGAGGAGACATGGTGGATAAGATCATAAGAGGTGAGGACAAAGAGACCTTTTGATTGAGGGGGTGTCCAACCAAGTGAGGTGTCACACACATGGGCAGAAAATAGAGTGAAGTGGCCTTTACAACGCTTTGACATGTGGGCCTTGGTTGGTTAACCAGGAGCTTATTTTTTAACCTTCTTTGACAGTTTGAATGGTGCAAACTATAAAATTGTCTAGAGTCCACTCACATGCATAACTCTGGCAGCCATTGTGTTAGACAACTATTTAGCTTTGCCACAGGAAACGATACGCAACAGTTTTCACACAGTGGATTGTCCATAACTGATTTTCGAAGTGGAAAGTTTAAAGATTTGTTCAACTTATTTTACCTGATTCATGTTCTATGCCTTATTTAGGGAGCACACCAAAATATAGCAAATATAAGAAACTATTTCCGCGTATGGGGGTTGTGGTGGGTAGGGTAGGCATAGAGATGGAGAAGCTGAAAGCTAAGTGCCTACTTGTGATCTGGTGAACAATAGAAGACCACTGATCTCTTAGATTAATTACTTTATCGTGCAAAACTTAAATGGAGAATATATTACAAAGATTGGTTGGTCTTTCGCTTACTTTGCAGAGAAACCTCATGGAGATGACTGGCCTGCACGCTACCGGATGATTAGAGGAGTTTGTCGCGGGTTGCACTGTCTTCATGACAAGCAAATTAACCATCTTGACCTGAAACCTGAAAATGTTATGTTAGATGCTCAGTTGGAACCAAAAATTACAGATTTTGGTTTGTCAAGATTCTTAGATCAAGGACAATCCAACATGATTACTCAGCACATAGTTGGAACACCGTAAGCTATCCTTGCATGTTGACATCTCTATTTGTTAAATTAACTTTGTGCAATGATTTTTTCAAAAAGGAACTTTGTGCAATGATACTTCACATTAACTATCACATCAATGCATGCAGGCGATATATTGCACGAGAAATCATAGATAAAGGAGAAATATCATTTAAGTCGGACATGTATGCTTTGGGAATTATTATCATAGAACTATTAACCGGGATCAGTTTGATAAGTCTTGAGAATGTAAGGAGAAATCAACTTAATCTGCTAGTCTACTTTGTTAAGTTATGGAAAGGTTTATTCATTTGTACTATCATTACATAGAAATATAAGTTTCTTTACTTTGTACAATGTCCATTGTACAATTTTGGGTACTGCTTATTTTGATACCATTAATCTGAAATGATTTTACTAACAAATAATGACACCATTAGTATCTGACCAATACATGGTTCCAGTTTAATTAAGGTATAGAAGTTTTAATGCACACTATCTTGCAATATGTTGTCCTGAATAAACTCAATTCTATAGTGTCTCCATCAAGTTTACTCCAAAGAAGAGGTGTGCAAAGACTACTCTATTTCATGCTTTTTTTTGTGTGGAATCTGCATCTTTCGTGTAGGTACATACATATAAAGCGGGTTTGTTCCACACAAGTCCGTTTGTGCCTTAATTATATTCTTTCTCCACTCCTTGTAAGGTAGAAGTTGTGATATTTTTTTCTAATATTCATGAACATGATGAGGAAAATATGGCTATACATCATGCAAAAAAAAAATATCGTTTGTCCTGACTACTGACTAGTATGCTATGCTCCAAATTTTATTTCTACTGTGTAGGGTTGCATGCGAACATAGTTTTGCACTACAGTTTGCAAGTGTACATATGATAGCATGATATATTTTTTTAAAGTTCACAACTTTCTGAAGTGCCCGAAGAGGAAGAGGATTCAGGGTGCATTTAGAACCTGTTCGAAATAGCCTTTTGCTAACTAGTGCTCGTTTACTATGTACGAATCTACTCCCTCCGTTCCCAAATAATTGTCTTTCTAGCCATCTCAAATGGACTACAACATATGGATATATGTAGACATGTTTTAGAGTGTAGGTTCACTCATTTTGCTCCGTATGTAGTCACTTGTTGAAATCTCTAGAAAGACAATTATTTAGGAACGGAGGGAGTAGTAAACAGTTTGGCTCAACTGCGTTCTTTGTGCAGTTTGACGCCTAGTGTCTCATCTGCACCATTTACTAGTTAACAAACTGGTAATCGTTTACTGTGGAGTCGTGCCCTAGAAATAAGCATTTCACTACATAGTTTATTCTCATGTCTGATCTATGGCCAAAATCACCATTCATGTATGTCAATTCTATTTGTGTTTCAAGTCCGCCTGTTTCTCTACATCTTATTTTCACTTTAAGAATACAAATTATTTCCAGAAACCTAACGCTACTTGCCTACTTGTCAAGTAAATCACGCCATAACAAATGTGTTTGCAATATGCATATGTTGTGTATTTCCTTTTTATGTTATAATATATACGGTCAAATGCTGCCAATATTACTGCATGTGTATACTTAATTTGTAGTGGGATGAATCGTTAGATGAGGATTGCCCACGAATGAGGGCATGCATTGAAATAGCTCGAAACTGCACGGACCCCGACAAACACAATAGACCTACTGTGCATGAAGTAATTAGTGAATTGGACGAGCTGGAGAGCATGATTCCACTGTCTTCCATAAACCAAGTAAGTATGGTCAATTCTAGGCTAAGGTGTTCTTTTTCGACTAAGGTTTCTTTGTGCAAGTTCCACCCATACAACATTATGCATAATCTGGCCCCTGATAAACTTGTTGCTTAACTAGGATTCTAATTCGCATGCATAGAAACGGTACTTGTACAAATTTCTTATTTGCATCGTAGAAGTGATACCTGTACAAATTTCTGATTTGCAATGTGCATATATAGTCATCTTTGTAGGTGTGTATGCATACATGCATGATATGCACATGCTACTACTATGACTCTATGAGCATGCATGTTAACTCCCCATGTAAGAGCATACTATATATAGGAGACAGTGAAACCATGGTATTGTGAAGTGTTAATGTCGCATGCATGTTACCTATGAAGAGATTGCCCTGCCAAAATGAGTCTGAAATTCACTGCACATACATACATGCGTGGTTAATTAGTTAGCCACTAGGTAAGATCATTGTAACATCAATGCATACCCCCTTCATTCCAAATTAACTGATGCTCGAAAAGTTTGACTTATAGGACAATGCAAGAACTTTAGTTAATTTGAAACGGAGGGAGTAGGATATATTGTGTGCGGCATAACGATATCAGGGGTTTCATTGTAATCATTTGTCATCCATCCATAATACGATAAATCTTGAGTTTTTAGCGCTTTGTCTGTGATCACTTGGATCTGTTTTTGGTCGTACAATAAAAGGATCAAATCATTGCAATATACGTAGATCAAGTTCTTTGCATAGTTCACATGTACACATGCATGATCTGGCTCACTCATCTACTACTTGATACATGCAGGCCACCTTCACTGCGTTCCCTGGGACTGAGCTGCTTGATGTGTACCCCCTCGAGCTCAGGTTTTCCTTCATGCCAGACAAGGAGATGCATTGCCACCTTAGCCTGATCAACAAGACAGATGGTGGAGTCTACTGTGCAATTATACCGGAAGTTCCAGATAGGTACCGGGGACGACTCCAAAACTTTCTTCCGCCAATGTCCACTACAACTATCACATTAAATAGGGACGCGGAAGAGAAGCTTCCGTCAGACACAGATAGGTTGGAGATACTGATGTTACTCACAGGGTCCAACTTTTATGTCGTTAGACAACGGATATCAAAGTTATCCTTGGAAGAAGACACATCATGTCAAGATACGTTTAAGGCAGCTCATGAGTTGTTGGGGTTTGAGCTGCACCAAACGACGATGACGGCAGTCGTCGTCTATGAGGCTGAGGATCAACCTGTAAGTATATTCCATGCGTATATACTAGATTATTAGTTGTTGTTTTTTAAGGTTTGATTATTAATTGTGTGTTTATATCAGTTAGTGGTGAATACTGCCGGTAAAGAAGAAGAATTGTTTTCTTCTATCAATTGCATGGATGTGCATCCCACGGAGCCCTGGTGAGTAAATGATATATAATATTAATCTGATTGGGTGGTGCATACTGTCTTATGTATGTGGACTTCAGGATTGAATTCATATTTGATCCTTTCGCTGTGCTTAATTTTCTCTTGTTCAATGTGCAACAGGGTGTTAATTGTTAAAGACTATGGATATACTGTTTATATTTGGAATATGCAAACCAAGGAGAGCATAGGAATATATAATCCTGTTAAACCGATAGCAGAAAAGTTATGTCTCCACGATATGTTGGCCAAATTTATCCCTCGGAAGCAATGGGTTGTAATTGGGAGCTCGAGTGGGTCCATCACTGTGCGCACGTGTCCGGCAATGGACCAAGTCCTGGAGTTCAAGGCTCACCATACCCGTGTCACTTCATTGGCAGTTCACCCAACTCGCCCGCTCCTTCTGTCGTATAGTAATCCTGTCTTGACACTGAAACTTTGGGACTGGAACCGCGGCTGGTCTTGTACTAGAATATTTGTAACCTCTAGACCCGTGAGACAAGTCATGTTTAACCCCAAACATACCAGCACTTTCGCTACTAGAGACGACACTGGGATTGTCAAGGTTTGTCTTCCTTATCAACCTTTCCATTCTTCATTTTGTCCCTTGTATAGTACTACCATGACAGAGAATCCAACCAGTTAGTTCCCGCTGTCCTGGGGATCATAACTTTGATTTTGCTTCTCTGTGCTTGAAATATGCAGATGTGGAGAACTGATCACCCCGTTCCCGTCGCCAGAACACACATAGTAGATCACTTTTGGAATGTCAGATTTTTCACCTACAGTGGTGATCAGCATTTCATTGCTGCTATTGATGGTCGCAACACAAACGTAGGGCCCATGTATAAGATTTAATAATATAATATAGGATGTGTGCGCGCGCGCACACACATATACTCCCTCCGTCCAGAAATACTTGTCAAAGAAATGCATGTATCTAGGCATATTTTAGTTCTAGGTACACTCATTTCTATCCATTTCTCCGACAAGTATATTCGGACGGAAGGAGTACATGACACTAATCTGCATGCATATTTATTTGTTTCCTTTTTGTGGTGTTGAATCAGATATGGGATTTGCAGAAAGAAAAACATGTCCACACCCTACATATTCCAGAAATTGAACAGAGGGTTGTTGTTGCCGTTTGCCACCCAACACGTCCAGTGTTAGTGACCGCTTCAGAAGACGGTAGTGTTCGTGTGTGGAACTCAACTACCTACAGGTATATAATACATACGATTTTACCTTGTTTTTAAACACGAGCGATCGAGGTGTCCAAGTGCCCTTCTGTTGCCAACATGCATCTGATAGATTCAGTTCAGACCACTTCCCAATACTACTATACTCAGATTTTGAAGCTTGCATGACTTGGACTGGGTAAAACTCGGTTTGATAGTGTCTCTTACTAGCTTACCTGCAAAAGATACATACTCCCTCCGTCCCAAAATAAGTGTCTCAAACTTAATACAACTTTGTACTAGAGCTAGTACAAAGTTGAGACACTTATTTTGGGACGGAGGGAGGACTAAATTGGTTTTAAACTTTGAACCATGCACCAGGATTGTTAGTTTTCACCCAAACATATTTATTGTGGGACGTAACATGTATGAACCTGAAAAATTACTTTGAATGTCAATACATTGTACAGTAGATATTTATTGTGATCCAATGGGTAGGAGGCCATGGACAATATATTACATAATATAGAGCCCAGTAGGTTGTGCTACGACAAATTCATTCCCGGCGGGATTCGGACCGTGTGACCCAGCCATTGGGCAGTAGCCCAGTTCTCATTTATCTAAGTGGGTTTCTCATGTACTCCCTCCTTCCATCTATATAGGGTCTAATGCGTTTTTAAAGACCGCCTTTAACTATTGACAAGATTAATAGTACATGAGATGTATAATGTGAAAATTATATCATTGGATGCTCATTTCACGTACGAATTTGACGGTATGCTTTGTGTAAGTTGCATGTCATATATTATTGCTCTAGCATTTGGTCAAAGTTAGCTTGACAAACGCTTTAGGCCCTATATAGATGAAAGGAGGGAGTAGTACTAATTAGTTATCGTTCTGCCTTTATATGTCCTTTGCTGTGAAAATATATCCAACATTGATTCAACATTATGACCACTCAGGTTAGGGTCTTTTCCTTAAATAACATTCAGTGCAGCCTGAAGACGCGCGCACACACATATATATTATGCCTAAAACATGTGTGCGTGCGTGTGTGTGTAATTATATAGACACACACATAAGAAAATCCTACTCCTACACACACACACACACACACACACACACACACACACACACACACACACACACACACACACAAGATGCAGCTAATCATGGACTTCTGACATTTACAGGCTTAAGAAGGCCTATTTTAATTTGCCAAAGTATCCTACGCATATTGGTTTTACGGGCTTGAAAAGGTAATTTATTTTATTGTTACATTTTTTTACCTTCTTAACAACATCACGTCTTTGAAATAATAAATCTGAAGTACACATAGGAACAATAAAATTTGACAATACCACCTCAGTTAGATATGTACTATCTTTTCCAAGGCTCTTGTCTGAATAAATTTCCTACCAACCCATGAATTTTGCAGTAGATATTTTGAATTCTCTCACGAATAAGGGAAAATTCCTGTATTATGGTAACAATACCTAAACATTTGTAATTTTGATGTGTCCAATTAAGAAAGGGCCATTAGTAAATCATGGATATTGTAACTGACAAATTAAGTTCATTGCAATAAACAAATAATTTTTGACAATTAAGATCCCGTATCTATCATGTAGCTGTACTAGGTTTTGCCATTTCCGAACTTTTAAGACGGACCGACTTAATTTTGTAGGCTCGTGATCGGATATAGCAAGGGAATATCAGTACTGGATATCGATATGGAATAGGAGCTGGATCTCAAGAGACGTCTGCACAAAGTGTTCCGAGTTTTATGTATCTACTGGAGCTATCGCTACTGTGTCACGTGATCTGTTATATGTACTAAACATTTCAGAGGCATAAGAACATTTCTGTCTTTTGTCGTTTGGCATTTGATGAGTAGCAGTCTTGTTTGACTGGAGAAAGCCATCTTTCCCTGCCACAGTTGTATTCACGATCCAACGGCCAAGAGCAGCACACACGGGAGCATGTGAGGTGCGGCAGCACCAGATATTCTCCCCCTCTTCCTCTCTCAGACTGGCGAGTCAGGCGAACTGGATGGAGCACCACCGTCGGACCAGCTCACAGGCCTGAACTATGAGATCACAAGACCTCCGTACCCATGCCGCATCTCCATCCATGATGGAACCTGCATGCAACTAAGTTTATGTAATGTCTTTTTAAAGAATTCAACAAGTGGCTACATACGGAGCAAAATGAATGAATCTACACTTTAAAATATGTCTATGTACATCCGTATGTGGTAGCCCATTTGAAATCTCTAAAAAGACAAATTTTTAGGAAATGAAGGAAGTATGTATTTTAAACTGCCGGACAAGAGCACACGCAACGGGAACTGGTCGATCGCGCTATAGCGGGATATAACAAATCCGGCCATCTGCGGAAAAAAAAAAACTGGAACTGGTCGAACGCGCTATAGCTAATCCGGGCCATCCGCGAATGCGCCTTGTGACCGGACAATCCTCAACGGGCCTTCTGACCGGTCAATTCTTGGATCGCCGTGTACCTCATATCAGTATGCTATATCCATATTATCCATGCAACGTGAAAAAAGTTGTACATAGATGATCATGAGATTTTAGGGGGTGTTTGGTTGAGAAGTCCTAGGACTTTTTCTAGTCCCAGGGACTAATTAAAAAAGACTCTCTAAAAAACTCTTTAATAGAGTCTTTTTCTAGTTCCTGTAGAAAAAATCCCTTCCGTTTGTTTCTTAGGGACTTTTTCTAGCCTTTGGGACTAAAAAGTCCCTGAACCAAACACCCCCTTAGAACATAGAAAAAACGGACATAGAATAAACCGGCAACATAACAGTTCAGCCGGACCAAAAGACATAGTATAAACATCACAATTCAGCCAGCAGACGGACACAGATTTAGAATAAAATTACTAAAAGTAAAATAGAGATGGATAGGTCTGAGCATCTTCACCAGGTCCTCGCCAGTCCTTCGCCTTTACGGTCACCAGAACGACTACAGCCCTCCGCGTAGGCGTTGGCGGACGCGGCGGGGGGGCGTTGGACAAGGAGTCGATGAAGCCCGCCATCCTCGGGACGGTGTAGTTCTACTACTTCCGCAGCCGGGCGGCTTTTGCTGCAACCACTGCCTTCTCCGCCACTTCTCGCTTCAGTTGCTCATACCGAGCCGAAGCGCCTTGGCATTCTTTCGACGGAGCCGGCGGGCGTCTGTCTCAGCCGCCGTCAGCAAGTGGCAGAGGACAGCCGTGAGGAGCTGCTCCTCTGCATCGGGCGTTGTTGGTTGCCACCCCTACTCTCCTCCTCGTCACCACCAGACGGGCCGCCGATGCGTTGCACGACTGCCAAGGAAGGTGGTGGGGAGGATCTAGCAGCATCGTCTCCCTCAAGGTGCTCTTCATTCATGGCAGCAGCCATGGCTGGTGGGTCGGCGCCTGCTTCAGCGAGCGGTCCTGCCCCGTCCTCCTCGACTGTGAAGGCGGTAAGGTGGTGCTAGGTGGTGGTATGGTGCACCTCGGGAGATCTCCTATACGGCGCTTTAAGCGCCCGTTCAAGGTACTGGCGCTCGCAGCCGCGCCTGATGGGCCGGCCCAAAACAACGAGGTGCAGCGAAAAATGAATTTATTGCGCGTAAAACCCTCGAAAAAAGATGATCCCGGCAGGGATTGAGCTTGCGCTGTTTAGCTCATACGCAGGTCGCATCAGCACTACAGCCCCTACGCACTTGTGAAATGATTCAGCGCGAGAAGTTTAAGAACAAAATGTAGCGCACTATTTACTGCACATACATACTAGGAAAACGTAAACTTTTTTGAAAAAGATGTGAACAAAATTTGAAAGTTCACAGATTTAAGAAAATCACGCATTAGAAAAAGTTCATGCACTCAAAAGAGTTCACCGATTTTGAAAAAGAGTTCATTGATGTCGAAAAAAAGTTCATCGATTTTCAAAAAGATTCACAAATTTTAAAACAGTTCATCAATTTTGAAAAAAGGTTCATAGATTCTAAAAAAAGTTCACAAATTTGAAAAAATGTTCATCGACATTGAAAAAAGTTCATTGATTTTCAAACAGAGTTCACATATTCGGAACAAAGTTCATCAATTTTGAAAAAGTTCATCGATTTTAAAAAAAGTTCATCAATTCTCAAAAAAGTTCACAAAGTTGGAAAGACCAGTTCATATATTTTTAAAAACAAAAATCAACAACTTGAAAAAGGTTCACGGATATATAATAGAGAAAAAAGGAAGAGAAAGGAAAAAAAACAGAACAACAAGCGTAGAGGCATGGTGTTTTGTCCATGTATTCACACATATGTATCAAGTTTCCGGTTAATACAATTCTAGCATGCATAATAAACATTTATCATAAAATAAGGAAATATAAAATAATAACTTTAATATTGCCTATAGAGCATATTTCCTTCAATGAGGTCGTCTTGACTGTAGAAGCTAAGGCATTGTCTGATCGCCTAGTTGATCGGTGTTCCCTTTGGCCCTTTCATGCATTCAAGTTAGTGCATATAATATAAAATGCAAGTAAGTTTTCATTATAGTTATATGTTTTCTTAAAATTTAGCGCCCATTTTCGTTGCGAGCTCCTGAATCCTTGGAGATGGCTCTTACCATTCCCAAGTGTTTATCATGGTAAGTGGCTTATTAGCAATACTATAGTCAACCTTTTCTTCTTACTTGAATTGTCAACTCAACTAGTTAGTTGACCAATTTGAGATGCATGTAGTATAATTCTAAATATACTAAACCTAGCTAGGTTTAATTTACCTGGTTTTTTTTGACTTTTTCCTATCAGTGAAAATTCGGCCAATCAGGCACGACAGGCTAATTATTGGGGGACCTTGCTGGGTACAATTTATGTGCACTTTGCAGTTTACGTGACTAGGAGTTCGTAGATAGGTTGAGTCTCTTTTCTCTCAATTATCTACGCGTGTCGCTCCCTTCCGGATCTGGAAGACTCGCGTGGAGTCCTGACCTACACGAAAATATATTATAGAGCATCTGCACCCCGGCCCGCTCGCATATGTGCCAGCCACTGCCGTAAGATCGACAGGCCACGGTTATATCGATTGGGGTCAGTTCCTTCGTCCATGGTCTGCCTGCTACATAGCATAGGGTACTGTTCAGCTAGAGACAAGGACAAACAGCTACGGGGCGAAGGTGACCTCCAGCCTCCCGCTCGAGTTGACGATGACGGAGAACTCGCGGACGAGGTAGGCGGCGTCGAGCGCGAGCGCGGTCTGGGACGCGTTGAAGTCTTGCAGCAACGTGACGCCGCCGGCCGTGACGCCGAAGAAGGAGCCGGACCCGGAGACACTGTGGTTGCCGTAGTCGGCCGGGTAGAAGTAGAGGCGGAGGAACACGCGGCCGGGTCAGAGCGCGAAGGTGTACGTGTGGCTCGACGCGAACACGCGCGCCGTCATGTAAGGCACGGAAGAAGGCAGCGATGGGTCTTGATACGACGCACGGGCTGCGACGCTGGCGTTCGTCGACGGCAAGAACTTGGACGCGGAGTCGGTGGCCGAGGCGGACGCGCCCCATGTGCGCACTGAACATTTGAGATCAGATTTTTAGGAGGGCATGCATGAGCTCGATACCGCGATTTTTGGATCCGACACACTGAAAATGGATAAACTTACTTGGAGTATGGTGTTTCGTCTGGGACACCCGCAATATCCTGGATGCTTGGCCGCCACGATAGATCCGCCCCGACCCCCCTCCATCGATCTGCCGGACTATGAAGAACGGTTCGCCGGCGGCGGGGTTGGATCTGTGCTCCGGCACAGAATCAAGAAGGAAAGGGGATTCAGAATCTCATTTGGGGAAGCTTAAGAAATCGATTATGACGCATCCCGGACGAGCGTTGCGAATAGTACAACAGTATCCAGACTTGATACGTACCTATAGCCGGCCGCCGGAGAAGTTCCCGTGCGGCGAGCGCCGGCGCCATTGAATCGCCTCCTTGCACCCAATCTATTAGAGCGACAAGTCAAGAGACCGAACAGGGCGCTGTATAGGGAGAGAAATTAGTCGTACTCACAGGTCCGCGTCGGTATGCAAGGGGGCGGGTGGAAGACAAAAAAGTGCAAAACTTACCGTGGAGCTGTTACCCTACGACGACAGGAACCGTGACAGATGTCTGACACGGTAATACGTGCACTAAATTGCTATCCTGCGTCGGGCATCTCGAGGTAAAGCGCAACGTTTCGACCGCTACGATAACGCGGCCCCGGTGCAGGTGTTCAAAAAATCCGCGTTCCTGACCTACAACGTCCACCGCTCAACCGCAGGCGGCCGCCGCTTCATTGCCGTCCAGGCCTATAAAAGTCCCTCCTCCCCATGGCATCCCACTGCTCACTTTGTCGTCCGCCGCCGCCTACTCCTTGTGCATATCCAGCTTCTTCTTCTCGGCGCCCCTGACATTCATCGTTTGTGGCGACCATCCGCCTCCGCCTTGTGCCATCGTCGATTGGGAGGGAGCGGACGGCGCCGCCCCATATCCCACGCATCCGCCGTCTACCGGATCGTGCCACCATCTTCTGCCGACGTCTCCCAGAACACCGCGGCGCGGTCGCTGTTTAACAAGATGTCTTGGCCCCATCCCATCTTTCAGGCGTGCGTTGAAGGCACCGGAGGTGCCAAGCCACTGTACGAGCACGTGTTGCATCTACTAGACTTGATCTTCATCTACCGGCCTCTTCTTGCAAGGTATACGGCTGCTGCACAATTATCTTCTTTTAGTTGTTTGCATCTGCTTGCTGATAGACATGATTATCTCTGTTTTTGGGAGAAGCCACGAAGGTGGGCAAGGCGGGATCTCCTATATGCCGATCTCTGCGGCGAAGAGACGGCGTTTCGCACAGGCGACTCTCCGAATGGGCCGGCCCATGAATGTAGTGACCAACGGCGGGAACGCGCACTTTAGCGAAAAAATGTAGAAGTGGCGGGCATTCGAACACAGGATCTCAGACTTATAATCGACGTGATACTACCCGTTGAGTTACCAGTGATTACCGATCATGTTGCAGCGCAAAATCTTAAAGAACTAACTCCTAGTGCAGATCCGAATTATTTGGGCTTTCGGAAAGTAAGTTTTTTTGGAAAAACTCTGTGTTCTGACATTGTCCAAATTTTCTAACCAATTTAAGAAAAACAGAAACATTTTTGAAAAACGTGAATATTTTTTGAAAATCATGAACAATTTTTTTCAAGTGCGAACATTTTTTAAAATTACAGAACAAAACATGAACATATTTTGAAACTCCCTATTTTTTTTTGAAAACATTAACATTATATGAATTTGGGAACTAATTTTGAAACTAGAACCATTTTAAATTTTTGAACAATTTTTGATGTCCCAAACATTTTTTGAAAAGTTGTGAAAATTTGAAGAAAAACATTCCAAGCTAAAAACAAGAACATTTTTAAATTCCCGAACATTTTGTTTAAACGTGAACAATTTTGAAATTGTGAACATTTTTTCAAGTCACAAATATTTTTCGAAAATTTGTGAAAATATTGAAAAAAACATTCCGAGCTAAAAACAGGAATTTTTTTTTAAAATTCCCGTATAATTATTTTTAAAATTTGCACATTTTTTAATTTTCTGTATGTTTTTGTAAAGCATTGGAAACGGAGAACAATTTTGAACACAAAGATTTTTTGAATACGTCAACAAAAAATTGGAAACCAGAACATTTTTTAAAAATTTTGAACAATTTTTTTGAAACGCGAACGTTTTTTTTAATAAAAAACGCAATCTTTTATTTGAAAAAATCCTAGCACTTGTTTGAAAGGCAAACAAATTTCGAATATTTTGCACATTTTTTATTTTGAATTTTCTAAACATTCTTTGCAAAAACACGAAGATTTTTTCAATTTTGATAAATAGTATTTGAAACTTCTATACGATTTTTAGAAATGCGAACAATTTTTGAACATTTTAATGAAAAAAGCAGAACAAAAGAAAAAACGAGCACAGAAACAAAAAAAGAAAAAAGATAACAGGAAAAAAAAAGAAAAGGAAATGGAACAAGGAAAAAGAAAACAAAACAGGAAAAGGAAAAAAAAAGAGCAACGAATTTTTTTTTGATCTATTTTGGAAATTCTGATTTTTTTTTGAAAACCACGAACATTTTCTGAAACTCCCTAACTTTTTTCGAATTTGTGATCAATACTGGAAAAACAGGAACATTTTTTGAAATTTGGAACAAAAATTTTGTAACCACGTACATTTTTTGAATTTGTGAACAATCTTTGAAAAACAGGAACGTTTTTTGAATTTATGAACAAAATTTGGAAAACAGGAACAATTTTTTAAATTCGGAACAAATCTTTTGAAATCGAGAACATTTTTTGAAACACGAACATTTTTCGAATTTATTAACAAAATTTGAAAACCAGGGACATTTTTTGAAATTCGGAATAATATTTGAAACTTCGAAAAAAATGAAAAATAAAAATAAACTTGAAAAAAAAGGAAAACAAAAATGAAAAAAAGGCAAAAGAAAGAAACAGAAAAAGGAAAGAAAAGATGAAAAAGAAGAGAAATAGAAAAAAGAAAAACGAAAAATGAACTGAAAAAGAAAAAGCCGGTTCAGGAACATTCTAGAAGATTCCAACAACCGGAGAAAACCGTCTACGAAACTCTAGAAGGTTCCCAAAACCGGAAACGCTGCAAACACGTGAAATGGGCCGGCCCATGATCGCTGGATCGCCAGGTCTATGCGAAAGGGGGACACTTTGACGGAACGAGCATCCAATAGGAAGTTCCGGGCAAGCTGTCGGATTTGCTCTGGGCGCCAGCTTGGGCCATGGGTAGGACGAACCTGAGCGGTGGCGTACACGACAGCAAGCCAACACAGGTCCACGACGGAGTAGTTCGTCGGATGGTTGCCACTTATAGCAGGCGGCAGCAGCTGCGGCACCAATGTATGCAGCTCCTTTTATTCTTTTTTCAGATCCTTTTTTTTTTTTTTTTGCATATGGGCCTCTAAAAATTGCGGTTCAGCACATTGATCCGTGTGAAGTATACTGAGCATACGTACAGTTTCTTATGCTTCATGGCAAAAATCATGTTTTTTTTTGTCAATTCTTGCAACACAAGTTTTTGTTGGTGGTCTAGGTGGTGACGTTGTACCAATTTAATTATATATAGATGTTTTATTCATTGAATTTTTTTCATAACTTTTCATATGTGTTCCGTTCAGGTTATTTAGTAATATAGTGACCTTGGGTCACCCCCGCGTCGTCCCCGTCTCGGGCGACTCGGGCGGCTCTTCAAACCCTAGCCGCCAGGGTCACCTTCACCTCCCTTCCTTCCCTCCACCGCCGCCGGAGGACGCCGTTGGGCTAAGCCCGGGGGCCGACGGCGGTGGCGGAGGCTCTCCTCCCTGGACCCCGTCGGAGGGGGTGGGGCGGGACCTTCACGCGCGTGACGGCGCAGCGGCGATCTGATCCATGGTGGTGCGACGGCATGCTCCGGGCGGAGGCCCCTTGGGCGGCGGCGTGGTTGCCTGGTTGCGAGCCGGCGGCGGCGGCGTGAAAAGGGCGCCGTTGAAGTCCGGGTGTTGGAAATATGCCCTAGAGGCAATAATAAAATGGTTATTATTATATTTTCTTGTTCATGATAATTGTCTATTGTTCATGCTATAATTGTATTGACCAGAAACCGTAATACATGTGTGAATACATAGACCACAACATGTCCCTAGTGAGCCTCTAGTTGACTAGCTCGTTGATCAACAGATGGTCATGGTTTCCTGACTATGGACATTGGATGTCATTGATAACGGGATCACATCATTAGGAGAATGATGTGATGGACAAGACCCAATCCTAAGCATGGCACAAGATCGTATGGTTTGTTTGCTAAAGCTTTTCTAATGTCAAGTATCATTTCCTTAGAACATGAGATCGTGTAACTCCCGGATACCGTAGGAATGCTTTGGGTGTACCAAACGTCACGACGTAACTGGGTGGCTATAAAGGTGCATTACAGGTATCTCCAAAAGTGTCTATTGGGTTGGCACGAATCGAGACTGGGATTTGTCACTCCGTATGACGGAGAGGTATCTCGGGGCCCACTCGGTAATGCATCATCATAATGAGCTCAATGTGACTAAGTACTTAGTCACGGGATCATGCATTACGGAACGAGTAAAGTGACTTGCCGGTAACGAGATTGAACGAGGTATTGGGATACCGACGATCGAATCTCGGGCAAGTAACGTACCGATTGACAAAGGGAATTGTATACGGGGTTGCTTGAATCCCCGACATTGTGGTTCATCCGATGAGATCATCGTGGAGCATGTGGGAGCCAACATGGGTATCCAGATCCCGCTGTTGGTTATTGACCGGAGAGATGTCTCGGTCATGTCTGCATGATTCCCGAACCCGCAGGGTCTACACACTTAAGGTTTCGATGACGCTAGGGTTATAGGGAAGGTTTGTATGTGGTTATCGAATGTTGTTCGGAGTCCCGGATGAGATCCCGGACGTCACGAGGAGTTCCGGAATAGTCCGTAGGTGAAGATTTATATATGGGAAGTCATCATACGGTCACCGGAAGTATTCGGGGGTTTGCCGTTATTGTACCGGGACCACCGAAGGGGTTCCGGGGGTCCACTGGGAGGGTCCACCTGCCCTCGAGGGCTCTATGGGCTGTATGTGGAAGGGAACCAGCCCCTAAGTGGGCTGGGCGCCATCCCCCCCTCGAGCCCATGAGCCTAGGGTTGGGGGAAACCTTAAGGGGGGGGGGGGCTTGGCTTGGGGGGCAAGCCCCCTCCCCTTGGCCGCCGCCCCCTCTAGATCTCATCTAGAGGGGTCGGCCCCCTTCCCGCTTCGCCATATAAATAGAGGGGAGGAGGGAGGGAAGCGGGACCTCATCCAAGGCGCAACCCTCCCCTCTCCAACACCTCCTCCTCCTCCGTTTGAGCTTGGCGAAGCCCTGCCGGAGAACCGCTGCTCCACCACCACCACACCGTCGTGCTGCTGCTGGAGTTGTCTTCCCCAACCTCTCCCTCCTCCTTGCTGGATCAAGGCGCAGGAGACGTCACCGGGCTGCACATGTGTTGAACGCGGAGGCGCCGTTGTTTGGCGGTTAGATCGGAATCAACCGCGATCTGAATCGCTACGAGTACGACTTCTTCATCCGCGTTCTTGTAACGCTTCTGTGTCGCGATCTTCAAGGGTACGAAGATGCACTCCCCTCTCTCTCGTTGCTAGTCTCTCCATAGATTGATCTTGGTGATGCGTAGAATTTTTTTAATTTCTGCAATGATCCCCAACAGTGGTATCAGAGCTAGGTCTATGTGTAGTTTCTATGCACGAGTAGAACACAAGTTGTTGTGGGCGTCGATTTTGTCAATTTACTTGCCGTTACTAGTATTATCTTGATTTGGCGGCATCATGGGATGAAGCGGCCCAGACCGACCTTACACGTACGCTTACGTGAGACAGGTTCCACCGACTGACATGCACTAGTTGCATAAGGTGGCTAGCGGGTGTCTGTCTCTGCCACTTTAGTCGGATCGGATTCGATGAAAAGGGTCCTTATGAAGGGTAAATAGCAATTGGCATATCACGTTGTGGTTTTGGCGTAGGTAAGAAACGTTCTTGCTAGAAACCTATAGCTGCCACGTAAAAACTTGCAACAACAATTAGAGGATGTCTAACTTGTTCTTGCAGCATATGCCGTGTGATGTGATATGGACAAAAGGATGTGATGAATGATATATGTGATGTATGAGATTGATCATGTTCCTGTAATAGGAATCACGACTTGCATGTCGATGGTATGACAACCGGGAGGAGCCATAGGAGTTGTCTTAATTTATTGTATGACCTGCGTGTCAATGAAAACGCCATGTAATTACTTTACTTTATTGCTAATCGTTAGCCATAGTAGTAGAAGTAACAGTTGGCGAGACAACTTCATGAAGACACGATGATGGAGATCATGGTGTCATGCCGGTGACGATGATGACATGGCGCCCCGAAGATGGAGATCAAAAGGAGCAAAATGATATTGGCCATATCATGTCACTATTTGATTGCATGTGATGTTTATCATGTTTTACATCTTATTTGCTTAGAACGACGGTAGCATAAATAAGATAATCCCTCATAAAATTTCAAGAAAGTGTTCCCCCTAACTGTGCACCGTTGCAAAAGTTCATTGTTTCGAAGCACCATCTAACGTTCGCATACAATGGGTGTAAGCCAGATTTACACATGCAAAACACTTAGGTTGACTTGACGAGCCTAGCATGTACAGACATGGCCTCGGAACACAAGAGACCGAAAGGTCGAACATGAGTCGTATAGCAGATACGATCAACATGAAGATGTTCACCGATGATGACTAGTCCGTCTCACATGATGATCGGACACGGCCTAGTTGACTCGGATCATGTATCACTTAGATGACTAGAGGGATGTATATCTGAGTGGGAGTTCATTAAATAATTTGATTAGATGAACTTAATTATCATGAACTTAGTCTAAAATCTTTGAAATATATCTTGTAGATCAAATGGCCCACGCTAATGTTGCCCTCAACTTCAACGCGTTCCTAGAGAAAACCAAGCTGAAAGACGATGGTAGCAACTATACGGACTGGGTCCGGAACTTGAGGATCATCCTCATAGCTGCCAAGAAAGCATATGTCCTAGATGCACCGCTAGGTGAAGCCCCTGTTTTCCCAGCAACTCAAGACGTTATGAACGCCTGGCAATCGCGTAGTGATAATTACTCCCTGGTTTAGTGCGGCATGCTTTACAACTTAGAACCGGGGCTCCAAAAGCGTTTTGAGCAGCACAGAGCATATGAGATGTTCCAAGAGCTGAAAATGGTTTTCCAAGCTCATGCCCGGGTCGAGAGATATGAAGTCTCCGACAAGTTCTACAGTTGTAAGATGGAGGAGAATGGTTCTGTCAGCGAGCACATACTCAAAATGTCGGGGTTGCACAACCGCTTGTCTCAGCTGGGAGTTAATCTCCCGGATGACGTGGTCGTCGACAAAATCCTTCAGTCGCTTCCGCCTAGCTACAAGAGCTTTGTGATGAATTTCAATATGCAGGGGATGGTGAAAACCATTCTTGAGGTATATTCAATGCTGAAATCAGCGGAGGTGGAGATCAACAAGGAACATCAAGTGTTGATGGTCAATAAAACCACTAGTTTCAAGAAAGGCAAGGGTAAGAAGAACTTCTAGAAGGACGGCAAGGGAGTTGCCGCGCCCGGTAAGCCAGTTGCCGGGAAGAAGCCAAAGCATGGACCCAAACCTGAGACTGAGTGCTTTTATTGCAAGGGAAACAGTCACTGGAAGCAGAACTGCCCCAAGTACTTAGCGGACAAGAAGCCGGCAACACCAAAGGTATATGTGATATACATGTTATTGATGTGTACCTTACTAGTACTCGTAGTAGCTCCTGGGTATTCGATACTGGTGTGGTTGCTCCTATTTGTAACTCAAAACAGGAGCTGCGGAATAAGCGGAGACTGGCGAAGGACGAGGTGACGATGCGTCGGGAATGGTTCCAAGGCCGATGTGATCGCCGTCGGCACGCTGCCTCTACATTTACCTACGGGATTAGTTTTAAACCTCAATAATTGTTATTTAGTGACAGCTTTGAGCATGAACATTTATCTGGATCTCGTTTACTGCGAGATGGCTACTCATTTAAATCCGAGAATAATGGTTGTTCTATTTATATGAGAGATATGTTTTATGGTCATGCCCCGCTGGTCAATGGTTTATTCTTATTGAATCTCGAACGTGATGTTACACATATTCATAGTGTGAATACCAAAAGATGTAAGATCAATAATGATAGTTTCACATACTTGTGGCACTGCCGCCTTGGTCACATTGGTGTCAAACGCATGAAGAAGCTCCACGCAGATGGACGTTTGGAGTATCTTGATTACGAATCATTTGACACATGCGAACCATGCCTCATGGGCAAGATGACCAAGACTCCGTTCTCCGGAGCGAGCAACCAACTTGTTGGAAATCATACATACTGATGTGTGCAGTCCAATGAGCGTTGAGGCTCGCGGTGGCCATCGTTATGTTCTCACCCTCACTGATGACTTAAGTAGATATGGGTATGTCTACTTAATGAAACACAAGTCTGAGACCTTTGAAAAGTTCAAGGAATTTCAGAGTGAGGTAGAGAATCAGCGTGACAAGAAAATAAAGTTCTTACGATTGGATCATGGGGGAGAATATTTGAGTCACGAGTTTGGTATGCACTTAAGGAAATGTGGAATCGTTTCACAACTCACGCCGCCTGGAACACCTCAGCGTAACGGTGTGTCCGAATGTTGTAATCGCACTCTATTGGATATGGTGCGATCTATGATGTCTCTTACCGATTTACCGCTATCATTTTGGGGATACGCTTTAGAGACAGCTACATTCACTTTAAATAGGGCACCGTCTAAATCCGTTGAGACGACACCATATGAATTATTGTTTGGGAAGAAACCTAAGCTGTCATTTCTAAAAGTTTGGGGATGCGATGCTTATGTCAAGAAACATCAACCTGAAAAGCTCGAACCTAAGTCGGAAAAATGCCTCTTCATAGGATACCCTAAGGAAACCATTGGGTATACCTTCTACCTCAGATCCGAAGGCAAGATCTTTGTTGCCAAGAACGGGTCCTTTCTGGAGAAAGAGTTTCTCTCGAAAGAAGTGGGAGGAAAGTAGAACTTGATGAAGTGCTACCTCTTGAACCGGAAAGTAGCGCATCTCAAGAAAATGTTTTTGTGGTGCCTACACCGACTAGAGCGGAAGTCAATGATGATGATCAAGGCATTTCGGATCAAGTTGCTACTGAACTTCGTAGGTCCACAAGGACTCGTTCCACACCAGAATGGTATGGCAACCCTGTCCTGGAAATCATGTTGTTAGACAACGGTGAACCTTCAAACTATGAAGAAGCGATGGCGGGCCCTGATTCCAACAAATGGCTTGAAGCCATGCAATCCGAGATAGGATCCATGTATGAAAACAAAGTATGGACTTTGACAGACTTGCCCGATGATCGGTGAGCGATAGAAAATAAATGGATCTTTAAGAAGAAGACGGACGCGGATGGTAATGTTACCATCTATAAATCTCGGCTTGTCGCTAAGGGTTATCGACAAGTTCAAGGGGTTGATTATGATGAGACCTTCTCACCCGTAGTGAAGCTGAAGTCCGTCCGAATCATGTTAGCAATTGCCGCATTCTATGATTATGAGACATGGCAAATGGACGTCAAAACGGCATTCCTTAAGGAAGAATTGTATATAATGCAGCCGGAAGGTTTTGTCGATCCTAAGAATGCTAACAAGGTATGCAAGCTCCAGCGCTCCATCTATGGGCTGGTGCAAGCATCTCGGAGTTGGAACATTCGCTTTGATGAAATGATCAGAGCGTTTGGGTTTATGCAGACTTATGGAGAAGCCTGTGTTTACAAGAAAGTGAGTGGGAGCTCTGTAGCATTTCTCATATTATATGTGGATGACATACTATTGATGGGAAATGATATAGAACTTTTGGATAGCATAAAGGCCTACTTGAATAAGTGTTTTTCAATGAAGGACCTTGGAGAAGCTGCTTACATATTAGGCATCAAGATCTACAGAGATAGATCGAGACGCCTCATAGGTCTTTCACAAAGCACATACCTTGGTAAGATATTGAAGAAGTTCAATATGGATCAGTCCAAGAAGGGGTTCTTGCCTGTTTTGCAAGGTGTGAGATTGAGCACGGCTCAAAGCCCGACCACGGCAGAAGATAGAGAAAAGATGAGTGTCATTCCCTATGCCTCAGCCATAGGGTCTATTATGTATGCCATGCTGTGTACCAGACCTGATGTAAACCTTGTCGTAAGTTTGGTAGGGAGATACCAAAGTAATCCCGGCATGGAACACTGGACAGCGGTCAAGAATATCCTGAAGTACCTGAAAAGGACATAGGATATGTTTCTCGTTTATGGAGGTGACGAAGAGCTCATCGTAAAGGGTTACGTCGATGCTAGCTTCGACACAGATATGGATGACTCCAAGTCACAAACTGGATACGTGTATATTTCGAATGGTGGGGCAGTAAGCTAGTGCAGTTGCAAGCAAAGCGTCGTGGCGGGATCTACATGTGAAGCGGAGTACATGGCAGCCTCGGAGGCAGCACATGAAGCAATCTGGATGAAGGAGTTCATTACCGACCAAGGAGTTATTCCCAATGCACCAGGCCTGATGAATCTCTTCTGTGATAACACTAGAGCTATTGCCCTTGCCAAGGAGCCCAAGTTTCACAAGAAGACCAGGCATATCAAGCGTCACTTCAACTTCATTCATGAAAATGTTCAATATGGAGACATAGATATTTGTAAAGTGCATACGGATCTGAATGTCGCAGATCCGTTGACTAAACCTCTTCCACGAGCAAAACATGATCAACACTAGAACTCTATGGGTGTTCGATTCATCACAATGTAACTAGATTATTGACTCTAGTACAAATGGGAGACTGTCGGAAATATGCCCTAGAGGCAATAATAAAATGGTTATTATTATATTTCCTTGTTCATGATAAGTGTATATTGTTCATGCTATAATTGTATTGACCGGAAACCGTAATACATGTGTGAATACATAGACCACAACATGTCCCTAGTGAGCCTCTAGTTGACTAGATCGTTGATTAACAGATGGTCATGGTTTGCTGACTATGGACATTGGATGTTCATTGATAACGGGATCACATCATTAGGAGAATGATGTGATGGACAAGACCCAATCCTAAGCATAGCACAAGATCGTATGGTTCGTTTGCTAAAGCTTTTCTAATGTCAAGTATCATTTCCTTAGACCATGAGATCGTGTAACTCCCGGATACCGTAGGAATGCTTTGGGTGTACCAAGCGTCCTGGCGAATCGGGTGGCTATAAAGGTGCATTACAGGTATCTCGAAAGTTTTCATTGGGTTGGCACGAATCGAGACTGGGATTTGTCACTCCGTATGACTGAGAGGTATCTCTGGGCCCACTCGATAATGCATCATCATAATGAGCTCAATGTGAGTAAGTAGTTAGTCATGAGATCATGCATTACGGAACGAGTGAAGTGACTTGCCGGTAACAAGATTGAACGAGGTATTGGGATACCGAGGATCGAATCTCGGGCAAGTAACGTACCGATTGACAAAGGGAATTGTATACGGTATTGCTTGAATCCCCGACATCGTGGTTCATCCGATGCGATCATCGTGGAGCATGTGGGAGCCAACATGGGTATCCAGATCCCACTGTTGGTTATTGGCTGGAGTGATGTCTCGGTCATGTCTGCATGATTCCCGAACCCGTAGGGTCTACACACTTAAGGTTTTGATGACGCTAGGGTTATAGGGAAGGTTTGTATGTGGTTACCGAATGTTGTTCGGAGTCCTGGATGAGATCCCGGACGTCACGAGGAGTTCCGGAATAGTCCGTAGGTGAAGATTTATATATGGGAAGTCATCATACGGTCACCGAAAGTATTCGGGGGTTTGCCGGTATTGTACCGGGACCATCGAAGGGGTTCCGGGGGTCCACTGGGAGGGTCCACCTGCCCTCGAGGGCTCTATGGGCTGTATGTGGAAGGGAACCAGCCCTTAAGTGGGCTGGGCGCCATCCCCCCTTAGGGCCCATGTGCCTAGGGTTGGGGGAAACCCTAAGGGGCGCTGATAACCCACTAGTATAGGGGATCGCAACAGTTTTCGATAAGTAAGAGTGTCGAACCCAACGAGGAGCTAAAGGTAGAACAAATATTCCCTAAAGTTCTATCGACGACCGATACAACTCTACGCACGCTTGACGTTCGCTTTACCTAGAACAAGTATGAAACTAGAAGTACTTTGTAAGTGTTGTTGGATAGCTTTGCAAGAAAGTAAAGAACACGTAAATATAAACTAGGGGCTGTTTAGATAAAGATGCAATAAAGTAAATATAACGAGTGTGGAAAAGTGGTGATAGGAGTTGTGGAATTGTCCCTAAGCAACTGACTATGTTACTAGACCGGTAATCACTATTGCAATTCTATTTGAGGGAGAGGTGTTGGGGAACGTAGTAATTTCAAAAAATTTCCTACGTACACGCAAGACCATGGTGATGGCATAGCAAAGAGAGGGGAGAGTGTCCGTCCACGTACCCTCGTGACCGAAAGCGAGGCGTTATAACAACGCGGTTGATGTAGTCGACGTCTTCACGATCCGACCGATCCAAGCACCAAGCGTCACGGCACCTCCGAGTTCTGCACACGTTCAGCTCGATGGCGATCCCGGACTCGATCCAGCAAAGTGTCGGGATGAGTTCCGTCAGCACGACGGCGTGGTGGCGATGATGATGCTCCACCGGCGCGGGGCTTCGCCTAAGCTCGCGACGATATGACTTCTCCGGCGCAGGGCTTCGCCTAAGCTCATGACGATATGACCGAAGTGGAATATGGTGGAGGGGGCACCGCACACGGCTAAGGAGCGATCCGTAGATCAACTTGTGTGTCATGGGGTGCCCCTGCCCCGTATATAAAGGAGCAAGGAGGAGGTGGCGGTCAAGGAGGAGGCGCACCAAGGGGGAGTCCTACTCCCACGGGAGTAGGACTCCTCCTTTCCTAGTAGGAGTAGGAGAGAAGGAAGGGAAGGGAGGAAGGTGCGGCCCTCCCTAGTCCAATTCGGACTAGGCCTTGGGGGCGCGGCCTGCCCTAGGCAGCCCTCTCTCTTTCCCGCAGGGCCCAATAAGGCCCAATACTTCTCCCGGCGAATTCCGTAACTCTCGGTACTCCGAAAAATACCGAATCATTCGAACCTTTCCGAACTCGAATATAGTCGTCCAATATATCGATCTTTACGTCTCGACCATTTCGAGACTCCTCGTCATGTCCCCGATCTCATCCGGGACTCCGAACTCCTTCGGTACATCAAAACTCATAAACTCATAATATAAGCATCATCGAAACCTTAGCGTGCGGACCCTACGGGTTCGAGAACTATGTAGACATGACCTAGAAACATTCTCGGTCAATAACCAATAGCGGAACCTGGATGCCCATATTGGCTCCTACATATTCTACGAAGATCTTTATCGGTCAAACCGCATAACAACATACGTTGTTCCCTTTGTCATCGGTATGTTACTTGCCCGAGATTCGATCGTCGGTATCCAATACCTAGTTCAATCTCGTTACCGGCAAGTCTCTTTACTCGTTACGTAATGCATCATTCCATAACTAACTCATTAGCTACATTGCTTGCAAGGCTTATAGTGATGTGTATTACCGAGAAGGCCCAGAGATACCTCTCCGACAATCGGAGTGACAAAACCTAATCTCGATTCATGCCAACTCAACATATACTTTTGGAGACACCTGTAGAGTACCTTTATAATCACCCAGTTACGTTGTGACGTTTGGTAGCACACAAAGTGTTCCTCCGGTAAACGGGAGTTGCATAATCTCATAGTTACAGGAACATGTATAAGTCATGAAGAAAGCAATAGCAGCATACTAAACGATCAAGTGCTAGGCTAACAGAATGGGTCATGTCAATCAGATCATTCTCCTAATGATGTGATCCCGTTAATCAAATGACAACTCATGTCTATGGTTAGGAAACATAACCATCTTGATTAACGAGCTAGTCAAGTAGAGGCATACTAGTGACTATATGTTTGTCTATGTATTCACACATGTATTATGTTTCGGTTAATACAATTCTAGCATGAATAATAAACATTTATCATGATATAAGGAAATAAATAATAACTTTATTATTGCCTCTAGGGCATATTTCCTTCAGTCTCCCACTTGCACTAGAGTCAATAATCTAGTTCACATCGCCATGTGATTTAACATCAATAGTTCACATCTATATGTGGTTAACACCCATAGTTCACATCGACATGTGACCAACACCCAAAGGGTTTACTAGAGTCAGTAATCTAGTTCACATCGCCATGTGATTAACACCCAAAGAGTATTAAGGTGTGATCATGTTTTGCTTGTGAGATAATTTTAGTCAACGGGTCTGTCACATTCAGAGCCGTAAGTATTTTGCAAATATCTATGTCTACAATGTTCTGCACGGAGCTACTCTAGCTAATTGCTCCCACTTTCAATATGTATCCAGATTGAGACTCAGAGTCATCTAGATTAGTGTTAAAACTTGCATCGACGTAACCCTTTACGACGAACCTTTTTTCACTTCCATAATCGAGAAACATATCCTTATTCTACTAAGGATAATTTTGACCGCTGTCCATTGATCTACTCCTAGATCACTATTGCACTCCCTTGCCAAGCTTAGTGGTAGGGTATGCAATAGATCTGGTACACAGCATGACATACTTTATAGAACCTATGGCTGATGCATAGGGAATGACTTTCATTCTCTTTCTATCTTCTGCCGTGGTCGGGTTTTGAGTCTTACTCAATTTCACACCTTGTAACACAGGCAAGAACTCTTTTCTTTGACTGTTCCATTTTGAACTACTTCAAAATCTTGTCAAGGTATGTATTCATTGAAAAACTTATCAAGCGTCTTGATCTATCTCTATAGATCTTGATGCTCAATATGTAAGCAGCTTCACCGAGGTCTTTCTTTGAAAAAACTCTTTTCAAACACTCCTTTATGCTTTGCAGAATAATTCTACATTATTTCCGATCAACAATATGTCATTCACATATACTTATCAGAAATGCTGTAGTGCTCCCACTCACTTTCTTGTAAATACAGGCTTCACCGTAAGTCTGTATAAAACTATATGCTTTGATCACACTATCAAAGCGTTTATTCCAACTCCGAGATGCTTGTACCAGTCCATAGATGGATCGTTGGAGCTTGCACACTTTGTTAGCACCCTTTGGATCAACAAAACCTTCTGGTTGCATCATATACAACTCTTCTTCTAGAAATCCATTCAAGAATGTAGTTTTTACATCCATTTGCCAAATTTCATAATCATAAAATGCGGCAATTGCTAACATGATTCGGACAGACTTAAGCATCGCTACGGGTGAGAAAATCTCATTGTAGTTAACACCTTGAACTTGTCGAAAACCTTTTTGCGACAAGTCGAGCTTTGTAGATAGTAATACTACTATCAGCATCTGTCTTCCTCTTGAAGATCCATTTATATAATATGGCTTGCCGATCATCGGGCAACTCCATCAAAGTCCACACTTTGTTCTCATACATGGATCCCATCTCAGATTTCATGGCCTCAAGCCATTTCGCGGAATCTGGGCTCATCATCGCTTCCTCATAGTTCGTAGGTTCATCATGGTCTAGTAACATGACTTCCAGAACATGATTACCGTACCACTCTGGTGCGGATCTTACTCTGGAAGACCTACGAGGTTTGGTAGCAACTTGATCTGAAGTTTCATGATCATCATCATTAACTTCCTCACTAATTGGTGTAGGAATCACTGGAACTGATTTCTGTGATGAACTACTTTCCAATAAGGGAGAAGGTACAATTACCTCATCAAGTTCTACTTTCCTCCCACTCACTTCTTTCGAGAGAAACTTCCTCTCTAGAAAGGATCCATCTTAGCAACGAAAAACTTGCCTTCGGATCTGTGATAGAAGGTGTACCCAATAGTTACCTTTGGGTATTTTATGAAGACGCACTTCTCCGATTTGGCTTCGAGCTTATCAGGTGAAAACTTTTTCACATAAGCATCACAACTCCAAACTTTAAGAAACGACAGCTTAGGTTTCTTTGTTAAACCATAGTTCATACGGTGTCGTCTCAACGGATTTAGATGGTGCCCTATTAAGCGTGAATGCAGCTGTCTCTAATGCATAACCCAAAAATGATAGCGGTAAATCGGTAAGAGACATCATAGATCGCACCATATCTAGTAAAGTACGATTCTGACGTTCGGACACACCATTACACTGTGGTGTTCGGATGGCGTTAGTTGCAAAACTATTCCGCAATTTTTCAAATGTAGACCAAACTCGTAACTCAAATATTCTCCTCCACGATCAGATCGTAGAAATTTTATTTTCTTGTTACGATGATTTTCAACTTCACTCTGAAATTCTTTGAACTTTTCAAATGTTTCAGATTTATGCTTCATTAAGAAGATATACCTATATCTGCTTAAATCATCTGTGAAGGTGAGAAAATAACGATATCCGCCACGAGCTTCAACATTCATCGGACCACATACATCTGTATGTATGATTTCCAACAAATCTGTTGCTCTCTCCATACAACCGGAGAACGGTGTTTTAGTCATCTTGCCTATGAGGCACGGTTCGCAAGTACCAAGTGATTCATAATCAAGCGATTCCAAAAGTCCATCAGTATGGAGTTTCTTCATGTGCTTTACACCGATATGACCTAAACGGCAGTGCCACAAATAAGTTGCACTATCATTATTAACTTTACATCTTTTGGTTTCAATATTATGAATATGTGTATCACACGATCGAGATCCAACAAACCATTTTCATTGGGTGTATGACCATAGAAGGTTTTATTCATGTAAACAGAACAATAATTATTCTCTAACTTACATGAATAACCGTATTGCAATAAACATGATCAAATCATATCCACGCTCAAGCATAAGCGCCAAATAACATTTACTTAGGTTCAACACTAATCCCGATAGTATAGGGAGTGTGCGATGATGATCATATCAATCTTGGAACTACTTCCAACACTCATCGTCACTTCCCCTTCAACTAGTCTTTGTTTATTCTGTAACTCTTGTTTCGAGTTACTAATCTTAGCAACTGAACAAGTATCAAATACTCAGGGGCTACTATAAACACTAGTAAAGCACACATCAATAACCTGTATATCAAATATACCCTTGTTCACTTTGCCATCCTTCTTATCCACCAAATATTTGGGGTATTTCCGTTTCCAGTGACCATTTCCTATGCAGCGTAAGCACTCAGTTTCAGGCTTTGGTTCAGCTTTGGATTTCTTCGTGGGAGTGACAACTTGCTTGTCATTCTACTTGAAGTTCCCCTTTCTTTCCCTTTGCCCTTTTCTTGAAACTAGTGGTCTTTGTTAATCATCAACACTTGATGCTCTTTTCTTTTTTTTTTTGATTTCTACCTTCGTCGATTTCAACATCACGAAGAGCTCGGGAATCGTTTTCGTCATCCCTTGCATACTATAGTTCATCACGAAGTTCTAGTAACTTAGTGATGGTGACTAGAGAATTCTGTCAATCACTATCTTATCTGGAAGATTAACTCCCACTTGATTCAAGCGATTGAAGTACCCAGACAATCTGAGCACATGCTCACTAGTTGAGCGATTCTCCTCCATCTTTTAGCTATAGAACTTGTTGGAGACTTCATATCTCTCAACTCAGGTATTTGCTTGAAATATTAACTTCAATTCCTGGAACATCTCATATGGTCCATGGCGTTCAAAATGTCTTTGAAGTCCCGATTCTAAGCTGTTAAGCATGGTGCACTAAACTATCAAGTAGTCATCATATTGAGCTAGCCAAACGTTTATAACGTATGCATCTGCTCCTGCAATAGGTCTGTCACCTAGCGGTGCATTAAGGACATAATTCTTCTGTGCAGCAATGAGGATAAACCTCAGATCACGGATCCAATCCGCATTATTGCTACTAACATCTTTCAACACAGTTTTCTCTAGGAACATATTAAAATACACATATGAAAGCAACAAACATAGGGAAGCAACAACGCGAGCTATTGATCTACAACATAATTTGCAAAATACTACCAGGACTAAGTTCATGATAAATTTAAGTTTAATTAATCATATTAAAAACCTCCCACTTAGACAGACATCTCTCTAGTCATCTAAGTGTTTACGTGATCCAAATCAACTAAACCATGTCCGATCATCACGTGAGATGGAGTAGTTTCAATGGTGAACATCACTATGTTGATCATATCTACTATATGATTCACGCTCGACCTTTCGGTCTCCGTGTTCCGAGGCCATATCTGCATATGCTAGGCTCGTCAAGTTTAACCTGAGTATTCGCGTGTGCAAAACTGGCTTGCACCCGTTGTAGATGGACGAGAACTTATCACACCCGATCATCACGTGGTGTCTGGGTACTCTGAACTTTAGCAACGGTGCATACTCAGGAGAACACTTCTTGATAATTTTAGTGAGAGATCATCTTATAATGCTACCGTCAATCAAAGCAAGATAAGATGCATAAAGGATAAACATCACATGCAATCAATATAAGTGATATGATATGGTCATCATCATCTTGTGCTTGTGATCTCCATCGCCAAGCACCGTCATGATCACCATCATCACCGCGCGACACCTTGATCTCCATCGTAGCATCGTTGTCGTCTCGCCAACTATTGCTTCTCGACTATCGCTACTGCTTAGTGATAAAGTAAAGCAATTACATGGCGTTGCATTTCATACAATAAGCGACAACCATATGGCTCCTGCCAGATTGCCGATAACTCGGTTACAAAACATGATCATCTCATACAATAAAATATAGCATCACGTCTTGACCACATCACATCACAACATGCCCTGCAAAAACAAGTTAGGCGTCCTCTACTTTGTTGTTGCAAGTTTTACGTGGCTGCTACGGGCTGAGCAAGAACCGTTCTTACCTACGCATCAAAACCACAGCGATAGTTTGTCAAGTTGGTGCTGTTTTAACCTTCGCAAGGACCGGGCGTAGCCACACTCGGTTCAACTAAAGTGAGAGAGCAGACACCCGCCGGTCACCTTTAAGCAACTAGTGCTCGGAGCGGTGAAACCAGTCTCGCGTAAGCGTCGCGTAATGTCGGTCCGGGCCGCTTGTCTCACAATACCGCTGAACCAAAGTATGACATGCTGGTAAGCAGTATGACTTATATCGCCCACAACTCACTTGTGTTCTACTCGTGCATATGACATCAACGCATAAAACCAGGCTCGATACCCTGTTGGGGAGCGAGTAATTTCAAAAATTTCCTACGTACACGCAAGACCATGGTGATGGCATAGCAACGAGAGGAGAGTGTCCGTCCACGTACCCTCGTGAGACCGAAAGCGAAGCGTTATAACAACGCGGTTGATGTAGTCGACGTCTTCACGATCCGACCGATCCAAGCACCGAGCGACGGCACCTCCGAGTTCTGCACACGTTCAGCTCGATGGCGATCCCGGACTCGATCCAGCAAAGTGTCGGGATGAGTTCCGTCAACACGACGGCGTGGTGGCGATGATGATGCTCCACCGGCGCAGGGCTTCGCTAAGCTCCGCGACGATATGACTTCTCCGGCGCAGGGCTTCGCCTAAGCTCCATGACGATATGACCGAAGTGGAATATGGTGGAGGGGGCACCGACACGGCTAAGGAACGATCCGTAGATCAACTTGTGTGTCATGGGGTGCCCCCTGCCCCGTATATAAAGGAGCAAGGAGGAGGTGGCGGCCAAGGGAGGAGGCGCACCATGGGGGAGTCCTACTCCCACCGGAGTAGGACTCCTCCTTTCCTAGTAGGAGTAGGAGAGAAGGAAGGGAAGGGAGGAAGGTGCGGCCCTCCCCTAGTCCAATTCGGACTAGGCCTTGAGGGCGCGCGGCCTGCCCTAGGCAGCCCCTCTCTCTTCCCGCAGGGCCCAATAACGATCGAATCCCGGCGAATTCCGTAACTCTCCGGTACTCGAAAAATACCGAATCATTCGAACCTTTCCGAACTCGAATATAGTCGTCCAATATATCGATCTTTACGTCTCGACCATTTCGAGACTCCTCGTCATGTCCCGATCTCATCCGGGACTCGAACTCCTTCGGTACATCAAAACTCATAAACTCATAATATAAGCATCATCGAAACCTTAGCGTGCGGACCCTACGGGTTCGAGAACTATGTAGACATGACCTAGAACTATTCTTGGTCAATAACCAATAGCGGAACCTGGATGCCCATATTGGCTCCTACATATTCTCTGAAGATCTTTATCGGTCAAACCGCATAACAACATCGTTGTTCCTTTTGTCATCGGTATGTTACTTGCCCGAGATTCGATCGTTGGTATCCAATACCTAGTTCAATCTCGTTACCGGCAAGTCTCTTTACTCGTTACGTAATGCATCATTCCATAACTAACTCATTAGCTACATTGCTTGCAAGGCTTATAGTGATGTGCATTACCGAGAAGGCCCAGATACCTCTCCAACAATCGGAGTGACAAAACCTAATCTCGATTCATGCCAACTCAACATATACTTTTGGAGACACCTGTAGAGTACCTTTATAATCACCCGATTCACGTTGTGACGTTTGGTAGCACACAAAGTGTTCCTCCCGTAAGCAGGAGTTGCATAATCTCATAGTTACAGGAACATGTATAAGTCATGAAGAAAGCAATAGCAGCATACTAAGCGATCAAGTGCTAGGCTAACAGAATGGGTCATGTCAATCAGATCATTCTCCTAATGATGTGATCCCGTTAATCAAATGACAACTCATGTCTATGGTTAGGAAACATAACCATCTTGATTAACGAGCTAGTCAAGTAGAGGCATACTAGTGACTATATGTTTGTCTATGTATTCACACATGTATTATGTTTCCGGTTAATACAATTCTAGCATGAATAATAAACATTTATCATGATATAAGGAAATAAATAATAACTTTATTATTGCCTCTAGGGCATATTTCCTTCAAGAGGCATAAGCTAACATACTTTCTCTACTTGGATCATATGCACTTATGATTGGAACTCTAGCAAGCAGCCGCAACTACTAAAGATTTAAGGTAAAACCCAACCATAGCATTAAAGCATCAAGTCCCCTTTTATCCCATACGCAAACAACCTACTTACTCGGGTTTGTGTTTCAGTCACTCACGCAACCCACCATAAGCAAATCATAAACATATTGCAAACCCTACAGCGGGAATCCCTCACGCTTGCACAACACGGAGGGCACCATAGGACAGCACCAATAATAAAACATGCAACTCAAACCAATCTTAGCAATTCATCGATCACCGATAGGACAATGGAAATCTACTCAGACATCATAGGATGGCAACACATCATTGGATAATAATATGAAGCATAAAGCACCATGTTCAAGTAGAGGGTACAGCGGGTTGCGGGAGAGTGGACCGCTGAATATAGATGGGGGAAGGTGATGGAGATGTTGGTGAAGATAGCAGTGGTGTTGGTGAAGATCGCGGTGATGATGATGGCCCCGAAGGCGCTCCGCGCCCTTTGGAAGCAAGGGAAGAGAGGCCCCTTCTTCTTCTTCTTCTTCCTTGACCTCCTCCTAGATGGGAGAAGGGTTTCCCCTCCGGTGCTTGGCTCCCATGGCTTGGGAGGGCGAGAGCCCTCCGAGATTGGATCTATCTCTCATTTACGTGTTACATTCGCTCTGTTTCACCGTTTCGTGTATATATGGAGATTCGTAACTCTGATTGGCCTGAAACCTTCGCCCAGATTTTTCTCGTAAAATTAGCTTTCTTGCGGCAAAAGAAGATCATCAACCGCCTTACGGGTGGCCCACGAGAGTGGGGGCCGCGCCCCCTGGAGGGGTGGTGGGCCCCTATCTCGTGGCCACCTCGGGCATCGTCTCGCGTTGATTCTTCCTCCCAAAAATCACAAATATTCCAAAATAATTCTCCGTCCGTTTTTATCCCGTTTGGATTCCGTTTGATATTGGGTTTTCTGAAACATAAAACATGCAACAAACAGAGGCTGGCCTTGGGCAATTGGATCAATATGTTAGTCCCAAAAATAGTATAAAAAGTTGCCAAAAGTATATAAAAGTTGTAGAATATTGGCATGGAACAATCAAAAATTATAGATACGACGGAGACATATCAGCATCCCCAAGCTTAATTCCTGCTCGTCCTCGAGTAGGTAAATGATAAAAAAGATAATTTTTGATGTGGAATGCTACCTAGCATAATCTTGATCGTATGTCTAATCATGTCATGAATATTAAGACACGAGTGATTCAAAGCAATAGTCTATCGTTTGACATAAAAATAGTAATACTTCAAGCATACCAACCAAGCAATTATGTCTTATTGAAATAACATAGCCAGAGAAAGCTCATCCCTACAAAATCATATAGTCTGGCTATGCTCCATCTTCACCACACAAAATATTCACATCATGCACAACCCCGATGACAAGCCAAGCAATTTTTCATACTTTTGACGTTCTCAAACCTTTTCAACTTTCACGCAATACATGAGCGTGAGCCATGGACATAGCACTATAGGTGGAATAGAATATGATGATGGGGGTTATGTGGAGAAGACAAAAAAGGAGAAAGTCTCACATCGACGCGGCTAATCAACAGGCTATGGATATGCCCATCAATTGATGTCAATGTGAGGAGTAGGGATTGCCATGCAACGGATGCACTAAGAGCTATAAGTGTATGAAAGCTCAACAAAAGAAACTAAGTGGGTGTGCATCCAACTTGCTTGATCATGAAGACCTAGGGCATTTGAGGAAGCCCATCGTTGGAATATACAAGCCAAGTTCTATAATGAAAATTCCCACTAGTATATGAAAGTGACAACATAGGAGACAATCTATATGAAGAACATGGTGCTACTTTGAAGCACAAGATATGAGACTCACTACATGAAGAACATGGTGCTACTTTGAAGCACAAGTGTGGAAAAAGAGATAGTAACATTGCCCCTTTTTATTTATTTTCTTTTTCTTTTACGGGCTTCTTTGGCCCCATTTTTTTTATTTAGGCTTCTTTGGCCTCTCTTTTTTTTGGATGGCGCAATGCTCTAATAATGATGAACATCACACTTTTATTTACTTACAACTCGCTATTAGAACTCGATATCTAGAACAAAGATATGACTCTATATGAATGCCTCCAGCGGTGTACTGGGATGTGCAATGATCTAGCGTAGCAATGACATAAAAAAACGGACAAGCCATGAAAACATCATGCTAGCTATCTTACGATCATGCAAAGCAATATGACAATGAATGCTCAAGTCATGAATATGATGATGATGAAAGTTGCATGGCAATATATCTCGGAATGGCTATGGAAATGCCATGATAGGTAGGTATGGTGGCTGTTTTGAGGAAGATATAATGAGGCTTATGAAGGATATATGCCCTAGAGGCAATAATAAAGTTATTATTTATTTCCTCATATCATGATAAATGTTTATTATTCATGCTAGAATTGTATTACCCGGAAAAATGATACATGTGTGAATACATAGACAAACATAGTGTCACTAGTATGCCTCTACTTGACTAGCTCGTAAATCAAAGATGCTTAAGTTTCCTAACCATAGACATGAGTTGTCATTTGATTAACGGGATCACATCATTAGGAGAATGATGTGATTGACTTGACCCATTCCGTTAGCTTAGCACTTGATCGTTTAGTATGTTGCTATTGCTTTCTTCATGACTTATACATGTTCCTATGACTATGAGATTATGTAACTCCCGTTTACCGGAGGAACACTTTATGTGCTACCAAACGTCACAACGTAACTGGATGATTATAAAGGTGCTCTACAGGTGTCTCCAAAGGTACTTGTTGAGTTGACGTATTTCGAGATTAGGATTTGTCACTCCGATTGTCGGAGAGGTATCTCTGGGCCCTCTCGGTAATGCACATCACTATAAGCCTTGCAAGCAATGTAGCTAATGAGTTAGTTACGGAATGATGCATTACGTAACGATGCTACGATGGAGATCAAGGTGTCGCGCCGGTGACGATGGTGATCATGACGGTGCTTCGGAGATGGAGATCACAAGCACAAAATGATGATGGCCATATCATATCACTTATATTGATTGCATGTGATGTTTATCCTTTATGCATCTTATCTTGCTTTGATTGACGGTAGCATTTTAAGATGATCTCTCACTAATTATCAAGAAGTGTTCTCCCTGAGTATGCACCATTGCCAAAGTTCGTCGTGCCCAGACACCACGTGATGATCGGGTGTGATAAGCTCTACGTCCATCTACAACGGGTGCAAGCCAGTTTTGCACACGCGGAATACTCAGGTTAAACTTGACGAGCCTAGCATATGCAGATATGGCCTCGGAACACGGAGACCGAAAGGTCGAGCGTGAATCATGTAGTAGATAGATATGATCAACATAGTGATGTTCACCATTGAAAACTACTCCATCTCACGTGATGATCGGACATGGTTTAGTTGATTTGGATCACGTGATCACTTAGATGACTAGAGAGATGTCTGTCTAAGTGGGAGTTCTTAAGTAATATGATTAATTGAACTTAAATTTATCATGAACTTAGTACCTGATAGTATTTTGCTTGTCTATGTTTGTTGTAGATAGATGGCTCGTGCTGTTGTTCCGTTGAATTTTAATGCGTTCCTTGAGAAAGCAAAGTTGAAAGATGATGGTAGCAATTACATGGACTGGGTCCATAACTTGAGGATTATCCTCATTGCTGCACAGAAGAATTACGTCCTGGAAGCACCGCTGGGTGCCAGGCCTGCTGCAGGAGCAACGCCAGATGTTATGAACGTATGGCAGAGCAAAGCTGATGACTACTCAATAGTTCAGTGTGCCATGCTTTACGGCTTAGAACCAGGTCTTCAGCGACGATTTGAACGTCATGGAGCATATGAGATGTTCCAGGAGTTGAAGTTAATATTTCAAGCAAATGCCCGGATTGAGAGATATGAAGTCTCCAATAAGTTCTATAGCTGCAAGATGGAGGAGAATAGTTCTGTCAGTGAGCATATACTCAAAATGTCTGGGTATAATAATCACTTGATTCAACTGGGAGTTAATCTTCCGGATGATAGCGTCATTGACAGAATTCTCCAATCACTGCCACCAAGCTACAAGAGCTTCGTGATGAACTATAATATGCAAGGGATGGAAAAGACAATTCCCGAGCTCTTCACAATGCTAAAGGCCACGGAGGTAGAAATCAAGAAGGAGCATCAAGTGTTGATGGTCAACAAGACCACTAGATTCAAGAAAAAGGGCAAAGGGAAGAAGAAGGGGAACTTCAAGAAGAACAGCAAGCAAGTTGCTGCTCAGGAGAAGAAACCCAAGTCTGGACCTAAGCCTGAAACTTAGTGCTTCTACTGCAAGCAAACTGGTCACTGGAAGCGGAACTGCCCCAAGTATTTTGGCGGATAAGAAGGATGGCAAGGTGAACAAAGGTATATGTGATATACATGCTATTGATGTGTACCTTACTAGAGCTCGCAGTAGCACCTGGGTATTTGATACGGTTCATTGCTAATATTTGCAACTCAAACAGGGACTACGGATTGCGAACACCGGACAAGGACGAGGTGACGATGCGGCGTGGGAAATGGTTCCAAAGTCGATGTGATCGCTGGTCGGCACGCTACCTCTACATCTACCTTCAGGATTAGTTTTAGACCTGAATAATTGTTATTTGGTGCCAGCGTTAAGCATGAACATTATATCTGGATCTTGTTTGATGCGAGACGGTTATTCATTTAAATCAGAGAATAATGGTTGTTCTATTTATATGAGTAATATCTTTTATGGTCATGCACCCTTAAAGAGTGGCCTATTTTTGATGAATCTCGATTGTAGTAATACACATATTCATAATGTTGAAGCCAAAAGATGCAGAGTTGATAATGATAGTGCAACTTATTTGTGGCACTGTCGTTTAGGTCATATCGGTGTAAAACGCATGAAGAAACTCCATACTGATGGACTTTGGAACCACTTGATTATGAATCACTTGGTACTTGCGAACCGTGCCTCATGGGCAAGATGACTAAAACGCCGTTCTTCGGTACTATGGAGAGAGCAACAGATTTGTTAGAAATCATACATACAGATGTATGTGGTCCAATGAATGTTGAAGCTCGTGGCAGATATCGTTATTTTCTCACCTTCACAGATGATTTAAGCAGATATGGGTATATCTACTTAATGAAGCATAAGTCTAAAACATTTGAAAAGTTAAAAGAATTTCAGAGTGAAGTTGAAAATCATCGTAACAAGAAAATAAAGTTTCTACGATCTGATCGTGGAGGAGAATATTTGAGTTACGAGTTTGGTCTACATTTGAAACAATGCAGAATAGTTTCGCAACTCACGCCACCCGGAACACCACAGCGTAATGGTGTGTCTGAACGTCGTAATCGTACTTTACTAGATATGGTGCGATCTATGATGTCTCTTACCGATTTACCGCTATCGTTTTGGGGTTATGCTTTAGAGACGACTGCATTCACGTTAAATAGGGCACCATCAAAATCCGTTGAGACGACTCCTTATGAACTATGGTTTGGCAAGAAACCGAAGTTGTCGTTTCTGAAAGTTTGGGGCTGCGATGCTTATGTGAAAAAGCTTCAACCTGATAAGCTCGAACCCAAATCGAAAAAATGTGTCTTCATAGGATACCCAAAGGAGACAGTTGGGTACACCTTCTATCACAGATCCGAAGGCAAGACAGTCGTTGCTAAGAATGGATCCTTTCTAGAGAAGGAGTTTCTTTCGAAAGAAGTGAGTGGGAGGAAAGTAGAACTTGATGAGGTAACAATACCAGCTCCCTTATTGAAAGTAGTTCATCACGAAACCGGTTTCGTGACACCTACACCAATTAGTGAGGAAGTTAATGATGATGATCATGAAACTTCAGATCAAGTTGTTCTTGAACTCGTAGATCAACCGAGTAAGATCCGCGCCGAGTGGTACGGTAATCCTGTTCTGGAAGTCATGCTACTAGATCATGGTGAACCTACGAACTATGAAGAAGCGATGGTGAGCCCAGATTTCGCAAAATGGCTTGAAGCCATGAAATCTGAGATGGGATCCATGTATGAGAACAAAGTGTGGACTTTGGTTGACTTTTCCGTTGATCGGCAAGCAATAGAGAATAAATGGATCTTCAAGAAGAAGACTGACGCTGACGGTAATGTTACTGTCTACAAATCTCGACTTATTGCAAAAGGTTTTCGACAAGTTCAAGGGGTTGACTACGATGAGACCTTCTCACCCGCAGCGATGCTTAAGTCTGTCCGAATCATGTTAGCGATTGCTGCATTTTATGATTATGAAATATGGCAGATGGATGTCAAAACTGCATTCCTGAATGGATTTCTGGAAGAAGAGTTGTATATGATGCAACCGGAAGGTTTTGTCGATCCTAAGGGAGCTAACAAAGTGTGCAAGCTCCAGCAATCCATTTATGGACTGGTGCAAGCCTCTCGGAGTTGGAATAAACGCTTTGATAGTGTGATCAAAGATATGGTTTTATACAGACTTTTGGAGAAGCCTGTATTTACAAGAAAGTGAGTGGGAGCTCTGTAGCATTTCTGATATTATATGTAGCTGACATATTATTGATTGGAAATGATATATAATTTCTGGATAGCATAAAAGGATACTTGAATAAAAGTTTTTCAATGAAAGACCTCGGTGAAGCTGCTTACATATTGGGCATCAAGATCTATAGAGATAGATCAAGACGCTTGATTGGACTTTCACAAAGCACATACCTTGATAAAGTTTTGAAAAAGTTCAAAATGGATCAGGCAAAGAAAGGATTCTTGCCTGTATTACAAGGTGTGAAGTTGAGTCAGACTCAATGCCCGACCACTGCAGAAGATAGAGAGAAAATGAAAGGAGTTCCCTATGCTTGAGCCATAGGCTATATTATGTATGCAATGCTGTGTACCAGACCTGATGTGTGCCTTGCTATTAGTTTAGCAGGGATGTACCAAAGTAATCCAGGAGTGGATCACTGGACAGCGGTCAAGAACATCCTGAAATGCTGTGTAAGGATATGTTTCTCGTTTATGGAGGTGACAAAGAGCTAGTCGTAAAAGGTTACGTCGATGCAAGCTTTGACACTGATTCTGACGATTCTAAATCGCAAACCGGATACGTGTTTATATTAAACGGTGGAGCTGTCAGTTGGTGCAGTTCTAAACAAAGCGTCGTAGCGGGATCTACATGCGAAGCGGAGTACATAGCTGCTTCGGAAGCAGCAAACGAAGGATTCTGGATGAAGGAGTTCATTTCCGATCTAGGTGTCATACCTAGTGCATCGGGACCAATGAAGATCTTCTGTGACAATACTGGTGCAATTGCCTTGGCAAAGGAATCCAGATTTCACAAGAGGACCAAGCACATCAAGAGACGCTTCAATTCCATCCGGGACCAAGTCCAGGTGGGAGACATAGAAATTTGCAAGATACATACGGATCTGAATGTTGCAGACCCGTAGACTAAGCTTCTTCCACGAGCAAAACATGATCAGCACCAAGACTCCATGGGTGTTAGAATCATTACTGTGTAATCTAGATTATTGACTCTAGTGCAAGTGGGAGACTGAAGGAAATATGCCCTAGAGGCAATAATAAAGTTATTATTTATTTCCTCATATCATGATAAATGTTTATTATTCATGCTAGAATTGTATTACCCGGAAACATGATACATGTGTGAATACATAGACAAACATAGTGTCACTAGTATGCCTCTACTTGACTAGCTCGTAAATCAAAGATGGTTAAGTTTCCTAACCATAGACATGAGTTGTCATTTGATTAACGGGATCACATTATTAGGAGAATGATGTGATTGACTTGACCCATTCCGTTAGCTTAGCACTTGATCGTTTAGTATGTTGCTATTGCTTTCTTCATGACTTATACATGTTCCTATGACTATGAGATTATGTAACTCCCGTTTACCGGAGGAACACTTTGTGTGCTACCAAACATCACAACGTAACTGGGCGATTATAAAGGTGCTCTATGATAACCCAGAAGTATAGAGGATCGCAACAGTTTTCGATAAGTAAGAGTGTCGAACCGAACGAGGAGCTAAAGGTAGAATAAATATTCCCTCAAGTTCTATCGACCACCGATACAACTCTACGCATGCTTGACGTTCGCTTTACCTAGAACAAGTATGAAACTAGAAGGACTTTGTAGGTGTGATAGGATAGGTTTGCAAGATAATAAAGAACACGTAAATATAAACTAGGGGCTGTTTAGATAAAGACACAACTAAGGTAAATATAGCGAGTGTGGAAAAGTGGTGGTAGGAGTTGCGAAATTGTCCCTAGGCAACTGACTATATTACTAGACCGGTAATCACTATTGCAATTCTATTTGAGGGAGAGGCATAAGCTAACATACTTTCTCTACTTGGATCATATGCACTTATGATTGGAACTCTAGCAAGCAGCCGCAACTACTAAAGATTCATTAAGGTAAAACCCAACCATAGCATTAAAGCATCAAGTCCCTTTATCCCATACATGAAACAACCTACTTACTCGGGTTTGTGTTTCACCACTCACGCAACCCACCATAAGCAAATCATAAACATATTGCAAACCCTACAGCGGGAATCCCTCACGCTTGCACAACACGGAGGGCACCATAGGACAGCACCAATAATAAAACATGCAACTCAAACCAATCATAGCAATTCATCGATCACCGATAGGACAATGGAAATCTACTCAGACATCATAGGATGGCAACACATCACTGGATAATAATATGAAGCATAAAGCACCATGTTCAAGTAGAGGGTACAGCGGGTTGCGGGAGAGTGGACCGCTGAATATAGATGGGGGAAGGTGATGGATATGTTGGTGAAGACAGCGGTGGTGTTGGTGAAGATTGCGGTGATGATGATGGCCCCCGGCAGCGCTCCGGCGCCACTGGAAGCAAGGGGGAGAGAGGCCCCCTTCTTCTTCTTCTTCCTTGACCTCCTCCCTAGATGGGAGAAGGGTTTCCCCTCTGGTCCTTGGCTCCCATGGCTTGGAAGGGGCGAAAGCCCCTCCGAGGTTGGATCTATCTATCTGTTTCTGCGTTCTCTTCTGGCTCTGTTTCACCGTTTCGCGTATATATGGAGATCCGTAACTCCGATTGGCCTGAAACCTTTGCCGTGATTTTTTTTCTGAATATTAGTTTTCTTGCGGCAAAAGAAGAACATCAACCACCTTACGGTGGGCTCACGAGGGTAGGGGGCATGCCCAGGGGGGCAGGCGCGCCCCCCTGCCTCGTGACCACCTCGGGCACTGGTTCGCGTTGATTTTCCTTCCAAATTTTCCATATTTTCCAAAAATAAGCTCCATCCGTTTTTACCCCGTTTGGACTCCGTTTGATATGGATATTCCGTGAAACATAAAACATGCAATGATGTGAACCGGCCGGCACTGGATCAATATGTTAGTCCCAAAAATAATATAAAAAGTTGCCAAAAAGTATATGATAGTGAATAATATTGGCATGGAACAATCAAAAATTATAGATACGACGGAGACCTATCACTCTACAGGTGTCTCCAAAGGTACTTGTTGAGTTGACGTATTTCGAGATTAGGATTTGTCACTCTGATTGTCGGAGAGGTATCTCTGGGCCCTCTCGGTAATGCACATCACTATAAGCCTTGCAAGCAATGTAGATAATGAGTTAGTTACGGAATGATGCATTACGTAACGAGTAAAGAGACTTGCCGGTAACGAGATTGAACTAGGTATTGAGATACCGACGATCGAATCTCGGGCAAGTAACATACCGATGCCAAAGGGAACAACATATGTTGTTATGCGGTTTGACCGATAAAGATCTTCGTAGAATATGTAGGAGCCAATATGAGCATCCAGGTTCTGCTATTGGTTATTGACCAGAAACATTTCTAGGTCATGTCTACATAGTTCTCGAACCCGTAGGGTCTGCACGCTTAACTTTACGATGACAGTTATATTATGAGTTTATGAGTTTTGATGTACCGAAGGTTGTTCGGAGTCCCGGATGTGATCACGGACATGACGAGGAGTCTCGAAATGGTCGAGACATAAAGATTGATATATTGGACGACTATATTCGGACAGAATAGTTTCGGGGGTTATCAGATATGTATCGGAGTACCGGGGGTTACCGGAACCCCCCCCCCCCCCGGGAACTAATGGGCCTTGTTGGGCCCTAGTGGAGAGAGAGAGAGGGGCCGGCCAGGGCAAGAGGCGCGCCCCCTCCCCTTGAGTCCGAATAGGACAAGGAAAGGGGCGCCCCTTGCCTTTCCCCTCTCCCACTCCTTCCTTCCCCCCTCCTTCTTGGACTAGGAAAGGAGGGCAAACCTACTTGGAGTAGGTTTCCCCCTCCTAGGGCGCCACCCCTTGGCCGGCCCCCTCCTCCTCCCCCCTTTATATACGGAGGAGGGGGGCACCCCATGACACACAAGTTGATCTTCGTGATCGTTCTTAGCCGTGTGCGGTGCCCCCCTCCACCATATTCCACCTCGGTCATATCGTAGCAGTGCTTTGGCGAAGCCCTGCGTCGGTAGAACATCATCATCGTCACCACGCCGTCGTGCTGATGGAACTCATCCCCGACACTTTGCTGGATCGAGTCCGTGGATCGTCATCGAGCTGAACGTGTGCTAAAACTCAGAGGTGCCGTAGTTTTGGTGCTTGATCGGTCGGGCCGTGAAGACGTACGACTACATCAACCGCGTTGATATAATGCTTCTGCTTCCGGTCTACGAGGGTACGTGGACAACACTCTCCCCTCTCGTTGCTATGCATCACCATGATCTTGCGCGTGCGTAGGATTTTTTTTGAAATTACTACGTTCCCCAACAGCTTATGTGTGATAGAGCATATCGTGTCACGGGGTTTGGATGCACCGGCGGAGTTTGCACCAACTCTCGAGGTGAGAAGAGGCTAACAATGATGGAAGGGTGAGAGTGCGTATAATCCATGGACTCAACATTAGTCATAAAGAACTCACATACTTATTGCAAAAATCTATTAGTCATCGAAACAAAGTACTACGCGCATGCTCCTAGGGGGATAGATTGGTAGGTAAAGACCATCGCTCGTCCCCGACCGCCACTCATAAGGAAGGCAATCAATAAACACCTCATGCTCCGACTTCGTTACACAACGGTTCACCATATGTGCATGCTACGGGACTTGCAAACCTCAACACAAGTATTTCTCAACACAATTACTCAACTAGCACGACTCTAATATCACCACCTTTATATCTTAAAACTATTGCAAGGAATCAAACATATCATATTCAGTGATCTACAAGTTTTATGTAGGGTTTTATGACAAACCATGTGAATGACCAGTTCCTGTCATCTCTCTAAATAGATATAAGTGAAGCAAGAGAGTTTTAGTTCTTTCTACAAAAGATATGCCCATGCTCTAACGAATATAAGTGAAGCAAAAGAGCATTCTACAAATGGCGGTTGTCTATGTGAAGAGAAACAGACAATCCAAACTTCAAATGATATAAGTGAAGCACATGAAGCATTCTATAAAGCCATACTCAAAAGATTTAAGTGAAGTGCAATTAGCATTCTATAAATCAACCAAGGACTATCTCATACCAACATGGTGCATAAAATAAAAATGAAAACTAAATGCAAAAGACGCTCCAAGACTTTCACATAATGCATGAACGAAACGAATTCGAAAACATACCGATACTTGTTGAAGAAAGAGCGGATGCCTTCCGGGGCATCCCCAAGCTTAGACGCTTGAGTCTCCTTGAATACTTATTTGGGGTGCCTCGGGCATCCCCAAGCTTGAGCTCTTGCCTCTCTTCCTTTTCCTCATATCGAGACATCCTCGATTAGACACTACATCCACACAAAACTTCAACAGAAAACTCGGTAAGATCCGTTAGTATAATAAAGCAAATCACCACTCTAAGTACTGTTGCAAACCAATTCATATATTGTTTTTGCATTGTGTCTACTGTAATATAAATTTTTCATGGCCTAATCCACTGATATAAATTGATAGATTCATCAAAACAAGCAAACTATGCATCAAAAACAGAATCTGTCAAAAACAGAACAGTCTGTAGCAATCTGAACATTCACCATACTTATGATACTTGAAACATTCTGCCCAAATTAGGAAAAATAAACAATTTGTATAGAAAGACACTGCAAAAGGAATCAGAACCAATTGACTTTGCAGTAAAAATTTAAAAATCACGCACTACAGCCAAAGTTTCTGTCCTGCACCGTACAAACCAACAAGTATTGTAAATATCCTAAAGGCAAACCTTGGCACATTATTTTTATAATACAATGGAATTGTACAAGGGGATAATTATTTTTGATGAAAATTTTCTGTAATCAAGATTCACAAAGTTTCCGTGAGCATGAACAAAGTTCAAGGAGCTCTCCCACTTCACCAATGCTTGTCTTTCTCACTTTCACTTTCCTTTTTGAAAAGTTTTTAGGTTCCCCTCTATATTTTTTTGTTTTTAAACTATATGAAAGAACTCAACAGAAATAAATGACTCTCTAAAACTTCTGGGTTGTCTGCTAGCAGCGCTTTCTTTAAAGCCATTAAGCTAGGCATTTAGTGCTCAAGTAATGGATCCACCAGGATCCCAAGGTATATCAAAGCCAATTTTAATTAAAAATAATTTGTAATTTAGTAGTGAGCACAAAGTAGCATATATCATGTAATGACGAAGTCTAACCCTCTTCCTATGCATCGCATGTCATAAAAGAACAATTCATGCACACCAAGTAACGGCCAATGCATAGTATAAACAGTTTCTTGCAATTCTATCGTGTTGGAAACATAGAGAGGTGGAGATATAGTTCCTCTCTCATAATAATTGCAAGTAGGAGCAGCAAGCACATGCATATTACATCTATCAAAATCATCATGTGCAACGGTAAAAGGCAACCCATCAATATAATCCTTACTAAGCACAAACTTTTCCAATAAAGTGTAGTCGGGAGAATTCAAAAAGATAATAGGACTATCATGCGTGGGTGCAATAGCAACAACTTCATGTTTAACATAAGGAACTATAGCAAGTTCGTCTCCATAGGCATAATGTTGGAAATATGACCTAGAGGCAATAATAAATTGGTTACTATTATATTTCCTTGTTCATGATAATCATTTATTATCCATGCTATAATTGTATTGATAGGAAACTCAGATACATGTGTGGATACATAGACAACACCATGTCCCTAGTAAGCCTCTAGTTGACTAGCTCGTTGATCAACAGATGGTTACGGTTTCCTGACCATGGACATTGGATGTCGTTGATAATGGGATCACATCATTTGGAGAATGATGTGATGGACAAGACCCAATCCTAAGCCTAGCACAAAGATCGTGTAGTTCGTATGCTAAAGCTTTTCTAATGTCAAGTATCTTTTCCTTAGACCATGAGATTGTGCAACTCCCGGATACCGTAGGAATGCTTTGGGTGTACCAAACGTCACAACGTAATTGGGTGGCTATAACGGTGCACTACAGGTATCTCCGAAAGTGTCTGTTGGGTTGGCACGAATCGAGACTGGGATTTGTCACTCTGTGGAAACGGAGAGGTATCTCTGGGCCCACTCGGTAGGACATCATCATAATGTGCACAATGTGACCGGGTTGATCACGGGATGATGTGTTACGGAACGAGTAAAGAGACTTGCCGGTAACGAGATTGAACAAGGTATCGGTATACCGACGATCGAGTCTCGGGCAAGTACAATACCGTTAGACAAAGGGAATTGTATACGAGATCGATTGAGTCCTTGACATCATGGTTCATCCGATGAGATCATCATGGAACATGTGGGCGCCAACATGGGTATCCAGATCCCGCTGTTGGTTATTGACCGGAGAACGTCTCGGTCATGTCTGCATGGTTCCCGAACCCGTAGGGTCTACACACTTAAGGTTCGATGACGCTAGCGTTATAGGGAATAGATATACGTGGTTACCGAATGTTGTTCGGAGTCCCGGATGAGATCCCAGACATCACGAGGAGTTCCGGAATGGTCCGGAGGTAAAGATTTATATATGGGAAGTCCTATTTTGGCCACTGGAAAATGTTCGGGATTTTTCGGTATTGTACCGGGAAGGTTCTAGAAGGTTCCGGAGTGGGGCCCACCTGCATGGGGTGGCCCACATGAACGTGGGTAGTGGGGCAAGGCCCACACCCCTGGTCAAGCGCACCAAGATCCCCCTTAGAAGGAATAAGATCATATCCCAAGGGATAAGATCAAGATCCCTAAAAGGGGGATAACAATCGGTGGGGAAAGGAAAGGATGGGATTTCTTTCCTCCCACCTTGCTAACGCCCCAATGGACTTGGAGGGCAAGAAATAATCCCCCTCCACCCCTATATATAGTGGGAGGCGCATGGGAGCTGCACCCTAGCCTCGGCGCAGCCCTCCCTCTCCCAAGTCCTCCTCCTCTCCCATGGTGCTTGGCGAAGCCCTGCAGGATTGCCACGCTCCTCCATCACCACCACACCGTCGTGCTGCTGCTGGATGGAGTCTTCCCAACCTCTCCTCTCTCCTTGCTGGCTCAAGGCATGGGAGACGCCACCGGGTTGTATGTGTGTTGAACGCGGAGGTGCCGTCTGCTCGGCACTAGGATCTCCGGTGATTTGGATCACGACGAGCACGACTCCTTCAACCCCGTTCTCTTGAACGCTCGCTTAGCGATCTACAAGGGTATGTAGATGCACTCTCCTTCCCTCGTTGCTAGTTTCTCCATAGATAGATCTTGGTGACACGTAGGAAAATTTTGAATTTCTGCCACGTTCCCCTACAAAGGGCATCATGAGCTAGGTCTATTGCGTAGATTCTTTGCACGAGTAGAACACAAAGTAGTTGTGGGCGTTGATTTTGTTCAATATGCTTACCGTTACTAGTCCAATCTTGTTTCGACGGTATTGTGGGATGAAGCGCCCAGACCGACCTTACACGCACACTTACGTGAGACAGGTTCCACCGACTGACATGCACTTGGTGCATAAGGTGGCTAGCGGGTGCCAGTCTCTCCCACTTTAGTCGGATCGGATTCGATGAAAAGGGTCCTTATGAAGGGTAAATAGCAATTGACATATCACATTGTGGCTTTTGCGTAGGTAAGAAACTTTCTTGCTAGAAACCCATAGCAGCCACGTAAAACATGCAAACAACAATTAGAGGACGTCTAACTTGTTTTTGCAGGGTATGCTATGTGATGTGATATGGCCAAAAAGGAATGTGATGAATGATATGTGATGTATGAGATTGATCATGTTCTTGTAATAGGAATCATGACTTGCATGTCGATGAGTATGACAACCGGCAGGAGCCATAGGAGTTGTCTTTATTTATTGTATGACCTGCGTGTCATTGAACAACGCCATGTAATTACTTTACTTTATTGCTAACTGGTAGCCATAGTAGTAGAAGTAATAAGTTGTCGAGACAACTTCATGGAGACACGATGATGGAGATCATGATGATGGAGATCATGGTGTCATGCGGTGACGATGATGATCGTGGAGCCTCAAGATGGAGATCAAAGGAGCAATATGATATTGGCCATATCATGTCACTATTTGATTGCATGTGATGTTTGTCATGTTTATACATCTTATTTGCTTAGTACGACGGTAGTAAATAAGATGATCCTCATTAAAATTTCAAGAAAGTGTTCCCCTAACTGTGCACCGCTATGTAAAGTTCGTCGCTTCAAGCACCACGTGATGATCGGGTGTGATAGATTCTAACGTTCACATACAACGAGTGTAAGCCAGATTTACACACGCGAAACACTTAGGTTAACTTGACGAGCCTAGTATGTACATACATGGCCTCGGAACACAAGAGACCAAAAGGTCGAGCATGAGTCATATGGAGGATATGATCAACATGAAGATGTTCACCGATGATGACTAGTCCGTCTCACGTGATGATCGGACACGGCCTAGTTGACTCGGATCATGTAATCACTTAGATGACTAGAGGGATGTCTATCTGAGTGGGAGTTCATGAGATGAACTTAATTATCCTGAACATAGTCAAAAGATCTTTGCAAATTATGTCGTAAGCTCGCGCTTTAGTTCCACTGTTTAGATATGTTCCTAGAGAAAATATAGTTGAAAGTTGACAGTAGCGATTATGCGGACAGAAAAAAGCTTATGTCCTTAATACACCGCTCAGTGTGCTGAACCCCAAACGTCGTCTGTGGATGTTGCGAACATTGGACATACACATTTTGATAACTACGTGATAGTTCAATTAAACGGTTTAGAGTTGAGGCACCAAAGACGTTTTTTCCAAACGTCGAGGAACGTATGAGATGTTTCGAGGGCTGAAATTGGGATTTCAGGCTCGTGCCCACGCCAAGAGGTATAAGACCTCCGACGATTTTCTTAGCCTGCAAACTAGGGAGAAAAGCTCAATCGTTGAGCTTGTGCTCAGATTGTCCGAGTGCAACAATCACTTGAATCGAGGGAGTTGATCTTCCGAGATAGTGATGTTTCTCCAAAGTCATTGCACCAAGCTGCTAGAGCTTCGTGATGAACTATAACAAATCAGGGATAAATATGATGATCCTTGAGATATTCGCGATGTTTGACATCGCGAAAGTAGGAATCAAGAAGGAGCATCAATTGTTGATGGTTGGTGAAACCACTAGTTTCAAGAAGGGCAAGGGCAAGAAGGATACTTCATGAAACAGCAAATCAGCTGTTGCTCTAATGAAGAAACCCAAGGTTGAACCCAAACCGAGACTAAGTGCTTCGTAATAAGGGGAACAACCATCGGAGCAGAATTACCCTAGATACTTGGTAGATGAGAAGGCTGGCAAGGTCGATAGAAGTATATTGATATACATTATGTTATTGTGTACTTTACTAGTAATCCTAGTAGCACCAGGGTATTAGATACCGTTCGGTTGCTAAGTGTTAGTAACTCAAATAAAAGGCTACGGAATAAACGGAGACTAGCTAAAGGTGAGCTGACGATATGTGTTGAAGTGTTTCCAAGTTTGATGTGATCAAACATCGCACGCTCCCTCTACCATCAAGATTAGTATTAAACCAGAATAATTGTCATTTGGTGTTTATGCTGAGCATAGACATGATTGGATTATGTCTATCGCAATACGGTTATTCATTTAAGGAGAATAATGGTTACTCTATTTATTTGAATAATACCTTCAATGGTCTTGCACCTAAAGGAATGGTTTATTGAATCTCGATCATAGTAATACACATTTTCATGCCAAAAGATATAAGATAGTAATGACGGTACCACTTACTTGTGGCACTGCCATGTAAGTCATATTGGTATAAAATGCATGAAGAAGCTCCATGTTGATGTATCTTTGGACTCACTCATTTTTGAAAAGTTTGAGACATGCGAACCATGTCTATTGGTGTATACGCATGAAGAAACTCCATGCAGATGGATCGTTTGGACTCACTTGATTTTGAATCACTTGAGATATGAAAATCATACCACATGGGCAAAATGACTAAAAAGCCTCGGTTTCAGTAAGATGGAACAAGATAGCAACATGTTGGAAGTAAAACATTTTGATGTGTGCAATCCAATGAGTGCTGAGGCATGCAGTGAATATCGTTATGTTCTTACTTCACGGATGATTTGAGTAGATACTGAGTGTATTTACTTGATGAAACACAAGTCTGAATTATTGAATGGTTCAAGTAATTTCAGAGTGAAGTTGAAGATCATCGTGACAAGAGGATAAAATGTCTATGATATGATCATAGAGATGAGTATCTGAGTTATGAGCTTTGGCACGCAATTAACACATTGTGGAAATTGTTTCACAATAAATACCGCCTGGAACACCATAGTGTGATGGTGTGTCCAAACATCATAGTTGCACCATATTGATATGATGCGCACTATGATGTCTCTTATCGAATTACCACTATCGCTCATGGGTTAGGCATTAGAGACAACCACACTCACTTTAATAGGGCACCACGTAATTCCGTTGAGACGACACCGTTTGAACCATGGTTTGGATAAACCTAAATTGTCGTTTCTTAAAAGTTTGGGGCTGCGACGCTTATGTGAAAAAGTTTCAGGTTGATAAGCTCAAACCCAAAGCGGATAAAATGCTTCTTCATAGGACACCCAAAACAGTTGGGTATACCTCTAGTCTCAGTTCCGGAAGCAAAAAGGATTGTTTCTAGAATTAGGTCCTTTCCCGAGAAAAGTTTCTCTCGAAAGAATTGAGTGGGAGGATGGTGGAGACTTGATGAGGTTATTGAACCGTCACTTCAACAAGTGTGTAGTAGGGCACAGGAAGTTGTTCCTGTGGCGCCTGCACCAATTGAAGTAGAAGCTTATGATAGTGATCATGAAGTTTTGGATCAAGTCACTACTGTACCTCGTAGGGTGACAAGGATGCGTACTACTTCTGAGTGGTACAGTAATCCTGTCTTGAAGGTCATAGACAACAATGAACCTACGAGCTATGAAGAAGCGATGGTGGGCCCGGATTCCGACGAATGGCTCAACGCCATAACATCCGAGAGAGGATCCATGACTTTGGAAGAAATACTTGATGGTCGTAAGGACGCTGGGTAAATTTGGATTTTAAAAGGAAGACAGACAATGATGGTAAGTATCACCATTAAGAAAGCTCGACTTGTCGTTAAAGATGTTTTCCGACAAATTCAAGGAGTTGACTACGGTGAGGCTTTCTCACTCGTAGCGATGCTAAGAGTCTGTTGGAATTGGATTAGCAATTACTGCATGATTGATGAAATCTTGCGATAGGATGTCAAAACATTGTTTCCTCGACGTTATATTTTGAGGAAAGGTTGTATGTGATACAACCAGAAGGTTTTGTCAATCCTGAAAGATGCTAACAAGTATGCAAAGCTCCAGCAATCCTTCTAAGGACTGGAGTAAGCATCTCGGAGTTGGAATGTACGCTTTGATGAGATGATCAAAGATTTTGGGTTTATACAAAGTTTGTGAGAAACTTGTATTTCCAAAGAAGTGAGTGGGAGCACTATAGAATTTCTGATAAGTATATGTGAATGACATATTGTTGATCGGAAATGATGTAGAATTTCTGGAAAGCATATAGGGTTATTTGAAAAGTTTTTTTCAATAGAAAACTTGAATTAAGCTGCTTGAACATTGAGTATCAAGATCTATGAGGATAGATAAAAAACGCTAAATGGTACTTTCAAATGAGCACATACCTTGACATGATCTTGAAGGTGTTCAAGATGGATCACCAAAGAAGGAGTTCTTGCCTGAGTTGTAAGGTATGAAGTTAAGAGTTAAAGCTGACCACGGCAGAAGAGAGAGAAAGGACGAAGGTCGCCCCTATGCTTCGTACATAGGCTCAGAGTATGCTATGCTGTGTACCACACTGGAAGTGTGCCTTGCCATGAGTCTGGCAAGGGGGGTACAAGAGTGATCCTGGAATGGATCATTGGACAGCGGTCAAAATTGTCCTTGGAGTAAATAAGGACATGTCTCTCGATTATGGAGGTGATAAAGAGTTCGGCATAAAGGGTTACGTCGATGCAAGCTTTAACACCTATCCGAGTGACTCTGAGTAGCAAACCGGATACGTATAGTGGAGCAACCATTTGGAATAGCTCCAAGTGGAGCGTGGAAGCAGCATTTACAATATGACATAGAGATTTGTGAAGTACATACGAATATGAATGTTGCAGACCCGTTGACTAAAACCTCTCTCACAAGCAAAACATGATCAAACCCCAGAACTCATTGAGTCGTAATCACATGATGATGTGAACTAGTTTAGTGACACCAGTAAACTCTTGGATGTTGGTCACATGGAGATGTGACCTATGAGTGTTGATCACATAGCGATGTGAACTAGATTATTGACTCTAGTGCAAGTGGGAGACTGTTGGAAATATGCCCTAGAGGCAATAATAAATTGGTTATTATTATATTTCCTTGTTCATGATAATCGTTTATTATCCATGCTATAATTGTATTGATAGGAAACTCAGATACATGTGTGGATACATAGACAACACCATGTCCCTAGTAAGCCTCTAGTTGACTAGCTCGTTGATCAACAGATGGTTACGGTTTCCTGACCATGGACATTGGATGTCGTTGATAATGGGATCACATCATTTGGAGAATGATGTGATGGATAAGACCCAATCCTAAGCCTAGCACAAAGATCGTGTAGTTCGTATGCTAAAGCTTTTCTAATGTCAAGTATCTTTCCTTAGACCATGAGATTGTGCAACTCCCGGATACCATAGGAATGCTTTGGGTGTACCAAACGTCACAACGTAACTGGGTGGCTATAAAGGTGCACTACAGGTATCTCCGAAAGTGTCTGTTGGGTTGGCACGAATCGAGACTGGGATTTGTCACTCTGTGGAAACGGAGAGGTATCTCTGGGCCCACTCGGTAGGACATCATCATAATGTGCACAATGTGACCAAGGGGTTGATCACGGGATGATGTGTTACGGAACGAGTAAAGAGACTTGCCGGTAACGAGATTGAACAAGGTATCGGTATACCGACGATCGAATCTCGGGCAAGTACAATACCGTTAGACAAAGGGAATTGTATACGGGATCGATTGAGTCCTTCACATCGTGGTTCATCCGATGAGATCATCGTGGAACATGTGGGAGCCAACATGGGTATCCAGATCCCGCTGTTGGTTATTGACCGGAGAACGTCTCGGTCATGTCTGCATGGTTCCCGAACCCGTAGGGTCTACACACTTAAGGTTCGATAACGCTAGGGTTATAGGGAATATATATACGTGGTTACCGAATGTTGTTCGGAGTCCCGGATGAGATCCCGGACGTCACGAGGAGTTCCAGAATGGTCCGGAGGTAAAGATTTATATATGGGAAGTCCTATTTTGGCCACCGGAAAATGTTCGGGATTTTTCGGTATTGTACAGGAAGGTTCTAGAAGGTTCCGGAGTGGGGCCCACCTGCATGGGGACCCACATGGACGTGGTAGTGGGGAAAGGCCCCACACCCCTGGTCAAGGCGCACCAAGATCCCCCTTAGAAGGAATAAGATCATATCCCAAGGGATAAGATCAAGATCCCTAAAAAGGGGGATAACAATCGTGGGGAAAGGAAAGGATGGGATTTCTTTCCTCCCACCTTGCCAACGCCCCAATGGACTTGGAGGGCAAGAAATAATCCCTCCACCCCTATATATAGTGGGAGGCGCATGGGAGCTGCACCCAGCCTGGCGCAGCCCTCCCCTCTCCCAAGTCCTCCTCCTCTCCCGCGGTGCTTGGCGGCCTCGCAGATTGCCACGCCTCCATCACCACCACACCGTCGTGCTTCTGCTGGATGGAGTCTTCCCAACCTCTCCTCTCTCCTTGCTGGATCAAGGCATGGGAGACGCCACCGGCTGTATGTGTGTTGAACGCGGAGGTGCCGTCTGCTCGCACTAGGATCTCCGGTGATTTGGATCACGACGAGTACGACTCCTTCAACCCCGTTCTCTTGAACGCTTCCGCTTAGCTATCTACAAGGGTATGTAGATGCACTCTCCTTCCCCTCGTTGCTAGTTTCTCCATAGATAGATCTTGGTGACACGTAGGAAAATTTTGAATTTCTGCCACGTTCTCCAACACATAATACATATTGGCATCTTGGCCACAAGCATACCAAGCATCATCAAAAAGGGATATTTCAAGAGAATCAACGGGATCATAGCAATCATCATAGCAATCATCCTTCGGTAAGCACGAAGGGGAATTGAACAATGTATGAGTTGGAGGGTTACTCTCATTAGAAGGTGGGCACGGGTAGCTAATCCGCTCTTCCTCCTTTTGTTCTTCGCTCTCCTCATCATCTTTTTCATCCAATGAGCTCACTGTTTCATCAAGTTCTTCTTCCATAGCTTCCTGCAAAATATTAATCTCTTGTAACACTCCAAAAAAAATTGATTTGGTTTTTAAAATCTTTATTTGATTTAAAGGAGGTTATTTGAATTTTTTTAGAAGGACTCTTCTTCTCAAATCCTTTTTATGACAAATATTTTTTTTATGAGTCCTTCTCAATATTGATTTTGGTCTTGAGGGTTTTTCAACATGTGTTGAGGCAACACAGAGAATCTTGGTTTTCATAATTTTTCTTTTATTTTAAAAAATAAAATATCCCTATGACTTATGGATTGATTCTTCCCCATTCAAAAATTTTCTCTTGCCATGACCTAGGTTGAAATTTTTTCTTCCAAAACCCATCCCCACTTTGGGTCAAGTCAAATACCCTATTCCAGCAAGTTTCAACCCATTTTTTATTTTTATTCTATTTATTTTATCCTCAAAACAATTTCTGTCATTTATTTTGGGCCTTGGTGACTTACAAAGGAAGTACCAGATTCCTTTTGAGTTTTGGTCCCAAACAAACTCCTCTGACTAGTCCTTAGTATCCTCAACCTAGATCCATCAGGATCCACTTGTCCACAGTTCAAAATTTTCAAAATATGCTTGCTGCAGGTTTGAAACAGATTTGCCATTTTTGATGAAATTCATTATTTTTTTTCTCCTAAAAATCTGAGATAAATCAGGCAGCCCCTAGATGCATTGAGAGGTCACCTCACCAAGGATCAACTCCAGAAAAATTTTCCACATGCCAAAAACATTTCATCGAACACCTGGCGTGTAATCGCTTCTGCCAAAATTCAGAGTTCAAGTGTTCGGCCACCGGCGGTGTCGTTTCCGTCAGAATCTGTCGACAATCTCGCCAGTAGCCACCTTGGATCGTTGCTCACTGCTCCCCCTCCTTATCCAGTGCGCCACACGATCGTTTGGACGGGCGCAAGTGTCGGTGGCGACGTGGCACATCAACGCCGGCGTCTTCTGCGGTGGCAGAACCACCCGTGGCGGCCAAAAGGGGCCAGCCCTGCCTTTCGGCGCCGTCCAGCACCGCCCAAGCCACCAGAAACCTCTGTGTGGCTGTCCGCTTGCCTGTGCATGCTGCAGCACCGTCGCCGTGGCCTGAGAGGCGCAGAGCGCGCTCTCTGCCGCCGACGAGCCCGTGAGCCGTTCCGTCGAAGGCTTGGAGTGTCGCCAAAGTCTGGCCAAGTTTAGCTACGGGATGAAGTCAGTGATCCAATCCGCAGCTGCCCCGACCCCTAAACCCCCCGTTCGACCACGCCTCGCCAGAATCACTCGCGGAGTTATCCCAGATTGCAACTGCCTCGGGCCGGCTATAAATAGCGCCCCGAGCTCGCCTTCGACCAAGCACCACCCCTTCACCTCACCAAAACCACACCCGGCCACTAGGAGGACCTCAAGGAGGTCTTCTTCCCCGACTCCGGCCGCCCCGATCCGCTTCGGGCTCCGGCACGATCCTCTCTGGTTAGAGCACGTCCGGCTCCCAAACCGCGTCAGCAACCTCATGGTCCACTACCTAGTCTAACCCGAGCCTCAATTTGGCACCTGCAGCTCTCCTCGGCGAGACCCACCACCGCCCGAACCACCGTCCCTCGGAGTAGAGGCCGCCGTCGACGTGGTCCTCGCCGACGACCAACTCCACCACCCACAGGTGCGGAAGGACTCAGTGAACTCGTAGGTACCCTCCTTTCCTCTACCTCGCCGTGGATCGCCGCCGGCGACCACCGCGGCCCTCGGGCGCCGGGTGCTCTGTTTTGATTTTTAAACCTGACGGGTGGGACCCCCTCGTCAGCTTTTTCTTTTTTTCGAAACGTTTTCTGAAAGCGCCTTCGGGCAAAATATGCTTTCTAACCGAAATGTTTTCTGTCTTTTTATAAGCTAACCCCCGGAAACTTTCTGTTTCATTACAGATGAGTCCCTGGACTAAAACCTTAATAACTTTTAAACAAAAGATGATTTTTAATTGATTCTTTTTCTGTCATCTTTGTTTTTCTGTCTAGTTTTTATCATATTTATTTGAAAAATATTTGGAACAAGTTTTATGCACACACGGTATTTACGTTAGTATGCGATTTCTTTATACTGTAGATACTGGAGGAGGTGACGGAACCGCAAACTTCGCTGAGCTCGACTCCGACTACTCCGAACCAGGCAAGCATGTTTGAACCTTTGATATGATGAGTGTTTCACATGTTTGCTTCAGTAGTTATTTCATGGCATGTTCATATAAGCAACCGTGAGTGTTATATTGCATGCAAGGCAACTACGCGTGAGCTTCGAAACTTGGTGTGTTCATTTGATGGAAGACAACATGATCATGTGGTGACATGTAAGGTGGTGAGCTCATATTGTTGAAGCATGCCAGTCTTATGCCAACCGTTTAACTCCAGTGTTAACATGGATCAAGTCTCGATGAGGTTCCATGTTTTCTGCAAAGAGTGCGGTTTAGTAAGTTGCAAACCTCTTTCCTTGTACACACCAAACAGAGGGACCGTGATGAGGGTTCCATGGCCCTGGATTAAAGCCCGTCATCCGGTCAGGGGGCATGGGTGTTTCCGGTTGGGACCGAGAGGGGGGCACCCCTTAGAGCGCGCGATATAAATTTGATCCCATGCTATTCGAGGTTGTGACCTCCCCGTCTTAGAGTTTTTCTTGAACGTTGCCTAGGGTGATTCCTGGCAGCGGAATGTGGAATGGGTGTGTACTGGTTAGATGTGTTTCTTCTAAAATACCGTAAATGGAACTAGTCCTTTGTGACTACTGAAATCCGTTAACTGTGGTTAAAGAGTACAAACTCTGCAGAGTCAAAACCATCCGAGTGACCGTGTCCATGGTCAAGGATCTTGGTCAACATATTCGTATCAGTATCAGTATCATTCTCAACGCCCATCTCAGCGCCGGTCTCAGGTCGGCCTCAAAGGAAAATCTCCGGTGAATAAAACATGAGTGGTGAACCCGGCTGAATGTTATTCCCGTTGAAGGACTAACCAGTGTATTGTTACATACTAAGTAATCCCTTGAGATGATTTAATTTCATGAGCTACTTGAATTCGAATAAATATAAGCCCTTTATGTGATGTCGCTCAGACGTCCGACTATGGCATTCTTGTTATTTACTTTTGATATAAGCCTTTATGTGATGTCGCTCAGACGTCCGACTGTGGCATTCTTGTATTTACTTTTGATATAAGCCCTTTATGTGATGTCGCTCAGACGTCCGACTGTGGCATTCTTGTTATTTACTTTTGATATAAGCCCTTTACGTGATGTCGCTCAGACGTCCAACTGTGGCATTCTTGTTATTTACCTGTGATATAAGCCTTTTCGAGATGTCGCCTAGACGTCCGACTGTGGCATGCACTGTCGTTTACATTTCAATATAAGCCCTTTATGCGGTGTCGCCCCGACGCCCGACTGCGGCATGTTAAATTTTCTTTTTACCCTTCGAGGCGTCGCTTAAGACACCCGATCGGCCTTCAGTTATTTTATTGGGATTTCGGGAGGACTACCGCCTGACTTCCTCTTTATTTGACATGCAGTGCAAATTTTATTGTTGGAGTGCGCATTACTAATCTACTCATGTGCATCATGTTTGCATTTGTTATATCTTATGTCCAAACTGTCTTGCAAGTACATTCAAAGTACTCACCTGGCTTGTTGATTTGGCCAGATGTTGACGAAGGCGATCTTATGGATGAAGAGTTCGATAGCGAGTCCGACGCCTAGAGGAGCCCCAGTCAGTCTCGTGCGATCCTGGAATTGGTCACTTGTATCATATACGCTTCCGCTACCCGAATAAAATCGTCGAGCCCCACTCCGGCGCTCGATGAGCTGTAAGATTTAGGAGTCACGTCACCCACTCCACTGTGACATATCCACCACCACTTTTATTATGAGTCAGTAGTTATGCCACCACACTCCTCGTGTAATATCCGCCCTTATGTATTATATCGGCGTGCTTGTAATAAATTGTTGAGCAGCCTCAGCTCAACCTTGTATAATATTAGTACTTCTGGATTTCTGTATCAAGGATTTGTCTACCAGTAAGGAGGATTCTCCTATACTGGATTGATATAAGGGTCGGTTTCTCAATAAATGTTTTATTGGAAAACCGGTCCTGACAACCTTGGTACCAGAGCCAGGCTGACTGTAGGAAACCACTAGGTGCGATCGCTAATCGGTTATTAGCATCTTAAGTGCTATTTTAGCATGTTGCAAACGTAGCAATTTTCTGTTGGTCATCATAAATTTATGATTTGACTATTCGGAATTTTTGTCTACCTTTGTAGATGGCTGGCAACGACTGTGAGTCGCAAGTGTTCGCCAATGTACCTGAGGGGTTTATCAAGCTTCTCGCCTCCATCGTCAAGGTCGCGATCGGGCCATCGGCTCGTCCGGAGTTCACACTCTACCAGCACAAGATCAGCGACAGTGTGTCTATGCACCAGGCTGCGGTGCAATTCAAGGGAGGACGTTCTGAGTCACGCCACTTCCGATTTGTGGGAAGGGCCATGCCTACGGAGAGGCATGCCATGCATATGGCTGCCCGGGAGGCGATAGCTCGTCTCCGGGATGTTCTTCCTTTGATGAAGACTCGTCGCTACCGCTACCTCCCATGCCACGTGCCATACACTTGTCACTATGCATTCGCTTGCCCTAGGGAAGAGAGAGATGAGGCTATTGAGATGCTTGTTGAGTATCTCAAGGCTCTTGAGGCATATTTTGATAACCTCGTGGACGACCTTGTGGCTGCACGTATGGACTCAGCTCAGGGATGTTCCGCCAATAGGAGGGAGCTCCTCCACACAGCACCACCACTGACTTACATCTCGTCCTCAGCATCCTATACACCTGCCATCTTCGCCACCGCTCGTCGCCTGCCTACCACTGACGAGTTTGACCAAGTCATTGCTCCTACTCCAGTCCGTGCTGCACCACCTGTCGCGCCCGCACCAGCTCCTCAACTCAGTACTACGCGCCTGGAGCCTATTAGTGAGGAGGAGGTTGAGTCTCCAGCATCACTGGGTCTTACCCTCGGCAGGCCGAGGGAAGTTCTTACCATCTCCAACTGAGTGCGCCTAGCAGTCGTGCGATGTGCCAGCTTGTGTGATATGTTTATATTTATATAGGTTTGGTGAGAAGTAGTTTGTGTGCGCATCATGTAGGAACTGGAGAAGTGCACTAGCCTAAATAACATGTCAGGAATGTGTACGCACATCCTGAGTGATGTATTGTATAATTACGACTCGCGTGTAAGATATGTACTGAGCAGTCCTTCTCCATGCGCAATCAAGTATTTTCTTGAAAAATGTTGGAGTGCTTAAATTCCGCCTTTGCAAAATCATTTACTTTTTTGCCACTCAGTTTTTCTCATGAATTCTGCAAAAATACCCCAGAGTGGAAAATGCCTCGTCCCTGGACTCGTTCCATGCCAAATCCGCTGGAAGAAAATTATGGTACCCAGACAAGCAATAATTTCACACAGGGGCAGTCAAGTCAGCAAGGCAGTGAAGCAGCATTTTCTCAAGTATGTCGCCTTTATGAACAAAGCCAACATCATCATCAAGAAATGATGAACCATGTTATCAATATGGGAAATCACCGTGAACCATATCAGCAACATTCCAAATTGTCTGAACTACAAAAGACACGTCCCCCAACCTTCTCTCACATGGATAGACCTCTTGAGGCCGATGATTGGCTTCGAGACATTGAAAGGAAATTAATTATTGCACAATGTTCGGATCGTGAGAAGGTACTTTATGCACCTCACCAGCTCACGGGAGCAGCTGCATCATGGTGGGAGAATTTCCTACACATGCACCCGAATGAAAATAACATCACCTGGGAAGAATTTAAAGAAGGTTTTCATGGGGCGCACATTCCCAGAAGCATTATGAAGATCAAAAAAAAGGGAATTTGATGACCTCAAGCAGGGAAGCATGACAGTGACTGAGTACAATAGTCAGTTTACTCAATTATTTCGTTATGCCAACGAAGAGCACATGACTGAAAATAAAAAGATGAAAAAATTTCTGGATGGTCTGGCACCAACACTTAAATGCCAGCTGGTCGTACACACCTTTCCGGACTTCAAAACACTTGTGGACAAAGCTATTACATTGAAAAATGAGCGCCGCAGCTTGGAGGATTTTCGCAAGCAAAAAAGGGACAAGACTACTCATGCTCGCAACAACCGGAACAAGACTGATTTTCAGAAGAATGGAGCAAAGAAGTCCCGACCAATGTTCCATGCCCAAACAAAAAATTTCATGCAAGGGACAAGGACTTTACATATCGCCCAGGTGTTACTTGCTACGCTTGTGGAGAGGAAGGACACTATGCCAAATAGTGCCCAAAGCCAAGAAACTCAGCCCCCAAGCCGAACAACAATGGAAATAATTCAACACCCAAGCGTAACAACTTCAACCCCAATAACAATCACAAGAAGGGTCACTTGAACCATGTGACCAAGGAGGAAGCATAGAATGCCCCGGATATCGTACTCGGTACGTTCCCTGTCAACACAATACCTGCCACGATTTTGTTTGATTCTGGAGCTTCTCACTCGTTCATTTCAAAGAAAATTGCTTTGCAAAATAACTTTTGGATGCTCCTCTTGGAAAAATCCATGATCATCAAGTCCCCCGGAATTAAGCAAATCACTCAGAGTTACTGCCAAGGTGTGGTTATTGAGTTTGAGGGACTAAAGTTTCAGGAAAACCTCATTGTATTGGAAAATAATGGACTGGATGTTATCCTAGGAATGGACTGGTTAACCACCAACAAGGGATTTATCGACTGCTTCAATCGGACTGTAATTCTTACCCATCATCACGGGAAGACAATAAAAATTGCAGCTCAAGAAAGACAAACGTCACGGCAACCAAGGTTAAACAAGGTGGACATTTCAGAGATAAGCAAAGTTCCAGTGGTGTGTGAGTTCCCCGACGTATTTCCCGAAGAACTGCCAGGCATGCCACCAGACCGGGAAATAGAGTTCATCATTGCAGTAGCACCTCGAACCACCCCCATTTACAAGAAGCCCTATAGAATGGCACCCTCCGAGTTGGTAGAATTAAAGAAGAAAATAAAAGAATTACTGGACAAAGGATTTATATGAGCCAGCTCCTCACCTTAGGGTTCACCAGTTTTATTTGCCAAGAAAAAGGATGGGACACTGAGATTATGTATAGACTATCGAGCTCTCAACATTGTCACCATCAAAAACAAGTATCGGATGCCACGGATAAATGATTTATTTGACCAGCTCGCACAAGCCAAGGTTTTCTCAAAAATTGATTTAAGGTCGGGGTATCATCAATTAAAAGTACGGACAGAAGATATCCCTAAGACGGCATTCACCTCCAAATACGGACTATATGAATTTACAGTAATGCCGTTTGGACTGACAAACGCCCCCACATATTTTGTCCACCTCATGAACAAAGTGTTTATGAAATTTATGGACAAATTTGTTGTGGTGTTCATTGATGATATTCTGGTATACTCCAAGACACCAGAAGAACATGCTGAACATCTCAGAATTGTACTGGGAGAATTAAGGAAACATCAATTATACGCCAAGTTCAGCAAATGTGAATTTTGGTTAAGACAGGTTGGTTTTCTAGGCCATGTATTGACCCAAGAAGGTGTTGCCGTAGACCCAGAAAAAGTCAAGGCCGTACTTGGCTGGAAACCACCAGCCAACATAACAGATGTGCGAGGTTTCTTGGGAATGGCAGGATATTACCAAAGGTTTATTGAAGGGTTCTCCACCATAGCAAAACCAATGACACAGTTACTCAAGAAGGATAAGAAATTTGTATGGACTGAAGCTTGCGAGAAAAGTTTCCAAGAACTCAAAAGGAAATTAACAACAACACCAGTATTGGTTGTGCCAGACATACACAAAAGTTTTGAAATGTATTGTGACGCATCCCGGAAAGGCCTCGGATGTGTATTAATGCAAGAAGGCAAAGTAGTCGCATACGCTTCCAGGCAACTACGAAAGCATGAGGAAAATTATCCTACTCATGACTTGGAGTTGGCAGCAGTCATTCATGCACTCAAGGAGTGGAGGCACTTTTTGCTTGGAAATCGTTGTGAAATATATACGGACCATAAAAGCCTCAAATATATTTTCAGACAACCATAACTCAATTTACGACAACGGCGCTGGTTGGAATTAGTGAAAGACTATGATGTTGGCATTCACTACCATCCAGGAATGGCGAATGTAGTGGTAGATGCTCTTAGTCGGAACCCCAGCTCGGGCAACGACAGTCTACCAAACTTGAAACCTGAATTTCAGCAGGAGTTCGCTAAACTCAACTTGGTAATGGTCACTGAGGGCAACGTGTCAAATTTGGAAATACAGCCTACCCTAATGGAACAGATAGAGGAGGCTCAGCATGGACACCCCAGCATCGAAGGCATAAAAAGAAAAGTGAGTTTGGGCAAGGCCTTAGAATTCGTCATAGACGATAAGGGAATATTATGGTACGGAGACAGACTTTGCGTACCAAATATAGAAGACCTCAGGCAGCAAATTCTAGCCGAAGGCCACACCGCTCCATATTCAATCCATCCTGGAGGAACCAAAATGTATAAGGACATTCACGAAATTTCTTGGTGGCACGGTATGAAGAGGGATATAGCCACATTCATTGCATGTTGTGATTCGTGTCAGCGCATTAAAGCCGAGCATCAAAAGCCAGCAGGGCTATTACAGCCGAACAGGATACCTGAGTGGAAATGGGATGAAATTGGGATGGATTTTATTGTCGGACTACCTCGGTCACAACACGGAAATGATGCCATATGGGTCATCGCAGATAGATTAACCAAAGTGGCACATTTCATTCCCGTAAAGACAACCAACACCACTCAGAAACTTGCCAAACTTTATCTCTCCCGCATAGTCTGTCTGCATGGAATCCCAAAGACTATAATATCCGATAGGGGCACTCAATTCGTCTCTAGATTTTGGGACCATTTACAACAGGCTCTGGGAACTCAACTAGTGTCCAGTACAGCATACCACCCCCAGACTGATGGACAAACCGAACGCGTGAACCAAATTCTAGAGGACATGCTGAGAGCATGTGTTCTCACCTATGGAACCAGTTGGGAAGAAAGCTTGCCATATGCCGACTTCGCATACAACAACAGTTACCAAGCCAGTCTACAAATGGCACCTTTTGAAGCCTTGTACGGGCAGAGATGTCGCACTCCATTAAATTGGTCAGAAACAAGAGACAGTCGTATCTTCGGCCCAGACATGATCAAGGAAGCTGAGGAGAAAGTTAGACTAGTCAGGGAACGACTCAAGACAGCTCAAAGCCGACAAAAGAGTTATTACGATCGAAAGCATCGGGAAGTCAGCTTTGAACCCGGTGAATATGTGTACCTACGAGTATCTCCTATGAGGGGCCTGCAACGGTTCAAAGTTAAAGGAAATCTAGCACCAAGATTTATCGGGCCCTTCTGTGTAGTTGCACGAAGAGGCACAGTAGCCTACCAGCTAGACCTACCTGCAGAGCTGTCAGAAGTCCACGACGTGTTCCACGTCTCAACATTAAGGAAATGTGTAAGCAACCCAGAGAAGCATGTATCTCATGAGGACATTGACATGCAACCAGACCTCACCTACAGGGAACGTCCAATAAAAATATTGGAGGAGTCTGAAAGGATAACCCGTGAGAAAACAATTAAGTTTTTCAAAGTTCAGTGGAGCAATCACACCAAGGACGAAGCAACATGGGAAAGAGAGGATTTTCTTCGGACAGAGTACCCACACCTCTTTGAGGATCAGCTGAAATCTCGGGGACGAGATTTTTTCCTAAGGGGGTAGGTGTTGTAACACTCCAAAAAAAAATTGATTTGGTTTTTAAAATCTTTATTTGATTTAAAGGAGGTTATGTGAATTTATTTAGAAGGACTCTTCTTCTCAAATCCTTTTTATGACAGATATTTTTTTATGAGTCCTTCTCAATATTGATTTTGGTCTTGAGGGTTTTTCAACATGTGTTGAGGCAACACAGAGAATCTTGGGTTTTCTTAATTTTTCTTTTATTTAAAAAAATAAAATATCCCTATGACTTATGGATTGATTCTTCCCCATTCAAAAATTTTCTCTTGCCATGACCTAGGTTGAAAATTTTTCTTCCAAAACCCACCCCCACTTTTGGTCAAGTCAAATACCCTATTCCAGCAAGTTGCAACCCATTTTTTGTTTTTATTCTATTTATTTTATCCTCAAAACAATTTCTGTCATTTATTTTGGGCCTTGGTGACTTACAAAGGAATACCAGGTTCCTTTTGAGTTTTGGTCCCAAACAAACTCCTCTGAGTAGTCCTTAGTATCCTCAACCTAGATCCATCAAGATCCACTTGTCCACAATTCAAAATTTTCAAAATATGCTTGCTGCAAGTTTGAACCAGATTTGCCATTTTTGATGAAATTCATTATTTTTCTTCTCCTAAAATTCTGAGATAAATCAGGCAGCCCCTAGATGCATTGAGAGGTCACCTCACCAAGGATCAACTCCAGAAAAATTTTCCACATGCCAAAAACATTTCATCGAACACCTGGTGTGCACTGTTCTTGTCAAAATTCAGAGTTCAGTGTTCAGTTTCAGTCGACGGTGTCGTTTCCGTCAGAACCTGCCGACAATCTCGCCAGTAGCCACCTTGGATCGTTGCTCACTGCTCCCCCTCCTTATCCAGTGCGTCGCATGATCGTTTGGACGGGCGCAAGCATCGGTGGCGACGTGGCACATCAACGCCGGTGTCTTCGGCCAACAGGGGCCAGCCCTGCCTTTCGGCGCCGTCTAGCACCGCCCAAGCCACCAGAAACCTCCGTGTGGCTGTCCGCTTGCCTGTGCACGCTGCAGCACCGTCGCCGTGGCCTGAGAGGCGCAGAGCGCGCTCTCTGCCGCCGACGAGCCCGTGAGCCGTTCCGTCGAAGGCTTGGAGTGTCGCCCAAGTCCGGCCAAGTTTAGCTACGGGATGAAGCCAGTGATCCAATCGGCAGCTGCCCCGACCCCTAAACCCCCGCTCGACCACCGCCCGCCAGAATCACTGTCGGAGTTATCCTGCTTCGCAACCGCCTCGGGCCGCTATAATAGCGCTCCGAGCTCGCCTTCGACCAAGCACCACCCCTTCACCTCACCAAAACCACGCCCAGCCACTTGAAGGACCTCGAGGAGGTCTTCTTCCCCGACTCCGGCCGCTCCGATCCGCTTCGGGCTTCGGCACGATCCTCTCTGGTGAGAGCACCTCCGCCTCCCAAACCGCGTCAGCAACCTCATGGTCCACTACCTAGTCTAACCCGAGCCTCAATTTGGCACCTACAGCTCTCCTCGGCGAGACCCACCACCGCCCGAACCACCGTCCGCCGGAGTAGAGGCCGCCGTCGACGTGGTGCTCGCCGACGACCAACTCCACCACCCACAGGTGCGGAAGGACTCAGTGAACCCGTAGGTACCCTCCTTTCCCCCTACCTCGCCGTGGATCACCGCCGGCGACCACCGCGGCCCTCGGGCGCCGGGTGCTCTGTTTTGGTTTTTAAACCTGACGGGTGGGACCCCCTCGTCAGCTTTTTATTTTTTTTGAAACTTTTTCTGAAAGCGCCTTCGGGCAAAATACGCTTTCTAACCGAAACGTTTTCTGTCTTTTTATAAGCTAACCCCTGGAAACTTTCTGTTTCATTACGGATGAGTCCCTGGACTAAAACCTTAATAACTTTTAAACAAAAGATGATTTTTAATTGATTCTTTTTCTGTCATCTTTGTTTTTCTGTCTAGTTTTTTATCATATTTATTTGAAAAATATTTGGAACAAGTTTTATGCACACACGGTATTTACGTTAGCATGCGATTTCTTTATACTGTAGATACCGGAGGAGGTGACGGAACCGCAAACTTCGCCGAGCTAGACTCCGACTACTCCGAACCAGGCAAGCATGTTTGAACCTTTGATATGATGAGTGTTTTGCATGTTTGCTTGAGTAGTTATTTCATGGCATGTGCATATAAGCAATTGTGAGTGTTATATTGCATGCAAGGCAACTACGCGTGAGCTTGGAAACTTGGTGTGTTCATTTGATGGAAGACAACATGATCATGTGGTGACATGTAAGGTGGTGAGCTGGTATTGTTGAAGCATGCCAGTCTTATGCCAACCGTTTAACTCTAGTTCAAGTCTCGATCCCATTCGTTTCCCCCTCCGTGCTGCCACATGTTTTCTGCAAAGAGTGCGGTTTAGTAAGTTGCAAACCTCTTTCCTTGTACACACCAAACAGAGGGACCACGATGAGGGTTCCATGGCCCTGGATTAAAGCCCGTCATCCGGTCAGGGGACATGGGTGTTTTCGGTTGGGACCGAGAGGGGGGAACCCCTTAGAGAGCGCGATATAAATTTGATCTCATGCTATTTGAGGTTGTGACCTCCCCGTCTTAGAATTCTTCTTGAGCGTTGCCTAGGGTGATTCCTGGCAGCGGAATGTGGAATGGGTGTGTACTGGTTAGATGTGTTTCTTCTAAAATACCGTAAACGGAACTAGTCCTTTGTGACTACTGAAATCCGTTAACTGTGGTTAAAGAGTACAAACTCTGCAGAGTCAAAACCATCCGAGTGACCGTGTCCATGGTCAAGGATCTTGGTCAACATATTTGTATCAGTATCAGTATCATTCTCAACGTCCATCTCAGCGTCAGTCTCTGTGTCGGTCTCAGTGAAAAATCTCCGGTGAATAAAACATGAGTGGTGAACCTGGCTGAATGTTATTCCCGTTGAAGGACTAACCAGTGTATTGTTACATACTAAGTAATCCCTTGAGATGATTTAATTTCATGAGCTAATTGAATTCGAATAAATATAAGCCCTTTATGTGATGTCGCTCAGACGTCCGACTGTGGCATTCTTGTTATTTACTTTTGATATAAGCCCTTTATGTGATGTCGCCGACGTCCGATCGTGGCATTCTTGTATTTACGCTTGATATAAGCCCTTTATGTGATGTCGCCGACGTCCGATCGTGGCATTCTTGTTATTTACTTTTGATATAAGCCCTTTATGTAATGTCGCCGACGTCCGACAGTGGCATTCTTGTTATTTACCTTTGATATAAGCCTTTTCGAGATGTCGCCTAGACGTCCGACTGTGGCATGCACTGTCGTTTACATTTCAATATAAGCCCTTTATGCGGTGTCGCCCCGACGCCCGACTGCGGCATGTTAAAATTTCTTTTTACCCTTCGAGGCGCCGCCTGCATAACCGATCGGCCTTCAGTTATTTTATTGGGATTTCGGGAGGACAACCGCCTGACTTCCTCTTTATTTGACATGCAGTGCAAATTTTATTGTCGGAGTGTGCATTACTAATCTGCTCATGTGCATCATGTTTGCATTTGTTATATCTTATGTCCAAACTGTCTTGCGAGTACATTCAAAGTACTCACCTGGCTTGTTGATTTGGCCAGATGTTGACGAAGGCGATCTTATGGATGAAGAGTTCGATAGCGAGTATGACGCCTAGAGGAGTCCCAGTCAGTCTCGTGCGATCCTGGAATTGGTCACTTGTATCATATACGCTTCCGCTACCCGAATAAAATCGTCGAGCCCCACTCCTTTGCTCGACGAGCTGTAAGATTTAGGAGTCACGTCACCCACTCCACTGTGACATATCCACCACCACTTTTATTATGAGTCAGTAGTTATGCCACCACACTCCTCGTGTAATATCCGCCCTTATGTATTATATCGGTGTGCTTGTAATAAATTGTTGAGCAGCCTCAGCTCAACCTTGTATAATATTTAGTACTTCTGGTTTTCTGTATCAAGGATTTGTCTTCCAGTAAGGAGGATTCTCCTATACTGGATTGATATAAGGGTCGGTTTCTCAATAAATGTTTTATTGGAAAACCGGTCCTGACATCTCTTCTTGGACAGCGTTGACTTTCTTCACAAAAGCATTAATATAGTAATTGTATTCATAATTTTCATAGCAATATTCAAGTATAGCAAGATTTTCCGGCCTATAACCACCATCATCAAAAGCTTCATACTTTTCAAACAAAGCTTCAATATCATTGGCAGCCTTAAAAGCAACAAATTCTTCTATTTGTTCCACATCATAGTAATCATATATACCATTAGAATAAGAAGCTAAGGTTTCATTATCATTAAATTTGCATGAAAAGGGGAGGTGTGGAGCCTCCATCCTAGAGCAACAAGTAATATCATATCTCAAGCATAGATTCCAGGCATACCAACACAACATAATAAATTGATCCCATAATAGTTTCCCTTTTTGTGTCGAGCGATAATCCCTAAAGTATTCACGTTGATCCAACATGTCTCCCATTATAAAGTTGAGTGGGGTTTTCTCAGGATTATCAAAGTAGTACATAATATCTCTCACATAATGAGAATCGGGGGTTTTAGGAGTTACCCCATCTACATGAGTAGCAAGTACCTCTAATTTTTTTGGTATTTTGTGTTCCATATCCATAACTAAAGATAGAGAACAACTAAGAACAGCAAATAAAAATTACTTAGTGATAAAGCAAACAAGCACACACGAGAATATTCACCCCACGCTATGACTCCCCGGCAACGGTGCCAGAAAAAGGTCTTGATAACCCGCAAGTATAGGGGATCGCAACAGTTTTCGATAAGTAAGAGTGTCGAACCCAACGAGGAGCTACAGGTAGAACAAATATTCCCTAAAGTTCTATCGACCACCGATACAACTCTACGCACGCTTGACATTCGCTTTACCTAGAACAAGTATGAAACTAGAAGTACTTTGTAGGTGTTGCTGGATAGCTTTGCAAGAAAGTAAAGAACACGTAAATATAAACTAGGGGCTGTTTAGATAAAGATGCAATAAAGTAAATATAGCGAGTGTGGAGAAGTGGTGATAGGAGTTGTGGAATTGTCCCTAAGCAACTAACTATGTTACTAGACCGGTAATCACTATTGCAATTCTATTTGAGGGAGAGGCATAAGCTAACATATCATCCCTTACTTGGAATTCTATGCACTTATGATTGGAACTCTAGCAAGCATCCGCAACTACTAAAGATTCATTAAGGTAAAACCCAACCATAGCATTAAAGCATCAAGTCCCCTTTTATCCCATATGCAAACAACCTACTTACTCGGGTTTGTGTTTCACCACTCACGCAACCCACCATAAGCAAATCATAAACATATTGCAAACCCTACAGCGGAATCCCTCTCGCTATGCCGACACGGAGGGCACCATAGGACAACACCAATAATAAAACATGCAACTCAAACCAATCATAGCAATTCATCAATCACCGATAGGACAATGGAAATCTACTCGGACATCATAGGATGGCAACACATCATTGGATAATAATATGAAGCATAAAGCACCATGTTCAAGTAGAGGGTACAGCGGGTTGCGTAGAGAGTGGACCGCTGAATATAGATGGGGAAGGTGATGGAGATGTTGGTGAAGATGGCGGTGGTGTTGGTGAAGATCATGGTGATGATGATGGCCCCAGCAGCCTCCCGCCACCGGAAGCAAGGGGAGAGAGGCCCCTTCTTCTTCTTCTTCCTTGACCTCCTCCCTAGATGGGAGAAGGGTTTCCTCTGGTCCTTGGCTCCCATGGCTTGGGAGGGCGAGAGCCCTCCGAGATTGGATCTATCTCTCTTTTTCGCGTTACTGCTCGGCTTTGTTTCACTGTTTCGTATATATGGAGATCCGTAATCCGATTGGCCTGAAATCTTCGCCCAGATTTTTCTCGTAAAATTAGCTTTCTTGCGGCAAAAGAAGAGCATCAACCACCTTACGGGTGGCCCACGAGAGTGGGGGCGCCACCGAGGGGTGGTGGGCCCCTATCTCGTGGCCACCTCGGCATCGCCTCGCTGATTCTTCCTCCCAAAAAATTACAAATATTCCAAAATAATTCTCCGTCCGTTTTATCCCGTTTGGATTCCGTTTGATATTGGGTTTATACGAAACATAAAACATGCAACAAACAGGAACTGGCACTGGGCACTGGATCAATATGTTAGTCCCAAATAGTAAAAGAAGTTGCCAAAAGTATATAGAAGTTGTAGAATATTGGCATGGAACAATCAAAAATTATAGATACGACGGAGACATATCAGCGCCCCCCTTGGCTTGATGAGGGGGGGGCAAGCCCCCTCCCCTTGGCCGCCCCCCCCCCCCTCTAGATCTCATCTAGAGGGGTCGGCCCCCTTCCCCCTTCGCCCTATAAATAGAGGGGAGGAGGGAGGGCAGCGGGACCTCAACCAAGGCGCAGCCCTCCCCCTCTCCAACACCTCCTCCTCCTCCATTTTAGCTTGGCGAAGCCCTGCCGGAGAACCGCTGCTCCACCACCACCACGCCGTCGTGCTGCTACTGGAGTTGTCTTCCCTAACCTCTCCCTCCTCCTTGCTGGATCAAGGCGCGGGAAACGTCACCGGACTGCACGTGTGTTGAACGGGGAGGCGCCGTTGTTCGGCGCTTAGATCGGAATCAACAATAATCTGAATCGCTACGAGTACGACTGATTCATCCGCGTTCTTGTAACGCTTCCGTGTTGCGATCTTCAAGGGTATGAAGATGCACTCCCCTCTCTCTCGTTTCTAGTCTCTCCATAAATTGATCTTGGTGATGCGTAGAAAATTTCTAATTTCTGCAATGATCCCCAACACCGGGCTGGCCAGATCAAGATCCTGGGGCGGCGGCCCTAGACGGCGGCAGCGGGTGAAGCTCGGGCTTCCCGCGGCGGCATGGCGTGGTGCAGTCCATATCCAAGGCGGATCTGCGTCGACGATCTCGTGGTTTTGCCACGGATTGGTTCCGATCAGAGACGGTGATGAGCGTGCGGGATCGATGTCGGCGGCTCTCGCGGTTTGGCGAGGTGCGGTGAGAGTCCTCCTCCTAGGCCCCAGTGGTGGCGCATTCAGGCAGTGGCCGGTGTGCCAGGGCTCCTACGGTGGCACTACTGTTGCGGTTGGTAGCCGGATTTAGGCGGCTAGATCTGGGGCTTTGAAGGCGGTCGAGACAGTGCACAGGTTGTCGGGTAGATTTCTTGGGACGGGTCCGAGTGAAAACTTGGTCTTCGGTCGTTGGCCGGAGCCGGTGATGACGATGCCCCTATCATTGTTTCCTTCATGAAGGCATCATCGAGGTACAAAAGCGAAACCCACCCAATACCTCCCGGGGAAACCCTAGATCAGTTGATCGGATGACGGCGGCATTCATGTGCGTTACCCCCTTGGGGGCGGCATTCTTGGAGATGCACTCGGGCTCGAGTGACCAGCGGATGGCTTCATCGGTGTTTCTTTCTACATATTCATGGCGGCGGCTCTTGGCGGCATGGAGCGGCGGAGGCTTGGCCTCAGATGTGTGGTTATGGACATGCGCAGGAGGTCGACGCTGTCTGGCGTCGTGGTGGCGTCGGCAGCAGCTAGACCGGGCAAGGTCGATGCAGCAGTTGATACGTCCATTTTGCATCATGCTTTTATATCAATATTTATTGCATTATGGGCTGTTATTACACATTATATCTCAATACTTATGGCTATTCTCTCTTATTTTACAAGGTTTACCATGAAGAGGGGGAATGCCGGCAGGTGGAATTCTGGCTGGAAAAGGAGCAAACGTTGGAAACCTATTCTGCACAGCTCCAAAAGTCTTGAAACTCCACTAAACAACTTTTTGGAATTAATAAGAATTTCTGAGCGAAAGAAATATGCCAGGGGCCCACACCTGTCCAGAGATAGGGGCCCCTATCTCCCGGGCCCCTGGTGGCCTCCGCCCATCTTTCGCTATATCATCACTTTTACCCCGAAAAATTGTGGGCAAGCTTACGGACGAAACTCCGCCGCCACGAGGCGAACCTTGGCGGAATCAATCTAGGGCTCCGCGGAGCTGTTCTGCCGGGACACTTCCCCGGAGGGGGAAATCATCACCAACGTCATCACCAACGATCCTCTCATCGGGAGGGGGTCAATCTCCATCAACATCTTCACCAGCACCATCTCCTCTCAAAACCCTAGTTCATCTCTTGTATCCAATCTTGTATCAAAACCACAAATTGGTACCTGTGGGTTGCTAGTAGTGTTGATTACTCCTTGTAGTTGATGCTAATTGGTTTACTTGGTGGAGGATCATATGTTCAGATCCTTTATGCATATTAATACTCCTCTGATTATGAACATGAATATGCTTTGTGAGTAGTTACGTTTGTTCCTGAGGACATGGGTGAAGTCTTGCTATTAGTAGTCATGTGAATTTGGTATTCGTTCGATATTTTGATGAGATGTATGTTGTCTTTTCCTCTAGTGGTGTTATGTGAACGTCGACTACATGACACTTCATCATTATTTGGGCCTAGAGGAAGGCATGGGGAAGTAATAAGTAGATGATGGGTTGCTAGAGTGACAGAAGCTTAAACCCTAGTTTATGCGTTGCTTCGTTAGGGGCTGATATGGATCCATATGTTTAATGCTGTGGTTAGGTTTACCTTAATACTTCTTTTGTAGTTGTGAATGCTTGCAATAGGGGTTAATCATAAGTGGGATACTTGTCCAAGTTAGGGAAGTACCCAAGTACCGGTCCACCCAATATCAAATTATCAAAGTACCGAACGTGAATCATATGAACGTGATGAAAACTAGCTTGACGATAATTCCCAATGTGTTCTCGGGAGCTCCTTCCTCATTATTAGAAATTGTCCAGGCTTATCCTTTGCTACATAAAGGATTGGGCCACCTTGCTGCACTTTATTTACTTTAGTTACTTGTTACTCGTTACTATTTATCGTATCACAAAACTATCTATCACTTACAATTTCAGTGCTTGCAGAGAAAACCTTACTGAAAATCGCTTATCATTTCCTTCTGCTCCTTGTTGGGTTCGACACTCTTACTTATCGAAAGGACTACGATTGATCCCCTACACTTGTGGGTCATCAAGACTCTTTTCTGGCACCGTTGTCGGGGAGTGTAGCGCTTTTGGTGAGTGGAACTTGGTAAGGAAACATTTATATGGTGTGCTGAAATTTTCTGTTACTTGTCATTATGGAAACTAATCCTTTGAGGGGCTTGTTTGGGGTATCTTCGCCCCAAGTAGAAGAGCAAAGAGTTGCTCCTCAACCTACTGAACTTTATGAAAATATTTACTTTGAGATTCCTTTGGGTATGATAGAAAAACTGCTAGCTAATCCATTTGCAGGAGACGAAACATTGCATCCCGATTTACACCTTATCTTTGTGGATGAAGTTTGTGGATTATTTAAGCTTGCAGGTATTCCCGATGATGTTGTTAAAAGGAAGGTCTTCCCTTTATCTTTGAAGGGAGATGCATTGACATGGTATAGGCTATGTGATGATACGAGATCTTGGAATTATAAGCGATTGAAGTTGGAATTTCACCAGAAGTTCTAACCTATGCATCTTGTTCATCGTGATCGTAATTACATATATAATTTCTGGCCTCGCGAAGGAGAAAGCATCGCTCAAGCTTGGGGGAGGCTTAAGTCAATGTTATATTCATGCCCCAATCATGAGCTCCCTCGGGAAATGATTATTCAGAATTTTTATGCTCTGCTTTCTGTTGATAATCGCAACCAGCTCGATACTTCCTGTGCTGGTTCTTATATGCTGAAAACTATTGATTTCAAATGGGAATTATTGGAAAGAATTAAATGCAACTCTGAAATTGGGGTTCCGATGATGGTAAGGAGTCAGGTATGACACCTAAGTTCGGTTGTGTTAAATCTTTTATGGATACCGATGCTTTCCGTGGATTTAGCTCTTAGTATGGACTTGACTCTTAGATAGTAGCTTATTTCTATGAATCTTTTGCTACTCACGTTGATCTCCCTAAAGAGAAGTGGTTTAAATATAATCCTCATGTTGAAGTGAAAGTAGTTGCACCTATTACAGTCGAAGAAAAGACTATTACCTATAGTGATCCTATTGTTCCTACTGCTTATGTTGAAAAACCTCCTTTTCCTGTTAGGATAAAAGATCATGTTAAAGCTTCGACTGTTGTTCGTAAGAGTAATACTAGGACTTATACACCTCCTGAGCAAATTAATGTTGAACCCAGTATTGCTATGGTTAAAGATCTCTTGGATCAGGATTTAGATGGGCATGTTATTTCTTTCTTGGGTGAGACTGCTAATATTGCTAGACCTGATACTAAGACACGTAGACCTGTCATAGGCATGCCTGTTATTTCGGTTAAAATAGGAGATCATTGTTATCATGGCCTATGTGATATGGGTGCTAGTGCTAGTGCAATACCTTATACTTTATATCAAGAAATTATGCATGACATTGCACCCGTTGAATTAGAAGACATTGATGTTACTATTAAGCTTGCTAATAAGGATACCATTAAACCTATTGGGATTGTTAGAGATGTCGAAGTTTTGTGTGGGAAGGTTAAATACCCTGCCGATTTTCTTGTTCTTGGTTCCCCACAAGATGATTTTTGTCCCATTATTTTTGGTAGACCCTTCTTGAATACTACTAGTGCTAAGATTAATTGTGAAAAGAATATTGTCACTATTGGCATAGATGGTCTGTCTCATGAGTTTAATTTCGCTAAGTTTAGTAGACAATCTTGTGAAAGGGAACGACCTAGTAAGGATGAGATTGTTGGTCTTGCTTCCATTGCTGTTCCTCCAACTGATCCGTTAGAACAATATTTGCTAGACCATGAAAACGATATGTTTATGAAGGAAAGGGAGGAAATAGATGAAGTGTTCCTTAAACAGGAACCTATGCTGAAACATAACCTTCCCAATGAAATTCTTGGGGATCCCCCTCCACCCAAGGGTGATCCCGTGTTTGAACTTAAACCCTTACCTAATAATCTTAAGTATGCTTATCTTGATAAAAAAGAAATATATCCTGTTATTATTAGTGCTAACTGTCGGGGGTTGGGTGCGACATATGCCAAAGGATGGCTTATCATGGAGGGGGCGAGTAGAACGTCGCCGGTGCCTAGAAACGGGATGAGGCGAAGACATGCACGCCGGCGAATCTTACCCAGCTTCAGGGCTCTCCGAGGAGATAACACCCCTACTGCTGCTCTGCGGGTTCTCCGCATGATCACTATGGCAAAGTGAGTACAAGATGCTCCTTGAGCTGTTCGGGGTGAGGAAGGAGAAGGGCACGGCTAGCTCTTCTCTCCCTCTATGCGTGTGTCTAAAACTACTAGATTCCAACCTTTGCATGGGTGCCCGGGGTTTATATAGGCCTACCCCGAGGGGTACAACGGTAATCGGCTGGGTGCGGGTCCAAGCCGTCGATCTCTAAGTCGCCGTCTTCTCCGCCGACTTCTGGGGCCCGCCGACTAGTGGGCCCCGTCGACGGCCCAGCATGGGGCCGACAGCCCTTGTCCGCCGCGGGCGGGTCTTGCCGGCTGCAGATTACTGTAGCCGTGCTTCTAATTACGCGAGCTCGGTCATGGGGTCATGGCAACAGTGCCGCCGCCGGGCGGGCGATCACTGTTGCCATTCCCCGTCTTGTCTGGTTAATGGCGCGTGGAGCCCGCGGGAGGGGCCGGCCGACTCCCGGAGGCCGACTCCATCGGATCCGTCTTTGGGGTGCTCTCGCCGTCTACGGTTCTCCCGCTGACAGGCGGGTCCCGCCGTCTTCGGGTCGTATAGACAGGCCATTGTGGGTACAGGAATCTGCCCACAGGGCTGATGTCAGGGCCGGCGTGGCAACAGTTCCGCGCCGGACGGAGATCTCCGTCGGTACGGCGCTCTGTGGCCATACCTGCCCTTTATGGGCGGGGCAGGGATGGGCCGCGAGGCGGCTTTTATCCCATCCCGCTCGTAGTCGCTCAGGCAGGAGGTGGTTGGGGTCGCGGGCCGACTCCCTGTAGCCGGCCTCGTTGGAGGTCGCTGGCCTGGAGTCGGCTCGCCCCGAGGCCGCCTCGGGACTCGGCCTAAAAGGGGCTGGCGACTCTGCTGCCGACTCAAGGCGGCTCTTTGTCTTGGGGTCTTGAGGGGCTAAGTCTGCCCGATGTTTTGAAATGTTCAGGGGCTCGGTCTGCCTACCCGTGGCCCATTACTCAACATGAGTCCCCGGCTGGTGAGGCGCCGAGGGCAGCCTGTCGAGGAGCCTCGACAGCTTCATCCCTTTGGTAGAAGAATCTGGACTCGGCCCGCCGTCTCCATCTTGAGCCGACTAGCTGGAGTCGGCCTTGCAGGGGGCTGTCTTGCTCTTCAAAGGTTTCGAAGGTCACAGCGGGATCCGGGCGGCGTGCCTGATAAGCTTCCCGGCAGCCGCCCGCTGGGGCCCGCCACGCGGCAGGGCCAGCCTGCCAGCCCACGCGCGTGACAAGACAGGCCCGTCAGGCGAGGCCCGCCACTACCGTGCCCCGGCGCGCAGCGGATCCGCTGCGGTCGCGGGCGAAAGAGCTTTCACGCCGTTATCGCGCAGTAACGTCGTGGGTTAAATCGGGGCGTGGGGACGGGCGCGAGCATCCCACGCCCGCCCCCTCGGCTTCGCAGCCTAGGCGCCTATAAGTAGGCGGGGGGAGGGAGGGGGCGGTGACGCACGCGCACTCTCTCATCCCCGCTCCCTGCCTCGTCTTCTTCCTCGCTCCACTGCGCCGAGCCTCGTTTTCTTCCTCGCTCCACTGCGCCGAGCCTCGCCGCACCGCGGAGATGAGCTCCTCATCCGCCGCCGCGCCTCCCACCGCGCGCTCCGGCGTGTGGGACGGCTCCATCATCGAATTCCTTCGTCAAACGCGCCGCATCCCCGGCAGCCACCTAGTGCGGACCCGCGCCGCGCCGGAGGGCGAAATCACGCCGGCGCTGGAGGAGGGCGAGCGGGTGATTTTCCGCTCGCACCTCATGCGCGGGCTAGGGCTGCCGGCGAGCGGCTTCTTCCGCGCGTTTTGGAGTTCTTCGGGCTCCAGCCGCACCACCTCACCCCCAACACGATGGTGCTGCTGGCCGCCTTCGCATCCTTATGCGAAGGTTTTTCGAGTTCTCCCCACCATCGAGCTGTGGGGAATTCTTCCAAGCGGCTTCGGGACCCACGCCGCTCGCGGCGGCTCTGTGCAGGCGCACGCTCATCGCCAAGAGGAGGCCGGTGCCCGAGAACCCTTTTCCTGCCATCTCCCTCATCAAGTCGGTGAAGATGTGGCAGCGTTCATACTTCTACGTCAAGAACGTCGCCCCCGAAGGCGACTGGGTCAACTTGCCGCCCTACGTGGGCGGCGAGCTGGCGGGCCGACCCACCAGCTGGTCCTATAGGGCCCGGACGCTGACTCCCGCAGGCAACGCCGCCGTCGCGTGGCTCCGCGTGATGATACAGTCGGAGGGCCTGACTAGGGCAGACTTGCTGGCCGCCTTCGTGGCGCGCCGAGTTATCCCTCTTCAAGGCCGACCTCATCTTATCTGTCAGATGAGCGGCCGCCGGGACCCCAGCCGGCTGTGCTCCAAGGACATGCCCAATGCGGAGGTGGTGGACACGGTGAACTTCTTGGCGAACTGCGGCCTCACGGAGGAATGGCAGTTCGGCAAGGAGCCATACTCGCGCGCCAATCCCCCGCCGTTGGTAAGTCGTCTCTTGCTTCTTCATTTCCTTCTTCAGCCGGATCCGGCTCTAATTTTCCTTGGTTTTTTCCGACTCAGAATCCTCTCATGCCGCCTTCGGCCGGCGCCGCGGGGCCGGCTCGTGAATTCGTCCCCGACCGGGCGGAGATCGACGCCGACGACCCTGACTTGGGTGTGGCTGCGATGGAGGCCGACGCCGAGGGAGGGGGAGGGGCCGACGACTTCAGGCCCTCGGCCACCTTTGCCGACTGGCCCGATGATGACGTCGAGAAGGAAGTCGCCCCGCCGCCAGCAGAAAGCCGGCCATCCAGGCGCGAGCTCCTCCGCCGCCTTGGGGGGTCGAGGCGGCGCGAAGAGGCGCCGGGCCGGGCCGAGTCAGCCAAGCGGCCAGGCCAAGAAATTCAGGGGAGCGGCCGCCGCGACTCAGCGCGAAGAAGCGGTCGCGAAGGCTAACCGCTTCCGCAAGGAGGTGAAGAAGCCACCGCTGGTCTCCGCGTAAGTATTTTTTTATTCTGTCTTGTTTTCTTCTGGTCCGTCTTGCCCGAGTCTTCTCATGTCCTTTTTTCTCATCAGGGCTCCTCTCACCTTGGAGAGGGTCGCCGCCGCCTCCATCATGGGGTCAGCAGAGACGTCCACCAATAGTCGGCGGGTTGACCCTGCGGCCGCCCTCCGGGAGGCAACAGAGCGGAATGCGCAGGAGAAGCACGACGAGGAGGAGGTCGCCCGTCGGGAGAAAGCGGAGGCCGAGAAGGCGGTCGAAGCCACTGCTGCAGCAAAAAGGCGAGCCGAGGAGGCCGCGCGCCTTCAGTCAGTGCTGCTCGTCACTCCGCTGAGCTCAGCGCCACCACCGCCGGAGTTCACGGGGCAGTCGAAGGGAGTCGGTGGTGAGGTCCCCGTCGCAGGGAGGGAAGGCGGCGAGGTATCTTCGCGGGGTGCGGCCGCGCCACCTCCGCCGCAGTCCGGGATCGCGCGAGGCAAACAGCCGGCGGACCCGCCTGTGCCGCCGACCGACGACGAGGCCGTGGCGCAGCTGCTTCTTCAAGTCAACCGCCGCCGCGTGGCGCCGTCTTGAGAAGGCGACCTCGGCGCGCGCCCCTTTGAGACCGGGCCGCCAGCTCGCCATCCTCGACGCCGAGGCGACAAGCGCGCGCCCGTTAGGTGGAGCGCGAGGCGGCAGGCCCGCTGAACACGGCGCCCTGGGCGTCAAAAGCGAAGCTGCGGGCTGAAGGCGGCGCCCTCGAACCTTTCAAGGTGCACTGCATCGCGATCCGCCGTGCGGGTATGTTTCATTTCGAATTTTCTCTTGCTCTTCTCGTAGAGGCGGCACTCTGCGGGTGTAATCCCGAGTTTGAGCCGATTGCTGAGCGGTGCCGGAACTTTATTGCTTACTTCAAGTTTTTTACCTATGTGCGGAATTCTTGTTACAGGAGTATCACAACCTCCGCGCTACTGCCTTCAACCGCAACGTTGAAGAACTGAACAAGCGGGCTGCTGACCTGGCGAGGAGCCGAGGTGAGTTTTCTTCTTGGCAGGCGCCTGGCGCACTGCTGGCTATAGTCCCGAGATTGGGCGATCGCTGCGCGATCGGACCGGATCTTCTGGCGACCTTCTTAACTGACGACTTCGCGTCCTTCTTCTTTTTATTCTTCAGAGTCCAACGCCGCTCTGCGGGGGCAGCTGGGTACGGCCGAGACCGCTTTGCGCGCCAAAGAGGAGGAGTGCGGCAAGCTCGCCGCAGAGCGCGACCTGCTGGCTATGCAGCTGGCGGAGCAGAGGGAGCTGCTCAAGGCGGCGCAGGCTGAGGCGGAGAAGAAAGAGGCCTCTCTCCTGGCCGAATTTGAGAGCGAGCGCTCCGCCTGGACCGACAAGGAAGCGCAGCTGACCTCCGGCTTCCATGAAATCGAAGATATCATCGATGGTAAGTTTGCTTTTACTTTCTCTTTTGGGTTGCCGACTATGGGTTAAGCCGGCTCCTGTTTTTTCTGACTTGCTTTTTCTTCTTCTTGGCAGACTTCTTCCCTGGTCACACGCTGGCGGCCAATCAGGCCATCGAGGCCAAGCGCGAGGCGCGGAGGGCGGCTGGCGCTGAGATCGCAGCCAACGCCCCCCGGACCCTTGACGAGCAGCTCCTGAGCATTGAGGCTCGTCTGCGGCCGGCACATCGGATGCTGCGCCGTCTTCAGCGTGTCGGTGCCCAGGCGATTGCTGCCCTGTGGCCGGACATGCCGGTTCTGCGCACTCCCAGCCGGACCGCCGACTGGCTGGAGGTCGCGGCTGGCCGTCTTGAGGCTTGGAAGGGCTCCGCGGCTCGGGCTGGAGCTCGCCGAGCCCTGGAGTTCGTCAAGGCGTGGTATCCAGGGCTCGACCTGGACCGGCTGGCCGCGTTCCGGTCAGAAGCCCAGGCGGAGCTGCTGGCCGCGGAGGGCGCCCTCGTCGAGCGTGCGGCGGCGATCGCCGACTACACGGACACCAGTGTCTTCGTCCCTGAGCGGGCTGAAGACGGTGGGGAAGCACCGCCGGAGTGGTTTGGGATGAACCCGGACTACGGCAAGGACTCGGCGGAGGTGATCGACTCCAGCGCCGAGGATGAGGACGAGGCGGAGGACGGAGATGGCATGGAGGCGCCAGAAGACGGAGCAGGCGACCAGCCTCAGCTCGACCGCGCCTCCAGCAACGAGCCGCGCCCATCTGGGCCAGCTGCTGCCAGAGACGATCAAGCCAAGACCGTTCAGCCAGCCGCCCCGGCGCCTGACGCCGCCGCCGCCTCCGGCCTTCCAACCCCATCCGCTGCTTCTTAGGCGCTGCCTTGCCTTTATTTTATCTGTTTGCTAGTCTTTTGAAAGAACTTTGTTAATTTGCACAATTCCACCCGCGGGGTGTATTCTGAACCTCTGTTCGAAGATCCGGCCAAGGGCCTAAGTTTGTGTAAATATTATTCTAATTTTATGTTTCCTTCCTTATTGCTCTTGTGGCTTTTTCCTTTGCCGCCTTCCCTTAGATGCCGCCTTGCCCGTCGGGCAACCGCTCTGCGGATTGCCGTCTAGGTCAAGTGCTTGGCTACTTTGAGAAGGCAAGTACTTGGCCATTTTTTAGAGTCGTTTAAGCAAGTTGGGTGAAAACGGCAAGCCGGCTTCTTAAGAGTCGGTTTCACGAAACGGGCTGGAAGCCGATTTAAACTATGTTTATGCTTTGGGTCCTTAGCCATTTTTTCGTGTGGGTGCCCGCTCTACCTTACTCCTGCCCACCAAACAGTCGCTCTGCGAGCTGCGGCTTCTGACAGGAGACGGCTTAGGCACCGCACGCTACTTGTCTGATTTCAGGAAGCACTTCATAGCTCAAAGGCGGCGAGTCCCCGGGCCGACTAGTCGAGCCCGGTGCCAAACAACATAATCAAAGCGTAACATACTCAAAGGCATAATTCTTATCATACAGATAACAAAAGAGGGCAGTCCCCGAGCTCGTCTCGGGGGGCCCGGAGCCTTGGTATTTCAAACACAAAAGGGTAGCGTGGTACATACTGCATCAACTGTAAAATCTTCGGAGGAGATTCGCATTCCATGGCCGCTCCGTCTCCTTGCCGGAGTCGTCCCTCTTGCGTGCTCGGGGCTTCTGAGCGTCGATCAGGTAGTAGGAGTCGTTGCCCAGCACTTTGCTGATGATGAATGGGCCTTCCCAAGGCGCCGACAGCTTGTGCTGGCCGGCTGTTTGCTGGAACAGCCGGAGCACAAGGTCGCCCTCTAGGAATGATCTTGGCTTGACCTTCTTGTTGTAGTAGCGTCGCAGGCTCTGCTGGTAGATGCTAGACCGGCTGAGTGCCAACAGCCGGCCCTCTTCCAGCAGATCGACGTCGTCTTGACGTGCTTCTTCTGCTTCCTCTTTGGTGTACATGGTGATTTGCGGGGAGTCGAACTCTATATCCGTTGGGATGACGGCCTCGGCACCGTAGACGAGGAAGAAGGGTGTGAAGCCAGTTGACTTGTTTGGAGTCGTACGCAGACTCCAGAGGATGGCTGGCAACTCCTCAAGCCAGCAGCCGGCCGAATGCTCCAGTGGTTCGACCAGTCGAGGCTTGATGCCAGACAGGATCAGGCCGCTCGCTTGCTCCACCTGGCCGTTTGACTGCGGATGGGCAACGGACGCTAAGTCCAGTCGGATGCCCTGCGTCGCGCAGAAACGGGCGAGGGCGGCTTTGGAGAAATTTGTGCCGTTGTCGGTGATGATGCTGTGTGGTACGCCGTACCGAGTCATGATGTCAGCGATGAAAGTCACTGCCGTAGGACCATTCAACTTCTTGATGGGTTTTGCTTCTATCCACTTGGTGAACTTGTCCACCGCGACAAGTAAGTGAGTTAGGCCACCTCGTGCCGTCTTGAATGGTCCCACCATGTCCAGGCCCTAGACAGCAAAGGGCCAGGCGATGGGGATAGTCTTGAGCGCTGAAGCGGCTTGGAGCGGAACACCTGGCACCCCTTGCATTTTTGAACTAATTCCTTGGCCACTTCTAGGGCAGTTGGCCAGAAGAAACCGTGTCGGAAGGCTTTGGCGACGAGTGCTCTTGAGGATGCATGAGTGGCCTGATGGATGTCTTCAAGGATTGCTTGGCCTTGCTCTGATTCGACGCAGCGCTGGTAGACACCGGTGACGCTGCGCCTGACCAGCTCTCTATTGACTATAGTGTAGGCTGCCGCTCGGCGTTGCACTTGCCGAGCCAAGGTTTCATCAGTTGGTAGCTCTCCGCTTACTAAGAACTTCAGGATGGGCTGGGCCCATGAGGGTGCTGCTATTTCTTCGACTGCCAGTACTGCTACTTGGACGAGGGCGGCTGGGCTGGGAGGCGGCGGGTTGGAGTCTGCAGCAGCTTGCTGGGTTGAAGAAGTCCCCGGGCCGACTGGCGCAGTCCCCGGGCCGAGTACTGGAGTCTTCGCAATGGTCGCCGCAGTCCCGGGCGGGTTCGAAGTCCCGGGCGGCTTCACCGCCAGCGTTCTCGGGCGTCTGCAAGGATTCTTGTGCCGTCTGCTGAGGCTCTGGAGTCGGATCCGACTTCTTCAGGGGGAGCCGGCACAAAAATGGAGTCTGACTCTGGTGACGGTTTGACAGATGGCTTGAGAAGGCGCTGAAGGGCGACGCCGGATGGTATTGCCTGACGGGTGGAACCGATTCTTGCCAGGGCATCTGCTTGGTCGTTGTCGTTTCTTGGCACGTGGAGGAATTCGCATCCCTCAAAATATCCACTCAGCTGCTGTACCAGAAAGCGGTAGCTCGCCATATTTGCATCTTTGGCGTCCCAGTCGCCGGATGACTGTTGGACCACCAAGTCGGAGTCACCATAGCACAGGATCCGGCGAATGCCAAGCTCTTTGGCGAGCCGGAGCCCGTGGATGAGCGCCTCGTATTCGGCGACGTTGATGGACGCGGCGAAATGGATCTGCAGCGCGTACTTGAGCTTGTCGCCCTTAGGGGAAGTGAGGACCACGCCGGCTCCCAAGCCGGTGCGCATCTTGGAGCCATCAAAGTGCATCCGCCAATGGGTGGAGTCGGGCGCTGGCGGCAGGTACTGGGTCTCGGCCCAATCGACGAGGAAGTTGGCCAGTGCTTGTGACTTGATGGCGGTGCGGGGCTGGTAAAAGATGGTGTAGGGGGCCAACTCTATGGCCCATTTGGCCACTCGGCCTGAAGCATCTCGGCTTCCGATGATCTCTGCTAGTGGGGCCGTGCAAACCACGGTGATTGGATGCTCTTGAAAGTAAGGCTTCAACTTCTTGGCGGCAAAGTGCACGCCGTAACACATCTTCTGGTAGTGGGGGTAGTTCTGCTTGGAGGTCGACAGTACCTCGCTCAGGTAATACACTGGTCTCTGGACAGGTAGCGCCTTGCCTTCCTCCTTGCGTTCAACTACAATGACTGTGCTGACTACCCTGCTGGTGGCGGCAATATACAGGAGCATGGGCTCCTTTGGAGTCGGAGCCGCCAGCACTGGGGGAGTAGTCAGCATTCTCTTCAACTGGAGAAAAGCTTCGTCCGCCTTGGAGTTCCATTCGAAGAAGGTGGTCTTCTTCATAAGCTGGTACAGAGGAAGAGCTTTCTCGCCCAGCCGACTGATGAATCGGCTGATAGGCGTAAGCAGCGGTGAACTTCGCACATCTAGCGAGTCGGTGGGTACTTCCATCCTTTCGATCGCCTTGATCTTCACGGGGTTGCACTCTATGCCGCGTTCAGATACCAGGAAGCCAAGGAGCTGGCCGGCTGGTACTCCGAAGACGCATTTCTCTGGGTTGAGCTTGATCTGGAATCGGCGCAGGTTATCAAAGGTCTCTTTGAGGTCTTCCAACAGTGTTCCTCGCTTCTCCGTCTTCACCACCACGTCGTCCACGTAAACGTGGGCGTTTCTGCCAAGCTGCTTGAGGAGGCACTTCTGCATGCAACGCTGAAAGGTGGCGCCGGCGTTCCTCAAGCCGAGCGTCATGGTCGGCAGCGAAGGCTCCAAACGGCGTGATGAAGGCGGTCTTCAATCTGTCGGCCGGGTTCAACTTGATCTGGTGATATCCTGAATATGCATCTAAGAAGCTCAACAGCTCACATCCGGCTGTGGAGTCTATCACCTGATCAATTCTTGGCAAAGCGAACGGGTCCTTGGGGCAGGCTTTGTTAAGGCTTGTGTAGTCAATACACATCCGCCACTGCTTGTTCTTCTTTAGTACCAAGACCGGGTTCGCCAACCATTCTGGAAAGAAAACTTCCATGATGAAACCGGCTGCGAGGAGCCGGGCTATCTCTTCTCCAACAACTCTTCTTTTCTCTTCTGACAGGCGGCGCAAGGGCTGCCTGACGGGCTTCACATCAGATCGGACATGTAACTTGTGCTCGGCGAAATCCGTCGGTACACCTGGCATGTCTTTGGGGGACCATGCGAAGATGTCCCGATTCTCACGGAGGAAATCGACGAGCTCGCCTTCCTATTTGCTGTCGAGGTTCGCACCTATGACAGCGTATCTCTCCGGGTGCTCCGGGTCCAAGGGTATCTTCTTGGTCTCTTTGGCCGGCTTGAACGAGCCCTCAGCTTCTGACTCCTTGGGGTCGGGCGATATCTCTGGCTGCTTGCCGGCCACTGCCACAACCCGATCCAGGAGCCGCTTCTCAGCTGCGATCACCAGGGACTCGGCTAGCCGGCTGCTTTCAGCTGCACAGGCGGACGACTTTCTGTAGTCGCCGGCTACGGTCAGAATCCCCTTGGAGCTCGGCATCTTCATCTTAAGGTAGGCGTAGTGGGGGACTGCCATGAACTTGGCCAAGGCAGGTCGGCCAAGCAGGGCATGGTAGGGGTTTTCGAGGTCCACCACTTCGAACCAGACTGGCTCTCGGCGAAAGTGATCCTTGTCCCCAAAGAGGACGTCTATCAAAATCTTGCCAATCGGTGAGCAGGAAAGGCCGGGTACAATTCCGTGGAACACAGTCCGACTATGCTGAAGCTGTCTTTGCTTGATTCCTAGCTTCTCCATCGTATCCATGTACAGGATGTTGATGCTGCTGCCTCCGTCTATCGGCTTTCGCGAGAAGCGGCGCCCGCCTATCCGTGGCAAGGTGGCTCCCAAGACCAGGCGTAGGAGCCCAGATTCGCATCACCTCGGGTAATCAGCACGGCTCCGGCTAATGGGTTTCTCGGACGATGCATGAATTCTCGGGGTATCTGATGCTCTGCATTCACTTCTTCTGCTGCTGCCCCTGCTGCGGCGATCATCACCACGCCGTAAACACGACATAGGCGTCGTGCTCTTCTGGTGTCGTCTTGTCTTTGCGCCGGTGGCCTGATAGCTGGCTCTTTGGGGCGGTGGTGGAGGCGGCCCAAAGAGGCGGAGGAGGGCAAGGCCGTCTCCTTGGCGATCTGGTGAGCGGTGGCACTTCCGGGTGGTGTGATTTGACGGCTTCGCGCCGCTGTGGAACTTGCAGGGTCCGTCCAGAGTCTGCTCGTAAGAGAAGGCCGGCAACCAGTTGGACTTGCCGCCTTTCTGCCGCTTGGCAGGAGGCTGCCCCTCTGGCTGCTGGTCTTCGACTGTCGCCACCTGCCGGCTGTTGGAAGCCGGCTGCGGGGCCTTGCGCTTATGATCATTCTGCTGCTGTCGCCGACTGGCGTCGCCAGCCGGAGTTCTGGGAGCATGAGGAGCTACTTTGCCAGTCGCACTGACTTCGATCTCCGACTTCATGGAGGATTCAGCTGTGGCGTACTTGTCTGCTATGACCAGCAGCTCGTCGAGGGTCTCCGGCTCGTCGCAAGGAGCTTGTGCTTGAGGAGGGTGCCTTCTCTGCACCCGGCGGTGAAGTACTCGATCGCCTGCACCTCGTGCACTCCTTCGCAGGAGTTCCGGAGCTCGGCCCAGCGCGTGAGGTAGTCGCGAGTAGACTCGTTGGGGCCTTGCACGCACAAGGACAGCTGACGAGGCTTGGGAGGTCGCTTGTATGTGCTCGTGAAGTTGCGGACGAAGGCCTCGGTGAAGTCGACCCAGCTGTTGATGCTGCGGGGCTTCAAGCTGTTCAACCATGTCCGGGCCGTGCCCTGGAGCATGAGGGGAACATACTTACTGACAGCAGCGCTTGTTGCCGTTAAGCTATCTTGACGGCCGTGGAGTAGTCCACCAGCCAGTCCTCCGGCTTCACGGAGCCGGTGTATTTGGGTGTGTCTCGGGGGAGTGTGAATCCTCGGGGGAAGGGCTCGTCTCGGATGCGAGGTCCGAAACAGGGCGGGCCCAACTCGTCTTCTTCTTCTAGTGCCAGGGATCGGTGGAGTCGCTCGATCCGGTGGCGGGCGTCATTTTCTCCGACTCCCTCTCGGCGGCCAAGGCGGTCGCCGAGAGTCGGATGCTCGACGGGTGGCGGGGAGACTCGCCTTTCTCTGCAGGGAGGAGGAGGCTGATAGTCGTCCCGCCGCTCCACTACTCTTGGGAGGCCGTCTTCATCACGCTCGATGGAGATGTGAGTCCGGCTATGGCTGACAGCCGGATCCTTGTTCTTTCTTCCGCGGACGCCGCCAGTCGGCGTCCGAGACGTCGTGCCTTGATCTCGGCGAGGGGGCAAGTCGACGTGTTGTCGTCGCGGCGCCCCCGTGCGGCAGCCGGTTTCGTCTTGCGCAGCGGCCGCGTCGAGGAGCTGCTGGACTCGCTCCGTCATCAGGCGGCGCTCCTCGCCCTCGAAGTTATCCAGCCCGTCCTCCGCCGCCTGGGCAGCGCGAATGTTCTTCGCGGGCGTGGCATACACAGGGCGACTGGCCCCAAACAGACTGGCGATGGCCACGCCGCGCTGCTGGACCGCGCCTAGCCACGCCGCGCTGCTGGACCGCGCCTAGGCGGCTAGGCCCAGTCGGAGCCGGCGAGCCGCCCACAGCGCGATCCATCTCGCGCTGATAGGCTTCCGACAAGCGTCTCATGCTTGCCAGCTTCTATGCGCCCACGAGGAGCTGGAGGCGGCGTGCTTCCAGCGTTCCGGCGTCGGCGTCCTCCGGAATGGAGGCAGTCAGGTCTTGCAGAACCGCGTCGAGAGGGTCACGAGCTCCCTCGCCGGAAGGCTCGCCGTGACCGATGACGAGTACTTCTGTGACGGTGCTCCCGCCGCTCTCCGCGCGAGGGAGAGGCTTGTCGTAGACCACCACATTGGTGGGGAACGCGTCGAGCGACGCGGTGTCGGAGTCGACCAGCATCGGGTCGGTGGAGCCTACGGACTCCAGGTCGGCGGCAGGCTCGCCGGCGACGTGGAGCTGCTTGAGGAGGCCCGCGAGGAGGCTTTCGGGGCCGTCCGTGCCTGCGTCGGATGCAGGCTCGTCGGAGAGGCGAACCTCGCCGACAAGTTCGGCGAGGCAGCTCGCCGCGCAGGCAACCTCGGCGCCATGCAGCGCGTCGGTGCAGACTCCGTCTGGCGTGCCGGGCTGGCTGCGCTCGCCAGGGAGGAAGAGGGTTCCCGTCCAGAGCAGGTCTCCGGACGACGGTGCACCAGGCCCCACGGTGGGCGCCAAATGTCGGGGGTTGGGTGCGACATATGCCAAAGGATGGCTTATCATGGAGGGGGCGAGTAGAACGTCGCCGGTGCCTGGAAACGGGATGAGGCGAAGACATGCACGTCGGCGAATCTTACCCAGCTTCAGGGCTCTCCGAGGAGATAACACCCCTACTGCTGCTCTGCGGGGTCTCCGCATGATCACTATGGCAAAGTGAGTACAAGATGCTCCTTGAGCTGTTCGGGGTGAGGAAGGAGAAGGGCATGGCTAGATCTTCTCTCCCTCTATGCGTGTGTCTAAAACTACTAGATTCCAACCCTTTGCATGGGTGCCCCGGGGGGTTTATATAGGCCTGCCCCCCGGGGGTACAATGGTAATCCGGCTGGGTGCGGGTCCAAGCCGTCAGTCTCTAAGTCGTCGTCTTCTCCGCCGACTTCTGGGGCCCGCCGACTAGTGGGCCCCATCGACGGCCCAGCATGGGGCCGACAGCCCTTGTCCGCCGCGGGCGGGTCTTGCCGGCTGCAGATTACTGTAGCCGTGCTTCTAATTACGCGAGCTCGGTCATGGGGTCATGGCAACAGTACCGCCGCCGGGCGGGCGATCACTATTGCCATTCCCCGTCTTGTCTGGTTAATGGCGCGTGGAGCCCGCGGGAGGGGCCGGCCGACTCCCGGAGGCCGACTCCATCGGATCCGTCTTTGGGGTGCTCTCGCCGTCTTTGGTTCTCCCGCCGACAGGCGGGTCCTGCCGTCTTCGGGTCGTACAGACAGGCCATCGTGGGTACAGGAATCTGCCCACGGGGCTGATGTCAGGGCCGGCGTGGCAACAGTGCCGCGCCGGACGGAGATCTCCGTCGGTACGGCGCTCTGTGGCCATACCTGCCCTTTATGGGCGGGGCAGGGATGGGCCGCGAGGCGGCTTTATCCCATCCCGCTCGTAGTCGCTCAGGCAGGAGGTGGTTGGGGTCGCGGGCCGACTCCCTGTAGCCGGCCTCGCTGGAGGTCGCTGGCTTGGAGTCGGCTCGTCCTGAGGCCGTCTCTGGGACTCGGCCTAGAGGGGCAGTCGGCGACTCTGTTGCCGACTCTCTGAAGGCGGCTCTTTGTCTTGGGGTCTTGAGGGGCGCAGTCTGCCCCGATGTTTTGAAAGGTTCAGGGGCTCGGGTCTGCCTACCCGTGGCCCATTACTCCGACACTAACCTTTCAGAGAAAGAAGAAAAAAGATTATTGAAAACTCTGAAGAAGCACCGAGCAGCTATTGGATATACTCTGGATGATCTTAAGGGCATTAGTCCCACATTATGCCAACACAAAATTTCAGTGGAGAAAGATGCCAAACCAGTTAGAGATCCTCAAAGACGATTAAATCCCAAGATGAAAGAAGTGGTAAGAAAGGAGATACTAAAGCTCCTTGAGGCAGGTATTATTTATCCCGTTGCTGATAGTGAATGGGCAAGCCCTGTTCATTGTGTTCCTAAAAAGGGAGGTATTACCGTTGTTCCTAATGATAAAGATGAATTGATCCCGCAAAGAATTATTACAGGTTATAGGATGGTAATTGATTTCTGTAAGTTAAATAAAGCTACTAAGAAAGATCATTACCCTTTACCTTTTATTGATCAAATGCTAGAAAGACTATCCAAACACACTCACTTTTGCTTCTTAGATGGTTATTCTGGTTTCTCTCAAATACCTGTATCAGCGAAGGATCAATATAAAACTACTTTTACTTGCCCTTTTGGTACTTTTGCTTATAGACGTATGCCTTTTGGTTTATGTAATGCACCTGCTACCTTTCAAAGATGCATGATCCTATATTCTCTGATTTTTGTGAAAAGATTTGTGAGGTATTCATGGATGACTTTTCCGTCTATGGATCCTCTTTTGATGATTGTTTGAGCAACCTTGATCGAGTTTTGCAGAGATGCGAAGACACTAGTCTCGTCCAGAATTGGGAAAAGTGTCACTTTATGGTTAATGAAGGCATTGTGTTGGGGCACAAGATCTCCGAGAGAGGTATTGAAGTTGATAAAGCCAAAGTTGATGCTATTGAAAAGATGCCATGTCCCAAGGACATAAAAGGTATAAGAAGTTTCCTTGGTCATGCCGGTTTTTATAGGAGGTTCATTAAGTACTTTCCTAAAATCTCTAGGCCTCTGACTAATTTATTGCAAAAAGATATTCCTTTTGTCTTTGATGATGATTGTGTAGAAGCATTTGAAGTACTTAAGAAAGCTTTGATCACTGCACCTAATGTTCAGCCACCTGGTTGGAATTTACCTTTTGAAATTATGTGCGATGCTAGTGATTATGCTGTAGGTGCTGTTCTAGGGTAAAGAGTCGATAAGAAATTGAATGTTATCTAGTATGCTAGTAAGACTCTTGATACTGCCAAGAGAAATTATGCTACTATTGAAAAAGAGTTCTTAGCAGTTGTATTTGCATGTGATAAGTTTAGACCTTATATTGTTGATTCCAAAGTTACTATTCACACTGATCATGCTGCTATTAAATATCTTATGGAAAAGAAAGATGCTAAGCCTAGAATCATTAGATGGGTTCTCTTGCTCCAAGAATTTGACTTGCATATTATTGATAGAAAGGGAGCTGAGAACCCCGTTGCAGACAACTTGTCTAGGTTAGAGAATGTTCTTGATGACCCATTGCCTATTAATGATAGCTTTCCTGATGAACAATTAGCGGTCGTCAATGCTTCTCGTACTGCTCCTTGGTATGCTGATTATGCTAATTACATTGTTGCTAAATATATACCGCCTAGTTTCACATACCAGCAAAAGAAAAAGTTATTTTATGATTTAAGACATAACTTTTGGGATGATCCACACCTTTATAAAGAAGGAGTAGATGGTGTTATTAGACGTTGTGTGCCTGAGCATCAACAGGAACAGATTCTACGCAAGTGTCACTCTGAATCTTATGGAGGACATCACGCTGGAGATAGAACTGCACACAAGGTACTACAATCTGGCTTTTATTGGCCTACTCTCTTCAAAGATGCTCGTAAGTTTTTCTTGTCTTGTGATGAATGTCAAAGAATAGGTAACATTAGTAGACGTCAAGAAATGCCTATGAATTATTCTCTTGTTATTGAACCGTTTAATGTTTGGGGCTTTGATTATATGGGACCTTTTCCTGCCTCTAATGGTTGTACACATATTTTAGTTGCTGTTGATTACGTTACTAAGTGGGTAGAAGCTATTCCAACTAGTAGTGCTGATCATAACACTTCTATTAAAATGCTTAAAGAGGTTATTTTTCCGAGGTTTGGAGTCCCTAGATATCTTATGACTGATGGTGGTTCACATTTTATTCATGGTGCTTTCCGTAAGATGCTTGCTAAGTATGATGTCAATCATAGAATCGCATCTCCATATCATCCGCAGTCTAGTGGTCAAGTAGAGTTGAGCAATAGAGAGCTCAAATTAATTTTGCAAAAGACTGTGAATAGATCTAGAAAGATTTGGTCCAAAAAACTTGATGATGCATTATGGGCCTGTAGAACTGCATACAAAAATCCTATGGGTATGTCTCCATATAAGATGGTTTATGGAAAAGCGTGTCATTTACCTCTTGAACTTGAACATAAGGCATATTGGGCTATTAAAGAGCTCAATTATGACTTCAAACTTGCCGGTGAGAAGAGGTTATTTGATATTAGCTCACTTGATGAATGGAGAACCCAAGCCTATGAGAATGCCAAGCTTTTCAAAGGAAAAGTCAAACGCTGGCATGATAAGAGGATACAAAAGCGTGAGTTTAACGTAGGAGATTATGTGTTATTATTCAACTCTCGTTTAAGATTTTTTGCAGGAAAACTTCTCTCAAAATGGGAAGGTCCCTATGTTATCGAGGAGGTCTATCGTTCTGGTGCTATAAAAATCAACAACTTCGAAGGCACAAATCCGAGGGTGGTAAACGGTCAAAGAATTAAACATTATATTTCAGGTAATCCTATCAATGTTGAAACAAATATTATTGAAACCGTAACCCCTGAGAAATACATAAGGGACACTTTCCAGAACGTTCCAGACTCCGAAAAGGTATAGGTATGTGGTACGGTAAGTAAACCGACTCCAAAACAACTCTAATGGCAATTTTTGTCAGTTTTGGATTATTTAAGAATTTTAGGAAGAAAGAAGTAGACCGAAAGGGACACGAGGCTCCCACGAGAGTGGAGCCCCCCCCCCCCCTGTAGGGCGCGCCCCCTGTCTCGTGGGCACCTCGTGTGCCTCCCGGACTCCGTTTTCTTGCACGTTACGTATTTTGGTCGGTAAAAATTCATTATATATACTCCCGAAGGTTTTGACCACCTATCACGCAAATATCCTCTGTTTTTGTTTCGAGTTGTTCCTGTTGCAGATTTGGAGCAAGATGTCGTCCCAAGATTCGGAGGGAGAAAGCTATATGGCTGATTATATCGCAAATCCAAAAGCATATGGGGATGTGGAACATTATGGCTGGACCACGGAGGAAGAAGAAGATTATGATCCAAAGGGGAAGGAGGAGACAAGCTCTGATGAAGAGGACGATCCACTACCTCAACCTGGCGATATGCATGTGGAGTTCAAGAAGTCAAGCCTCCCTAAGGTCCAATCTATCCCACCACGTTTTTTGCAGGACAGCAAGGCAGCATTATGCAAAAAGATAATGAAACTTGAGCTCGAGAATGAGGATCTGAGGGAGGAAAATTTTAACCTCAGACGCAAGCTAGAGAAGAAAAATGCAACAACCCCACCATCACCACCGTGAAGAAGGAGAAATAATCACATGGGTATGGGCACTCCCCTTGGCAACTACCAAGCTTGGGGGAGGTTCCCCGGTATCGTATCACCATCACACTCCTATCTTTACCGCTTTATTTAGTTCGATCCTTTTAGTAGTATCTTGATCTAGTAGATTCAAGTTTTTTTTATATCAAGTAGTTTTGAGTTTTGCTTTCTGATCTCTTTTTGTAATCGAGTCCGTGAGCTATCTATAATAAAGATTAGTGTTGAGTCAAGGGCTTTGCTATGTTGCTATGATCTTGAGAAAGTAGAAAGAATGAAAGAGTTCATACTGATCTTATGGATAGTGATATCTTCACACATAGAAAGTATGAGGCATAAAATTGTTGAGAGTTGATGAATGTAGCCTTGGTCATCGTTGCAATTAATAGGAAGTGATAAGGAAAGAGGGGTCACATATAAATATATTATCTTGGACATCTTTTATGATTGTGAAGCACTCATTAAGTATGACATGCTAAAAGAGTTGACGTTGGACAAGGAAGATAACGTAATGGTTTATGTTTTCCGACATCTCAGTTAAAGTATATTGTCATTGACCTTCCGAACATGTTGAGCTTGCCTTTCCCCCTCATTCTAGCCAAATTCCTTGCACCAAGTAGAGATACTACTTGTGCTTCCAAATATCCTTAAACCCAGTTTTGCCATGAGAGACCACCATACCTACCTATGGATTGAGTAAGATCCTTCAAGTAAGTTGTCATCTGTGCAAGCAATAAAAATTGCTCTCTAAATATGTATGACTTATTAGTGCAGAGAAAATAAGCTTTGTACGAACTTGTTGTGGAAGTAATAAAAGCGACGGACTGCATAATAAAGGTCCACATACAAGGGGCGATATAAAGTGACGTTCTTTTGCATTAAGATTTTGTGCATCAACCCTAAACGCACATGGCAACCTCTGCTTCCCTCTGCGAAGGGCCTATCGTTTACTTTATGTTTTTACTTTATGCTTGAGTCAAGGTGATCCTCACCTTTCCCATTTTCATTTTATCCTTTGGCAAGCTCCTTGTGTTTGAAAGATCATGATATATATATATATATATATATATATATATATATATATATATATATATATATATATATATATATATATATATATATATATATATATATATATATATATCAATTGGATGTAAGTTAGCATGGGCTATTATTGTTGACATCACATAAAGGTGAATACGTTGGGAGGCAACACAATAAGCCCCTATCTTTCTTAGTGTCCGGCTGAAACTCTATAACCACAAGTACTATGTGAGTGTTAGCAATTGTAGAAGACTACGAGATAGTTGAGTATGTGAGCTTGCTGAAAAGCTCTATTGTTGACTCTTTCTGATGTTACGATAAATTGCAATTGCTTCTATGACTGAGATTATAGTTTGTTAGTTCCCAATGAGTTTTTGAACCATACTTGACATTGTGAATTGATTGTTACTTGAGCATAGGAAATCATATGACAAAATCTATATATGTTGTTATTATTAGAATGATCATGATGCCCTCATGTCCGTATTTTGTTTTTATCGACACCTCTATCTCTAAACATGTGGACATATTTCTCGATTTCGGCTTCCGCTTGAGGACAAGCAAGGTCTAAGCTTGGGTGAGTTGATACGTCCATCTTGCATCATGCTTTTATATCAATGTTTATTGCATTATGGGCTGTTATTACACATTATATCTCAATACTTCTGGCTATTCTCTCTTATTTTACAAGGTTTACCATGAAGAGGGGGAATACCGGCAGCTGGAATTCTGGCTGGAAAAAGGAGCAAACGTTGGAAACCTATTCTGCACAGATCCAAAAGTCCTGAAACTCCATGAAACAACTTTTTGGAATTAATAGGAATTTCTGAGCGAAAGAAATATGCCAGGGGGCCCACACCTTGTCCAGGAGATAGGGGGGGCGCCCTCCCCTCTAGGGCGCGCCCCCTATCTCCTGGCCCCCCTGGTGGGCCTTCGGCGTCCATCTTCTGCTATATCATCACTTTTACCCTGGAAAAAATCGTGGGCAAGCTTACGGGACGAAACTCCGCCGCCACGAGGCGGAACCTTGGCAGAATCAATCTAGGGCTCCGGCGGAGCTGTTCTGCCGGGGACACTTCCCTCTGGGAGGGGGAAATCATCATCAACGTCATCACCAATGATCCTCTCATCGGGAGGGGGTCAATCTCCATCAACATCTTCACCAGCACCTTCTCCTCTCAAAACCCTAGTTCATCTCTTGTATCCAATCTTGTATCAAAACCACAAATTGGTACCTGTGGGTTGCTAGTAGTGTTGATTACTCCTTATAGTTGATGCTAATTGGTTTACTTAGTGGAAGATCATATGTTCAGATCCTTTATGCATATATATTAATACTCCTCTGATTATGAACATGAATATGCTTTGTGAGTAGTTACGTTTGTTCCTGGGGACATGGGTGAAGTCTTGCTATTAGTAGTCATGTGAATTTGGTATTCGTTCGATATTTTGATGAGATGTATGTTGTCTTTTCCTCTAGTGGTGTTATGTGAACGTCGACTACATGACACTTCACCATTATTTGGGCCTAGAGGAAGGCATGGGGAAGTAATAAGTAGATGATGGGTTGCTAGAGTGACAGAAGCTTAAACCCTAGTTTATGCGTTGCTTCGTTAGGGGCTGATATGGATCCATATGTTTAATGTTGTGGTTAGGTTTACCTTAATACTTATTTTGTAGTTACGGATGCTTGCAATATGGGTTAATCATAAGTGGGATACTTGTCCAAGTTAGGGAAGTACCCAAGTACCGGTCCACCCAATATCAGATTATCAAAGTACCGAACGCGAATCATATGAACGTGATGAAAACTAGCTTGACGATAATTCCCAATGTGTCCTCGGGAGCTCCTTCCTCATTATTAGAAATTTTCCAGGCTTATCCTTTGCTACATAAAGGATTGGGCCACCTTGCTGTACTTTATTTACTTTAGTTACTTGTTACTCGTTACTATTTATCTTATCACAAAACTATCTATCACTTACAATTTCAGTGCTTGTAGAGAAAACCTTACTAAAAATCGCTTATCATTTCCTTCTGCTCCTCGTTGGGTTCGACACTCTTACTTATCGAAAGGACTACGATTGATCCCCTACACTTGTGGGTCATCAGTAGTACAGCTCTGAAGATGGATTGGTGGCATGTGGCTGCGGCGGCCTCATACCCGGCAGGCGTCCTGGTTGGGACTTCAGGTCTTAGATGTTAGGTTTGGCTACAAGGTCTGTTTGGTATTAGGCCCAGACTATCAGTGCCCCTTCATCAACTGGATAGGAGTAGCGACAGATGTTGCTTAGATGGTGGCTTTGGTCTTACTGTTGTACGACTTTGTAAGGTCTTGTGTTAATAATTAATAAAATGGCCGTATGCATTGTCCAGATGCAGAGGCCGGGGGTATTCCTCCTTTTCAAAAAAAAAAAAATAGTAATATAGTTAATCTACCTTGCTTCCCAAACCAGAAGAGAAGTTCCTTCTTCTAATTTCAGGGTGTTTGACTTTGATGATCAATATGTGAGAATTTAAGCAGGGGCTACCAGTATATGGCTTGAAACTGATGGATTTGTTTCTTCAGTAGAACTGTTTGGTGATACTATATGATTCCTCATATGGTAACAACAAGAAAGGAAGTGATGATGGTCAGTACAGTACATTTATCCTTGATTAACTCTGACAATTAGCAATTGTTAGAAATGATATTGATGCAGCCCATGATTAGCAAGATTAACTTCTTTACCTGTTCGAATTTGTTAGATGATGTCTACATGTATTTAGTTTCGCCTTAACCATTTGCAGCGGCATCCAAGTGTGAGTGACAATAGGGCCAAGGAGGAGGATCTTGCTGCAAAGTTAATTATTTTGGAATAAGTGCTGATAATGAAACTGGGATGTTTTCATCTTCTAGGTTAGCAGGTTAGAAACTACCTTCCAATAGCAGCCCCAGAAGGTCAATTTATTATAGTTTTTGCACCTCAAAAGTGCTCAACTATGTAAACCATGTCCATGTTGTAATTTTGATACGTTTTGCTACTCATCTGCAAAAACATGGCATAACCGAGTTTACAGGTCAATTTATTGTAGAGTAAATTTGTAATGTTTTGCTACCTATCTGTAGATACCTCTTTTCAGGTTGTAATATACACCATATTTTGATCCATTTCAACAAGGCATATGCACCATGGTGCTTCATTTCAAAGAAGTTCTTAGAAGCAAAGGGAATGATCAGAGCTCTTATTCATTTTGCCTTAGATATCATGCAAGCTAAGGAATTCTCAAGAGAAGCAAGTGATTGTTTCTTGAAGCTATATATGTTAAAATTGTATGTCTGGTCTGCTTGAGTGTTTTTCAATATATCAGTATTCTGAAAACCAGACTGGAAGTTTAGCTTAATATACCAATCATTTTCACTCCTACCATTGGGTTCTCTGTGCACATCCCTAGCATTCTTTTTCTTAAAATCATCTCATTTTTGCCACTATCTTCAATATATTAATGAATCCTTTTTGCAAACCAGCCAGTACAAATTAATACTAATTGTGCTTCATTTACTTTCATCAGGTTAAATGTTTCAAATATTGCTCCCAATATTCACAAAGATACACTTCTGTTCTTGATATTTCCAGTTCTAATAGGATCGTTTCTTTAGTCGGGTTTCTGTATCTTTTGTTCTTGATGTTCCAGTTCTATATAGGAGTGTTTCTTAAGCCGGGTTTCCTCATTGCATGTGTTGTACAGTGCAAATTTCTTTCCAGTCCATTTGATAGTTCTTTCCGTTGGTCAAGTTTGAATAAATATATGGTTGCTATTGGGGATTGATGAACGAAACAATACTGGAGGTGACCAGTTAATTGCGTAGGTTTGTGTTTTGCACTAAAAGTTTGGATGACTGTTTTAGATTAATAGGTTGAGAGTATCAACAAGTAATATAGCCATTTTCACCATGAAAAGTGTCATAGTTGTACGCATAGTAAAAAATCAGTTGGGCATGGATTTTCAAAATGATTTGTTTAGTTGGAAAAGATTTATTGACTTAGTTTTTGCTTGATTCAAAATAGTATTTCCAACATTGTAATTTTATGAAAATGTGTCATTGTGGAGGCACCACGGTAATTGGAACGGCTGAACTGAAATCCATTCTTTGGGGGTGATAAGTCCATATGGATCTTCAGTTCAGGGTTATAAGCACAAATCCTGGTCATACTTCAAGTCCTGCTTCTGCATATACAACCGGAGAATGCGTTTGCTCTGGGTTCACAAAGCCTGACGGGAAAAAGCACAGTTATATACTTCCTCCGTTCCTAAATATAAGTCTTTCTAAAGATTTCAATATGGACTACATACGGATGTATATAGACGTAGTTTAGAGTATAGATTCACTCATTTTGCTCCGTACGTAGTCCATATTGGAATCTCTAGAAAGACCTATATTTAGGACGGAGGGAGTATTTGGCATGGGACATTATGTATGCCTTTCTTTTTAAAATACATCAACTGTGCAATGTAATAAACCTAAGTTCTTCCCATCTGCCTTGGCACACTATGTATATTATTATAGCTCTATAATAATATATTTCCATCTTTTACCGTAGATTGTCATGGACTTGAAAAATACCGGCAACTCAGCAAAACCAACGCAATATGATGCAATATTTTAAATTATTACAGCAACAACTTTCACTATAATACATCGACAGGAGCGGTGTGGCGCCGCGTGGGCATGATAGTTATATAGTATAAGCAGCCATATGAAAAAACAAAATCAATTTAATCACATTTGCCCTCGTCACCATCGATCTGCCATCGCTCTCCTTCTTTAGCACAAAATCAAACTAGTGACTCGATTGAAGTAACTAAAAATGTACATAAGGTTCCAACAACAACAATGTATAATAAAGAAAAGTAAATTAAAGGCAATGGTAGATCTAATCATGCCTCTGCAGGTAGGGGAGTGGACCCCTTGATGTATTACATTTTCACGATTTTTGCCTAGTTATTCTACTACGAAAAAAATAGAGCTAGTGATATGACCCACATGAGCATGTTTCGTGAATAAAACTTGCAACAAACAAGATCAGAAGTAGAAAACTAATCTAAAATGGATGCTAACAAATTACTTACTGATAGTTTGACAACAACATATTTTATTAATTAATGATATGACAAGATGGCACTGTAGGATCTCTTGTCAAGTACAATGGACGCCATTTAAAAAAGGAAACACAATCACTAAGAAATTGCAAAAATCTATACCAGCTCATGGAGTCCAAGAAAGGAACATATTGGCACTATGAATTGAACTCAATGAATCAATGAAAGCAAATGACGCTGGAGATGGATCACCCTGCATATTGCACAGACTAGGTGGTAGGTAGAAAAGTGCAACCCTTGATGTACTGGAAGTATGTGCTTAACGACGGTGAGAAAAATATCCCTGTCTTGAATAGGACAACATGCAATTTCTGGTTGTAGCGACATTGTGCCCGCTGTATGCATCGATCACCTCGAAGAGGTAGCTACCATGGAGGGGATCATGATCATTGGTCACGGGAGCATCAAAAGCATCATCAGGCAATGGGTCCATCATCGAAGGAGGCAACGACACCATAGGGAGAGGATCAACCACCCGCACATTATCAGGCACTTGCACCGTATAAGAGTAGCTTGCGCCATAAGCTGAGGTGGCGGCACCATAACGATGATCATTCATTGAGATTACCTCGGTCACTGGCACCACATGAATGGATTCAATTGGCGCAAGAGGAGATGGCAGCATGGCCAGCGACACATCTTGCTCCTGCGATGGAGGCAACACTAGCGCTGACACTGAACGGAGCTCCTCAAGGCGTGCATTGACTGCATTGAGTTGCATCTCTACCCTCTTTCCAAGGGCATGGAGGATGTCAAGGGGCATCTCGCCAAAGCTCCGACGACCGCCATAGAGGTGAATGAGCAACAAATTGATCTTCAGGTCGTGGTTCTTCTGGTATTCTTTCGACAACCTCGCCTTTGCCTTGATGGTCATTTGCTGGATGAAGCCGGCGGCGTCCACCTTATTCTTTAGTTTTTCTGAGTCTAACATGTTGCCATACCGCTGCAGGAGAGTAGTGGCTTCCTCTGGTGATGGCCACTGTAGGACAGGTTGGGCTTCACCGGGAACACACACCAATAGGCAGATTGGAATGTCGCAGAGGATCTCAAGCTCTCGAGCCTTCTTGCCGAGCGTAGGGAGGCGCCTCCTCAACGCTTCCTCGCGCTTCGCGTCGTTGATGATCCATTGGATCTTAGCCCTCCGCCTACGAGCCATCACTTGTGTTTGGTAAGTACGGTGAGGATGGACCGATGGAGGATGGTCCATCTTATAGCCAGATTTTCTTGGACAGCCATATAATTAGCACCCAAATATGTTTGTAAACCTAGGGGGAACCAATGCGCAAATATGCAAGTAAACACAAAGTATTTTCTTTTCAAGTATGGATATGTTTGTATGTAAACATGTAAGAATATGCATGTGAATGGAGGAAGATTATTTGGGCGTGAACTCATGAGATTTTTTCTTGAAATACATATTCTCCTATGGAGAGCAAATATGTATAGAAACCGAACAAATGTTTTTATGAGAAAGTTAACTGGCGCACAAAGTTTTTTGACAAAACTACCGAGGACTCCCACACCACCCGATCTCCCTCAAAACACGTGTGCTCCGTTCGATAAATAATCACGGCGAGTGCTCGGCCATCAATCCATATTATCTTCCTCAAAGAAAAAGCCAAATTTTCAGAATTAATTAACTGCTCAGCCTCCTGTTTCCGGGAAAGAAGGCTAGCAGCAACAACCAGTGAGCGAGCATGCATGGACCGAGCTGAGTGTGTGAACTTGCACATGTCTTTGAGTTTGAATCTTTTTTGGACCGACGCGCATGCATGCAATTTATCTTCAAAATGGACCTTGCTAAGGCTGGTCACAATGGGGAGGAACTTAGCAATAACATCACATACTCCAATACAACTTTGCTTATGTGTCATATATTTAATAAAGAGAGAGGTGCTTGTGGTAACTAGCTAAGTTACCGGAACATCACACACTCCAAGAAACAATGAGTCTATAACCTAATAAATACATTGTTGCATGATACTATATAGATGTTCCTACCCACTGTGGAGGTAGTAACATAGTCTAGGAAAGTGTGTAAGTTACTAGACTATGTTCTTGCCCATTGTGACCGGCCTAAAACTATTCAAACAATTAGTGTGGTCAAAGATGCTTAGTTGGCCACCGGAGACGCGCCATTTCTGTTTGTGCCTGCCTAGCTAGTGCGGTAGTGCCTAGTAATTCACCACGAGAGAAAAACAAAGCAGCTAGAGGACAAGAGTGAGCACCGGAAATTTCGCGCCAAAATTAAGCTAAGCTAGAGCGCGCGACACCACGTCGGTCTCAGCCTCCTAGACGTCGGAGACTTCATGCATGGTCTCTGCCTGCCCGTTTTGTCTTATCGAAATTGTTTTTACTCTGCCTAATTCGTCAAAATCTCTGTCCTTTTGCTTGTCTACTACTCCCTCCTTCCCAAAATATAAGGCGCGATTGACTTTTTACGGTCTTTGATGCACAACTTTGACCACTAATATATATCAAAGTATATGAATTGAACATGTATAAATGACATCGTTGTATTTGTCTTGCAAAGCAATTTTATTTCATATGTATGTATAATAATTTTATAGACATATAATACATAAAAAATATAGTCAAAGTTGTGCAACGAAGACCAGAAAAGTCAAACCGTGCATTATATTTTGGGAGGAGGGAGTATTGTCTACTCATGTTAAATACCTGCCTCACAGGCTAGTCCACACAAAACTAATTGGGTACTAAGTAAATACCTAGCCTACTAAAAAGAGTACAGGCTATATTTAAGTCATTTGATTTTTTTTTATGTAAGTCTGCTTGAGTCAGCAAACTGTGACGTCGATGGCTAATTCATGACCCTGCCAGAGACGAGGATGATGGTGTGAGCGGCAGCGAGCTGCGAGCCAGCTGTGACATCCAAGTCAGAGGCGAGGAAGCAGATTGACAGGCGCGGGTGGTGGTGCGGTGGCTCGCCTTATATATCTTATTGTCGGGGAGGTTTTTTTTTTCTTCGAAAAGGAAGATGTACCCCGGCCTCTGCATATCGTCGGGGAGGTTTAGAGGGATGGTCATTGGTGGCAGCAGTAAAGGGGTGAGGGGAGGGCGGGGCGGTCGCGGGTGGCGGGCAGACGGATCGACTAATGTCTGTTGCATTTCAGAAGGAGGAGGAGGAGGAGGTGGAGGCTGGAGGTAGAAAACATACCATAGCAGTACAATGAAGATGCAGCGGTAAAAGAGATTCGACTTGCACCAAAATTTCTTGGTCGAACTTACAAATAGCGAGCCCCTTTAAAAAATGTATCCATGAAAGTGAGCGCATTAGTTTCATGAAACAAGAAAAAACCAACAAAACATCATGTAATACTTTGAAACTAACATAACCTTTGTCAAAAATCAGAAAATGTCGCGCGAATCTCAAAGCAGCTAGGTACCGTGGATGCATCCCGTGCATGCATGGTAGAAAAATCAGACCCAGGCTCTTTTTTCGCTTTGTCAACTCTCTGTCGGTTCTGCTTGGCGTCTCCGGGTGCCTTACATGCAGCTTCCGAGTAGGACAGCGCAACGTCAATATTCGGACACGATGCGGCATAAAAAACAAGACGAAAACATACAAAATACGCCGTTCCGCGTGGATTTTATTTACAAAGGAATTGTTTAATGGTCGGGAAATCAGTCGGTCTCCTTCCAAGAAGGATAGAGATAGAGTGGACTGACCCAACCAAACCATGCAGACCTGCACACGTCCTTGGGTTTGAATCCTCTCCTCTCCTCCCCTCGCTAGCTACATCCATCTCGATCGATCTCACGCGTATTACTATAAAATACTCCGTTTTGTCAAAGATTTCCTCCCACTATATCTCCAGCATCAACCGCTCGTAGCCATCGATCCGCCATTGCTCCCTCTCATTCTCCTCCTCCTCAGCTCACCGGTCTCACCACCACCGTTTTGTCAAAGTTTGAAGAAGAAGAAGGCCCTTGGTTGCTTGAGCGATTGCCTGGGTGTTGTAATGGAGGAGGTGGAGGTACCGTCCTACTTCGTGTGCCCCATCACGCTGGACGTCATGCGCGACCCCGTCACGCTCCCCACCGGCATCACCTACGACCGCCACGCCATCCACCGCTGGCTCCGCCTCGCCGCCTCCTGCCCGCTCACCAAGCTGCCCGTCGCGCCGGACTGCGACCCCACGCCCAACCACACGCTCTCCCGCCTCATCCGCTCCTGGTGCGCCCTCCACCGCCCCGACGACGCCGTCGACGGTACGATGAAGTCGGCCCCTGCCGACCGCGCCCGCCTCGCCGCGCTGGTGTCGCGGCTCGCCGACGCCAAGAACAAGGGACCGCCGCGAGAGGCCCTCGCTTCGCTCCGCGAGCTTAGGGACGTCGTGGCGGAGGGCGAGCGCGGCAGGGAACTCGTCGCCGCCGTACCCGGCTCGGCGGACGCGCTGCTCGACGTCTTCGTCTCGTCTGCGACTTCCGCGCCAGAGAACTCCGCCGCGGCACTCGACGTCATCTCCTCGCTCCGGCTCCCGGAGCGGTGCCTGGCGCGCGCCGTCGACAGGGATGGCGCGGCGCTGGTCGGCGCGCTCGTCTCCACCCTGCAGGGACACTCCGGCTCCGACGCCGACGCGGCGTCCCGGGCACGCGCGGCCGTGCTCCTGGCGGACGTGACGGCGTGCATGGCGCCAAGCAGGGCGGCGTCGCTCCCGGAGCAGGCGTTCGTCGAAGCTGTGCGGCTGCTCCGCGGCGACGACGGCATGGGCGCATCGACCGCGATGGCGACCAAGGCGGCGCTGCGGGTGCTTGCAGGCGCGACCGCCCACGGGCGGAACCGAGTGAAGGCCGCGGAGGCCGGCGCGGTGGCAGCGCTCGTGGACATGCTGCTGCTCGTGAACGGCGAGCGGCGGCGCGCGTGGTGCGAGCTGGCGCTGTGCGCGCTGAACCGGCTGTGCGGGTGCGCCGAGGGCCGCGCAGCGCTGGTGGCGCACGGAGCCGGCGTGGCAGCCGTGGGGGCGTGGGTGGCCGGGGCGTCGATGGCGGCTAGCGCGAAGGCGGTGCGGGTGCTCCGATCAATCGCCCGGCACACGGCGACGGTGGCGGTAGTGCAGGAGATGGCGGCGACCGGCGCGGTGGGGAAGCTGTGCCTGGTGGCGGCATCGGTGCCGGAGGAGGAGCGGCCGTGGTGCGACGAGAGGACGAGGGAGCGGGCGCGGGAGACGCTACGGCTGCACGCCAGGGCGTGGCGGAGCTCGCCGTGCTTGCATCCTACCCTCCAGGCCCTCTACCCTTGCTAATTGTTACACTCTTCTTTTGTAGATGAAACTAATTAGCAGCGTAATTGTAATGTTTAGCATGCTATAATTGCATGTAGCAGCTTTGCATGGTTATTTTGTGATGCCAACTTCAGTTAAGATGTCTCTGCCTTGCTTGTTGGCTTGCTTGTTGGTGATGGTACATTCTGAAATGTTCAGTTAGGGCATCTAAAGCCAGACTGAACAAACTTGGCTCCTCAAATCATACGCGAACCCGCCGGTCAGTATCCCTCGTTTTTTTCCTTATACATGTTGGGTCACATGCATCTGATTGGTGGAGAAAGAGAGAGAGAAAAAATAGAAATAAAAAAGATGCTCTCTGGTGCGTCAAATCCTATGCGGGACCACTGACCGACACACCCGGGCACTCGTCATACTCATCTCATATATGAGGGCAATATGAGGAGTGTTGGACAACCGAGGCATTTAATGAGACTTTGAGGGGTCCGGTTGGGTCAACTTTTTTCTTCTCTCTCATGTCCGGTCAGTGGTCCTGCGTCCGCCCGGTCAATTTGGAGAGTTCGGCTGTAGATGCTCTTAGGTATCGGTCATGTTCTGTTCTGTTTCAGAAAGAGGAGGGGGAGGGGGGGGGGGGTTATCAGTTCAAGTTACATTTACTCACGAGATGATAAATTCATGTGTGTGCCTGCCGAATTCTGCTCGCGATCTCAGTGATATATTGTGTGCTCTTGCTCGGAGATATTTGATTGGAGTTCTACTCCCGCGCTCCACCTCGACACTCTTCGAGTACACGCGGCGGAGCTCTGCCGTGTACCCCTCGTCGGCAAGCTCCACCTCAAGGAGGTCGTGGGCCTCTTGATCTTCCATTAGCTCGTATGCGGACGCCTGTCGGGGGTCGTCGGAGGCTAAATCCAGCATGACAGCTCCGAAGGGGAGGTTCAGTTGCGCGTTTGCGCCAGGAGGCACACCAACTGGATGTCATACGCCCATGCCGCCGAGTGGAAGGAGCCGATCCAAATGCATTGGTGGGTTTAGCGTGGGTGATCTTCGTCACCCACATCCACTACAACACGCCGAGGTACCTCATCTGCGGTGTTGGGGGAATCGAGAGGAGGACATGCTGATACAGGAGGAGGAAGTGCCGCCATGATCTCGGGCTCAGGAGCATGGAGCAGCACTTCTAATTGGCATCAGGGAGCGGCAATGGCTAGATCTAGCCATTTTGTGTGGTGAAGCGGCGCTGGAGTGGATGCGGGGGTGCACCGACGGGGCTACGGCCTGCATGCGAGTGGTATCATATATTTACTGTTGGCGTTAGCCACATGACACGCCATTAGCACACAAGTACTGATGACGTGTGCTCCAACAACATCAGTATTTTTTATCATTGGCGCCATATTGGTGACGTTTTCTTTGTGAACATATTGATGGCGTTGGCAGCCAACGCCAGCAAAGCCAGTTTTATCACGCCATAACTAGATTTTTTGCACTAGTGTGGATAGCAAAACATTAAAAAAACCTTATATGGGTGAATGGATAATAAAAAATATCAGAGAAACGGACCTTACTTTCTTAGTAGGATTATATAGATAGATATCTTCCGAGGCAGAGCAAATCAATAGACAACAAGAGAATACATGTGAACAAGAGGTTATTTGGATGGTCATAATGGATGATCATATATGTATGTGAACCCAACATAATTCTATTTACCCCAAGAGCGGTGTACATTTCCTCGAACGCGGAGTGAATCTATAGAGAATGATCCCCGCAAAAAAGAATCTATAGAGAATGAAAATATTAATTATTCTGGAGGAGGTCCTTAGGACTATGCAATACTAGCTCCATCCATATTTACATGGCATGCACGTGTTTTAAGATTCAACTTTGACAGTTTGGCTACAATTCTTTTTGACAAATGTAGATATGTCATGAAAATTATGACGTTTAGGCTTCCAACTGTATGATTTTATCGCATATGGCTCATACATCATGGATCAAATTAATAATCAAAAGTTAGTTGATGAAAACAGAATGCCATGTGAATGTAAATAGAGCCAGAGAGGGACGAACTAGTTATATCGGTTCATTGTGAGAGAATGTAATCTATTATTAGTAACATACAAAGCTTCCTAAATTTGGAGCCTCCTGGTGCACCGGGGGCTGTGGGGAAGCTATGGGCCCCACATGTAAGGGTGTGTGTCATTAGCTGGTCGTTTTTTTTTTTGGTTTTGAGAAGGTATTGCCTGGTTTTTTTTCTATGTTTTTCAATGGTCTTACAAGTTTTCTTTTGGGTTTTTTCCAACTTTTTTCTTTTACAGTTTGTTTGTTTTTTTACTTATTTTTCATTTTTACCTTTTCCTTTTATTCTCCCACATGCTAATTCATAAATATATATACAAAGCCGTGAACATTTACAAAGTTTATCAGTATTTTCTAGAATTTACGAAGTTTGTTTTCTACTTATGAATATTTTGAAGGTTCAAGAACATTTTAAAAGTCTATGAACATTTCAAATTTACGAAGCTTGCTGAAATTCGCAAACATTGTTTGAAATCCACTATATTTTTAAAATTTGTGTTTTTTAGTATATAGAATTTTTTAAATCCAAGATATATTTAAACAATCACAAACTTCTTTGGATTTAATTACCTTCTTCATGTGAAAATGCGATAGCCCGTTCTCTAAGGTAGCAGTGGAGAGGGCGGGGAAAAAGCTAAGCGAGCGAGAGCTTCACGGGCTGATCCATGTGAGCATTGTTAGCAACAATTCCACAGTTTCAACGTGGAATAGAAGCACCCAAGGTGCTCACATGACCGCGGGCTGACATCAAGAACGAAACTTGTAAGAACTCCACAACCACACACCTAATAACTCCACTCTCCCCTTAGAACACATATCGTGTCTAACGATAGCACAACACGATATACAAATGATAAAAACGCTGCCAGAGCGTAATTAAAAGTTTAAAACCGAAGCAAGAGTAGATGAAACCAAAGTAAATAGCCGATTACAATAACCTGCTAGAGAAAAAGAGTGTAATCCCATGAGTGAAGAACGGTGCTGCGTAGTGCAATTTAGCCTCTACTCCAAACTAAGCTAGAGCATATGTGACATCACACGTCAGAAATGATGTGATACATGTTGTGCATTTTTCAAATAAATCATGTTTTGAAAACTTTATCGAATACACGAGAATATTTAAAAAAAATATATATTAAAACATGATTATTCCTTTAAAATTTGACATACATTTTAATGGGAATAAACATATTACTACATAAATATTTATCTACAAAACATTTTTAAAATGTCACGATGAAATGCAAGTGTCACGTACATTTTGAATGGTACAAAACAATTTTGATATTATAAAAAATTTGTTTTACATTGTATACACATTTTTGAAAAGTTTCACATACAATTTTTCTGAAATCGGGAACATTATTCATTGTCCCGAACATATTTTTAAAAGTTATCGTCATTTTTTTAAACTATGCTAACAATTGTTTTTATACTATGTATTTTTTTTCAAATACATGTTTAGAAACTTCTTATGTAAATTTCTGTTTCTAAAATATATTCATTTCAAATAAAATAAAAAGAAAAAAGAGGGGGGAAAAGTCCGAGTGACGTTAGCGAAACCAGCCACGTCCTACTAGGACGACCCACCACAGGCTTCATGTACGCTAGGCAGCTGTCTCCCTCGTAATAATTAAGTGGCACATAGCGCACACAATTGATTGACAGTCGTGTTGCTGGGCGCAAGTGCTTTGTCTGATTTACTGCGACACCCAAGGCCACCTCAAGCTTTTGTCCTAGTGGGCTAGCCCAGTAGCGAGGTTTTGTAAAGCTTCTAGGAATCAATTTTAGAAACTTTCGTTCGGTTTTGGGAAGGTTCACATGTGATATTTTTTCTGTGTTTTCTCAATCAATTTTCTTTGATTTTTTTATTTTATTATCCAATACATGTTGACTTTAGTAAAATATATGTTAAAAAATTATGTATATATACTGAACATATTCAGAGACACATTGAATATTTTTAAAATATATGCTGAACATTAACCCAAATATACGTTGACCATTTATGAAATGCTCATTGAACATTCTTTAATACAAAATGAACATTTTAAACACATGCTGAACATTGGTCAAAAGTGTCATTACCATTTATGGCGAACATGCATAATATTTCTTAAAAATATTATGGACCATTTATTTAAATGGAACAACCATTTTTATAGGTTATGAACATTTTTTAAAAACATTGCATGAAAGAAATTTTATGTTTCATGATATTCTTACTAAAAATGTGATGAACATATTTTTCAACACATTATTTAAATGTCATGAACAATTTCATGAATGATAGGAACATTCTTGCAAATAACGTGATTTTTTATAATTTTATGAACATTTCAAAAAAGTCATGAATATATTTTTAGACGTGTGAAATATTTTTAGAAAGGTATAATAGTTTCTAAAGGTATGCAAACAAAATATTACATTCCACGAACATTTCTTATGCTTGATGATCATATGTGAAGTAGTTTCTAGAATTAAGAAGACGAACAAAAGTGATGAACATAAGAATTATTCGGTCGCCCCGCTACAAATGTTGCATGAGGCGATGTCGGTCTTGCAATAAGCGAGAAGCAGACGTGCCAATGTCAAGAGCTCCTATTCTGATTTTTTGTGAATACTAGTGCATAAGCTCTGGTCAGATAACGTGTGGTGGCGACATTTCCATCATGCCGCTCTAATTTTGAGGGTTACATGCCGCAACCCCAAAGAATGCAGTAGATATTTTTATGGGGAAAATTGACAATGGACTATGTTAGAAGGTCACTAGCTATACCCGTGCGGCGGCACGCCGCACCCCATCGATACGGTACGTATGTGTATATGCTACTTTTGACTCATGGGACGATAGAAAATAAGGCCGCGATACGGTACGTGTGTGTATATGCTACTTTTGAGTCATGAAATGGAAAATAAGGGCTTCATGTGCATAAGCTTGTTGTTATAACAACGTAGTCACAAGGAAGCAAGCTATATATGCACAGAAATAATTTCAAAAGGATACATTATTATCATCATGAGTGCTACATCTTGCAAGATGAAAAGTATATGCATTGTGGTTTCTTTCTACCAAGACTACACATCAGACCTAGAGCTTTCATAAAGGTCTCCTCCCACATCAATAGTTGGTCCTACCAAAAAAAAGAAGTAAAAATTAACGACACCTATGGCAAGCAAGAAATCAAGCAAAGAAAATAGATGCAAAAAATACCAAAAGACGCAACCATAACGGAAGAACAGGGGACACGCAAATCGCCCTGCCCAACAGACCTACAGGAAGGACCACCTACAAACAATAAGACAAACACTGGGTAACTACCCGCTCACCACTAAATTAGTCACGATGCCGAGCAGAGGAAATCAAGAGTTTATGACCAATCTATCCGTGCATATTGCAATTCTATTTTGTTTGTCAAGTCATCATGAAAATCAGAAAGCATGTTCTGTGGTAAACAAATGCCTAAGGATGTTCATGCAACAAGGCTACAACTACGAACTTTAACAATTACTATTCCAACAGTGAGTAATAGAGGATCAACACCACAGAATGGTGATGAACAAACATTGATCATTATCTACGCACCCACAAATTAGTTCATAGGCAGCCAAATCTCACCCAGCGGTCCATGCAATTGACCACCTAACTTACATTCTGGTGCCTCTTCCTCTGCCCCTCCTTTCCCTTGGTGCTGAAGTCATAGATGGTTCTAGAAGATTGTACGCATTGGACTCAGCACCTATGGCCAAAAAAATGATATTTTTCAAAGGTAGGTGTATGAATCTAGCGTGTCTATTTCTTACGGAGAAGTTGTACAAAAATTGGGAATATGCAAAATAAATGAACCAAAATTACACACAAAACTAAACAATACCCAATATAGAAGAAGATCAAGAATCAGTCCTTCAATTTGAAAATGGTACCAAATAGGAAGAGTGAACTATCCAAACCGAAAGCACTGAACTATACAAATAAGAAATCCGAACTATGTACTGTAGGGAGTAATGGTCGTATACTTCATGAGTATACCTATAAGACAGATTACAAATAGACAGAAAGCACACATTGCATCCATATGCATAAAAGGGAAGGAACCAAAATTAACATTTTTCTCTTTCTTGCCCTAAAATGTCCGCACTCGATATTCATTTCCCCATTGAATTAACATTAGGATCATCATTAGTAAGAAGCATAGGTATTTTACATACTTTGCTGCAACCTACAAACAGAGCAATGCTTTCTATTGTAAAGTAGGGCCGATATTAAAATGCCAACTGAAATTCACTAAGTGCAAATGAGTTACATGTGGTGGTACTTTCTTCTTCGACAAAAAATACACAGCCTCACAATCAACTTACACTGTTAATTAATTTGAGGTACTCATCTGAATGATTTAACCGAACAACAAAAATCAAAGCAAGCACTGCTGCTTTCACCAACCATGTTCAGGAAAGGCCAAATAACCAACAAATTCAAGCCAGTTTGGGTTGACTTAGTGTGCTATAAAATCACATAAGTCATACAACTTCACAAACATATATATTTTAACACCATGGGGAAGAGTACCCAGACTACACAAAAGAAATCAGATGTGCAAATATCTACCTTCTATGTGATTGTCCAGTTTAGTCGTATATATAGCACAAACCATTTTCCTTCTTGCTAGGCTTACAGGTGAGGAATGAACTGGTGAACTGCAGCTCACGGGGCTGAGCTCTACGCCACCCTACCTCATGGCTACCACGAAGTGGATCGATGCCTGCAATGCTCAAATCCAAGGCCATGCCTCTCTGGACGTACCAGGCTCCGGCTGCCGCCGGTGCAAGGACACCATCAACATCCCGGAGGATGCCATGGGGAGAACTGCGATAGCCGTAGGCACTCCTCCTGGATGGCCAGGACATGGAAGAGGACGCCGGTGGCTGGGACGGCGCTGTCGCCATAGCTCCAGGGCTCGACGGTGCTTCTATATGAAAAGTTGCTAGCTTATATTAATACAAACCCCAAGGATATTCACAAACCAAGTGAATTTGTTGCACCTTCTCTTAGTGGACAACCCTAGGCCTGTATGTGCTTGGAATATCAAGTATAGTCTACTGACTGGAAATATTTCATTGAAAGGAGGCTAGGCAAAAGAAGCAGCAGTTAGATGTGCCAGAATAAATAATTTACAGCTCAAAACCAAACACAAACAGGAATCAGAAATTAAGGAATGCCACCAGTCTGAATAAATCAAATCCACAAATTGAACAACCTGGCCTCCCGTCTCAATACACAAATCAACTATGTACAGAAACAATCTGATAACTATTAAACATGCGGGTACTGTACTACTTCCTAATCAGCCATGTACAGATAAGATAGACCATTAGTTTGCAACAAAAAATTAAGTAGATAAGGTAGGTTTAATGCCTACTCTATATCATGATATTTGACCTTTGAGCTGCATCCGAGGTGTTCACCATCTTGTATTATTTCACTACAATGATTGAGTAAGTATCAGTAATGTATCCCACATTTATTTGCAGGATGACCTGACTAATCTGGATAGCAATCACATGTTCGTACAATTTTTTCATATACTCCCTCCGTTCCTAAATAATTGTCTTTCTAGAGATTTCAACAAGTGCAGCCATGTCAGCCGAGGTGTTGAAGTAGGTCAGCATGATGGACATCGGCTTGAAGAAGCAACAGTGCAGCCATGCTGACGTGGGTCGTGAATTATGACACGGTCAATGCCGGCTTGATGAAGTGACCATGCGGCGATGCCAGTGTGCCCGCTCCGTGTAATCCGTGGGGCAGCGATGTTGGTGATGATTTATCCTTCGCGATGTCGAACTCTTGTTCGGCTTGCCGAGATGATGATCGAAGAAGTTGAGCTCGGCTCAACAAAGTGGCGACGTGTCTAGCGCAGGTCGGCAGCCGTGGAGCAATATTGCCGGACTGGTTTGACACCAGCGTGATGGTGAAGATTACCTCGGAGGAGGCTTAAGATTTTATGGTTACGTGTTTAAAAACAACGCACAATACCCTAGAAAAAAAATTCCTTCAAAAGGGTTGTCCAATATTCTGTTCGTTAAGAAACATGAACTCGGGCCGGATTCGTATTCGCGCAGAAAACATATTCGAAAATTGGTCCACTCATCGGAAGGTTCCCGGAGTTTGAACCGTCGAATCGAGCTAAAATTTGGAGGGGTGGTAGATATGGGAATTCCGTCACAGATGAACGGTTGGATCTTCCAAAGGACCTCCGAGCTGGGCCCTGGAGACCATGCCCTAAACTCGTCCAGATTCACGTCCAGATTTGATAGGGCTCCGGTATATTATAGATTGCCAGAGATTCCTCCATCGGAACTCGACGAAATTTGGCATGGTTGTTGTGAAGGAAATATGCCCTAGAGGCAATAATAAAGTTATTATTTATTTCCTTATTTCATGATAAATGTTTATTATTCATGCTAGAATTGTATTAACCGGAAACATAATACATGTGTGAATACATAGACAAACAGATAGTCACTAGTATGCCTCTACTGGACTAGCTCATTAATCAAAGATGGTTATGTTTCCTAACCATAGACATGTGTTGTCATTTGATTAATGGGATCACCTCATTAGGATAATGATGTGATTGACATGACCCATTCCGTTAGCTTAGCACTTGATCGTTTAGTATGTTGCTAATGCTTTCTTCATGACTCATACATGTTCCTGTAACTATGAGATTATGCAACTCCGTTTACGGAGGAACACTTTGGTACTACCAAACGTCACAACGAATGGGTGATTATAAAGGAGTACTACAGGTGTCTCCAAAGGTACTTGTTGGGTTGGCGTATTTCGAGATTAGGTTTTGTCACTCCGATTGTCGGAGAGGTATCTCTAGGCCTTCTCGGTGATACACATCACTTAAGCCTTGCAAGCATTACAACTAATGAGTTAGTTGCGAGATGATGTATTACGGAACGAGTAAAGAGACTTGCCGGTAACGAGATTGAACTAGGTATTGGATACCGACGATCGAATCTCGGGCAAGTAACATACCGATGACAAAGGGAACAAAGTATGTTGTTATGCGGTTTGACCGATAAAGATCTTCGTAGAATATGTAGGAACCAATATGGGCATCCAGGTTCCGCTATTGGTTATTGACCGAGAATAGTTCTAGGTCATGTCTACATAGTTCTCGAACCCGTAGGGTCCGCACGCTTAAGGTTTCGATGGCGGTTATATTATGAGTTTATGAGTTTTGATGTACCGAAGGAGTTCGAGTCCCGGATGAGATCGGGGACATGACGAGGAGTCTCGAAATGGTCGAGGCGTAAAGATCGATATATTGGACGGCTATATTCGGAGTTCGGAAAGGTTCCGAGTGATCCGGTATTTTCGAGTACCGGGAGTTACGGAATTCGCCGGGAGAAGTATTGGGCCTTATTGGGCCCTGCGGGAAAGAGAGAGGGCTGCCTAGGGCAGGCCGCGCGCCCCATGGCCTAGTCCGAATTGGACTGGGGAGGGCCGCACCCTTCCCTCTTCCCCTTCCCCAAGTCCTAGTCCAACTAGGAAGAGGGGGGAGTCCTACTCGGTGGGAGTAGGACTCCTCAGCGCGCCTCTCAAGGGCCGGCCGCACCCCCTTGCTCCTTTATATACGGGGGCAGGGGGCACCCCATGACACACAAGTTGATCTACGGATCTTTCCTTAGCCGTGTGCGGTGCCCCCTTCCACCATATTCCACTTCGGTCATATCGTCGCAGAGCTTAGGCGAAGCCCTGCGCCGGAGAAGTCATATCGTCGCGGAGCTTAGGCGAAGCCCTGCGTCGGTGGAGCATCAACATCGTACCACGCCGTCGTCTTGACGGAACTCATCCCGACACTTTGCTGGATCGAGTCCGGGATCGTCATCGAGCTGAACGTGTGCAGAACTCGGAGGTGCCGACGTTCGGTGCTTGGATCGGTCGGATCGTGAAGACGCGTCGACTACATCAACCGCGTTGTTATAACGCTTCCGCTTTCGGTCTCACGAGGGTGCGTGGACGGACACTCTCTCTTCTCGTTGCTATGCCATCACCATGGTCTTGCGTGATCGTAGGAAATTTTTGAAATTACTACGTTCCCCAACATGGCATCCGAGCCTGGTTTTATGCGTTGATGTCATATGCACGAGTAGAACACACGTGAGTTGTGGGCGATACAAGTCATACTACCTACCAGCATGTCATACTTTGGTTCAGCGGTATTGTGAGATGAAGCGGCCGGACCGACATTACGCAGACGCTTACGCGAGACTGGTTTCACCGCCCGAGCACTCGTTGCTTAAAGGTGACCGGCGGTGTCTCTCTCTCTCACTTTAGTTGAATCGAGTGTGGCTCGCCCGGTCCTTGAGAAGGTTAAACGGAGTCTATTTGACGAAGTATCGTTGTGGTTTTGATGCGTAGGTAAGAACGGTTCTTGCTCAGCCCGTAGCAGCCACGTAAAACTTGCAACAACAAAGTAGAGGACGTCTAACTTGTTTTTGCAGGGCATGTTGTGATGTGATATGGTCAAGACGTGATGCTATATTTTATTGTATGAGATGATCATGTTTTGTAACCGAGTTATCGGCAACTGGCAGGAGCCATATGGTTGTCGCTTTATTGTATGAAATGCAAACGCCATGTAATTGCTTCACTTTATCACTAAGGAGTAGCGATAGTCGTAGAAGCAATAGTTGGCGAGACGACAACGATGCTACGATGGAGATCAAGGTGTCGCACCGGTGACGATGGTGATCATGACGGTGCTTCGGAGATGGAGATCACAAGCACAAGATGATGATGGCCATATCATATCACTTATATTGATTGCATGTGATGTTTATCCTTTATGCATCTTATCTTGCTTTGATTGACGGTAGCATTATAAGATGATCTCTCACTAAAATTATCAAGAAGTGTTCTCCCTGAGTATGCACCGTTGCGAAAGTTCTTCGTGCTGAGACACCACGTGATGATCGGGTGTGATAGGCTCTACGTTCAAATACAACGGGTGCAAAACAGTTGCGCACGCGGAATACTCAGGTTAAACTTGACGAGCCTAGCATATAACAGATATGGCCTCGGAACACGGAGACCGAAAGGTCGAACTTGAATCATATAGTAGATATGATCAACATAGTGATGTTCACCATTGAAACTACTCCATCTCACGTGATGATCGGACATGGTTTAGTTGATTTGGATCACGTGATCACTTAGATGACTAGAGAGATGTCTGTCTAAGTGGGAGTTCTTAAGTAATATGATTAATTGAACTTTAATTTATCATGAACTTAGTCCTGGTAGTATTTTGCAAATTATGTTGTAGATCAATAGCTCGCGTTGTTGCTTCCCTATGTTTTATATGTGTTCCTAGAAAATTGTATTGAAAGATGTTAGTAGCAATGATGCGGATTGGATCCGTGATCTGAGGTTTATCCTCATTGCTGCAGAAGAATTATGTCCTTAATGCACCGCTAGGTGACAGACCTATTGCAGGAGCAGATGCACGGGACGTTATGAACGTTTGGCTAGCTCAATATGAGCGATCTGACGTTATGAACGTTTGGCTAGCTCAATATGATGACTACTTGATAGTTTAGTGCACCATGCTTAACGGCTTAGAATCGGGACTTCAAAGGCGTTTTGAACGTCATGGACCATATGAGATGTTCCAGGAATTGAAGTTAATATTTTAAGCAAATACCGAGTTGAGAGATATGAAGTCTCCAACAAGTTCTATAGCTAAAAGATGGAGGAGAATCGCTCAACTAGTGAGCATGTGCTCAGATTGTCTCGAGTACTTCAATCACTTGAATCAAGTGGGAGTTAATCTTCCAGATAAGATAGTGATTGACAGAATTCTCTAGTCACCATCACTAAGTTAGTAGAACTTCGTGATGAACTATAGTATGCAAGGGATGACGAAAAAGATTCTCGAGCTCTTGGCGATGCTAAAATCGGCGAAGGTAGAAATCAAGAAAAACATCAAGTGTTGATGGTTGACAAGACTATTAGTCTCAAGGAAAATGGCAAAGGAAGAAGGGGAACTTCAAAAGGGCGGCAAGCAAGTTGCAGCTCGGTGAAGAAGCCCAAGTCTAGACCTAAGCCGAGACTAAGTACTTTTGCTGCAATGGAACTGGTCCTTGGAAGCGGAACTACCCTGAATATTTGGTGGATAAGAAGGATGGCAAAGTGAACAAAGTTATATTTGATATACAGGTTATTGATGTGTACCTTACTAGTGTTTATAGTAGCCCCTGAGTATTTGATACTCGTTCGATTGCTAAGATTAGTAACTCAAACAGGAGTTGAGAATAAGCAGAGACTAGTTGAAGGGAAGTGACGATGAGTGTTGGAAGTAGTTCCAAGATTGATATGATCATCATCGCACACTCCCTATACTTTTGGGATTAGTGTGGAACCTAAATAAGTGTTATTTGGTGTTGAGCATAAAATGATTTGATCATGTTTATTGCAATACGGTTATTCATTTAAGTAAGAGAATAAATTGTTGTTACATTTACATGAATAAAACCTTATATGGTTACACACCCAATGAAAATGGTTCATTGGATCTCGATCATAGTGATACACATATTCATAATATTGAAACCAAAAGATGCAAAGTTAATAATGATAGTGCAACTTATTTGTGGCACTGCCGTTTAGGTCATATTGGTGTAAAGCGCATGAAGAAACTCCATACTGATGGGATTTTGGAATCACTTGATTATGAATCACTTGATGCTTGCGAACCATGCCTTATGGGCAAGATGACTAAAAGACTCTATTCTCCGGAACAATGGAGCGAGCAAATGACTTATTGGAAATAATACATACTGATGTATGCGGTCCGATGAGTGTTAAAGCTCACGGCAAGTATCGTTATTTTCTGACCTTCACAAGATGATTTGAGCAGATATGAGTATATCTACTTGATGAAACATAAGTCTGAAATAGTTGAAAAGTTCAAAGAATTTCAGAGTGAAGTGGAAAATCATCGCAACAAGAAAATAAAGTTTCTGCGATCTGATCGTGGAGATGAATATTTGAGCTACGAGTTTGGTCTTCAATGAATACAATGTGGAATAGTTTCACAGCTCACGCCACCGGAACACCACAACGTTATGGTGTGTCCGAACGTCAGAACCGTACTTTATTTTGATATGGTGCGATCTATGATGTATCTTACCGATTTACCACTATCGTTTTGGGGTTATGCATTAGATACAGCTGCATTCACGTTTAATAGGGCACCATCTAAATCCGTTGAAATGACACCGTATGAACTATGGTTTAGCAGTTAAACCTAAGCTGTCGTTTCTTAAAAGTTTGGAGTTGTGATGCTTATGTGAAAAAGTTTTCACCGATAAGCTCGAACCCAAATCGGAAAAGTGCGTCTTCATAGAATACCCAAAGGAAACTGTTGGGTACTCCTTCTATCACAGATCCAAAGGCAAAACATTCGTTGCTAAGATAGATCCTTTCTAAGAGAAGAAGTTTCTCTCGAAAGAAGTGAGTGGGAGGAAAGTAGAACTTGATGAGGTAATTGTACCTTCTCCCTTATTGGAAAGTAGTTCATCACAAGAATCAGTTCCAGTGATTCCTACACCAATTAGTGAGGAAGTTAATGATGATGATCATGAAACTTCAGATCAAGTTGCTACTAAAACCTCGTAGGTCTTTCAGAGTAAGATCTGCACCAGAATGGTACGGTAATCTTATTCTAGAAGTCATGTTACTAGACCATGATGAACCTACGAACTATGAGGAAGCGATGATGAGCCCAGATTCCGCGAAATGGCTTGAGGCCATAAAATCTGAGATAGGATCCATATATAAGAACAAAGTGTGGACTTTGGTTGACCTGCTCGATGATCAGCAAGTCATGTTAAATGAATGGATCTTCAAGAGGAAGACGGACAATGATAGTAGTATTACTATCTACAAAGCTCGACTTATGCAAAAGGTTTTGACAAGTTCAAGGTGTTGACTACAATGAGATTTTCTCAACTGTAGCGATGCTTAAGTCTGTCCGAATCATGTTAGCAATTGCCATAATTTATGAAATTTGGCAAATGGATGTAAAACTGCATTCTGAATGGGTTTACGGAGGAAGAGTTGTATATGATGCAACCGAAGGTTTTGTCAATCCTAAAGGTGCTAACAAAATGTGCAAGCTCCAACGATCCATCAATGGACTGGTGCAAGCATCTCGGAGTTGGAATATACGCTTTTGATGTGTTGATCAAAGCATATGATTTTATACAGACTTTTGGAAAGGCCTGTATTTACAAGAAAGTGAGTGGGAGCACTACAGCCTTTCGATAAGTATATGTGATTGACATATTGTTGATCGGAAATAATGTAGAATTATTCGCAAAGCATAAAGGAGTGTTTGAAAGGAGTTTTTCAAAGAAAGACCTCGTTGAAGCTGCTTACATATTGAGCATCAAGATCTATAGAGATAGATCAAGACGCTTGATAAGTTTTTTCAATAAATATATACCTTGTCAAGATTTTGAAGTAGTTCAAAATGGAACAGTCAAAGAAAAGTTCTTGCCTGTGTTGCAAAGGTGTGAAATTGAGTAAGACTCAAATCCCGACCACGGCAGAAAATAGAAAAGAGAATGAAAGTCATTCCCTATGCCTCAGTCATAGGTTCTATAAAGTATGCTATGCTATGTACCAGACCTATTGTATACCTTGCTCTGAATTTGGCAAGGGAGTACAATGGTGATCTAGGAGTAGATCACTGGACATTGGTCAAGAACATCCTTAGTGAGGACTAAGGAAATATTTCTCGATTATGGAGGTGTAAAAAAAGCCCGTCGTAAAGAGTTACATCGATGCAAGCATTTTACACTGATCCAGATGACTCTAAGTCTCAATCTGGATACATATTGAAAGTGGGAGCAATTAGCTAGAGTAGCTCCGTGCAGAGCATTGTAGACATAGAATATTTGCAAAATAGATACGGCTCTGAATGTGACAGACCCGTTGACTAAGCTTCTCTCACGAGCAAAACATGATCATACCTTAGTACTCTTTGGGTGTTAATCACATAGCGATGTGAACTAGATTATTGATTCTAGTAAACCCTTTGGGTGTTGGTCACATGACGATGTGAACTATGGGTATTAATCACATACAGATGTGAATATTAGTGTTGAATCACATGATGATGTGAACTAGATTATTGACTCTAGTGCAAGTGGGAGACTGAAGGAAATATGCCCTAGAGGCAATAATAAAGTTATTATTTATTTCCTTATTTCATGATAAATGTTTATTATTCATGCTAGAATTGTATTAACCGGAAACATAATACATGTGTGAATACATAGACAAGCAGATAGTCACTAGTATGCCTCTCTTGGACTAGCTCATTAATCAAAGATGGTTATGTTTCCTAACCATAGACATGTGTTGTCATTTGATTAATGGGATCACCTCATTAGGATAATGATGTGATTGACATGACCCATTCCGTTAGCTTAGCACTTGATCGTTTAGTATGTTGCTAATGCTTTCTTCATGACTCATACATGTTCCCGTAACTATGAGATTATGCAACTCCGTTTACGGAGGAACACTTTGGTACTACCAAACGTCACAACGTAATCGGGTGATTATAAAGGAGTACTACAGGTGTCTCCAAAGGTACTTGTTGGGTTGGCGTATTTGAGATTAGGTTTTGTCACTCCGATTGTCGGAGAGGTATCTCTAGGCCTTCTCGGTGATACACATCACTTAAGCCTTGCAAGCATTACAACTAATGAGTTAGTTGCGAGATGATGTATTACGGAACGAGTAAAGAGACTTGCCGTAACGAGATTGAACTAGGTATTGGATACCGACGATCGAATCTCGGGCAAGTAACATACCGATGACAAAGGGAACAAAGTATGTTGTTATGCGGTTTGACCGATAAAGATCTTCGTAGAATATGTAGGAACCAATATGGGCATCCAGGTTCCGCTATTGGTTATTGACCGAGAATAGTTCTAGGTCATGTCTACATAGTTCTCGAACCCGTAGGGTCCGCACGCAACAAGGTTTCGATGATGTTATATTATGAGTTTATGAGTTTTGATGTACCGAAGGAGTTCGAGTCCCGGATGAGATCGGGGACATGACGAGGAGTCTCGAAATGGTCGAGACGTAAAGATCGATATATTGGACGACTATATTCGGAGTTCGGAAAGGTTCCGAGTGATCCGGTATTTTTCGAGTACCGGGAGTTACGGAATTCGCCGGGAGAAGTATTGGGCCTTATTGGGCCCTGCGGGAAAGAGAGAGGGCTGCCTAGGACAGGCCGCGCCCCATGGCCTAGTCCGAATTGGACTAGGGAGGGGCCGCACCCTTCCCTCTCCCCTTCCCCAAGTCCTAGTCCAACTAGGAAAGAGCGGGGAGTCCTACTCGGTGGGAGTAGGACTCCTCAGCAGCGCCTCAAGGGCGGCCGCACCCCCCTTGCTCCTTTATATCTGAGGCAGGGGGCACCCCATGACACACAAGTTGATCTACGGATCTTTCCTTAGCCGTGTCGGTGCCCCTTCCACCATATTCCACTTGGTCATATCGTCAGCAGAGCTTAAGCGAAGCCCTGCGCGGAGAAGTCATATCGTCATGAGCTTAGCGAAGCCCTGCGTCGGTGGAGCATCAACATCGCTACCACGCCGTCGTCGACGGAATTCATCCCCGACACTTTCTTTGGATCGAGTCCGGGATCGCCATCGAGCTGAACGTGTGCAAAACTCGGAGGTGCCGTAGGTTCGGTGCTTGGATCGGTCGGATCGTGAAGACGTACGACTACATCAACCGCGTTGTTATAACGCTTCCGCTTTCGGTCTACGAGGGTACGTGGACGGACACTCTCCCCTCTCGTTGCTATGCCATCACCATGGTCTTGCGTGATCGTAGGAAATTTTTTGAAATTACTACGTTCCCCAACATGTTGTACACTTAATTCCGCACAATTCCACCGAAGGAATCGTCAAAGCGATGCTCGAGGAGGTGGTGGCAGCGGATACAAGTTTGCTATTCGGATAAAATAGCACGGTCGCCCGAGGGCAATGTTGACGTTGAGCCCCCGAGCTCCATGGATGATTCTTCCATGATTATGGTAGAGATCGGAGTTGATGTTGACGAAGGCCCTCGTCCGAACATGATGATCGGAGGTAGGGCACAGTCCTTGGTTAAGCCAAGGTGGCCAGTCGAGCCGGCGACAAAAGATGCCGACATCGACCATAAAGCTCGGCTTCGATGCGTAGATCGCGCCGGAGACGATCCGAATTCCCATCGCCCCGTGGCGACCGCCGGCAGGCTCTCAATGAAAGCACCAATGTCGGTTCAATATCCGGCATATCTCGTAGTAGGGGTCCTAAGCTAGGCGTCTGGGAGCGATGGTAACATGGACACAGGGTTTTACCCAGCTTCGGGCTCTCTTGATGAGATAATACCCTACATGCTACTTTTGATTGTATTCATATGGGTGTAGTATAGAGTACATGTATCTACCACGAGATTGTAGTAATGAATATGAGATTGCCTATTGACTAGCCTGGCCTCGGTTTATATATGCACCGTAGGCCTAGGGTTTAGAGGAGTCCTTGTCTTGGGCGTCAAGTCTTGTAGAATCCTCCTTGTATGCGGCATGGGCTTTCTGAACTGGCCCAAATAGTGAACTGCCATGGGGGTCCTCGGCCCGATCCAGCTGGTCGGGAGACTACGTGGTGAGTACCCCCTAGTCCAGGACACCGTCAGTGATCCTCTAACATGCGATCGAACTTCAGCTTCTCCTTTTGACTTTTGCAATGTCTCCTTGCATCAACAATGACCCGGCGGAGATCATCATCGGGCACAATATCGTCTGGTTCCTCTTTATCTTCAATAGCTTCCACCGTTGCAGCATCACCGTCTTCCGGGGGCACATAGTTGTCATTCGTTTTCTTCTTCTTTGTTGTTTTCCATCATAACCCCTATTTCTCCGTGCCTGGTCCAAACATTATAGTGTGGCATGAAACCCTTATAAAGCAGGTGACTGTGAAGGATTTTCCGATCAGAGTAAGACTTCGTATTCCCACATATAGGGCATGGACAACACATAAAACCATTATGCTTGTTTGCCTCAGCCACTTCGAGAAAATTATGCACGCCCTTAATGTACTCGAAGGTGTGTCTGTCACTATACATCCATTGCCGGTTCATCTGCATGCATTATATATAATTAAGTATGTCAAAAACCATTACAGAATATTATGGATAGATAAGTGACCAAATCAATAGAAGTTCATCATCACATTAAAACCAAAGTACATACATAATTCTCATTGGACAACATATAGCTCTCCAGAGCATCTAATCAAACCATACATTGAAACTATGTAAAACATTTCAATGCAACAACAAATGCGATCATGATCGCAACCAAGGTAACAATTTATCCTACGACATAATGATACCAAGCCTCGATATGAATGGCATATTTACTAATCTTTCTAATCTTCAAACGCATTGCGTCCATCTTGATCTTGTGATCATCAACGACATCCGCAACATGCAACTCCAATATTATCTTCTCCTCCTCAATTTTTTTTATTTTTTCCTTCAATTAATTGTTTTCTTCTTCAACTAAATTTAACCTCTCGACAAAAAGGGTCGGTTGGAAATTTCGGTTCACATACCTCATAGATAAATAAAATCTATGTCACGTTGGTCGACATAATTGTCATAAACAATAAATGAACCAAATAGTTATAAAAGATAATATATACCACATCCGAATCATAGACAGGACGAGGGCCGACGGGGGCGGATACCAAAACCATCGCACTATATAATAACAAGCAATAATAAAAGTAAGAAAATTAGACAAGTATCTATCTAAAGTAAGATTTCTTTTCTTTCAGAAAGAAGATAAGAACAAGAGGCTCACCACTGTTGTGCCGGCGACGAGATCGGCGCGGGCGATCGACGGCGGTGAAGACGGGGACGGGACGTGACGGACCGCTAAACCTAGACAAATCTCAGGGAAAATGGAGCTTGGAGGTCGAGCTTCGAGAGGAGAAAGCTTAACTACTGTGGCTCGGGCATTTCATTGAACACCTCATGTGCATAGGAGGTGAGCTAGAGCACCCAAATGCCCTCCCCTCGCTGGCCAGAAAAAACAAAACACTGTGGAGTGCTCTGCTGCGACGATGGGGTATATATAGACAACTCATTTGTCCCGGTTCGTGGCTGAAACCGGGACTAAAGCCCCCCCTTTGTCCCGGTCGAGCCACGAACCGGGACCAATGAATGTGGGTCGAGCGAGGCCCATTGGTCCTTGTTCGTGTCGTGAACTGGGACAAATGGGTCCGATTTAACAGGACCAATCCCCACGAGGCCCCGGCCGCCCCCAGGCTCATGAACGGGACCCATGACGATGCTTCATGGGTCCCGGTGTCGCGATCGAACTACTAAATGGCAGCAGACCAACCAAAGTTCTGCTTTTCTACTAGTGCACGGCTCTCCTGGCCATTGCTGTTAGAGGCCCACTTCTCTATGGAGCCCACAATCTCCGCTTCCAATTATCAAGAGGAGCTTGCAATCATGTTTTTATGATGCAGCGTGCCCCCACACAATTTCCTCTTCCTTTAATGACCAGCCCACAATCTTCCTTTAATTACAATCAAGCTTGCCCACAAATCCCCAGCTTCCACGTTGGTGCAAGTTGCACACACGTATTTAAACTGGTACTATGAATCTATTGAAGCGAGATGGTACTAAGACATAAAAATAAACTTGTTTGGTTGGTTGTAGCCCTACAGATTACATGAGAGGTCGCGAAATTACGGTGATAAGAAGTAATAGCCTCTATATCTATATCTATATCTATATTATATTATCTTATCTTATACCTACTAATAAAGCAAATAATGCGTCGTTTGTCATCAGGCTTTTTGCAAAAAAGTCCTCCCATTTTTAGAAATTAACCCGCAGTCCGTTTTTAAGTAACTAATTTAAGAAAACGTTTTGGTTTTACAAAAAGGGCCCTGTAATTTGGTATATTCAACCCGCGGTCCAGACATCGACGCGACGGCGCGGCGGCGCGATACAGAACGGGGGCGGTGGATGGAGATTGCAGGGGCCGGATCCGCACGCGGCAGGGGCTAGGAAGGCGGATCCGGAGGCGGGCAGCGCGGCGGGGATCGCCGGTGACGACGAGGAAGGCCGGAGCGCGGCTTCCCGGGCGGATCCATGGCGTCCACGACTCTTGGGCAGAGAGGAGACAAGGAGGTGAGGGAGAGAAGAAGGGACAAAGGAGGAGCGGTGCGGCGACCTAGGAGAGCTAGCCGGAGCCGGGCGACGGCGGACGGGCGCGGGAGACGGAGGGATCCGGTGCGGCGGCGCGAGTCCTGCTATCATGTCGCCGCCTCCACCGCCCGCGCCCCTCCGCGACGCGCCGCCCCCCATCGTCGCACGCCGCCGCGGTCACCCCTACCCGAAGTGCCCCAACCCGTGCGGCTTTCCACCGCGGGCGCTGCACCTTCCCCACCTCATCTATCTCCTCCTCTGCTGCTGCCGCTGCCGCTCTCCATCGGCCGGCAACTCCCTCGAGTCCCACCCTTCCCCACACGAGCGCCTCCCAATCCTCCTCCTCTCTGTGTGTGTGCGTGTGCGCTCGATCTGGATCCACCCCTTTTCTGGCTGCAGCATAGAGGAGACTAGGAGAGCTCACTGCTGCGGTGAGCGTTGATGGTGACGAGCTAGGAGCCGGCTAGATCCTTGCTGGTGAGGGCCGTCATGGCTTCCACCTCTGCCCTGTTGCCGGTGGACTGCTGGACATTGATACATCGATATAGTCTCCTGCGACCGCTGTAGAGGAGCGAAAACTTGCAGCAGCATCACCGACACCCTCCTGACCATGACCACTACGTGGACAAGAAAGGTACTACTGCCTATTCCATACCCCCTTCACAAGAATGGTACTGCTGCTCCCTGTTTTTTTTTTTATTACTGCTCCCTTTTTGATTCAAATCCATGAACAAATAAGTTCATGAAGAAGTTCCTATTTGTTCCCTGTTTGATTCAACTCTGAAAGATTCATATTCTGAGAGATTGAAAGATCATATTCTAACTTGCTGGACATAGGTATTTTGGATGATAATATATTGTAAAACCTGTACAAGAACATGAGATTTGTTCCTAAATAACATATTTCCTGTAAAACTATTTATATAATCTAGACTTGATTAGTTGTAACTTTTGCTTTCTGTTCTTTCCAAAAACTTATCCAGGTTCAGCTGGCATGACAATTATTTTTTGGGACCTTGGGACTTTTCACTTGATTGGATCCTCTGGACAAGAGGTATAATAGTATCTCCTAATTATCTAATTGGTGTTCACAAAGCTCAGGCTGTACTCATTTATTTCTCCCAGTTCATGTTGTCTTTGTATTCAGATTGTGAAATAATGTAGTCCTATAAACGCTATCAGTATGCAGCCATCCATCAAATTATGTCCTAAACTGCATTTGATCATACGCTTGGCTTTAGCTTGATTTAATTTAAAACAAACTTCAACCAGCGAAGAGCTTGTCTGAATTCTACTAGCTCTGCAGCGGTTTGGAACTCAGCAGGAACTTGCAGTTTCCAGTTCCCAGAGAGGCCCTTAGTCACTTAAATTAGCCTTTTGTTTGTTCCGGTGCCAAAAAAATCCTCTCTTTTCTGCAGATGCAAGCTTCGTTTCTAATCGGGCATGATGCCGGGCTCATTGTGTTTTTTCGGCAACCTTCAAAATAGAGAGGTCGCAATTCCATTCATACCACTTTATGGACCTATTTCACCTTCTGGTCTCCGGCCCTCCTAACACTTTTCTGCAATACCTAAATCCAACTTTGAGATTCCAACAGTTGTTTAGTGGATGCAAGGTTTTTCTAGGTAATATTTTCTGAATGGCGCAAAGTGTATGACATTACTGCTATGCATCAAAATCATTCAGAAGGGTTTAAGGTTTCAGAAAAAGGGCAGTATTCTCTTCACAATGATCTTGGTCAAAGTTCTCTATGTAGTGGAATTTGTTATCGGCTAGAGGGAGTTATGGGTAAGCTTAACATAATTGCTTATTGTCTATTATTGCTACAGATTGGAATGTTTGCTTCTAGATACTCAAGCATGGGAGGCAGCATGGATTTATTTATGAAGGGTGGCAGACACGACCATGAGGTGTGCACACACATTTACCTGCATTCTTATCTTGACCATGGGAGCCAATTCTATACATGCCAACAGTAGAGAAATATACGATCATGAGAGAGAGGACTAAGGCTATTGAATTTGTGACTACTAGATGACCAGTTGCGCCAATGACGCAAAGGCCAAGAGTAAGCCATGTATTGAAAGAGTGTACATTAATATTATTCGGGCACATATCTTGAGCTCCTTGTGGTTCTTGCTCTGTTTCCACTTGAGCAATCCCTCTCTGCCTCCCAAATCTTCGCTGATGCCTGCAAAATGTATGCACATGGGACTGCATTAAGATAGCCAAATGAACAAATAGTCCGACGAAGTCATTCACTATAACCAACAATTGTCTTCCTAAACCACAACTTGAGGTACTCTAGATAGCCTCATTTCAAAAGAAAAACTGAACAACAATCAGATGGCAGAGACGCCAAAATAGCTCAAATGATGCAGCCATTTGCCAATTTCCAGGCATTATTATGTCACATACTTGTACATTTGTACTTTCCAAAGCAGTTAGGAAACCAATTTTTTTCCTTCATCATGCAAGTACCGAGAAGATACTTCCTTGATGAGTGACCTTATTAAAGTACCGAAAATTCAAAACAAAATGTTAATTTCAAGAGGGAAAGCAGACACAAGTAACTTTCAGATATTGGTGTCATTTAATTTATATACTCGAAGATGTTGTATCAATAATTATATACAGTTCTTATTCCATTCACACATATTCCTTTGGACCCACATTACAATTTAAGCATATTTTTCAGTCTAAGGGGACATATAAACAGGACGGAGGTAGTAGTAGCCAGCTGCAGCACAAGTCCCAAGACACTTTGTGAGGATGTATGGTGGACCAACTATTAATAAAATTTACTATTGTACACGTCGGCTATTAGGATGATTCTAAATAACATGCAACTCCTTTCTTGACATGTCCAAATACATAATTAATTGCTCGTCCACAATTCCTTCAGTTTAGTCATGTCTAAAATTAAAAGCTAAACATGAAAATCAAGCAACTTAGTTGCTTCTATATGGTTTTCTGGTAGACACACTGCGGGTTCATGACCGAGACCATGCAGTGAAGTAATGAATCATATAGAACTAAACCCCAGCTGTCTGTTACCCTCTTCGCTTCAACAGTAGTTCTGTTTTATTGAAAAAGAGGTAGCCCTCCGATTTACATTATAATAAACAAAAGCAGGTCATACTCTACTCCTAAGAAAAAACAAAGAAAGAAAAAAAATAGACAGGCTCAGCGAACTGAAGATGATAGAATGTAGTTTTTATTTATACTGCAAAGACAGGGGCAAGCTGATAATTTGTAGCCTCCCCGGTTGTTTTCTGAAAATTTCAACCGAATAAGCTGCAATACTTGTAAGTTGTAAAGTACCTCTCGTCAAACTGAAGATGTCTGTAGGAAACGTACATCTTCGCCTAGAGTTACTGGAATCCTCGAGCGAGGGAGAATCCTCGGCCTGAGCTCTATCTCGGACTGTTTTTGCATCTGCAAGTGAAGAAAACATCAACACCAATACAGAACGGAGATTCTGGGGAGGGAAACAAAACAACATCAACGTGCACATAGGTTGACCGTGTCAGTGAACCAAAAGAGGAACTTTGCAGGGTACAAATCACTCCATTGCTGTATCAACCAATCTGGCTTGCAGCTCCACTTGCACCTAAATATGAGTGGTGGTCAAGGAGAGGACAAGAGCATACCACATGAGAAAAACGACAGGAACACCCGATTTAGAGGGGTGTAATTAACCAATGCTTGCGTAGTCATAGTTAGAGAGAGGGATGAAACAGGGAAATATGAAAGCTTACCGGAAACTTATTTTGGGCCTGCTGCATCTTTCAAATGGATATTGTACCCACTTCCTCCATGGTAAGTCACATCCATCTCCACACTTCAGAATCAAAACAGTAGTCCAAGTGGGGAAACAAAAACACTCCACGAGGCTCATGCTGCCACCAAACCAGGGGCCCTCAAAGCTCGTCGCTGTCGTACCTAAAACACACAAGGCGCTCCCTTTTCAATAGTGTTGCAAGATGAAAACATCATTTGCAGCTCTCAAATAATTCAGATGAATAACATGGCATCGAAGTAAACATTTATAGTTACTAAAGAAACATCACCAGCTACAAGCTGCATCAGGTTTAATATGCCATTAAATTAAACAGAGCTAACAAGTTCATTTCCCAACAGTAGTAGGCATGTCGGACTTTCAAAAAGAAATCTATCTATCTACCACACAAATTCATCACACAAATCACACAAGAGGAGACATCTTGGATTTTACCTACAAAATTCCACTATGGCAATCATCACCACCTCATCGCAGGAACAACCACCCTTCCTCTCTCGCTGTCGGCTGCCAATCCAGTCTCGTCGCCCCATCCTCGTAGCTCGCGGGCCACCCCAGGCCACTCTAGTGAACATGTTTTAGTTTTCTTCTCTTATCCGCCTTCAGAAAGGATCAAAGAGAACATAAGCAAAGCTACTCGTCTTGTTATGATTGACCGGAACTAATTATTTGAAGAATTAAATCAGATGGCTTACATAGATCAATCCTCCCCGTCCTTCATCAAACACCATGTAGGCATAGAGAAACCAAATCTGCACAAACAAATATAGAAGCTCTAACAGCAGGGCACTGGAAGGAGGCAAAATCAGAAAAAGGAGAAGAGTGTGTGCACCTACTTGAGAAGGAGGCGATGGAGCCTCGTGCAGCTTCTCCTGGTCCACCTCGACCTCCTATGTGGCACGGCTGCCCCAGCTCCTCAATGGTCAGTTCCGGCTGTTCGGCTCCGACGCTCATCCAGGAGAAGGGCAACCGGTTCCTCTAGACGCGTCGCCGCCACAACGGGGAAGCCGACCTGCTGCTGCCGCTGCAGGGCAACGACTGGCTGCTGCCCCGCCGCCTCCACACCCCAAGACGCCTTGCCTGAGAGGAGGGGAGGAAGCGCCGCTGGGGCGAGGAGCTGGAGGAGGGGGAGCAGTAGCAGGCCGAGACAGTAGTGTGACGCCCCCGATTTAATCGTACACTAATCATGCACGCAAATATGTACGATCAAGATCAGGGACTCACGGGAAGATATCACAACACAACTCTAAAACATAAATAAGTCATACAAGCATCATAATACAAGCCAGGGGCCTCGAGGGCTCGAATACAAGTGCTCGATCATAGACGAGTCGGGGAAGCAACAATATCTGAGTGCAAGACATAAGTTAAACAAGTTTGCCTTAAGAAGGCTAGCACAAACTGGGATACAGATCGAAAGAGGCGCAGGCCTCCTTCCTGGGATCCTCCTAAATGGCCAGACTCAGATCAAATACCCAGATCTCGTTAAACGTGTTAAGTATCCGCGAACACCGACCAGGGCCAGGCCCACCTCTCACGCAGGTAGTCTCAACCTGCCCTGTCGCTTCGCCACAAAGTAACAGTCGGGGGCCGTCGAGAACCCAGGCCCACCTCTACCGGGATGGAGCCACCTGTCCTTTCACCCCCATCTCCGAACAATATCACGAGTAATGTAATAGTGTAAAGTATATAGTATATGCCCGTGATCACCTCCAAGTGATCACAGCCCGAAGAGTATAGCATGGCATACGGACAAGAGTGTAGGGTCACCGATGGAACACTAGCATCCTATACTAAGCGAGAGGATAGCAGGTAAAGGTAACAACAAGAGTAACAAGGACGAGCTAAAGAAGTATAGGATTAATCGAAAGCGATAACATGCTACACTACTCTAATGCAAGCAGTATAGAGAAGAGTAGGCGATATCTGGTGATCAAAGGGGACTTGCCTGGTTGCTCGGCAAGAGAAGGGTTCGTCGTCGATGTAGTCGTACTTTCGGTGGCATCGCGCCGGTCTCGGGTCTACGGGGAAGAAGAAGGGGAAGAAACAGAATACGGAGCCAACAAAGTATCACAAACATAACGAGGCAATACGCGGTGCTAGGTGTGCCCTAACGCGGTAGTAGGTGATACCGACGAAGGGGGGAAACATCCGGGAAAGTATCCCCGGTGTTTCGCGTTTTCGGACAGACGGACCGGAGGGGAAAATTCCATGTTCGATATGCTAGGGATGTGTGGCGGATGTACGGGCTGCGTATCCGGATTCGTCTCGTCGTTCTGACCAACTTTCATGTTGAAACTATTTTCATCCGGGTTACGGATTATTTTATATGATTTTCTAAAGGTTTAAACATTTTTTGGAATTTAATTAACTATTTAAATCCAACATTATCCAGAATAGTAAATGATGTCAGCATGACATCATGCTGACGTCAGCAGTCAACTGTGTAGTTGACTGGGTCAACTAAGTGTGGGGCCCACATGTCAGTGGTTGTTTGATTAGCAGGCTAATTAAACAGGGTCAATTAGTTTAATTAGTGGTTAGGTTAATCTAATCTGGTTTAATTAGTTTAATTAAATAATTAATTAATTAATTATCATTTTAATTAATTTTAATTATTATTTATTAATTCATTTTTCATTTTTTTCATTTCACTTTTTTACGTTCTGTGGGTGGGCCCCATATGTCATAAACACGGGGCCTATCAGGCGTGAGTGCAGGGCCTTGCTGGCAAGGCGTGCGCCAGTCTTGGGCGACCAACAAGGCGCCGAGCAGGCGGCGGTGGCACTGGCGAGGCCATGCTTGGCGGGCGAGCCTTGGCCGGGGCGGTGGAGAGGCGCCCATGGCGAGGAGCGCTGGGCAAGGCGTGGCGGACGGGCGTGTGCTCTCGGGCGAGAGCAGCAGTGCTACTGGCGAAGAGGTGCCAGGCGGGGAGCCACGGTGCTGGCGCATGCTGCAATGGGTGGCATGAGCACTAGGCACAGGAAGGCTACGGGCTGGGGGGAGAGGAGGAGAGGAGGGCTCACGATGGCCGTAGGGGGAAAAGCGATGGGGGCGAGGGTGGGACGACGGGACGACCGGCAACGGGGAAGCAGATCCGTGAAAGCGTCCGGGTGGTGGTGGTGCTCCGGCGGCAATGGTCTTGAGGCGATGATGATGCGAACAGCGGCAACATGAGGGCACTGTCGGGGAGGAGATGAGGTCGGGCGACGAGGACGAGGTAGCCCGTGACAGCAGCAGTGGGGTTCGGACGACGGCGTGGTGGAGCTGGGACGCGCCCGATCTGAATCGAGGAGGGGCAGAGGCGAGGGAGGAGCTTGAGGCGTCCGGCAAGGTGGGGATCTCGGGCGGCGGATGGCGGGTCGGGTGGCGTCGGGATGGGTGCCGGCGACGGCGCGAGGGGCCGCCTCGAGCACAGGCAGTGCCCAGATCAAGCGGGGGGGGCGGGCCTGCCCGATCCAGATCGGGGAAGGGAGAGGCGTGGGGAAGCGAGTGGGGAGTGGGGATCGGTTAGGGTTTGGTGGCAGGGGTTAGCGAGGGTGGGGGCGATTGGGCGATGGCGGGCCAGTGGGCCGTTGGTCGATTGGGCGGTGGCCGAATGGGCCGACCAGTTGGGTCGGTGGCCGGGGTATTCGGAGAACGAACCTCTACCAGGTTGACTATCTGGTCGATATCATCGAGGAAGGTGGCAGAAAGTAACTCTCGAATTTAAACTTAAGAAAATATCGAGAGCAAAGTAAGGAGGTACCATGAGAAGTTTCAAATGGATAGGCAAGCGTTTGATGCCTAATCAGAAGGTGAAAGGGGTTCAGAGCAACGAGAATAAGTATTGCGTCTGATACCAGAATTGATGATCTCATCGGTAGGTGGCTCATGAATTTCATACGAGTCCACGCGCGAGGAATAACTTTGGTAACATGAGGGTGTACAAGAGAGTCAGGTTTCGATCCTGGTGGAACTGTGGGTTATGGGCCCACCATGTGGGTTAAAAGTAGGAAGGGCGGTAATGTCTCGCACGATCATGTAAGCAAGACATGTCAGAGGATAGCCTGTCAGTTATGTCGACAACAACATCGATACCAAGGGCGAGGGACGAAGAGAACCATTTTCCTGCTCGTTGAACGAGGCGGACCAATAGGCAAAGTTCTCGTCCATCGGCGGTTACCTGAAGTCATCAACAGTACAAACAGGGTTACGCCAGACAGGAAGGTACACCGAGGTGTTTACCTAAGCAGGGGATTACCACTGCTCGGTTAAGTAGTTTACAAGAAAGTTTGAACAAAACAACGGGAAGGAAAATGTGCTTAAACACGTATATCAGGGGTATATCCTTCCCAAGGACAAGCAGAGCATGATATCCATGACAGGATATTATGTAGAAAACTCCTTAGGTAGGGGAGAGAAATTTCATGACATTACCCATACAACGGTGTTTGGATAATTGAGCAAGAAACATTTAGCATTGGGCTTTGAATGTTCTTGTTGAAAATCAGAGTATCACAGACATGCTTCGAGATAGCATTTGACGTGGTCAGTGGGTAAAGATCAGACTTTGGATACTCGAAGGATCCATCAGGAACAGCTTGTAGAATAAGTCTTACAATTTCCTCATGGAAGAATGGATAGCATTGCTAAAAGGAAAATTATAACAATAGGTCCTCCGGTCAGGTGTGCTAGGCATGACATCACCTTATCGGGTCAAATGCTAATGTTATAACTCTTGGAAATATGTCTCGGCCACCATATCTGACCGAGATTCAGATCTGATTGGTGTCAGGATACCTCAGACTCAGGATGCCCGAGAAGAAAAGGTGCAAGACAAATTGACGAGACTACATTGTAAGATTATTGGGGAATGTACTATGGAAGCAAGTTTCAACTCAAGAGTTCATCATTTAAACCAAAGAGAGGATGACGGGGTAGCTGATGGAGTCAGTAACAATCCTTGAGATTTCCAAAAAGGTGGATTTCCACAATTATGTGAACAAGGAGATAGCATTTGTCAGATCAAATGGTATAATGATGTATGCTCGAGGAAAACATACACAATTAAACATTGGTTGAAAGGTGCACCCGAAATATGGGCTGGGTTGCACGGCCAACATTGGAATGGTGATTCAATAATCAATAGTCTAAGAATGAACGGTCGACCATTAACTTCAAAGCAATATGGTTGCTAGAAGGGCGGAACCCAAACAGCACCGCTCACTTGTTGGTACCCTGGTTGGAATCAACACGGGGACCCAAGCAGAATGGCGATGGTGAGAAGTATCACCATACCAAGAATTCTTAAGAGGTGGTGAAATTCCCACGACATTCTTGACATAAAAGGTGGTAATATTACAAGGTAAAGAAGAACAATGCTTGGTAGCAAGGAACTCAAGGTATAACACAAACACGAACAAGTTTGTGTTGAACGGAGGGCAATAAAGTGGTCGATGATAACACGAAACATCGAGGGGCAAGGATGGTATTACTCATCAAGAATTCGATATATATCTTGGTAGAGCTTAGGATGTTGATGATGATCTCGACACAGTTGTCGAGAGATTTCATGAAGATGTAATCGGTTGGCGATGACATCAAGTCAATAGGAATGATGAAGCGAAAGGTTATTGGAACCACGGGTACAACACAAACTCGAAATCTAGCTTGTTGTTCAAGGCGAAATGATATGACGAGGAAGATCGACGTAAGCTTAGCTATCGTCGCAAATTGGTGCTCCGAGAATAAGGACCAGGTAGCACAGTTAGAATCATCACGACAATGATATAGCCAAACAGGCTAGGAATGGCGTGATCGGGTACAAACTCATACTTATAGAAGCTTACTGAAGAGTTGTTGAACCGTAGAGCGGACTCGGTTCAGTTATCGGTGTCTTTGAGTGTTTAATAACTCAGAGCCCGTGAAAAATTGGAATCAGTGGGAAGGTAGCACTTGATGAAGAACTCATAAGAAGTTATGCAGTTCCATGATAATCTCGAGATACCAGGGGGGTAATACTCGACACAAGATCAAAGTAAAGGTTGGACTGGTGTATTGATCCATAGAAGACAATTGTTTTAACTTGTCCGAGAAATGGAATCAAAGAAGAACAATCATGGTCGGAACCACGGTTGCAAGGGATCAATTCACATATACCATATGTTAGCTATCAAGGAAATAGTTATTATTACAAGAAGCTTCCATGATAGGATATACATCGCATCCATGGGCATGAACACAAAGTTCAAGGTCGACTCCACTTCCTCAATGCATAATCTTCCATTCACCTCTCGTATTTGAAGATGACATTAGTTGTTGAAAGTTTTACCGGTGCAATACCAGATAAATATGACTCGTGAAATCTTCGGGTTCACACCGATGAGGGAAGGCGTTGGTTCAATCCCATCGGGCTTCTTACGAACATATACCATAAGCTTCAAGAGTAAATATCACCAGCTCGAAAGCAGAGCATGGTTGACAAAAGGAAAGGATACAATTTACCAAAGGCATTATGTATCGGAGAAAGAACTCACAAAGTGATTAATTATGAAGGACACTGTCGGATAATAATCCAACAGTGGATATGGCGATCCACAATGGGGCTGATATGAGTATCGATACCCAATCAGAGGAAGAAAGATTGCAAATGCATCGGTTTATAGAACATTTGAATAGTTCAACGCTTAATTAGCAAAGTAATTATGATTTTCAAATCAAGGGATCAGGAGCAAATGCTCTGATCAAGGATGGATAAGCTGAATAGACTTAGGGGTACAATCGACGGCAATTTGATTGGTCGATAGCCAGCTCATGTTTAAAATGACGTCTGAGCCGGAAGGATGAATTCTAGGATCTGTTTGAGGATTGCGAGCATTCACAAAAAATCGAATCAATGGACTCAAAATGATAATGACAATGGATGCCAACAAGATTACTAGACTTATGGGATTAACCATAATGCAAGTAATCAAGAATTTCGAGAGCAATAGGATGCGCAGGATTTTCGAAAGATCGAATGGTTTTTCGAGGATTGGTGACATACATGAATCAACTAGGGATGAGCGGATATTCGTTAAGTGCGAGAAATTATCCGTAGGGGTATTCATGTAGCAAAGAACTGCAAGGCAATAGGCGCAAAGTATTCTCGGAACATTAGAGAGAATTTTGGGGTATCTTGTAATAACAAGATTAACTGGGAATAAAAGTAAGAACGACAGGCGTAAGTATTTATCCATATGGATGTTTCGGTGGTAGGGAATTACAAAAGCGACAGGCACAAGGTCTCGAGAGAATATCGGAGAGTATCTTCAAATTCTTCTGGTTCACGGAGCAATCACCTGTAGTGAGGGGTTCTCCGAGAGGAAGTAGTAACGAGATCCTAAAGTTAGATTTTAGTAAAAATCGTTTAATCCGAATAGAAGAGAGTTCAGAATCCCAGAGTAAAGATCGAGGAGTAAAAGATCCTAATACCACCAATGGCGACGTGGGCCCATGGGCCGCACAGCCATGTTAGTAAAAGTTTTCCAATGTCTAGACTCAACTTCCGCCAAGGAGTGTGGAAGGGGGATTCCTACACGCAATGGCTCGATACCAACTTGGCGCTTCGATTTAATCGTACACTAATCATGCACGCAAATGTATACGATCAAGATCGTGGACTCACGGAAGATATCACAACACAACTCTAAAACATAAATAAGTCATACAAGCATCATAATACAAGCCGGGGGCCTCGAGGGCTCGAATACAAGTGCTCGATCATAGGCGAGTCAACGGAAGCAACAATATCTGAGTACGAGACATAAGTTAAACAAGTTTGCCTTAAGAAGGCTAGCACAAACTGGGATCAGATCGAAGAGGCGCAGGCCTCCTTCACAGGATCCTCCTAAACTACTCTCGTCGTAAATCGGCGGGCTGCACGTAGTAGTAGGCACCTCCGGGGTAGTAGTCGTCATCGACGGTGGCGTCGCTCCTGGCTCCATCGTGCAGTCGCAACAATCGAGTAGAGATAGGGGAAAAGGGGAACAAGGCAACCGTGAGTACTCATCCAAAGTACTGCAAGCAAGAAGCTACACTACATATGCATGGATATATGTGTAAAGGGCCATATCGGTGGACTGAACTGCAGAATGCCGAATAAGAGGGGATAGCTAATCATGTCAAGACTACGCTCGCAGCCTCCGCCTTGCAAGCATGTAGCGAGAGTAGATCAAGTCCTCCAAGTAGCATCACATAGCAATAATCCTACCCGCGATCCTCCTCGTAACCCCGAGAGAGAGCGACCACCGGGTTGTATCCGCACTTGGAAGGGTGTGTTTTATTAAGTATCCGGTTCTAGTTGTCATAAGGTCAAGGTACAACTCCAAGTCGTCACATTATCAAGATCATGGCTATTCGAATAGATTAACTTCCTGCATGGGTGCACCACATAACCCAACACGCTTGATCCCATTTGGCCGACACACTTTCTGGGTCATGCCCGCCGCGGAAGATCAACACGCCGCAGCCCCACCTAGGCACAACAGAGAGGCCAGCACGCCGGTCTAAACCTAAGCGCCACGAAGTGCGGGCCCATCGCCTGTAGCACACACCTGACGTTGCGAGGGCGGCCGAAGCGTAACTAGCCCCTTAATACAAGAGCAGGCTTACGTTCCAATCCGGCCGCGCTGCTGCTCGATCATTGGCGTCACGAAGTGCCGGTGATACCACGACGCCGGGATACTCATAACTACTCCGCGTAGATGGTTAGTGCGTATAGACCAAATGGCGGACTCGGATCAAATACCCGATCTCGTTAAGCGTGTTAAGTATCCATGAACGCCGACCAGGGCCAGCCCACCTCCCGTGTAGTCTCAACCTGCCTGCCGCTCCGCCACAAAGTAACAATCGGGGCCGTCGGGAACCCAGCCCACCTCTACGGGATGGAGCCACCGTCCTTTCAGCCCCCATCTTGAACAATATCACGTGTAATGTAATAGTGTAAAGTATATAGTATATGCCCGTGATCACCTCCCAAGTGATCACAGCCCAAGAGTATAGCATGGCGAGACGGACAAGAGTGTAGGGTCACCGATGGAACACTAGCATCCTATACTAAGCGAGAGGATAGCAGTAAAGGTAACAACAAGAGTAACAAGGACAAAGCTATGCAGCGAATATAGGATTAAGCGAAAGCAAGTAACATGCTACACTACTCTAATGCAAGCAGATAGAGAAGAGTAGGCGATATCCGGTGATCAAAGGGGGCTTGCCTGGTTGCTCGCAAGAGAAGGGTTCGTCGTCGATGTAGTCGTACTCGGTGGCATCGGCACGGTCTCGGGTCTACCGGGGAAGAAGAGGGGGGAAGAAACAGTAAATAAGGAGCCAACAAAGTATCACAAACATAACGAGGCAATACGCGGTGCTAGGTGTGCCCTAACGCGGTAGTAGGTGATACCGACGAAGGGGGGAAACATCCGGGAAAGTATCCCCGGTGTTTCGCGTTTTCGGACAGACGGACCGGAGGGGGAAAGTTCCATGTTCGATATGCTAGGGATGTGTGGCGGACAAACGGGCTGCGTATCCGGATTCGTCTCGTCGTTCTGAGCAACTTTCATGTTGAAAATATTTTCATCCGGGTTACGGATTATTTTATATGATTTTCTAAAGGTTTAAACATTTTCTGGAATTTAATTAATTATTTAAATCCAACATTATCGAGAATAGTAAATGATGTCAGCATGACATCATGCTGACGTCAGCAGTCAACTGTGCAGTTGACTGGGTCAACTAAGTGTGGGGCCCACATGTCATTGGTTGTTTTGATTAGCAGGCTAATTAAACAGGGTCAATTAGTTTAATTAGTGGTTAGGTTAATCTATTATGGTTTAATTAGTTTAATTAATTAATTAATTAATTATCATTTTAATTAATTATAATTATTATTTATTAATTCATTTTTTTCATTTCACTTTTTTTTACGTTCCAGGGGGCTGGGCCCCATATGTCATAGACACCGGGGCCTATCGGGCGCTGGTGAGTGACGCTGCTTGGCGGGCGCCGCCAGTCTTGGGCGGACCGCAAGCGCCAGAGCGAGGCGGTGGCCACGGCGAGGCCATGGCGGAGAGGGCGCCTTGGCGGGGCGGTGGAGAGGCGCCCTCGGCGAGGCTGGGCAAGGCGTGGCGGACGGGCGTAAAGCGCCGGGCGAGGAGCAGTGCTACGGCGAAGAGGTGCCAGGCGGGGAGGCCACGGTGCGGGCGCCAGGCATGCAATGGGGGTGGCTGCTGGCACCAGCAGCATGTGAGGAAGGCTACGTGGCGGGGGGAGGAGGAGAGGAGGGGCTCACGATGGCCGTAGGGAAAAGGCAGTGGGGCGCGGGGTGGACGACGGGGACGACCGGGCGACGGGGGAAGCAGTCCGGCGAAGGCGTCCGGGTGGTGGTGATGCTCCGGCGACGGCGGGTCTTGGGCGGCAGTGATGGCGAAGGGCGACGACGCGAGGGCACCTGTCGGGGAGGAGATGAGGTTAGGGCGGCGAGGACGAGGTAGCCCGCGAACAACGACGGCGGGTTCGGACGACGGCGTGGTGGCGCGGGACGCGCCCGATCTGAATCAAGGGCGGGGCAGAGGCGAGGGAGGAGCTTGAGGCGTCCGCGAGTGGGGATCTCCGGCGGCGGATGGCGGGTCGGGCAAGCGTCGGGATGGTGCCGTGCGGCGGGCGCGAGGGGCTGCCTCGAGCACGGGCAGTGCCAGATCGAGCGGGGGGCGGGGCTGCCCGATCCGGATCGGGGAAGGAGAGAGGCGTGGGGGAAGCGAGTGGGGGAATGGGGATCGGTTAGGGTTTTGGGTGGCGGGGGTTAGCAGGGTGGGGGCCGATTGGGCGATGGCGGGCCAGCAGGCCGTTGGTCCGCTTGTGTGCGGTGGCGAATGGGCGGCCGGTTAGGTCGGCTGGCACTGGGGGTTCTTTTCCTTTTCCTCTTTTTTTGGTTTGTTTGTTTGTTTTCTGTTTTCTTTTATCATTTCTTTCTTTTCTGTTTAAATCATTTTAAACCATTTAGACATTTTATAAAAAGGTGTTTGTTTCACCATAATTACCCTAGTAATATTCGGCAACCATCGAACATTTTTGTTTTAAGTTTTGAAAACTTTTATTGTTGTCATTAATTTGAATTTGAATTTTGAACGGTTTCGAATTATTGCGAGGACAGCAACAGTAACCGAGGTGTCATGGCACGACTAGCGTGGGATTACTGTAGCCTAATTACCCGGGCGTCACAAGTAGCAGTGCGGGCAACAACGGTCGGAGAAGAAGGCGCGCCGCGGGTTCAGGGAGGAGCTGTAGCAGCGGCGATGGGAGGGAAAGGGGCTGGTGGCGCAGTGGGAAAGAGGGGAGGCGCGGGGCTCGGGAGGGGATCCCTCCCGTTTTCTCTTGATCCCTCCCGTTTTCCTCTTGCCTGCCTCCCGAGCTGTTGCCTCCTCGTCCACAGCGCGTGGTCGGGTGCGGAGGCAGGGGAGGAGGTGATGGAGGCGGAGGTGGAAGAGACAAGGCGTCCGAGAGGGTGGGGGAAGTGGTGTCGGTGGCATAGGGAAGAGGAGGGGGATGGGAAGAGACGAGGGAGAGAGAGATCTTTTCCCCTGAGAAAAAGAGGGCTGACGAGGGAGATATTTCCATCGCCTTGTTTCCATCTTTTCGCCCATCGAAACGAGGCAAACCCACATCGGTCTTTAGATGCAGCAGGTAAACAGGTCCACCCGCCATCCGCTTGGGAAGCAGCCACAAACGTAGAAAAAAACCAACGGTTGACTGACTGCCAGCGGCCAAAAACAAGCGCTAGTAGAAAGATCGTCCGGCCCTCGATCGCTAGCGCGCGCAGTTGCCCTCGCTAGGCGGGTAGCCTAGCAGGGTTTATATGTTCAATGTATAAGGGCTCTTCACCAAGTGTGTGCACTGTACTTCATGATAATTCTAAGATTTTTATTTGTGAATTTTCTTTCATGATATGTTGCACAAGGTTGCAGAATGTAAACATGAGCAAATTAATGTTTTGGATGGATTCTCTGAGATGCCCGGCTCCCGTTTTTCAGATAGCAAAGAACTTCAGGTGCAAAACACTCAGAGATAAGGCTGGGGTAGTTATACAAGACTGTCATAGCAGCCATCCGTAGATCAGACTGTAATCTGAAGGTGGCCTACAAGAAGGTGAAGCTGATGCTCTTTTGATGGTACCTCGTCAGTCTAACAGATCATAGGTGTTGATGCTCTTTTGGTGGTATTTCTTCAACCAAACAGATCATTCATTCAGAGGTGCCTCCAACATTCTATTTTTATTTTCACCAAAAAGTTTTGCTGGCATCAAAATATTTCATTTGTAATCCTTTTCCTAATGGGACCAAATTATCTCTTCACTGCAACTTCATGACATGTAAGTTAGTCATCTCAAGTGTGATACTTGAATTTATCTACTCATTTTAGTCAATCTTCAACACTGAATTAAATCTTTTTAAGAGTTATAATGCTTTATTTGTTGATAACCTTTAGTGTAAATTCTATTTTTTTGCTTGATTGCCAGATTTTATGAACTTTCCCTTGGTGTAAGAAGGAAAATCCTTTTATTAGCTTTGGAATGTTACACTTTGCTTTAATTACTTCGCTGAATGTATGCACAAGGAGAATTTTCAGTTTTTGATGTCTCAGTTGGTGGTACACTTCTTCAGCGGGTTCATCGGTAATTTTTTTCCGTTACAACGCACGGGCACATTTGCTGGGCTCACTCTATATCTATATCTATATCTATATCTATACCTATACTAATAAAAGGACTATTGCTTCCGTCGGGTTCACCATCATATTTGTTTTCTTAGCGTCGCCAATTTCCTCTTCCTTTAGTGACCAGCCCACAATCATCTTCCTTTAATTACAATCAAGCTTGCCCACAAATCCCCAGCTTCCACGTTGGTGGAAGTTGCGCACACGTATTTAAACTGGTACTATTGAATCTATTGGAGCGAGGTGGTACTAAGACAAAACACAAACTTGCTCGGTTGGTTGTAGCCCTCCAGATTACATGAGAGGTCGCGAAATATGAGAGGTCGTGAAATTACGGTGGTAAGAAGCAATAACCACTTTATCTATATCTATATCTCTACTAATAAAAGAGCTATTGCTTCCGTCGGGTTCACCATCATATTTGTTTTTTTAGCTTCGCCGTCAAAAACTGGGACGCAAACCTGGGCCGGCCCATGAAGGATACGATCAGCGAGATCTCATGCAAAAAAAGCAATAAAGCCAACAAAACTCGCGGGGATCAAACACAAGACCTCATGCAAGAAACCACCCTAAACTACCGGCTGAGCTAGCACCGGTTATCTATCACTATAAGCCGAATTTTCTTATGTTAATCGGCTTCCCGCGTCTAGCAGAATTTCTAGGCCGATCTGTCTTGGGCCTCAGTCCATCCATCCATCCTCTGCGACGTGGCCCAAAAATACGGTAAAAATAATTGCTCGATCAAACTCCTAATCCTAACCTCACGAACTGTCCACAAGATAGTCCCATATCATTTTCTTTGCACAATCGCACCAGTTTAAATATGTTTTTGATTTCGGACAATAAGCAGCCTTGAAGGATTCTTTCAAAGAAGGAATGAATTGAAAAGAGACCCAACATATTGGCCTAATTAAACGGAGGGAAAGACCTAATAAAAGGAGGGATTGTGGAATTATTTAAGAAGCAATCAGTGTTAAGCGGGAATTGAGGGCTGCCATGCATGATTTAAGAAGGAATCAGCATTGGTATCTCCATAATAAAAGGAGGGATTGTGGAATTATTTAAGAAGCAATCAGCGTTAAACGAGAGTTGAGGGCTGCCATGCATGAGTTAAGAAGGAATCAGCAGAATTGAGGGCGCTGCCATGCATGATGCGTTATTAAAGGGTGGGGATCATATACTTGAATGGGCTGGTTGGGCTGGACTTCCGTGGCATGTTGGGTTGCCAACAATTCTGTAGCGTTACTCGGTGGAATATGCATCTTGGATTTTGTCTCTCTTCTCCTCCAAATTTCTTTTGAAGCACGTACATGATGTTGGTTATCAGTATTTGCTCTTTTTTTTTGGAAAAACTTTCAATCTATTCATCTTCAATCATGGCAGTACAACGAATACCAGAAAAAAAAAAAATACATCCAGATTCGTAGACCATCTAACGACGACTACAAGCACCGAAGCGAGCCGAAGGCGCGCCGCCGTCATCGCCCCTCCATCGCCGGAGCCGGGCACAACTTGTTGTAGTAAACAATTGCTCTGGCAAAAATAAACTGCGACCTGTTTTTTTTCTCAAGCAAGAGATTGTTCAAGTCAATAGCAACACAGGCACAACATTCTGACTTGCTTCAGCAATTGAGATCAAGGGTGTAGACTTGCGAAGAAATCCAAAAGGATGACAACTTGTTGCATGGAGGAGCCGATGGCTTAGATGAGATCAGAAATTATCACCATCCTAAGTGGTAGGTGAGCAATAGCTCTAAGAGATAGTGGTGATCCACACTAGGTTTAGACTAGCCACAGTGGGAGTAACTTCAGCAGTAACATCGAGTCCAACTCAGCAAATTTGCTTATATGACAATTAGTTAATGAGGAGAGAGGTAATTTCAGTAAGTTAACTAGTTACTATAACATCACATGTCCCAATGTAATATGAGGCTATAACCTAATAAATGAAGCTTTGCATGACACCACACTTATGTTACTACCCATCATGAAGGTAGTAACATAGTCTAAGGATATGCGTATGTTACTAGTGTATATTACTCTCCATTGTGGCTAGTCTTAGTTATGACTCCCCTTCTTTCTACATGTGATGTAGTGCTATATGGATTTGGGCATTTGGCAAGCCATTATTGGAACCACTTTTCTTATCTAAACTTGAAGATGGGGCAGTATCTCCACTCCCCGTGTAGGAGCAATTGACCTCCCACTTTAGTTGATTATTTGCATTTGTTGAATATGTTGAGCATGTTACCCTACCTTTTGATATGGCTTTCCTAGGACACACGTATTGCCTTATTTTCTACCCAGCACAAGAGCTCAGTGTTCACACTTCTTTGTGTATTTAAAAATTGTTCATAATTTAAAAATTAACATGCATGTTTTAAGCCAATCTGATTTAGAAAGTGTTCACATGTATTAGAAGAATGTTCATGCGTGTCAAAAAAAATACAATTTATAAGCGTGTGGGATTATAACGGATGATATATGGACCAGGTGTACGTAGGGTTTAGCGCACGAAGAGTGTCCATCATGGCCAACTTCACGGAATTAGTTCTCAACGTATAAACACTCCCTTCTGCTGGCGTGTCTCAATTGCAGATGTGTCGCGTAGAGGGTGAGATCACCGTTTTTTAATGAGCCACGTTCGAACGCATTGCATTCAGGCGGACACGGTGGCCACTATTGATGAGAATGGGAAGGAGTATATATAATTTCAACTAGAGGACATGGAACTTTGGAGGAGTGACGAGTTGTGTTTATTGAGCTAGGAGCAAAGGATTTTTTTTTTCTCCCGCTGCAGCACACGGACATTTTGCTAGTTATTATCAGGTATAGATGGCATCCGCAAGAAAAAGAAATAACAAGGTATGATGCCACGTGGGAGTCACACATGTAGTAACTCTTTGCCCCTCACACACTCACGAATGGGACACGCACAAATGCACGCGAAAGGAGCGAGTGATCTCGTAGTTTTTGCTCTCGGTGTGGTTGAGCGATATACACACGAAAGATAGATGAACAAAAATCTCCCGTGCCTTTTCGCTACAACACCCCCGGCATACCCACAAATTACCCGCTCCGCCACCCCTCACTCTGCCAGGGACCTTCTCGCGATTTCCCGATTCTTTTCTCTCCCTCGGCCGGCCTCAACGAACATTCTTCTTCCCCTTTCTTTCCGTCCCTCTGCTCTGCTCTGCTCTGCCATTCTTCGCACGCCGCACCCAACCTCCGTCGCACCTCCACCGCCGCCTCCCCCTTCCGCGGCCTCGCTCCGTCCATCCGTCCCACGGCCCCCCTCACCCTCCGCCTCGGCGGCCGCATTGCCGACGGAAACCCTCCCCTGCCTCGACCACGCCGCCAGGCCGCACCCTCGGCAGGCTCCGTCGCCGTCTCCGGCGGCAAAGAAAGGTACATGTACTTCTCCCTCTTTACCCCCTCCGACGAATGCTTCTTCCCCGGAAGAACCTGGGTGTGTTCTTTCTTTGTATCTGCGGCCGATCCTCGTCCGCTTCCCCTTCCGGCTAGCGGTGGTGCAGGCAGGCACGAGGGTTTTCGGCCGCGTCCCGTACGCGACCCTGTTCTGTTTCGGCCCAAGCTTCCGATTTTGGGCGGGGGAGGTTCGGCCAGACATGGGGGTTTCGGTTACTGCTATTTTTGCTGGATCGTAGCGCTGCGATTTTGCTTGCTGGGTTTGTAGCGTGGACGAAAACCACCATTGTCTGAACTCTGAAGAAAGTACAGATATATACTAGTACTAGTAAGTACGTAGGACGGTTGCTATGGAAATGCTGGAATGTGGAGCCCATCTGGCCTTGGATCGTTCTTACTGTTACAAAAAACTGCAGATTTGGTGCGTCGGGGTACATAATTAGTACTACTAGTATGTTGGGTGTGGTTTTTGATCAGTAGGATGTAGCTCTTGATCTGCACTGCACCCCCTCTGCTCTGCTGCAGATTGTGTACAGCTATATATGCTGCAGATAGCACCTTCTGAAATCACTTAAAACCACAAGGTGACTACTTGCGTCTCTCGACGCTCACAGCTGCACTGATTGTTCATCTACGTTCCATTTAGTTTTGCGACTATCACATTTCGCAACTTGCTATGGGTCAAGTGATTGCTTATTATTGTTATTAGTGTAGGCAGCGCACTGAACTTGATGCTTTGTCAATTAAGTGTGTAGACAGCACTTTGTGCAATTTACACTTGCTAGAATTCGAAGTCTCTACTGGGAGCACATTTCTCCACTTTTTTTAAGAGGCGCCGGTGCTTTACTTTTGCTGCTCATTTGCTAACTGATGCCATTTCATAGTTGCAGTAGTACCAAATTAAACAAGGCCATCACTGGAAGAAGTGGGTGCTCCACATTTTTTGCGATCTATTTGCAGCTGTGGTATACGCACGTGCGTGAGTGCCAACTGTTTAGGTATTTTTTGGATAGTGGAAATGGCAGCTCTCCTGGGCTCTGCATCTCTCGACGCGCACGGCCACACCGATTGATTATGCAAGTTCCTTTTGGTTTTTACTTACTAGTGTAAGGTATGCAACATGTGTGACTCAAATGCGGATTAAGAGTGTACACAACATGTCGTGCAGCTTACATGAGATTTCAAGGTCTCTACCTGTAGTACATCTCTCATCTTTTTTACAAGGTCCGGGTGCTATACGTGTGCTGATCATTCGATACTCGTGCTATACATTTTCTGTTCATTCAATACTTGTGTTAAGAACTGATGCCATATCCTGTATTTCTTTTGCTAAATAATCTTCTCCTCTGTGAAACAGTTGCTGTCATAAGAATGGGACGCAAAAGTGACCTGGCTGACCAGCCACAGGAGGATGGCATGAGTGCTGTCCCTGCTGAATATAAAGAAGGCAGTGAAGAAGAAGAGCCATTTGAACGTGAATTCTACGATGATGATGATGATGATGACGACGACGACGACGACAATGATAGTGAGCCAGAAACACAGGCTGTGGATTCTTGTGAAGATCCTTTGGCAGAAGAGGAAGAGGTTATTGGTGAGGAACCTTGCGATGTTGTGGCTCCACTTGAAGACGAGGATGCCAGTTACGAGGAACCTTTTGTTTCAGAACTCTGTTATGAGGAAGAAGACAGTGGCGAGCAGGACTCGTATTATCCAGAGCCTCTCACCGATTCATACAGGAAGCAGCTCTATGAAGTGGAGCCATGTGATGATCAAGTGGATCATGAGTATGAATTTGTGAAGAAGAAGTCCAGTACTGTGCAGACTATCAACAAGGAACAAAATATGAAAGTGGTCCTAAAACAGGCACTGAGAAAGGGCAGCAGCAATGAGCACAAGGCGGTACCAGTGATTGATGATACGGAAATGAAGCCGTTGAAGAAACCTTTATCTGTCAGGTTTGCTACTGATGTATCTTGTTACACATACAGTACTGAAAGTTTTGGTCCTGCCAAGTTAGAGAAAAGGAAAGCTCAGTTTGACGACCAGGACAGCCACTTGCGTAAGAGGCAAGAACGCATACTCTCCTCGTTTAAGGATGGTTGCAAGCTGAAAGAAGTGGATGTCACTAACCTGTATGTGGGTAACCTCCCAGCTTCTGTGTCTTCTCACAAGCTCATCGAGCTATTTCTACCTTTCGGACGAATTGTTCGATCAAAAGTGGCAGATGATCGTTTCACTGGTGTAAGCCAGGGATATGGCTTTGTGAAGTATGCTGAACCTCGTAGTGCCACAGCAGCTATTGAACGCATGAATGGCCGCCTGGTTGATGGGAAGACATTAGAGGTTAGAGTAGCTGGACCTCCAACATCAGTATCCAATCCATCCAAGCAATCCGTGTCAGAAACTTGCAGTCTGCCCTCAAAGGAAATCGACGCGACAAACTTGTATGTCAGCCACCTCCCCTTATCCATGGACACGCTAAAGCTACTCAACCATTTTCGGCCGTTTGGGAAAGTAACTGATATAAAGGTACCCAAAGATCACACCACAGGTTTATGCAAAGGATATGGCTATGTGAAGTACGCTGATTCTCGCCATGCAGCTCAGGCCATCATCCATTTGAATGGAGTTCTTGTTGAGGGTAAAAGGATAGAGGTTCGGTTGTCTGACATCTCTCCAACACCGTCAAATTCAGCTGTGGGATCACACACCAATACCAGAACCATGAAGGAAATCGACATGGCAAATCTCTATGTCTGCAACATTCCTGCATCCATTGACACAAATAAGCTGATTGAGCTTTTCTTGCCATTTGGTAAGATCGCCCATGCAAGAGTGGCGGCAGACCAAGAAGGCGCTCATTCCGGTAAAGGATACGGCTTTGTCAAATTTGCTGATTCTCAATGTGCTGCCGAGGCTATTGCACTAATGAATGGAGCACTGGTTGAAGGGGAGACACTAACTGTCAGAGTTGCAGGCCTTTCATCCTCAACATCTAGCTCAGCTGTACAAGGCTCTCCAAGTCCCTCTCCAGAAATCAACAAATCTAGACTGTACATCACTAACCTTCCGCGGACCATGAACGCAGATAAGCTGGTTGAACTTTTCGTGCCCTTTGGTCAGATCAGCAAAGTGGTGATCAATCCAGAGTATAGCCTAGTGTACTATGCAGATGTAGCGTCAGCGACCACGGCTGCCGAACGCATGGATGGGTACCTGATTGGTGGAAAGAGGCTAGTTGTCAGGGGATCAGACTCCTCTTGTCAAACCAATGCAGCAGAGCAAGCTTTATCACAGCCAGCTGGCAAGCCCGCGAAAGAAATTGATATGGCCAACGTGTATGTTGGCAGCATCCCGCCAACGGTAACTGGCGATCAGTTGGTCGAGCTTTTCCGACCCTTTGGACAAATTGTGCAATCTAGGCTGTTTCATGGGTATGGCATGGTCAGGTACAGCCACCCTTCATGTGCTACTGCTGCAATTGATCATATGGATGGTTACCAGATTGGAGGACGTACCCTGGTTGTGAGAGTAGCAGGCCTTCCTAATCCCGGGGATTGCCTAACACTACCGGAGCCTGGGAACGAGCAGAGGCAGATTGACATGACCAACCTGTATGTCTGCCATCTCCCGCTCCATGTAACCACCGAAAAGCTGATTGAAATCTTTCTGCCATGCGGCCAAATCACTCAAGCAAAGGTGGTCATTGATTGGCACACTGGTGCGAGCAGGGGGTTCGGGTTTGTCAAATTTGCTGATGCTTATGGCGCTGCTGTGGCTCTCACTCACATGAACGGTTGCCCGCTGGAGGGGCGCATCTTGGGGGTTAGAATAGCCGGTGTCCATCCGAGTGATATGGGCAGCTACATGGCGCGTCTCTACTCCCGGTTCACATTGCCTGACCCCTCGATGATGGCGGTTGGAATACCAACATCGTCGTACTGGCCGTACTATTGTGCTGAATCGGCATACGCGGAGGGGCAGGGAGCTGATGCTGCTTCTCAAACATCTCAGGAGGAATCTGTATCGGCCGGTTCATTTGCTGAGAAGGGTTGTTCTTCCGTGTCAAGCCATGTCGCCGACAGTTCTCAGCAACGTTCTTCAGCAGGTTGGGCTGGTCCGCGTGGCTTCAGTCCCCATGCTGCCTCCAAGAAGGATACCGCCACCACGATGAAACCTTCCCAGCCTTGCTCCAAGGTCCATTTGGCACAGTCAGGAGGCAGCCAGAAAAGACGCTCAATCGTGTAGCACCGTCTGCTTCTGATCATGCTTCAGTGCATTTTATATTGCTTCTGAGAAAAAAACATACCCTAACACAATTTGGTTTTAGCTAGGTACTTAAGTGGTAGACTTTGATAGTTGGGCGAGCTGGCTGGTGAAATTTGCTATGTGCTATTAGTTCAGTTCTGTTTCAGATAAAGAGAGACTTTATAGTTTGCTTTTACATTGTGCTCTTGGCCAGAGATCTTTGAACAGAAATCATGACATTATTACTCATTAAAAAAAACTTATTATGTTTACAGTTTGTTGTAGTGAACTCTAATTTTTCAACTCAGTTTGAAATAGTTCCTCTTCCAGGTGTGGATATTTACCTTCTCATTCAGCATTGCCATTCAAGCCGTCCTAAGTTTCACTAGGGTGTAGGCAAACATGCGTGCATGCAGGAAAATCTGTGATCAGTAATGCATTTGTGAAACGTGTTTCAGATCAATCTCACACCGCGTCAGCTGATAGATTCAGTTTACACACGATTGAAAAAACAGTTTGCAGACTACAGAGGTAGATTCACTTGTTTCCATTAACTGGTTGGATGCCCGTGCGTTGCCACAGTATATGATTCTATTTCTGAAGCGATGATGTCCGTGCCATAATTACAAGCAATAAAGGTGATCCATCCGGAGTATAGCCTAGTGTTCTATGCAGATGTAGCGTCAGCGATCACGGCTACAGAACTGTGTAAATTCTTATCATCTAGGAGAACTGTGAAGATTCATACTATCATCTAGGAGAAAGTGGAGTGCAACACATATTGCCAAATGTGAACAGCACTAGAGAGGATACAGTACAACATCAGGCTTTTTCTAAACAAAGATTGTGTTATTGCTTCAGGTGGTCTTGTTCTGAAGGTAGGCAGCAAAACTGATTGCAGTGGAAGCCCATTCTCCCCTGCCAATCAATAAAGCATAACCAAGGAAGGAAAGGATGATTCAGACACCATCGTTTTGAGTCAAGCACCCCCGTTGTCTCAGTTGTTATTTTCCTGAGCTGGCTGTATTTCCTTGCCACCAGTATCTTGTGACAATGAGGGTTACTTTTTCCCTATGAAACAAGTATAAACTGGTTGTGGTCGAAACAATTTTCAGGTTTTGCAGAGGACCATGTCTTTCCTTTTTAGGAGCATACTCACCTGTCAACATGCAAGCAACAACTGCAGGAGGTATATATACCACGTTTTCTCATATTTGGTAGTTAAAAAAATTGTATCGCAGGCAAAGCAGATCGTGCATATTTCTAGCAATGATGCAACATCACCTTAATTATACATAAAGATAAGACCTTATCAGCCATTGAAGAAATGATCTACTCCCGCTGTCCGATAATATAAAAGCGTTTTTGTGCCAACGGGACGGGACGGATGGAGTATTATTTTTTGAGGCTAACGGAAGAACAGATATGAATTTCATCATCACGTCCGACGGTCCAAGGAATCAACAAATCTCTTAAATCTAGTTTTCTGGTTCTAGTACCACAAACCCAACAACGATATCAATGACCACTACTTTCAAAATTACTCGAGTCAACAACGATATGCTGCCACTAAAACCAAAATCATCTGCAAATTAATTAACACATACTTTCAAAACAACGACCCACTCTGAAACTAGCTAACAAGTTACCACTTAAATGTATCCTAGCTAGCTGCTTGGTTTTGAAAATAGCCTGAAAATCATTCTAGTCTTGTTTCTCACCTCTCACCTCAGGAGAGACAAGGGTCGACGGAAAGACGTCCCAATCCATCTCGTACAGCACCGGGGGTGCTTGTAGACATGTCGTGCCTCTGTATCCATGGCTGTATCCGCGGCAGCAGCTACTGCTGCACGACTCTAGAAACCGGCACGCGCCCCTCGAATGCTCACTTGTTTCGTCCTTTAGATGCATCGGCAACTTCTCCTTGCTCTTGAGGTCGACAATTGAGAGGGCACCGCCATGTTGTTCGACGAGCAAAGCACCTCTGGTCTCTGCAAAGAAAACCGAGCTTATTCTCTCGCTCCCCAGGTTCGTCAGCTCAGAGTTTTGCCAGACGTTGTCATCTTGTTCCTTTGCTTTGGCTACTATGTCATCTTGTTCTTGCTTGGTCCAAAGATCTGCTACGCCGTCTTCTCGTATGGTAACAAACGAAAGCCTTCCTTGGACGGTGCATGGGATTGGCGGGCGTGGCATGGTAGGGTGCACTTCGATCGGTATCTCGATGAAAGCGGCACGTAGCGTGTCCATGCTTACCTTAAGGGCGTAGATCTGATGGTTTTGGTAATGCATGAACAACCAGTGCACGGTGCCGTCGGTGACTAGGCCGGCGCGTGGGCCGCACCTGGTGTACCGGGAAGCCAGGTAGGACCTGACCGGAGCAGTCCAACCACCACCACCGGGCGCGTCCGAGGAGTAGGCGCAGGCGTACGCAAAGCCGTCGTCGTTGTCCTTGTACATCAACAAAACTTGAAACACGGATTGATCCTGCTGCTGCTTGTGGTCCACCGGAAGCAAACTAGCATCGCCGGTGGCGGCGATGCGGTCTGCGGCGGTGATGATCGCGCAGCCTATTATATTGTTGTCCAAGTAGTCGTCCATGTTGAAGGGAGGCGGCGGGAGCAGATGCGTGCTGCTCCTGTCGAGGAGAGGGCGGCACACAGCCAGGTGGAGCTTGTTGGGCCCGTCGTCGCGGTCGCCGGGCGAATACGGCTGCAGGAGGCGCGCGAGGAGGAAGCCGCGGCGCGCCGCCAGTGGCCTCGCGAGATGGAAGAGCCCGCGGTCGTCGCCGTCGATGCTGACGAACGAGTAGAAGGTACGAGGAGGATGACGCACGTCGTCAAGGCCGGCCTGGAGGTTGATGAACCGCGGAGGCGCGTAGAGGCTGCCCTTGTCCCTCGAGTCGTCGCGGGAGTAGCACATCTGGGAGAAGACCCCGGCGAGGATGCAGGGGCGGCGCGCCGTGTCCGGCCAGAGGCCGAGGCGGCGGAGGAAGGCCCGGTCGAGGACGAGGCGGCGCCAGTGCTTGCACGTGGCCGCGCAGCGCAGGAGTTCGCGCAGGCCCGGCAGCCGCGCCAGGACCTCGCGGACGGCGTCGTCCCCGATCTCGAGGCCGTCGCGGCGGCGGCGTGCGCGTGCGTTGTCCATCGATGGATCGATCTATCTCTTGGTGGTTAGGGTCCTCCCGCATGATCGTGTATTTGTCGACCGACCCAACGCGGTTGAACGCAGTAACCGTCGGGGCCAGCAATTTTCCCTAAAAAAACCTGTTTATTAAGGTAGCATGAGCCTTGAAGCAGGCCGGCCTCCAATCGTCAAAATCCATGGTATATAATTACGTGCGGGTCCACCACGGGGAGAGCACTAAGGCGGTTACGGACGATTGCCAGGCGATCGCGCTGTGATGCTAGGGTTAGGGTTTTCTGCCAGGGGTGGTGTGGTTCCGACGGCGACTAGGGCTAGCGACTGCGCTCTCTGGTCGCAGGGCCGGCGTGCTGCTATCTGCCTCGCGTGGGGCTGATGGCGGAGAGGGTGAAGGGAAAGGCTGCGGCGCAGGAGGGGGCATCGGCGACCACGGCTTTGAAGTTGGCGGCGGCGGCTGTCATGCCGACGAAGAAGACGGCTGGTTCTGCTGGCCGGGGGCTCTCTAAGTCTCCGGCGGAGAGCAAGACCCCGGACCCTGCAGCGAGTCTCTCGGCTAGGCTTGGGGGGATGGTTCTCTTGGATAAAGAAGCTGATGGCATCGTTTTTGAGGAAGAGGATCAGGCTCACCCTATGGAATCCAGGTGGTCTGCGGTTGGGAAGGTATGCTCATCAAAACCTCTGAAAAAATCTGCTCTTGAGCGTACTCTACCGCGAGCCTGGGGACTGCATAAGGAGGCAAAGTTTCGGGACATGAGATCCAACATATTTGTTGTCCACCTCGGATGTGAGGGAGATTGGAAGCACGTCCTTCAAAACGGACCATGGCAATTTGATTTCAATGTGCTAATCATGAAAGACTACGAAGGGAAAGTGAGGCCATCTGAGATGGTGTTCGACCGGATTGATATCTGGGTTAGGGTCAGTGATCTGCCTCCGGACAAAAGGACAGAAGCGTTTGGCAAGGCGCTAGGTAACTGGCTGGGATCAACTGTGAAGGTGGATACTGATAGAGATGGGATTGCTAGAGGCCAGAATTTGCACATCAGAGTTTCCATGTTTGTTTTTGAGCCTCTGATCAGATGCTTCAATTTGAAGAAGTCGAAGGATGATACAGAAGGAGTTTGGTTTGATTTCCATTATGAAAAGATTCCTCATTTTTGCTTCGACTGCAGCAGGCTTGTGCATGTTGGGGGAGCGTGTGACCCTCCAGTGGACTCCTCGATTCAATGGGGGGAGTGGTTGCGTGCTTCGCCAGGAAGGAACATGACAGGGAAAGAGGGTTTGACTAGTGCAGCAGCTAGTAGTTCAAATGGTCAAACTAGCTCGTTTGGAGCTGATCGCCCGAAGATCAGGGATACTTCCCACAAAGAAAAACCTAGCCAAAGATTTTTGGGGTTCTGCTGAGTACCGCACTGGCGGGGGCTCAGGCAAAAACTCGGATACCATAGTGGATGATTTTGCTCCTGGTCGCTTCCGGGGTGACCTGCGGCAAGGGCTGGAGCTGAGAGAGAAGATAGATTGCGTGACAAGCTGGTTGAGCAGAGTCACCAGAGGCACTGGCCTACTGGTCGCGATGCATATGAGGACAGATGGGGAAAAGGACAGAATAGAGAGCATGCTGACGGCTATGGGGATGCTAGGGCTTCGGGCCACAGGGCGCCGGAGAAAGAAACAAGAAACGATGGACCCGTTATGCCAATTATCCTATGCATGAGGATAGATAGAGGCGAAAGGGCTACTATGTCAGGAAGCATCGCAATGAGGGTGAGCCTCAGATTGGCATCTCCTCTAGTTCTCAGGCTAGATCTGCAAGTCACAAAAGGGGGACCAAACAGGTATGGGTTGCAAAAGGGGATCAGGACAGGCATGCAGCTAATGATACGTTCGTTCGCGAGACAAGACGCAAAACAACATCTGTGTTTGACCGTATCTCAGAACACTATGATGAAGCGGCGGACCCCGCGAGACGGGGCCACCGAGAGCAATGAATATCCTTGCCTAGAACTGTCGAGGACTGGGGTTGGACTCGACAGTGGGCGAACTCAGAGACCTGATTAGGTCATACAACCCAGCGGTGGTGTTTTTGAGTGAGACAAAGAAGAGAGCGAGGGCAATGGAGAAGATCAAGTGGAGTCTTGGTTTCAGAGATGGGGTTGCGGCTGATTGTTGTGGTAAAAGTGGGGGCACGGCTCTTTGGTGGCGTGACAATGTTCAATTTACTGTTAGACCCTGGTGTCAGTACTTTATTGATGCAGCAGTTGCTTTTGACGGCAAGGCGTTCAGAATCACTGGATTCTACGGCGAGCCGCGCACGGAGCTAAGAGAGAAATCTTGGGAGGCCCTTCGGTATCTGAGAAGACAAGATGACCAACCATGGATCTGTCTTGGGGATTTCAATGAAGTGCTTCTACTGTCTGAACAACACGGGGGTAATTTGCGAAGCTTTACACAAATGGACAAGTTCAGGGACTGTCTGGCTGATTGTGGCCTAGCCGACCTAGGCTTCTTTGGGTACCCTTATACTTGGGACAACAAGAGGGATGGCTCGGCTAACATTCATGTTCGTTTGGACAGGGCTGTGTGCAATGATGGCTTCCTTCAAATGTTTCCCGACACGGCAGTTGAACATATAATAACAGAAGAGTCGGGCCACAATGTAATTGTTGCTAGAGCTCGGGAGACAACTCCTGATGTCTACTACACAACCTTCTTCTTGTAGACATTGTTGGGCCTGCAAGTGCACAGGTTTGTAGGACAGTAGCAAATTTCCCTCAAGTGGATGACCTAAGGTTTATCAATCCGTAGGAGGCGTAGGATGAAGATGTTCTCTCTAAAACAACCCTGCAACCAAATAACAAAAAGTCTCTTATGTCCCCAACACACCCAATACAATGGTAAATTGTATAGGTGCACTAGTTCGGCGAAGAGATGGTGATACAAGTGCAATATGGATAGTAGATATAGGTTTTTGTAATCTGAAATTATAAAAACAGCAAGGTAACTAATGATAAAAGTGAGCGTAAACGATATTGCAATGGTAGCAAACAAGGCACTGGGTTCATACTTTTAGTGCAAGTTCTCTCAACAATAATAACATAGATAGATCATATAACAATCCCTCAACATGCAACAAAGAGTCACTCAAAAGCCACTAATAGCGGAGAACAAACAAAGAGATTATGGTAGGGTACGAAACCACCTCAAAGTTATCCTTTCTGTTCTATCTATTCAAGAGTTCGTAGTAAAATAACATGAAGCTATTCTTTCCGCTCAATCTATCACAGAGTTCATACTAGAATAACACCTTAAGACACAAATCAACCAAAACCCTAATGTCACCTAGATACTCCATTGTCACCTCAAGTATCCGTGGGCATGATTATACGATATGCATCACACAATCTCAGATTCATCCAACCAACACAAAGTACTTCAAAGAGTGCCCCAAAGTTTCTACCGGAGAGTCAAGAAAACGTGTGCCAACCCATATGCATAGGTTCATGGACGGAACCCGCAAGTTGGTCACCAAAACATACATCAAGTGGCACGTGATATCCCATTGTCACCACAGATAAGTACGACAAGACAGACATCAAGTGTTCTCAAATTAAAGACTCAATCCGATAAGATAACTTCAAAGGGGAAACTCAATTCATCACAAGAGATTAGAGGGGGAGAAACATCATAAGATCCAACTATAATAGCAAAGCTCGTGATACATCAAGATCGTGCCATAGAGAGAACACGAGAGAGAGAGAGATCAAACACATAGCTACTGGTACATACCCTCAGCCCCGAGGGTGAACTACTCCCTCCTCGTCATGGAGAGCGCCGGGATGATGAAGATGGCCACTGGTGATGGGTTCCCCCTCCGGCAGGGTGCCGGAACGGGCTCCCGAGAGGTTTTTGGTGGCTACAGAGGCTTGCGGCGGTGGAACTCCCGATCTATCTTGATATTCGATGTTTTTAGGGTACGTAGGCTTATATAGGCGAAAGAAGTCGGTCAGGGGAGCCTGGAGGGGCCCACGAGAAGGTAGGGCGCGCCCAGGGGGTGGGCGCGCCCCCCTGTCTCGTGGCCTCCTCGATGACCTCCCGGCTTGCACTCCAAGTCACCTGGACCATAATCTTTCCAAAAATCACGCTGCCGAAGGTTTCATTCCATTTGGACTCCGTTTGATATTCCTTTTCTTCGAAATACTGAAACAGGCAAGAAAACAACAATATGGGCTAGGCCTCCGGTTAGTAGGTTAGTCCCAAAAATGATATAAAAGCGTAAAGTAAAGCCCATAAACATCCAAAAAGGGTAATATAATAGCATGGAACAATAAAAAATTATAGATACGTTGGAGACGTATCTAGCATCCCCAAGCTTAATTCCTGCTCGTCCTCGAGTAGGTAAATGATAAAAACAGAATTTTTGATGTGGAATGCTACCTAGCATAATTCTTAATGTAATTTTCTTTATTGGGGCATGAATGTTCAGATCCAAATGATACAAAATAAAAGTTCATATTAACATGAAAATGGTGATACTTCAAGCATACTAATCAAAGTAATCATGTCTTCTCAAAATAACATGGCCAAAGAAAGTTATCCCTACAAAATCATATAGTCTGGCTGTTGCTCTATCTTCATCACACAAAGTATTTAATCATGCACAACCCCGATGACAAGCCAAGCAATTGTTTCATACTTTAATAATCTCAAACTCTTTCAACTTTCACGCAATACATGAGCGTGAGCCGTGGACATAGCACTATATGTGGAATGGAATGGTGGTTGTGGAGAAGACAAAAGGGAGAAGATAGTCTCACATCAACTAGGTGTATCAACGGGCTATGGAGATGCCCATTAATAGGTATCAATTTGAGTGAGTAGGGATTGCCATGCAATGGATGCACTAGAGCTATAAATATATGAAAGCTCAACAAAAGAAACTATGTGGGCGTGCATCCAACTCGCTTGCTCACGAAGACCTAGGGCATTTTGAGGAAGCCCATCATTGGAATATACAAGCCAAATTCTGTAATAAAAAATTCCCACTAGTATATGAAAGTGACAACATAGGAGACTCTCTATCATGAAGATCATGGTGCTACTTTAAAGCACAAGTGTGGAAAAGGAGATAGTAGCATTGTCCCTTCTCTCTTTTTCTCTCATTTTATTTTTTTTCTTTTTTTCCTTTTCTCCCTTTTTTTTCTTTGACCTTTTTTTCTTTTTCTTTTTGGCCTTTCTTTTTTTTTCTTTTCTTTTTCTTCCTTTTTTTTGTAAAGTCCGAACTCTCATCCCGACTTGTGGGGGAATCATAGCCTTCATCATCCTTTCCTCACTAGGACAATGCTCTAATAATGAAGATCATCACACTTTTATGGATTTACAACTCAAAAAATTACAACTCAAAGCTAGAACAAGATATGACTCTATATGAATGCCTCCGGCGGTGTACCGGGATATGCAATGAATCAAGAGTGACATGTATGAAAATTATGAAGGTGGCTTTGCCACAAATACGATGTCAACTACATGATCATGCAAAGAGCAATATGACAATGATGAAACGTGTCATAATAAACAGAATGGTGGAAAGTTGCATGGCAATATATCTCGGAATGGCTATGGAAATGCCATAATAGGTAGGTATGGTGGCTGTTTTGAGGAAGGTAAATAATGGGTTCAATACCGGCGAAAGTTGCGCGGCACAAGAGAGGCTAGCATTGGTGGAAGGGTGAGGTGCGTATAATCCATGGACTCAACATTAATCAAAAGAACTCATGCACTTGTTGCAAGAATCTAGAAGTCATCAAAAACCAAAGCACTACACGCATGCTCCTAGGGGGATAGATTGGTAGGAAAAGACCATCGCTCGTCTCCGACCTCCACTCATAAGGAAGACAATCAATAAATAAAATTGTGCTCCAACTTCATCACAAAGCGGTTCACCATACGTGCATGCTACGGGAATCACAAACCCCAACACAAGTATTTTTCATGATCACCTCAACTAGCATGACTCTAATATCACTACCTCCATATCTCAAAACAATTATCAAGCATCAAATTGATCATAGCATCCAATTTCTTTTCTATGATAGTTTTTATTATACCCAACTTGGATGCTCATCATTCTAGGACCAAATTTGTAACCATAGCAAATACCATGCTGTTCTAAAAGACTCTCAAAATAATATAAGTGAAGCATGAGAGACTAGCAATTTCTAGAAAATATAACCACCGCCGTGCTCTAAAGGATATAAGTGATGCACTAGAGCAAATGACACACTACTCCGAAAGATATAAGTGAAGATCAATGACTAGTCGAATAATTGAGCAACTATGTGAAGCCTCTCTAACATTAAGGAATTTCAGATCTTGGTATTGTTTTCAAACAACAAGCAAAACAAAATAAAATGACATTCCAAGGATAGTACAACTCATGTGAAGAAGCAAAAACTTAGGCTTAACCGATACTAACCGATAATTGTTGAAGAAGAAAGGTGGGATGCCTACCGGGGCATCCCCAAGCTTAGATACTTGAGACTTATTGAAATATTATCTTGGGGTACCTTGGGCATCCCCAAGCTTGAACTTTTGTGTCTCCTTAATTTCTCTCATATCATGGTTTCTCTTTTTATCAAAAGCTTCATCCACACCAAACTCAACAAGAACTCGTGAGATAGGTTAGTATAAACCAATGCAAAACCTTATCATTTTCTACTGTAACAAATCACTAAAATTATTATTCAACATTGAATACTAAATGCCTCTGCATATTTAATACTCCTATCCTCAAATAGAATCATTAAAAAAGCAAACATATGCAAACAATGCAACCATAACAGCAATCTGCCAAAACAGTACAGTCTGTAAAGAATGCAAGAGTATCAATACTTCCCTAACTCCAAAAATTATGAGAAAAATACTACGCTGTAGAAGATTTATCAGATCTCATTATGCAAAAAGTTTCAACATTATATCATACTCTGGATTTTCTAGGGAATTTTTGCAACAGCGGTAAACTTTCTGTTTTCAAACAGCAACATGTATACTAGCAAAATAAGCATGGTAAAGGCTATCCATGACATTTTTATTGAAACTAAAGATGAAAAACACTATTCTAAATAACAGCAAGAAAATACTAACAAAATAAAATGACGCTCCAAGCAAAACACATATCAAGTGGCGAATAAAAATATAGCTCCAAGTAAAGTTACCGATGAACGAAGACGAAAGAGGGGATGCCTTCCGGGGCATCCCCAAGCTTAGGCTCTTGGTTGTCCTTGAATATTACCTTGGGGTGCTTTGGGCATCACCAAGCTTAGGCTCTTACCACTCCTTATTCCATAGTCCATCGAATCTTTACCCAAAACTTGAAAACTCCACAACACAAAACTCAACAGAAAACTCGTAAGCTCCATTAGTATAAGAAATAAAACAACCACTTAGGTACTGTAATGAACTCATTCTAAATTCATATTTGTGTAATATATACTGTATTCCAACTTATCTATGGTTCATACCCTCCGATACTACTCATAGATTCATCAAAATAAGCAAACAACACATAGAAAACAGAATCTGTCAAAAACAGAACAGTGTGTAGTAATCTGTATCAAACATATACTTCTGGAACTCCAAAAATCCTACCAAATTAGGAAGTCCTAAGTAATGTGCGTACCAATCCAAAGAAAAAAGAATCAGATCAAAAGAACGTTTTTGTGAATTAACAAAACTAATTTACTGGGTGCAAAAGTTTCTGATTCTCAGCAGGATTAACACAACTATCACCGTAAGCTATCCTAAAGGTCTTACTTGGCACTTTATTGAAACAAAAGCTATAAAACATGATTAATACAGTAGCATAATCATGTGGACACACAAAAACCGTAATGATAAATATTGGGTTGTCTCCCAACAAGCGCTTTTCTTTAATGCCTTTGTAGCTAGGCATGATGATGGCAATGATGCTCACATAAAGGATAAGAATTGAAACATAACGGGAGCATCATGAAGCATATGACTAGCACATTTAAGTCTAACCCACTTCCTATGCATAGGGATTTTATGAGCAAACAACTTATGGGAACAATAATCAACTAGCATAGGAAGGTAAAACAAGCATAGCTTCAAAACTTTAAGCACATAGAGAGGAAACTTGACATTATTGCAATTCCTACAAGCATATGTTCCTCCCTCATAATAATTTTTAGTAGCATTATGAATGAATTCAACAATATAACCAGCACCTAAAGCATTCTTTTCATGATCTACTAGCATAGAAAATTTACTACTCTCCACATAAGCAAAATTCTTCTCACTCGGAATAGTGGGAATATCATAAGAGACTTGAACACTAAAAATTGTTTCCACATTAAAAGAGTAATGTTAAGAAAAAGGGTAATCATAATCATGACAAGATTTATAAATATAATCATCACTACTTTTTATAGCATAAGTTTCATCACGATAATCATCATAATTAGCAACTTCGTTCTCATCATAATCGATTGAAACCTCTCCCAAGATAGTGGAATCACTAAATAAAGTTGACACTCTTCCAAATCCACTTTCGTATTCATCACAATAAAATTCAACATCCTCCAAAATAGTGGGATCACTACTTCCTAAAGTTGACACTCTTCCAAACCCACTTTCATCAATATAATCATCATAGGTAAGAGGCATGCTATCATCATAACAACTTTGCATATCAAAACTTGGGATGCTAAAAATATCATCTTCATTAAACATAGCATCCCCAAGCTTGGGACAAACATTAATTTCAGCAAATATATTCTCAAATATTTCATCCTCATCAAACATAGCTTCCCCAAGCTTGGGCCTTTTCATCTCATAAGCATAATCACTCTCAGCATTAATAGTATGGATAGCACCAATAGTATAGCAATTATCATCATCACAATGAGTAGTAGGAGCAACATCATTTGGGAGGGATACCTTTTTACCTTTGTTGCCCCTTCTTTTCCTTTTCTTTTTCACATTATGTGTGGGTTCAACCTGTTGAGGAACGTTGCAGAAAATAAAAATTTTCCTACGGTTTCACCAAGATCTATCTATGAGTTCATCTAGCAACGAGTGATAGGAGTGCATCTACATACCTTTGTCAATCGCGAGCGGAAGCGTTCAAGAGAACGGGGTTGAGGGAGTCGTACTCGTCGTGATCCAAATCACCGATGACCGAGTGCCGAACGGACGACACCTCCGTGTTCAACACACGTACGGTTGAGAAGACGTCTCCTCCTTATTGATCCAGCAAGGGGGAAGGAGAGGTTGATGGAGATCCAGCAGCACGACGGCGTGGTGGTGGATGCAGCAGGAATCTCAGCAGGGCTTCGCTACGGAGGAGGAGAAGTGTGGCAAGGGGGAAGGGAGGCGCCAAGTGCAAGGGTGCGGCTGCCCTCCCTCCCCCCTCTATATATAGGGTCCCCTGGGGGGGGGGGCGCCGGCCCTAGGAGATGGGATCTCCTAGGGGGGGGCGGCCAAGGGGGGTGCCTTGCCCCCCAAGGCAAGTGGAGGCGCCCCCTCCCCTAGGGTTCCCAACCCTAGGCGCAGAGGGGGGCCCAGGGGGGGCGGCGCACCAGCCTACCAGGGGCTGGTTCCCCTCCCACTTCATCCCATGGGGCCCTCCGGGATAGGTGGCCCCACCCGATGGACCCTCGGGACCCTTCCGGTGGTCCCGGTACAATACCGGTGACCCCCGAAACTTTCCCGATGGCCGAAACTCGACTTCCCATATATAATTCTTTACCTCCGGACCATTCCGGAACTCCTCGTGACGTCTGGGATCTCATCCGGGACTCCGAACAAATTTCGGTTTGCTGCATACTCATATCTCTACAACCGTAGCGTCACCGAACCTTAAGTGTGTAGACCCTACGGGTTCGGGAGACACGTAGACATGACCGAGACGACTCTCCAGTCAATAACCAACAGCGGGATCTGGATACCCATGTTGGCTCCCACATGCTCCTCGATGATCTCATCGGATGAACCATGATGTCAAGGATTCAAGCAACCCCGTATACAATTCCCTTTGTCAATCGGTACGTTACTTGCCCGAGATTCGATCGTCGGTATCCCAATACCTCGTTCAATCTCGTTACCGGCAAGTCACTTTACTCGTACCGTAATGCATGATCCCGTGACCAAACACTTGGTCACTTTGAGCTCATTATGATGATGCATTACCGAGTGGGCCCAGAGATACCTCTCCGTCATACGGAGTGACAAATCCCAGTCTCGATCCGTGTCAACCCAACAGACACTTTCGGAGATACCCGTAGTATACCTTTATAGTCACCCAGTTACGTTGTGACGTTTGGTACACCCAAAGCACTCCTACGGTATCCGGGAGTTACACGATCTCATGGTCTAAGGAAAAGATACTTGACATTGGAAAAGCTCTAGCAAACGAACTACACGATCTTGTGCTATGCTTAGGATTGGGTCTTGTCCATCACATCATTCTCCTAATGATGTGATCTCGTTATCAATGACATCCAATGTCCATAGTCAGGAAACCATGACTATCTGTTGATCAACGAGCTAGTCAACTAGAGGCTTATTAGGGACATGTTATGGTCTATGTATTCACATGTGTATTACGATTTCCGGATAATACAATTATAGCATGAATAAAAGACAATTATCATGAACAAGGAAATATAATAATAATCCTTTTATTATTGCCTCTAGGGCATATTTCCAACAGTCTCCCACTTGCACTAGAGTCAATAATGTAGTTACATTGTGATGAATCGAACACCCATAGAGTTCTGGTGTTGATCATGTTTTGCTCGCGGAAGAGGTTTAGTCAACGGATCTGCGACATTCAGATCCGTATGTACTTTGCAAATTTCTATGTCTCCATCTTGAACATTTTCACGAATGGAGTTGAAGCTGTTGCGGAACGTAGCAGAAATTCAAAATTTTCCTACGTGTCACCAAGATCTATCCATGGAGAGACTAGCAACGAGGGGAAGGAGAGTGCATCTACATACCCTTGTAGATCGCTAAGCGGAAGCGTTCAAGTGAATGGGGTTGATGGAGTCGTACTCGTCGTGATTCAAATCACCGATGATCCTAGTGCCGAACGGACGGCACCTCCGCATTCAACACACGTACAGCCCGGTGACGTCTCCCATGCCTTGATCCAGCAAGGAGAGAGGGAGAGGTTGAGGAAGACTCCATCCAGCAGTAGCACAACGGCGTGGTGGTGGTGGAGGATCGTGGCAATCCTGTAGGGCTTCGCCAAGCACCTGCGGGAGAGGAAGAGGTGTCACGGGAGGGAGGGAGGCGCCAGGGACTCAGGTGCGGCTGCCCTCCCTCCCCTCCACTATATATAGGGGCAAGGGAGAGGGGGGAGGCGCAGCCTTGGCCCTTCCTCCAAGGAAGGGTGCGGCCAGGGAGGAGTCCATCCTCCCTAAGGCACCTAGGAGGTGCCTTCCCCCTTTAGGACTCTCCCTTTCCCTTATCTCTTGGCGCATGGGCCTCTTGGGGGGGCGCACCAGCCCACCTGGGGATGGTCCCCTCCCACACTTGGCCCGTGCAGCCCTCCGAGGATGGTGGCCCCACTTGGTGGACCCCCCGGGACCCTCCCAGTGGTCCCGGTACATTACCGATAAAACCCGAAACTTTTCCGGTGACCAAAACAGGACTTCCCATATATAATTCTTTACCTCCGGACCATTTCGAACTCCTCGTGACGTCCGGGATCTCATCCGGACTCAACAACATTCGTAACCACATACAAACTTCCTTTATAACCCTAGCGCCATCGAACCTTAAGTGTGTAGACCCTACGGGTTCGGGAACCATGCGAACATGACCGAGGCGTTCTCGGTCAATAACCAACAGCGGATCTGGATACCCATGTTGGTTCCCACATGTTCCATGATGATCTCATCGGATGAACCATGATGTCAAGGATTCAATCAATCCCGTATTCAATTCCCTTTGTCCAGCGGTATTGTACTTGCCCGAGATTCGATCGTCGGTATCCCGATACCTTGTTCAATCTCGTTACCGGCAAGTCTCTTTACTCGTTCCGTAACACATCATCCCGTGATCAACCCCTTGGTCACATTGTGCACATTATGATGATGTCCTATCGAGTGGGCCAGAGATACCTCTCCGTTTACGGAGTGACAAATCGATCTCGATTCGTGCCAACCCAAGACACTTTCGGAGATACCTGTAATGCACCTTTATAGCCACCCAGTTACATTGTGACGTTTGGTACACCCAAAGCATTCCTACGGTATCCGGAGTTGCACAATCTCATGGTCTAAGGAAAAGATACTTGACATTAGAAAAGCTTTAGCATACGAACTACGATCTTTGTGCTAGGCTTAGGATTGGGTCTTGTCCATCACATCATTCGCCAATGATGTGATCCGTTATCAACGACATCCAATGTCCATGGTCAGGAAACCGTAACCATCTATTGATCAACGAGCTAGTTAACTAGAGGCTTACTAGGGACATGGTGTTGTCTATGTACCCACACATGTATCCGAGTTTCCTATCAATACAATTATAGCATGGATAGTAAACGATTATCATGAACAAGGAAATATAATAATAACTAATTTATTATTGCCTCTAGGGCATATTTGCAACAGTCTCCCACTTGCACTAGAGTCAATAATCTAGTTCACATCGCCATGTGATTAACACTGATAGGTCACATTGCCATGTGACCAACATCCAAAGAGTTTACTAGTGTCGCTAAACTAGTTCACATCACCATGTGATTAAGACTCAATGAGTTCTGGGGTTTGATCATGTTTTCCTTGTGAGAGAAGTTTTAGTCAACGGGTCTGCAGTATTCAGATCCGTATGTACTTTGCAATTCTCTATGTCATATTGTAAATGCTGCTTCCATGCTCCACTTGAAGCTATTCCAAATGGTTGCTCCACTATACGTATCCGATTTGCTACTCAGAGTCACTCGGATAGGTGTTAAAGCTTGCATCGACGTAACCCTTTACGCCGAACTCTTTATCACCTCCATAATCGAGAAACATGTCCTTATTTACTCCAAGGACAATTTTGACCGCTGTCCAATGATCCCCATTCCTGGATCGTTCTTGTACCCCTTGACTGACTCATGGCAAGGCACACTTCCGGTGCGGTACACAGCATAGCATACTATAGAGCCTACGTCTAAAGCATAGGGGACGACCTTCGTCCTTTCTCTCTTTTCTGCCGTGGTCGAGCTTTAAGTCTTAACTTCATACCTTACATCTCAGGAAAGAACTCCTTCTTTGACTGATCCATCTTGAACACCTTCAAGATCATGTCAAGGTATATGCTCATTTGAAAGTACCATTAAGCGGTTTTGATCTATCCTCATAGATCTTGATGCTCAATGTTTAAGTAGCTTAATCCAGGTTTTCACTTGAAAAACACTTTTCAAATAACCCTATATGCTTTACAGAAAATTCTACATCATTTCTGATCAACAATATGTCAAGAACATATACTCATCAGAAATTCTATAGTGCTCCCACTCACTTCTTTGGAAATACAAGTTTCTCATAAACTTTGTATAAACCCAAAATCTTTGATCATCTCATCAAAGCGCACATTCCAACTCCGAGATGCTTACTCCAGTCCTTAGAAGGATCGCTGGAGCCAGCATAACTTTTAGCATCCTTAGGATCGACAAAACTTTCTGATTGTATCACATACAACCTTTCCTTACGAAGACTGGTAAGGAAACTCGTTTTGACATCCATCTGCCAGATTTCATAAATGCAGCTTATGCTAACATGATTCCGACGGACTTAAGCATCGCTACGGATGAGAAAATCTCATCGTAGTCAACTCCTTGAACTTGTGAAAAACTCTTCGCCACAAGTCGAGCTTCATAGACGGTGACTACCGTCCACGTCCGTCTTCTTCTTAAAGATCCATTTATCTCAATGGCTTGCCTATCGGGCAAGTCCACCAAAGTCCATGCTTTGTTCTGATACATGGATCCTATCTCGGATTTCACGGCTTCTAACCATTTGTCGGAATATGGGCCCACCATCGCTTCTCCATAGCTCGTAGGTTCATTGTTGTCTAGCAACATGACCTTCAAGACATGATTACTGTACCACTCTGAAGTAGTACGCATCCTTGTCACCCTACGAGGCACGGTAGTGACTTGATCCGAAACCTCATGATCACTATCATAAGCTTCTTCTTCAATTGGTGTAGGCGCCACCGGAACAACTTCCTGTGCCCTGCTGCACACTAGTTGAAGTGATGGTTCAATAACCTCATCAAGTCTCCACCATCCTCCCACTCAATTCTTTCAAGAGAAACAATCCCTATTGCTTTCGGATCTGAATTAGGAGGTATACCCAACCGTGTTGGGTGTCCTATGAAGATGCATTTTATCCGCTTTGGGTTCGAGCTTATCAACCTGAAACTTTTTCACATAAGCGTCGCAGCCCCAAACCTTTAAGAAACGACAACTTAGGTTTCTCCAAACCATAGTTCAAACGGTGTCGTCTCAACGGAATTACGTGGTGTCCTATTAAAGTGAGTGCGGTTGTCTCTAATGCCTAACCCATGAACGATAGTGGTAATTCGATAAGAGACATCATGGTACGCACCATATCCAATAGGGTGCAACTATGATGTTCGGACACACCATCACACTATGGTGTTCCAGGCGGTATTAATTGTGAAACAATTTCCACAATGTCTTAATAGCGTGCCAAAGCTCGTAACTCAGATACTCATCTCTATGATCATATCATAGACATTTTATCCTCTTGTCACGATGATCTTTAACTTCACTCTGAAATTACTTGAACCATTCAATAATTCAGACTTGTGTTTCATCAAGTAAATACACTCAGTATCTACTTAAATCATCCGTGAAGTAAGAACATAACGATATTCATTGCATGCCTCAGCACTCATTGGACTGCACACATCAAAATGTGTTATTTCCAACAGGTTGCTACCTTGTTCCATCTTACTGAAACCGAGGCTTTTCAGTCATCTTGCCCATGTGGTATGATTTGCATATCTCAAGTGATTCAAAATCAAGTGAGTCCAAACGATCCATCTGCATGGAGTTTCTTCATGCGTATACACCAATAGACATGGTTTGCATGTCTCAAGCTTTTCAAAACGAGTGAGTCCAAAGATCCATCAACATGGAGCTTCTTCATGCGTTTTACACCAATATGACTTACATGGCAGTGCCACAAGTAAGTGGTACTATCATTACTATCTTATATCTTTTGGCATGAAAATGTGTATCACTACGATCGAGATTCAATAAACCATTCTTTTAGGTGCAAGACCATTGAAGGTATTTATTCAAATAAATAGAGTAACCATTATTCTCCTTAAATGAATAACCGTATTGCGATAGACATAATCCAATCATGTCTATGCTCAACGCAAACACCAAATTGCAATTTTAGGTTTAACTCCAATCTTGATGGTAGAGGGAGCGTGCGATGCTTGATCACATCAACCTTGGAAACATTCCAACACATATCGTCGGCTCACCTTTAGCTAGTCTCCGTTTATTCCGTAGCTTTTATTTCGAGTTACTAACATTTAGCAACCGAACCGGTATCTAATACCCTGGTGCTACTAGGAGTACTAGCAAAGTACACATTAACATAATGTATATCCAATATACTTCTATCGACCTTGCCAGCCTTCTCATCTACCAAGTATCTAGGGTGGTTCCGCTTCAGTGTCCGTTCCTCTCATTACAGAAGCACTTAGTCTCGGATTTGGGTTCAACCTTGGGTTTCTTCACTAGAGCAGCAACTGTTTTGCGGTTTCATGAAGTATCCCTTGTTGCCCTTGCCCTTCTTGAAACTAGTGGTTTTACCAACCATCAACAATTGATGCTCCTACTTGACTTCTACTTTTGCGGTGTCAGACATCGCGAACACTTCAAGGATCATCATATCTATCCCTGATATGTTATAGTTCATCACGAAGCTCTAGTAGCTTGGTGGCAATGTCTTTGGAGAAACATCACTATCTCATCTGGAAGATCAACTCCCACTCGATTCAAGTGATTGTTGCACTCAGACAATCTGAGCACAAGCTCAACGATTGAGCTTTTCTCCCTTAGTTCGCAGGCTAAGAAAATCGTCGGAGGTCTTATACCTCTTGACGTGGGCATGAGCCTGAAATCCCAATTTCAGCCCTCGAAACATCTCATATGTTCATGACGTTCAAAAACGTCTTGGTGCCTCAACTCTAAACCGTTTAACTGAACTATCACGTAGTTATCAAAGCGTGTATGTCCGATGTTCAGAACATCCACAAACGACGTTTGGGGTTCAGCACACCGAGCGGTGCATTAAGGACATAAGCTTTCTACTGTCCGCATAATCGCTACTGTCAACTTTCAACTATATTTTTCTAGGAACATATCTAAACAGTGGAACTAAAGCGCGAGCTATGACATAATTTGCAAAGGGCTTTTGACTATGTTCAGGATAATTAAGTTCATCTAATGAACTCCCACTCAGATAGACATCCCTCCAGTCATCTAAGTGATTACATGATCCGAGTCAACTAGGCCGTGTCCGATCATCACGTGAGACGGACTAGTCATCATCGGTGAACATCTTCATGTTGATCGTATCTACCATACGACTCATGCTCGACCTTTCGGTCTCTTGTGTTCCGAGGCCATGTCTGTACATGCTAGGCTCGTCAAGTTAACCTAAGTGTTCCGCATGTGTAAATCTGGCTTACACCCGTTGTATGTGAACGTAAGAATCTATCACACCCGATCATCACGTGGTGCTTCAAAGCGACGAACTTTCATAGCGGTGCACAGTTAGGGGAACACCTTCTTGAAATTTTAATGAGGGATCATCTTATTTACTACCGTTGTTCTAAGCAAATAAGATGCATAAACATGATAAACATCACATGCAATCAAATAGTGACATGATATGGCCAATATCATTTTGCTCCTTTTGATCTCCATCTTCGGGCTCCATGATCATCATCGTCACCGGCATGACACCATGATCTCCATCATCATGATCTCCATCATCGTGTCTCCATGAAGTTGTCTCGCCAACTATTACTTCTACTACTATGGCTAACGGTTAGCAATAAAGTAAAGTAATTACATGGCGTTGTTTAATGACACGCAGGTCATACAATAAATAAAGACAACTCCTATGGCTCCTGCCGGTTGTCATACTCATCGACATGCAAGTCGTGATTCCTATTACAAGAACATGATCAATCTCATACATCACATATCATTCATCACATTCTTCTTGGCCATATCACATCACATAGCATACCCTGCAAAAACAAGTTAGACGTCCTCTAATTGTTGTTTGCATGTTTTACGTGGCTGCTATGGGTTTCTAGCAAGAACGTTTCTTACCTACGCAAAACCACAACGTGATATGTCAATTGCTATTTACCCTTCATAAGGACCCTTTTCATCGAATCCGATCCGACTAAAGTGGGAGAGGCGGCACCTGCTAGCCACCTTATGCACCAAGTGCATGTCGATCGGTGGAACCTGTCTCACGTAAAATGCGTGTAAGGTCGGTCCGGCCGCTTCATCCCACAATACCGTCGAAACAAGATTGGACTAGTAACGGCAAGCATATTGAACAAAATCAACGCCTGCAACTACTTTGTGTTCTACTCGTGCAAAGAATCTGTAGCGACCCGACCTCGAGACGGTCAAGCCTCGTATGTCTGTGCCATCCCTGGATCAAGTATCTTTGGCACACAGTACATCAATGTATATATCAAAGTGCAATCACATGTATAATTAACGTAAAATGATATATACCTCATAATACTCAGCGGAAACAATCAAACGGGTGTGGAGTCCCATCAACGCCATCGGCAAGTTGAGTGTAGACAGTAACCCTATATCGTAACTCTTACTCGTCGAAGAAAATCCTGCAACATGATACGTTGCAGCCGTGTAGGTCAGTACATTGAATGTACCGGCAAGATCACAACATGAATAAACAGATGGTAAAACTATACTATATGCAATATGGCTTTGTGGCTCTGTGTCTGAGTTTTGTTTGCGTAAAAGCTGATTTTATTTTCCCTACATCAAAGGAATAAATGAAGTCTGTACTATGGAGTTTTCTATCATGACATGGTTCCGCCAACCGATGTCTCATAGCCCAAATCATCATAAGTTGCCCCCAATTAAGTTATCAATCCGGTGTTGAGAGTTCCGAGATAGATCCAAGTCCAGAGGCTCAAATTGTCCGTAACCGGGGACACGGCTAATCGATTAGGTACGGTCGGGTCGCTACAGATATGGTATCAGAGCACATGTTGGCTGTAGGACGTGACCCTAGAAAATGACTTAGTAATATGAAGACCCCAATAGGAATGACCTTTGTTTTGTACTACTCTCGTAACACCTGATTTCTTTTACTGAACCTTCCTTATTTCAAACTATAGATGGAGAGCTACATTCTGAACAAAAGAGAACACTACGAGAAGGTTCTTTGAGGCCCCTTCCTTGTGGAGCTAGTCAGGCTGCTGAAGTTACCGATACCTGAGATCAAGGCAACTAAGAGGACGTCTAGATCATGGGGAGTCAAGACCCAAGTTTTTTTTTCGTAAAGAAGACCCCAAGACTGCAGACATCAGCTTCGGAACTATAAATGGTGACTGTGATATGGGCATCAACACTGCCGTCCATGATGCTATTGCACATTTATGCTATCGTCATCGTGCTGCACTAAACCCACACTTCTTTGGAAGGATTGGATGGCAGAAGTTTGATGGAGCAACTATTGCCTTGACGGAAGCACAAAAGATGAAGTTCTCCCCACTTTTAGTGTACAATCAGGATCTAGAACAATACGTCAAGAATCTTCAGATGGACCTCCTGGAAGCCCTGTTTGACAATGAAGCACTACGAGAAGAGGTCAAGACTCAGAGACTGAAGGTAAACAAGCTGGAGGAGGAGAACCTCGAGATCTCGAGAATGCGTCAGGAACTGAAAAGCAGCAGGACCATGTCTCATGCCAAGGACGTTGAGATCCAGAAGCTCAAGGAACAACTTCAGGACATACAGGGTCGTCACAAGAAACTCCGCGTCGACAGGGAAAATCTAGCAGAAAAATTGGAGGAGATCAAGTCCACACAGAAGAAGCCCCAGTGGGGACAATGATCAAGTTCCTAATAAATTAGCTTAGTAGTATCCCACCATGAGAGAAATAAAGATGAATGCTTTCTCGATTTAAGTATCTGACCATACCAATTTATGTGGGTGGCGATACTGTAGAATTGATTGAATAAATGAATGCTTGGTTGCTATTATTTTTGTGTTTATTGAATGGTTGGATAGATGCGATATTCGTAGGCTTGTATTTATTTCAACCATGAGAGACGTAAGTTACGGAAGAATGGTAGAAGGCCTTCATATGGGAAAAGCATCAGGAATTGGAAACTCCCGAGCATTGAAGACCTGAAGAAATGAGGACTTAGAAACGAAACCATAGTAGAACGGCCCATTACAAACGGTACTTTTGAGCTAGGATTCTTTTGTTGATGGGTGGGTATTTGCTTTCTCTTTCTATCTCAACCAGACCCCGAAATCTTGAACCCATGGACAACTGAACACCAAACTTTTCTGGAGACAATTGCAATTTCCCCATGGAGATACATTCCTTGTTCTGAGCACCCCTCTTATCCTACACATGCAGATGACAACCCTTTATGAGTCTTTCCTTAAGGGCCTGAAGCGATCATGACCACGACAAGTGATCATGATTACCCAAGATCTGAAGGACATGATGAAGCATATTCACCTTGAAGGAGATGCAGTCTACAAAGGCTACCCCTTCATGCAAAAGGGAGTGGAACTTTGGTATGTGGAGGTACACCTCCACCGTATGAAAGGAGTTTGCCCAAAGACGATGGGGCAGTACTTTTTCATCTCATGCGTACCACAAGCAACTTTCTTCGACGCTGTTTGTGAAGCAGCCATGGAAGCCATACGCCAGATCGGAGAAATACTCGAAGCAAGACTTCGTTATACTCAGGAATACCTAAGAGAAGTGCATGCAGAGATGATGGAGATGAAGCTCAAGGCCACCACGATGAAACAGAAGATTGAAGATTTCAAGGCGCATGTCGCACAATTCCAGTGGGACTAAAGAATCCTCAAGGAGGAAAAATGAATAAAGTTGGAAGTAATGTCTGACCATACCGAACCATGTGGGTGGCAGCATTTGTAATAAACTTTTTGGAATTTGGATTTACGAAAAAGGTTAAGGATGTATTAAAAGATTGATATGAAAATAATGGGATTTGTGGATAAACTAGTGCATTTTTTGGTGTCGTAGTACTCCGTAAAGCCACAGGATCAATGAAGGAAGGAATGTGTTATTCATGACGGTCCATAGAAGGAAGCTGGACAAAATAAGTTGGAGTTTTGTATGACCGTCACCACAAGGGTATGAAGGAAGAAGTACTATTGGATTTACAGGAGGTGTAATGTTGGAAAATGGAGCAATTGAGTGAAATTGGTACAAGTGTTGAAGTGGGCTCATAACCCACAGGCCCAGGAATTAATAAGGGTCAAGTACCCACTGGAGAAATTTTGGGAATAGACTACGATTTGATCAACCGACGATTCTATAGGAGTTTACGCAAAACCTGAGAGTTGTTAAGGAACGATAGATGTTTGTTTGGCCTGCAGAATCAATGGATTTTCCGAACTTGGTTTGCCGACAAGAGAAATTCTGCAATGCTTGTGAGGATGACCGAGTGTTAGAATGCGAGATTCGCAAAACCATGTACAAGGTAATGATTTGGGTGCGGGATGGATTGATCACCATACCGACTTACTCTTATTATTCGCTTTGCTATATGGGATGGTAAAATCTGAGTGACTTACCTATAGTAGAGAGACGACGATCAAAACCTTGTTTAAACCTTAGAAAGGTATAGGTATTTTTTCCCTTGTACACGGCAGTTGTTGCCAACCGTAGGTTATACGGTGAGGTTCAACCCAGACCCGTTTTCTGCAGGGGAAACCATAAATCGTTGACCACCATGAGGTACCGATATTTGTTTAGAATTGGCGCCAGACCCGTCAGCTATGAAGACCCAGTCTCGGAATAACCTTACCAAGAGTAAAAGACAAAAGAATTGAGGAAAAGGTTATCCCACTACGGAAGAGCCCAGAGAAGGAATTATCCTTAATATCTGAGAAGACCGACAACTGTCAGCAATAAGGATGGAGTATCTGAGTTTTGATGGAACCGTAACAATGCTTCTAAGGGTGGTAGCACCGAGACCCGGAGACGATCGATGGATTTTGAGAAGACCCCAAACCCTAACCTATTTCTTGCTAGCCTCTTGAATCTCGGGACGAGATTCATTTTAAAAGTGTAGATTTGTAACATCCCAAAATTCTAAATTTTGGAATGTTATATTAAATAAATAGTTTTGATTGTTTGTTTGATTGTTGTCTGAATGATTGAGTGAAATTGAGTGAAATTGAAACTTTTGAAGGTTAAATGAGAGGAATTAAAGGACTTTCCCAAACTTTCATTTTTCTTTTATGATCTCCGGAATTCAAATTCTTTTCATCACAAAACCCTGGAGAGAAGATGACATGACTTCTTCCATTTATTTAAATGACAAGGGTATTGAAAATATTTTCCAATTCTGAAACTTTATGCAACTCAATGATTTTCACGAGCGAAGATAAAATGACTTCTTCAAAACATATGAAATATGAGTTGGGAGTTTTAAAAGAATTAAATTCAAAGTTCTTTTGAATTTATTTCCAATTGGAGTTATTTGAGTTTTATTCAAATTATTTTTCTCCAAAACAAAAATATGGAAAATAGGGTAACATGATTCCCTACATCAGAAAATTGAGAGAAATTAATTTGAAGTCATTTTGGTATTTAAAAATGATTTTTATTGGACCAGTAGCACTGTGTGAATTATTAAAATTTTGTGGATTTTATTTGACATTAGAATAATGTTCATCTTGTAGGAAATATTTTTCTGCAAATTTTGATATATTATACGCCTATATAAAAGTTTTAATTATTTTGTTTTTGTTTTAGTTCTGTGAAATTTTGTTAAAAAAAATATGCAGCGCCTTGGGCCAAAGGCCCAAGCCGCCGACCAGCCACCGGCCAAGGCCAAGGCCAAGGCCATCGCACGCACACACCTAGGGGGCCCAGGTTTCCTATTCTTTTACAAATCCTAGTAGGATTTGATCCCGTTTCGTTATTCCGTTTATTCCGATTTGTTTCTAGATCTTTTCCCTCTTTGTTTCCTAATCCTAGTCTATTTCTTGCCCCCTACCCCAGGCAAAGCCCTCCCCTCCCCAATATAAATACCCAAGCACCCCCCCCCCCTCCAACACATCAAACCAACACCTCTCCTCTCCTCTCCGCAGCAGCAGCAGTGCAGCACCACCGCCGCCGCCAAGTGCCGCCGCCGCGCCCTCGACCTCTCCTGAGGTTTATATGATCTCCTCTCCACCGTCCCGTGATCTCCTTTCCTCTAGGAGCAACCGCAACATCGGATCCGATCTTCTTCCCCAACTCCGACGACTACTCCGGTGAGATCCACGAAATCCCGTAATTCATTTTTTCAGAAAATAGCAATCTTAGAAAATTCATATCTTTTAGAGTTTTTAGTATTTTTGAGTGATTCCAATTGCTATGTGTCACAAATTTTATAAAGTTTCTGTTAGTTCAATTTTATTTCACATTTGAGCAGTTTAAATTTGTGTTTGGTATAAACTTGCTCAAATCACTAGATTTGAGCGATTTTGAGTTAGGAATATTATTTTGACCGATTCTTTTTGCTCCTGGTCTCTAGGACCTTTGTTTATCCAGTAGTATTTAGTATTTTATTTCTAGGTTAATTTAAATTAGGTTTTAGCAAAACAGTACTGTTTTATTATTAGTTCTGTTTTAGCTTTTTCTTTATTGTTTTATTATTTTAAATTATTTCTTTTTGTCACTTTTGACAAAATTAGTTGTGTTTCTGTTAGACAACAGGAGAAAATTTATTTTATTTAAAAAATTTATTTTCCTTAGTTTTGTATGAAACCTTCTATAGGTCATAGTTAGAGTTTTATAAAAGCTTTTTATTTGTTTCTTTTGCAAATAAAATTTTATGGAAAAAATAATTTCTGTTAAATTAGTTATTTTACATTTTATTTTCTGTTAATTTATTACTTTAGTATTTTAATTGTTGTTAAGTTTTTACTTACGGCAAAACTATATTAGATGTTTGTAGCAAAGTCATAGATCTTCGTTAGTAGTTTTTCTTTGTAGTTTTATTTGAAGTTTCTTTTGATTTTGTTTGAGTTTTATTATCGATTTTCCTTGCTGTTTTGATTGTTATTTGAGTGCTAAAATTGGTTGCTAGGATGTTTGCTTATGTGAATGCTATGTTTGACTATATAGATTTTCAACGGAGTGACGATTAGTTCTACCAAGTCATTTTAAATGACGTTATTATCTTCATCAAGTATTACCAGGCAAGTTCACTTTGACCATGTTTTTCATACCTATGTGTTTTATTGCATCTAGTGTCATCTTCGCAACAATCCCTCCAGTAGTGATATTAAATCCTTGTAGTTGAGTAGTATGCATGAGGTAGGAACCCATCACCCTGTTACCAAGCCCGGGACGTTATTTATTTTAATGCTACGCTATAGTAGACGGGGTTGGTATGAGTGCTCGGGAGTGGTGTGAGAATGGAGGACCTACGTCAATGACGACAACTCCATGATGGAATCTGCAAGGACTGCATCTTCAAGGCCTCAAGACTTCAAGACTCGAGACAAGAATTCAATACACACTCTTGGGTGAAGGGCGGTTGACGGCACCTGGAGAAACCAGTGGTTGGCGGGATGCATGGAGAAGCGCCATGACATCTTGCGGAAAGCTTCACCCAGACTCAAAGAGACGGAAGAATACTTCATGCCCGAAGCTTACTGTGCAACCGCAAGTCACTATGGGCTCTGGCTTGGTTGACCTTAGTTGTGACTCTGGCTGGGACGGTGCTAGCAGATGTAGAACTACGGTAGGATTGGATGAGCACCGGACAGTGGTCAGGGAAACTCTTCGGAAGACCATGTTTCGGTCATCTTGTTCTCAAACACCCTGAAGTACGAGAACATAAAGAGAGGGATCGAATCTTGCGGGTAAAGTGTACAAACCTCTGCAGAGGGTTAAAACCTAATCGATTAGCCGTGTCCCCGGTTACGGACAATTTGAGCCTCTGGACTTGGATCTATCTCGGAACTCTCAACACCGGACTGATAACTTAATTGGGGGCAACTTATGATGATTTGGGCTATGAGACATCGGTTGGCGGAACCATGTCATGATAGAAAACTCCATAGTACAGACTTCATTTATTCCTTTGATGTAGGGAAAATAAATCAGCTTTTACGCAAACAAAACTCAGACACAGAGCCACAAAGCCATATTGCATATAGTATAGTTTTATCATCTGTTTTCTCATGTTGTGATCTTGCCGGTACATTCAATGTACTGACCTACACGGCTGCAACGTATCATGTTGCAGATATTTCCTCGACGAGTAAGAGTACGGTACAGGGTTACGGTCTACACTCAACCTGCCGATGGCGTTGATGGGACTCCACGCCCGACTAATTGTTTCCGCTGTGACTTATGAGGTATATATCAGTTTTACGTTAATTATACATGTGATTGAACTTTGATATGTACATTGATGTACTGTGTGTGCCAGCATACTGATCCAGGGATGGCACAGCAACACAGAGGCTTGACCGTCTGAGGTCGGGTCGCTACAGAATCTACGCAATAGACCTAGCTCATGATGCCACTGTTGGGGAACGTAGCAGAAATTCAAAATTTTCCTACGTGTCACCAAGATCTATCCATGGAGAGACTAGCAACGAGGGGAAGGAGAGTGCATCTACATACCCTTGTAGATCGCTAAGCGGAAGCGTTCAAGTGAACGGGGTTGATGGAGTCATACTCGTCGTGATTCAAATCACCGATGATCCTAGTGCCGAACGGACGGCACCTCCGCATTCAACACACGTACAGCCCGGTGACGTCTCCCATGCCTTGATCCAGCAAGGAGAGAGGGAGAGGTTGAGGAAGACTCCATCCAGCAGCAGCACAACGGCGTGGTGGTGGTGGAGGAGCGTGGCAATCCTGCAGGGCTTCGCCAAGCACCTGCGGGAGTGGAGGAGGTGTCACGGGAGGGAGGGAGGCGCCAGGGACTCAGGTGCGGCTGCCCTCCCTCCCCTCCACTATATATAGGGGCAAGGGAGAGGGGGGAGGCGCAGCCTTGGCCCTTCCTCCAAGGAAGGGTGCGGCCAGGGAGGAGTCCATCCTCCCTAAGGCACCTAGGAGGTGCCTTCCCCCTTTAGGACTCTCCCTTTCCCTTATCTCTTGGCGCATGGGCCTCTTGGGGGGGCGCACCAGCCCACCTGGGGCTGGTCCCCTCCCACACTTGGCCCATGCAGCCCTCCGAGGATGGTGGCCCCACTTGGTGGACCCCCGGGACCCTCCCGGTGGTCCCGGTACATTACCGATAAAACCCGAAACTTTTCCGGTGACCAAAACAGGACTTCCCATATATAATTCTTTACCTCCGGACCATTTCGGAACTCCTCGTGACGTCCGGGATCTCATCCGGGACTCCGAACAACATTCGGTAACCACATACAAACTTCCTTTATAACCCTAGCGTCATCGAACCTTAAGTGTGTAGACCCTACGGGTTCGGGAACCATGCAGACATGACCGAGACATTCTCCGGTCAATAACCAACAGCGGGATCTGGATACCCATGTTGGCTCCCACATGTTCCACGATGATCTCATCGGATGAACCACGATGTCGAGGATTCAATCAATCCCGTATTCAATTCCCTTTGTCCAGCGGTATTGTACTTGCCCGAGATTCGATCGTCGGTATCCCGATACCTTGTTCAATCTCGTTACCGGCAAGTCTCTTTACTCGTTCCGTAACACATCATCCCGTGATCAACCCCTTGGTCACATTGTGCACATTATGATGATGTCCTACCGAGTGGGCCCAGAGATACCTCTCCGTTTACACGGAGTGACAAATCCGATCTCGATTCGTGCCAACCCAATGAAACTTTCGGAGATACCTGTAATGCACCTTTATAGCCACCCAGTTACGTTGTGACGTTTGGTACACCCAAAGCATTCCTACGGTATCCGGAGTTGCACAATCTCATGGTCTAAGGAAAAGATACTTGACATTAGAAAAGCTTTAGCATACGAACTACTACGATCTTTGTGCTAGGCTTAGGATTGGGTCTTGTCCATCACATCATTCTGCCAATGATGTGATCCCGTTATCAACGACATCCAATGTCCATGGTCAGGAAACCGTAACCATCTATTGATCAACGAGCTAGTTAACTAGAGGCTTACTAGGGACATGGTGTTGTCTATGTACCCACACATGTATCTGAGTTTCCTATCAATACAATTATAGCATGGATAATAAACGATTATCATGAACAAGGAAATATAATAATAACTAATTTATTATTGCCTATAGGGCATATTTCCAACAGAAGCGACGCTTGATGTGCCTGATCTTCTTGTGAAACCTGGGCTCCTTGGCAAGTGCAATAGCTCCAGTGTTGTCACAGAAGAGTTTGATCGGCCCCAACGCATTGGGTATGACTCCTAGGTCAGTGATGAACTCCTTCACCCAAATTGCTTCATGCGCTGCCTCCGAGGTTGCCATGTACTCCGCTTCACATGTAGATCCCGCCACGACGCTCTGCTTGCAGCTGCACTAGCTTACTGCTCCACCATTCAACATATACACGTATCCGGTTTGTGACTTAGAGTCATCCAGATCTGTGTCGAAGCTAGCGTCGATGTAACCCTTTATGACGAGCTCTTCATCACCTCCATAAACGAGAAACATGTTGTTAGTCCTTTTCAGGTACTTCAGGATGTTCTTGACCGCTGTCCAGTGTTCCTTGCCGGGATTACTTTGGTACCTTCCTACCAAACTTACGGCAAGGTTTACATCAGGTTTGGTACACAGCATGGCATACATAATAGACCCTATGGCTGAGGCATAGGGGATGACACTCATCTCTTCTATATCTTCTGCCGTGGTCGGACATTGAGCCGAGCTCAATTTCACACCTTGCAACACAGGCAAGAACCCCTTCTTAGACTGATCCATATTGAACTTCTTCAATATCTTATCAAGGTATGTGCTTTGTGAAAGACCTATGAGGCGTCTCGATCTATCTCTATAGATCTTGATGCCTAATATATAAGCAGCTTCTCCAAGGTCCTTCATTGAAAAACTCTTATTCAAGTAGGCCTTAATGCTGTCCAAAAGTTCTATATCATTTCCCATCAAAAGTATGTCATCTACATATAATATGAGAAATGCTACAGAGCTCCCACTCACTTTCTTGTAAACGCAGGCTTCTCCATAAGTCTGCATAAACCCAAACGCTTTGATCATCTCATCAAAGCGAATGTTCCAACTCCGAGATGCTTGCACCAACCCATAAATGGATCACTGGAGCTTGCATACCTTGTTAGCATTCTTAGGGTCGACAAAACCTTCCGGCTGCATCATATACAGTTCTTCCTTAAGATAACCGTTAAGGAATGCCGTTTTGACGTCCATCTGCCATATCTCATAATCATAGTATGCGGCAATTGCTAACATGATTCGGACGGACTTCAGCTTCGCTACGGGAGAGAAAGTCTCATCAGAGTCAACCCCTTGAACTTGTCGATAACCCTTAGCGACAAGTCGAGCTTTATAGATGGTAACATTACCATCCGCGTCCGTCTTCTTCTTAAAGATCCATTTGTTTTCTATTGCTCGCCGATCATCGGGCAAGTCCGTCAAAGTCCATACTTTGTTTTCATACATGGATCCTATCTCGGATTGCATGGCTTCAAGCCATTTGTTGGAATCTGGGCCCGCCATCGCTTCTTCATAGTTCGAAGGTTCACCGTTGTCTAACAACATGATTTCCGTGACAGGGTTGCCATACCACTCTGGTGTGGAACGTGTCCTTGTGGACCTCTGAAGTTCAGTAGCAACTTGATTCGAAGTACCTTGATCATCATCATTAATTTCCTCTCCAGTCGGTGTAGGCACCACAGGAACATTTTCTTGAGCTGCACTACTTTCCGGTTCAAGAGGTAGTACTTCATCGAGTTCTACTTTCCTCCCACTTACTCCTTTCGAGAGAAACTCTTTTTCCAGAAAGTATCCGTTCTTGGCAACAAAGATCTTGCCTTCGGATCTAAGGTAGAAGGTATACCCCAATGGTTTCCTTAGGGTATCCTATGAAGACGCATTTTTCTGACTTGGGTTCGAGCTTTTCAGGTTGAAGTTTCTTGACATAAGCATCGCATCCCCAAACTTTTAGAAACGACAGCTTAGGCTTCTTCCCAAACCATAATTCATACGGTGTCGTCTCAACGGATTTAGACGGTGCCCTATTTAAAGTGAATGTAGCTGTCTCTAGAGCGTATCCCCAAAATGATAGCGGTAAATCAGTAAGAGACATCATAGATCGCACCATATCCAATAGAGTGCGATTACGACGTTCGGACACACCGTTACGCTGAGGTGTTCCAGGCGGCGTGAGTTGTGAAACGATTCCACATTTCCTTAAGTGTGTACCAAATTCGTGACTTAAATATTCTCCTCCACGATCTGATCGTAAGAACTTTATTTTTCGGTCACGTTGATTCTCTACCTCATTCTGAAATTCCTTGAACTTTTCAAAGGTCTCAGACTTGTGTTTCATCAAGTAGACATACCCATATCTACTCAAGTCATCAGTGAGATGAGAACATAACGATATCCTCCGTGAGCCTCAACGCTCATTGGACCGCACACATCGGTATGCATGATTTCCAATAAGTTGGTTGCTCGCTCCATTGTTCCGGAGAACGGAGTCTTGGTCATTTTGCCCATAAGGCATGGTTCGCATGTGTCAAATGATTCATAATCGAGAGACTCTAAAAGTCCATCAGCATGGAGCTTCTTCATGCGCTTGACACCAATGTGACCAAGGCGGCAGTGCCACAAGTATGTGGGACTATCGTTTCAACTTTACATCTTTTGGTATTCACACTATGAATATGTGTAACATCACGTTCGAGATTCATTAAGAATAAACCATTGACCATCGGAGCATGATCATAAAACATATCTCTCATATAAATAGAACAACCATTATTCTCGGATTTAAATGAGTAGCCATCTCGTATTTAACGAGATCCTGATACAATGTTCATGCTCAAACTTGGTACTAAATAACAATTATTGAGGTTTAAAACTAATCCCGTAGGTAAATGTAGAGGTAGCGTGCCGACGGCGATCACATCGACCTTGGAACCATTCCCGACGCGCATCGTCACCTCGTCCTTCGCCAGTCTCCGCTTATTCCGCAGCTCCTGCTTTGAGTTACAAATATGAGCAACGGCACCGGTATCAAATACCCAGGAGCTACTACGAGCACTGGTAAGGTACACATCAATTACATGTATATCACATATACCTTTAGTGTTGCCGGCCTTCTTGTCCGCTAAGTATTTGGGGCAGTTCCGCTTCCAGTGACCCTTCCCTTTGCAATAAAAGCACTCAGTCTCAGGCTTGGGTCCATTCTTTGACTTCTTCCCGGCAACAGGCTTACCGGGCGCGGCAACATCCTTGCCATCCTTCTTGAAGTTCTTCTTACCCTTGCCCTTCTTGAACTTAGTGGTTTTATTGACCATCAACACTTGATGTTCCTTCTTGATTTCTACCTCTACTGACTTCAACATTGAAAATACTTCAGGAATAGTTTTCACCATCCCCTGCATATTGTAGTTCATCACAAAGCTCTTGTAGCTTGGTGGGAGCGACTGAAGGATTCTGTCAATGACCGCCTCGTCGGGAGGTTGATGTCCAGTGGGACAAAGCGGTTGTGCAACCTGACATTTTGAGTATGTGCTCACCGATGAACTATTTTCCTCCATCTTACAACTATAGAAGTTGTCGGAGACTTCATATCTCTCGACCCGGGCATGAGCTTGGAAAACCATTTTCAGCTCCTCGAACATCTCATATGCTGCGTGTTGCTCAAAACGCTTTTGGAGCCCCAGTTCTAAGCTGTAAATCATGCCGCACTGAACGAGGGAGTAATCATCAGCACGTGACTGCCAAGTGTTCATAACGTCTTGGTTCTCTGGGATGGGTGCTTCACCTAGCGGTCCTTCTAGGACATATGCTTTCTTGGCAGCTATGAGGATGATCCTCAGGTTCCGGACCCAGTCCGTATAGTTGCTGCCATCATCTTTCAGCTTGGTTTTCTCTAGGAACGCGTTGAAGTTCATGTTGACATGAGCGTTGGCCATTTGATCTACAAGAAATTTATGCAAAGGTTTTAAACTAAGTTCATGATAATTAAGTTCATCTAATCAAATTATTTAATGAACTCCCACTCAGATTAGACATCCCTCTAGTCATCTAAGTGTTACATGATCCGAGTCGACTAGGCCGTGTCCGATCATCACGTGAGACGGACTAGTCATCATCGGTGAACATCTCCATGTTGATCGTATCTTTCATACGACTCATGTTCAACCTTTCGGTCTCTTGTGTTTCGAGGCCATGTCTGTACATGCTAGGCTCGTCAAGTTAACCTAAGTGTTTTGCATGTGTAAATCTGTCTTACACCCATTGTATGTGAACGTTAGAATCTATCACACCCGATCATCACGTGGTGCTTCGAAACAACGAACTGTCGCAACGGTGCACAGTTAGGGGGAACACTTTCTTGAAATTATTATGAGGGATCATCTTATTTACTACCGTCGTTCTAAGTAAACAAGATGCAAAAACATGATAAACATCACATGCAATCAAATAATAGTGACATGATATGGCCAATATCATATAGCTCCTTTGATCTCCATCTTGGGGCTCCATGATCATCTTGTCACCGGCATGATACCATGATCTCCATCATCGTGTCTCCATGAAGTTGCTCGCCAACTATTACTTCTACTACTATAGCTAACGGTTTAGCAATAAAGTAAAGTAATTACACGCAGGTCATACAATAATTAAGACAACTCCTATGGCTCCTACCGGTTGTCATACTCATCGACATGCAAGTCGTGATTCCTTTTACAAGAACATGATCTCATACATCACAATATATCATTCATCATTCATCACAACTTTTGGCCATATCACATCACAAGGCAATTGCTGCAAAAACAAGTTAGACGTCCTCTAATTGTTGTTGCATCTTTTACGTGGCTGCAATAGGGTTCTAGCAAGAACGTTTTCTTACCTACGAAAAAGCCACAATTTGATTTGTCAACTTCTATTTACCCTTCATAAGGACCCTTTTCATCGAATCCGCTCCAACTAAAGTGGGAGAGACAGACACCCGCTAGCCACCTTATGCAACTAGTGCATGTCAGTCGGTGGAACCTGTGTCACGTAAGCGTACGTGTAAGGTCGGTCCGGGCCGCTTCATCCCACAATACCGCTGAAGCAAAATAAGACTAGTAGCGGCAAGAAAGTTGACAACATCTACGCCCACAACAAATTGTGTTCTACTCGTGCATAGAGAACTACGCATAGACCTAGCTCATGATGCCACTGTTGGGGAACGTTGCAGAAAATAAAAAATTTCCTACGGTTTCACCAAGATCTATCTATGAGTTCATCTATCAACGAGTGATGGAGTGCATCTACATACCTTTGTAGATCGCGAGCGGAAGCGTTCAAGAGAACGGGGTTGAGGGAGTCGTACTCGTCGTGATCCAAATCACCGATGACCGAGTGCCGAACGGACGACACCTCCGCGTTCAACACACGTACGGTTGGGAAGACGTCTCCTCCTTCTTGATCCAGCAAGGGGGAAGGAGAGGTTGATGGAGATCCAACAGCACGACGGCGTGGTGGTGGATGCAGCAGGAATCTCAGTAGGGCTTCGCCGAGCTCTACGGAGGAGGAGAGGTGTAGCAAGGGGGAAGGGAGGTGCCAAGTGCAAGGTTGCGGCTGCCCTCCCTCCCCCCCTCTATATATAGGGTCCCCTGGGGGGGGGGCGCCGGCCCTAGGAGATGGGATCTGCTAGGGGGGGCGGCGGCCAAGGGGGGTGCCTTGCCCCCCAAGGCAAGTGGAGGCGCCCCCTCCCCTAGGGTTCCCAACCCTAGGCGCAGAAGGGGGGCCCAGGGGGGCGCACCAGCCCACCAGGGGCTGGTTCCCCTCCCACTTCAGCCCATGGGCCCCTCCGGGATAGGTGGACCCACCCGATGGACCCCCGGGACCCTTCCGGTGGTCCCGATACAATACCGGTGACCCCCGAAACTTTCCCGATGGCCGAAACTCGACTTCCCATATATAATTCTTTACCTTCGGACCATTTCGGAACTCCTCGTGACGTCCGGGATCTCATACGGGACTCCGAACAACTTTCGGTTTGCTGCATACTCATATCTCTACAACCATAGCGTTACCGAACCTTAAGTGTGTAGACCCTACGGGTTCGGGAGACACGTAGACATGACCGAGACGACTCTTCGGTCAATAACCAACAGCAGGATCTGGATACCCATGTTGGCTCCCACATGCTCCTCGATGATCTCATCGGATGAAACACGATGTCGAGGATTCAAGCAACCCTGTATACTATTCCCTTTGTCAATCGGTACGTTACTTGCCCGAGATTCGATCGTCGGTATCCCAATACCTCGTTCAATCTCGTTACCGGCAAGTCACTTTACTCGTACCGTAATGCATGATCCCGTGACCAAACACTTGGTTACTTTGAGCTCATTATTATGATGCATTAACGAGTGGGCCCAGAGATACCTCTCCGTCATACGGAGTGACAAATCCCAGTCTCGATCCGTGTCAACCCAACAGACACTTTCGGAGATACCCGTAGTATACCTTTATAGTCACCCAGTTACGTTGTGACGTTTGGTACACCCAAAGCACTCCTACGGTATCCGGGAGTTACACGATCTCATGGTCTAAGGAAAAGATACTTGACATTGGAAAAGCTCTAGCAAACGAACTACACGATCTTGTGCTATGCTTAGGATTGGGTCTTGTCCATCACATCATTCTCCTAATGATGTGATCTCGTTATCAATGACATCCAATGTCCATAGTCAGGAAACCATGACTATCTGTTGATCAACGAGCTAGTCAACTAGAGGCTTACTAGGGACATGTTGTGGTCTATGTATTCACACGTGTATGACGATTTCCGGATAATACAATTATAGCATAAATAAAAGACAATTATCATGAACAAGGAAATATAATAAGAATTCCTTTTATTATTGCCTCTAGGGCATATTTCCAACACAACCTTCCTCTTTGTGCTCCTTATTGACGAGATTGGTTGAATAGAAAGCTCCTCCTCGTTACCTGATTCATCATAAGAAATAACAGGAGGATATTGGGAAGTCTCTTCCCTTTTATTAGTATTCTCATCATCTTCTATTTGCTTTCTTTTCTTTAGGTAATTGGCAATGTAAGGATTTTCAATGCAATTCTCCACACAAAACATATAAATCTTCTCTAGATCAAAATCAAGAAATCTATCAAGATTAAATTTTGGAATACCTTCAGTTATACGTTTCATTTCTTCTTACCCCAAAAGAAGACTAAGCTCTTTATGATGCCCAAGGGTAATCAAGTTATCACAACTTTTGGACACGATTCGATCATGAAACAATTTGCATTGGAGATTTAAATGACCACGTTCATTGCAAAGTTCACAGGGGGCACGAAAAATATTGAATTTTTCAGCACAAACATCAAGACTTTCTTGCAACCTTTTAGTTTCTAAATACTTATGCCTCTTGCAATATATATCTTCTCTATTTGGTGCGTTCATGCAAACATGCACTGCACAAAAGTTGACATGCTTATGAGAGATATTTTCATCATGACTAGAGCAATCATCATTAGTACTATGGATATTCAAGGAGTTCATACTAACAACATTGCAATCATGCTCGTCATTCAAAGATTTAGTACCAAGCATTTTAATGCATTCTTCTTCTAGCACTTGAGAACAATTTTCCTTTCCATCAAACTCACGAAAGATATTAAAAAGATGAAGCGTATGAGACAAACTCAAATCCATTTTTTTGTAGTTTTCTTTTATAAACTAAACTAGTGATAAAACAAGAAACAAAAAGATTCGATTGCAAGATCTAAAGATATACCTTCAAGCACTCACCTCCCCGGCAACGGCGCCAGAAAAGAGCTTGATGTCTACTACACAACCTTCTTCTTGTAGACGTTGTTGGGCCTGCAAGTGCACATGTTTGTAGAACAATAGAAAATTTCCCTCAAGTGGATGACCTAAGGTTTATCAATCCGTAGGACGCGTAGGATGAAGATGGTCTCTCTAAAACAACCCTGCAACCAAATAACAAAAAGTCTCTTGTGTCCCCAACACACCCAATACAATGGTAAATTGTATAGGTGCACTAGTTCGCGAAGAGATGGTGATACAAGTGCAATATGGATAGTAGATATAGGTTTTGTAATATGAAAATATAAAACAGCAAGGTAACTAATGATAAAAGTGAGCGTAAGCGGTATTGCAATGATAGGAAACAAGGCATAGGGTTCATACTTTCACTAGTGCAAGTTCTCTCAACAATAATAACATAGATAGATCATATAACAATCCCTCAACATGCAACAAAGAGTCACTCCAAAGCCACTAATAGCGGAGAACAAACAAAGAGATTATGGCAGGGTACGAAACCACCTCAAAGTTATCCTTTTTGTTCTATTTATTCAAGAGTTCATAGTAAAATAACATGAAGCTATTCTTTCCGCTCAATCTATCATAGAGTTCATACTAGAATAACACCTTAAGACACAAATCAACCAAAACCCTAATGTCACCTAGATACTCCATTGTCACCTCAAGTATCCGTGGGCATGATTATACGATATGCATCACACAATCTCAGATTCATCCAACCAACACAAAGTACTTCAAAGAGTGCCCCAAAGTTTCTACCGGAGAGTCAAGAAAACGTGTGCCAACCCCTATGCACAGGTTCATGGGCGGAACCCGCAAGTTGGTCACCAAAACATACATCAAGTGGCACGTGATATCCCATTGTCACCACAGATAAGCACGGCAAGACATACATCAAGTGTTCTCAAATTAAAGACTCAATCTGATAACATAACTTCAAAGGGGAAACTCAATTCATCACAAGAGAGTAGAGGGTGAGAAACATCATAAGATCCAACTATAATAGCAAAGCTCGCGATACATCAAGATCATGCCATAGAGAGAACACGAGAGAGAGAGAGAGAGAGAGAGAGAGAGAGAGAGAGAGAGAGAGAGAGAGAGAGAGAGAGAGAGAGAGAGAGATCAAACACATAGCTCTTGGTACATACCCTCAGCCCCGAGGGTGAACTACTCCCTCCTCGTCATGGAGAGCGGGATGATGAAGATGGCCACCGGTGATGGGTTCCCCCTCGCAGGTGCCGAACGGGCTCCCTAGAGGTTTTGGTGGCTACAGAGGCTTGCGGCGGCGGAACTCCCGATCTATCTTGATATTCGATGTTTTTAGGGTACGTAGGCTTATATAGGCGAAAGAAGTCGGTCGGGGGAGCCTTGAGGGGCCCACAAGAGGGTAGGGCGTGCCCAGGGGGGTGGGCGCGCCCCCTGTCTCGTGGCCTCCTTGATGACCTCCCAGCTTTAACTCCAAGTCTCCTGGATCATAATCTTTCCAAAAATCACGCTGCCGAAGGTTTCATTCTGTTTGGACTCCGATTGATATTCCTTTTCTTCGAAATACTGAAACAGGCAAGAAATCGACAATATGGGCTGGGCCTCCAGTTAGTAGGTTAGTCCGAAAAATGATATAAAAGTGTAAAGTAAAGCCCATAAACATCCAAAAAGGGTAATATAATAGCCTGGAACAATCAAAAATTATATATACGTTGGAGACGTATCAACTCCTGATGCAAATTTGGGTACCCCAAGGAGGTTTATGTATGAAGAGATGTGGGCTAAACATGAGGGCTATGAAGCGATGGTCACCTCTGCATGGAATAATGCAGCCTCTGGGGAGCAGGGAGCGACGAGGATGGGTGAAAAGCTGCAAGCCATGACTGCTGACATGCAACACTGGGGCCGGACGGTCTTTGGGTCGGTCCGGCGTCAAATAAAAAAAGCTGAAGTTAGATCTTGAAGATGCTAAAAAAAGGGCTCTCATCTCTGGTACCTCACTGGAGGTGCGTGATTTGGAGGGCCAGCTCCAAGAACTGTACGAGTGTGAGGAGATCATGTACAAGCAACGCTCTCGAGTAGGGTGGCTGCATGAAGGGGATCAGAATACAAGGTATTTTTAGAACCGAGCTACGCATCGGAAGAGGAAGAACACTATCCGTGCTCTCAAACGGGCGGATGGCAGCAGGTGCACTACTGATGTGGAGATGAGAGCTATGGCTGCGTCTTTCTATGCCAACCTGTTCAGCTCAGAGGGCTCAGCGGGAGCTGATGCGGTTCTCGGGCTGATGGAGGAAGTGGTTACTACTAAGATGAACACTATGCTCATTGTGCCTATAACTGATGAGGAGATTGAGTGTGCTATTTTCCCGATGGGAGCTACTAAAGCCCCGGGGCCGGACGGCTTGCCCGCTATGTTCTACCAGAGACATTGGTCTTTGCTTAATGGAGATGTTTGTGCCGCTGTTCGTGATTTCCTGGCGGGTGGTGCAACCCCGGAGACGTTTAATGATACTGTCATTGTCATGATCCCCAAGGTGAGTTCTCCGGAGTTGTTAACTCAGTTTCGTCCTATTAGCCTATGCAACGTGCTTTATAAGATTGCAGCGAAGGTGTTGGCAAATCGGCTTAAGGGGTATTATACCGGTCATGATTTCTGAGGAGCAAAGCGCGTTTGTCCCGGGGAGGCTTATCACGGACAATGTCTTAGTGGCATATGAATGTGTACATGCAATCAGACACCAGAAAAGGAAAAAACCTCTTTGTGTTGTAAAGTTAGACATGATGAAAGCTTATGATCGAGTGAAGTGGACCTTCTTGGAACAAGTTATGTAGAAGTTTGGTTTTGACCAGGTTTGGGTTGACATGATCATGAGGTGTGTTCGTACCGCCAGATTTTCTGTTAAGCTCAATGGGGGTCTCTCTGATCTGTTTTTGCCATCAAGAGGGCTTAGGCAGGGGGACCCTTTGTCCCCCTACCTCTTCCCTTTTTGTGTTGAAGGTTTTTCTGTACTCTTAAAGAAAGCTCAGCAGGAGAGGAGGATCAGAGGAGTGTCATTTGGGAGCACTGCCCCCCATGTGACTCACCTGTTATTTGCGGATGACAACATTGTTTTCTTGGAGGGATCTCAGGATAATTTGGAGCAAGCTTCTGGGCAACGGGTCAATCTGCAAAAGTCATTTATCTTCTTTGGTAACGGATGTGGTGAGAATAATAAGGCCATGTTGAAGGGGATCATTGGTATTACATCTGAAGCTCTCAGTGAGAAGTATTTGGGCCTACCAACTGTGGTGGGAAGATCAAAAGATGGGACTTTCAAGCCTGTGAGGGAGAGTGCTCGGGGCAAGGTCTTGGGATGGAAAGGACAAGGGCTCTCGAAGGCGGCCAAAGAAGTTCTTGCGAAGTCTGGGCTGCAAGCTACTCCAACTTTCACCATGAGTTGTTTTCAACTCTCAAAGAAAATGTGCCAGAACCTAACTACGATCTCTTCTAACTTCTGGTGGGGGTCAACTCATGGTGAGAACAAGGTTCATTGGGTAGCTTGGGACAAGATGTGCCTTCCAAAGCGAGATGGTGGCATGGGATTCAGGAATTTTGAGGCTTTCAACCAAGCTTTGTTAGCTAAGCAAGCTTGGAGGCTTCTGCAAGAGACTGACTCGCTCGTCGCCAGGCTTCTGCGGGCACGGTACTACAAGGATTCCTCTGTCATGGAGGCTATGTGCCCCTCGAACGGATCATACACCTTTCGGAGTATCCTCTTTGGACATGACCTACTGAAAGAGGGGCTGGTTTGGCGTGTTGGATGGGGCTGATATCTTAATCCACCACGATAATTGGATTCCTCGTAAGGGTTCCATGCAGCCACTAGGACAAATCTTCATGCATGGAATCACTTGGGTGGCGGACCTGCTCTCGGAAGGTGGTGATGGCTGGGATCATGCAACTGTTGATGCAATGTTTTCTACTGATGATGCTGAGGATATTAATCAAATTCCGGTGGGTGGGCATGGGGCTCATGATCCCCTAGCTTGGAACTTTACAAAATTTGGGGAATTCAACGTTCGTTCTGCCTATCACCTTGCTATGAGTATACGGCATGCGAAAGCTGGCTGACCAAAAAGTTCATCGTCAGTACACACTCACAGGAATTGGCTGGCTTTGCGGAATACCCATGTCCCAAATAAAGTTAAAATTCATGCATAGAGACTCCTGTCTAATGGTCTGGCCACTGGGTCAGAGTTGCATCGCCGGCGCATTAAGCCGGGCGGTTTCTGTGCGTCTTGTGGGAGGGAAGAGACACTGGTCCACCACTTCTGGGGCTGTCCGCACTTGAAGGTTTTCTGGCAAGAACTAGCTAAGAAAAGGAGCATTCATGCTTTTGTCCCACCTGTGGAGATTGAATCAAACCATGCACTGGGACGGTGGCTTCGGTCCTGGATAGGTGAGGCGCAGGAGGAGCAGAAAGAGATGCTTTTTCAGGGAGTTTATGGTCTTTGGCTGGCTAGGAATGCTACGAGGGAAGGCGTCCGGATCCAAGATGCGATTGAGGTTGCTGCCTCGGTCTCCCGCTTCATGGACGAGTGGAGTACGGCGCTGCCAAAGAAGCTTCGGTCCTCCTCAGCGCCTCCTGTGGACAAGTGGTGTCTGCCGGAGCAAGGGTGGACCAAGGCGAACGTGGACGGAGCGGTGGGCAGGAGCTCGGGTGATGGAGGTGGCGGGGTTGTCTTTCGCGACCACACAAGAGACTTTCGTGGTGCCCTCGCTCATCTCTTTCCTCAAGTGACAAAACTTGAAGTGGCTGAGCTTATGGCATGTCGGAAAGCTTTGCAGGTTGGGCGGGAACTGCACTTTCAGAGGCTACATATTGAGATGGATAGCAAAGAGGCCGTGTGCATGATCAACGACGCGAGGAGAAACCTTTCGATGGTGGGCACTATTGTGGAGGACATCAAGTCGCTAATGTGTTGCTGGCAGGATTGCGAGGTCACTTGGCGAAGAAGATCAACAAATAAGGCTGCTCACACTCTAGCTAGACTAGCTGTAGGTGATGGAGTGTGTATGGTTTGGCGATCGTCGCCTCCGGATTGTATCCTAAGTGTAATCGCGAACGATGTCTCGGACTTTGCTTAAATAAAGTAGATCCTTACCCTAAAAAAATCCGTGGTGTTGGGGATATAACTATTTGGGTAAGCCGCTCAGGAGGGGCCAGGTTACGCTAAGAAGATTCACCAGAAAGAAGCCCCCAAGACCAAGCATGAAGATGGCGGTTCAATAAAGGGCCTAAGGCCCACAGGCGACTTAAGGCCCGTTGTAGTAAACCGCCACAATGGCATGACTTGTATCATAAGGTAGATTTAACTAGTCACCGAGCCGGATACTGTCTATAAGCCGGCCGGGACTCTGTAAGCCGTAGGGCGTCAACCCGTGTATATAAGGGGATGACCTGCTGGCGGCTTAGGGCAAGAAACAACTGATCGAGAGCCGGGCATAGCGTATCTCGCTCCCTGGTCATCGAAACATCAAGTAATACCAACCCAACTAGACGTAGGCTTTCCTTCACCGCAAGGGGCCGAACTAGTATAAACTCTCGTGTCCTTTGTCCCGATTAACCCCTTTAAGCTTCCTAGTTGCGATGGCTCCACCACTAAGTCCTTGCACGAGGACATCTGCCGTGACAATTCCATGACAGTTGGCGCCCACCGTGGGGCCAGCGACGGTGGATTTGAGTTCTTGAAGGGCAGCCGAAGGGCTCAAGGGATATGCGATGGGCGGATGACCAAGAGTCGTCGCGGCAAGATCTACATCGACAACGAAGGCTGGGGCCCCGAGGCCGACTCAATTGAGTACGGGTACCGGATCCCCTTTGGCGGAATCCACGTCTTCATCGGCCGGATTGGTGAGCCGGGCCCTGAACCGGACAACTGCATCGACCTCGTCGAGACGGCTCAGCGTGCGAGACCCGCCCGAGTTCAACCCGTCATAAGGCGTGCCTTCTTGGGCTGTGTCCACGGAGAAGAACTTCCTGAAGGATCTAAAGATGGCGGAGAGATGGCCGTCCCCTCGGATGATGATTCATCTGCCGGTTCAACAGATTCTTTGTATCAGGTCCAAGAGGGTATGCTTGGGGGCTGTTCTGACGACTCTAGCATTCCGGATTTCTATGAGCCGCCGAGCTGGGCAGAAGTCTTCATGGCTGGTACTCAACCCGGTCAAAACTCGACGGCTGCAACAGCAATAACGTCTGGGTCAGGAGCGGCCGGGGCAGGAGGCCCTGTGCGCCCGCCGGCTCAGGTGCTGATGGATCTCATGGATAAGTTGACGGCCCTGCTAACCACCACGGTTATTCCTGCAAATCAAGATGAGCATAACATGGAGGTGGTAAAGGTGCGTGAGGAGATAGCCCTGGCCAAGGAGGCCTTGGCGGCTGAGGACACCAGGGTAGCTACGGAGCGGGCGGCTTTGGACGCACGGGCGCAATGACTCCAGTCAGAGGCTTTCCAGCTTAATATGAGTCTGAACGCATCCAATGAGGTCATGAGAAGGAGACATCAGAAAACCCAGTCCCGTCTGCCTTCGGTTTACGATCCTTGAAATCTTTTCGCGACACCCGGAGCTGGTCCTAGCAACCCGCCCGAAGCCAATCAGTTTATGACACCCGGAGCTGGAGGACCGGTTCAGCCCCGAGAGATGGCACCACCACACGGGAGTATGGCCCCGCCAGGATACATACCAATACCACCGGGTCACTTCTCCAACCCCATGGAGAACTTGATAGCAGCATCGGCGCATCTGGCGGCTCTTCCAGTGGATGGTGATGACCCGACGACGGTGGAAACCCGGAGGGTCAGAGATCTTATTCAGACGGCCTTGGCGCAGCAGGAGACCTATTCTCACAGCAGGGACATGATTCATTCAACTCCCCCGCCTTGGCTAGCACCTCGTCAAAACCGGAGCCCGAGTTACAGCAGGCACATGGAGTCAGAAGCTTTATCAAGCAACGCCCAGCGTCGTAACCAGCCCGGTGGCTATAACCCGGTGCAGGACCGAATCGTCGGGGAGGACGAGCAGGCGGCTCGATTAGCGGCTCAGAAGGCGGCATATGAGGTCTCCTGAGTATCCGACGACTTCTGTTGGAGCAGGAGTGGCCACTAGAACCGATGGTGTCCCTTGTTTGGTGCCGGCTCTGCGATATGTACGTTTGCCCAAGGATTTCAAGGGACCTCGAAAGGTGCCGAATTACACGGCCGACTTACAGCCTGGGGCATGGATCGAAAGTTACGAGATGGCCATGGAGCTACTAGAGGTCAGCGACGCAGCAATGGCCAAGTACTTCACCATGATGTTAGATGGAACAGCCCGGTCTTGGTTAAAGGGTTTGCCACCCAATTCCATTAGCTCATGGGCAGAGCTAAAGGCCCGGTTTATCCAGAACTTCAAGGACACTTGCAAGCAGTCTATGTCAATTGTGGACTTGACCAATTGTAAGCAGGAGGAGGGTGAATCCACAACTCATTGGGTGCGCCGGGTCAAGGAAATAATACATTAAATGCGATAAGATGGATGCCGCTCTGCAGTCCTCATGTTGGAGAAGAATTGCCGTTTTGAGCCGCCGAGGCAGAAACTGGGGTGCCTTAAGCGTGATTGCAATGATATGGGTACGCTGATGGTGGCTTTAGTCAAATACGCCGATTCTGATAGTACCAAGGATCCCGCGTTTGATGAGGAAAAGACGGGGAAGGGAAAGAAGAACGGCAATGGAAAGGGTCAGCAGCATAACCCGGTGAATCAAGGAGGCAACAAGCGTAAGGCGGAGGGTAACCCGGAGTTTGTGGCCAATGCCAGTGCACAGGGTAGCAATCAGAGACGTAAGGGAAAACCGCCCCCTCGATCTGGCGGGTCAGGTCCATCTCTTGAGCAGCTTCTCAATGAGCCTTGTCCGAGACACGGTACTCGGGAACGACCCGCCACTCACTTATGGAAAGATTGTGCAATCATGAAGGCTTTCAAAAATTCCAACATGTTTGGTGGCAATCCTGGATCGGGCGGCGGTTCAGGAGCCGGTGGTTTTCATGGCCCGGGCGGCAATTCAAGTTCCGGCTTTCAGGGAAGTCAACACTACTAGGAAAAGGCCTACTAATGGCGCACCTAATTTGGCCATTAATGGCGCATTAGTGGTGCGCCATTAGTGCCACGCCATTAGTATATTTTACTAATGGCGCACCACTGGTGCGCCATTAGTATCTGGTATACTAATGGCGCACCACCGGTGCGCCATTACTATATACAACAGTGCGCCATTAGTATGCCTCCCAGGGGGCCATGTATACCCAGGTGCTTTGGCATCCTAATGGCGCACAACAACATGATGCGCCATTAGTAACTTCGGCATACTAATGGCGCGCTGTTTAATGATGCGCCATTAGTATCCTTTGGCATACTAATGGCGCACTGTCATGTGATGCGCCATTAGTATGAATATTAGGTTTTATTTTTTATTTTTTAATTTTCTGTTTTTTGCACAGGTTACAAAATGTATAATTGGACAAAATATAGACAGCACACATCAACAACAGATTCATCGAATACAATAGAAGATTAGTCTCTGAATACAATTCATCATATTAGTCTCCAAATACAATTCATCATATTAGTCTCCGAATTGAAAAGACCGAACAAAGATAGAACATTATATTACAAGTCTCGAGACCGCGAGTAGCGAGTTTGTCTTCACATTACAAGTCGATATCGATCATCTAAACTACCATCACATAGAAGAGAGCTGCGGTCATCACGATGAGCATCACCACGATGAAACTCGTCTTCATCCGGTTCCTCCAACGCTCCCTCCCCTCTCCCGCTAGATAGCGGGCGTATCTAGATTCGGCCTCGGCCCTAGTGGTGTACCCTTTGTAACTGTTACCGCTGAATCGGTGAACCTGTCTCGACACTCCTCCCGATCGTCGAGACTCCGGAACCTTACCCTTGTACCACGACATACGTTGGCATCGCTATGCACTAGCCAAGCGTAAGCGTTAGTATCAATTCACAGACAATACATAAGTAATATATAAGTATGCAACAGAGCGATCGGAAGAGAAAATCAAGACATTAATAGCATCGATTACATCTAAGTTGAGCGACTCTCAAACCAAAGAGACATACTACAAGTTCATTAAAGTTTAATTACAACATGAGCCAATCGATGTTTGAGAACTAGACACAGCATCACCGCTTTCGACTCGACTCAAGGGACGGAGCGTGGATGAAGCCGCCGTCTATCGTGGGAGTCATGAAATAACGGGCGTTGTCAGCCTGCATTTGTAGCATTGTGTCGATGTCACTGTTGGACGGTTGATTTCTGAGGTAGAACTACCCCGAGGTAAGAAGGACATCTTGATGGATGATTTCCGCAAACTCCGACTGGATGCGAAAGAATTCTTGTCTGATGTCCGCGTCCTGGATTGCCGACACACTCGCGGCCCGATCTTTGAGTTTACTCGGTAGCAGAAGTTGATGATGGTCCCGTACGATCGCCCACATGTGATGGATGGCGTAGTAGGCACCCTTCTGACCGCCAGGCGGCTGCTTGACGCAGCAGAACGTCGTATTGTGGGAGAACACGTGCTTGCCGTACTTACGAATAGGCCTGGTGAAGGTGCCTCCAGATTTGGCGTACCCGCGGAGAACATCATCAAGAACCTTCTTGACATTTGTGTAGTCTACGTTCGACTGACGGTCCGGGTCGAAATACTTGGCCATGGAATATTTGGGGCTTAGGAGGATGAGCGTGCAATGTGTGTCACCGCAGAAAACACGGGATGTTAAAGAAAAACGATCGAAATCTAAGAATTCATATGTTACGGGCGGTTGAGGGAGGACTTACTCGGGAAAGTAAGGCACGAGGAAGTTATCCTTATCTTAGTTTGCCGAATGCGCCTTGAGGTAAGAACTTCGCGACTTGCGGTCCCAGCGCTGCCCAAGATCTTGGCACGCATGTAGAACGGGGTCGACTATCACGATGTCCGGGGTCTTGTCGCGAATGATCCGCATCTCCATACTCAGCAAAAATAGCCGAACGAAGGTGTAGTGCAGCGGATGAAGGTTAAACATAGCAAAGATGTCATCAAACCGCAGGACGATCGTACCCCCGATGTCGCCATCCACAAAGCCCTTGCCCTCTGGCACCTTGGCCACGAAAACCGGGTATGCCACATCCTTCTCTCTGAGATGCCGCTTCTCCAAAGAAAGAACACTGTCGTGCAGACTCCGCATAGCACCGGTTGCAGCATTGAGCATATTTGGCGGTAGCATCGCCCTACCCGCCACATGCACCCTCCTCGAGATATCCTTAGGTGAAGGTGGCCCGCCCCGAGCACGGATCGTATTTCGGTGCGGCTGGCTCGCACCCTTGTTAGTCTTTCTTTTGCGTGCCTTCTTCTTCTCCTGTAATGGGACCGAGTTCTGCTCACAGACCGCCTTCTTGAGTGTGTTGGGGCTGATAATATTTCGCACCGCGCCTATCTGAGGCTCGGTGAAGTCGGCAGCTGGAGGCGTGTCCTGAGAGCTGAGCAGCAGAGCGGCGCTGTTGCAACTTGGCTTCTCCGCGGTACCAGCTAGATCGCGCACGTCTTTTGTTGGGTTGGGTTCTTGAGAAGGAGGCCCCATGAAGTCGCCATCGTACCCATGATCGGCAAAGTACTGATCGACGTTGCCAAATGTATCGCCGTCGTCGTCATTCTGATCCTGTGCCATATGCATGTTTGGATCCAGTGGCATAGGGATGTCCGGCACCGTTGCGGCGGTCTTGCCATGGGGCCGACTTGGTGCCGGCACGACTGACGGTGTTGTCTTTGGGGTGGTGTCCCCCGCCCCCAAACGAATCTGGCTCTTCGGCCAAAGCAGGGGCCAGCTCAGGCAGGCGCTGAGGCTCATCACGTCATCATCGTGGGCCCTGACGGGTCAATTCGGAGGTAACAACTCGTCGCAGCCTGGTAGCACCCGAACCAGTTCAACCCTAAACAAGTTGGGTGGCATCTGGGTACCGTGGAACAAGGGGTTGCCCGGTTGAACGATTTTGCCCTTGGCGACATCGACCAACTCGTTGTTCACGAAGTGCAGGAGAGTGCACGGAACGTCGGCGGCGCCCTGCGAAAACATGTAGGGCGTCAGGGATGCCCAGTCAAAGGCAAGGAGATGAAGTCCTCGACCGAGAGAGGCTTAATTAGTTACCGTGATGATGGCGTCGAGCTCGGCTAATGTCGAGGCACCGCCAACGGCGGGCGTGCAGTTGACGGAGGGGCCGCTTGCTGCAGAGGTGCCGGCCGGCGTACACCCGTGTGCATTAAGCTCCCGTGCCTGCGTCCGAGACACCAATGCCGCCTCCGCCGGAGACACCAATGGCCCCGCCATCGCATTCTGCGAGTTGCTGGCCGTGAAGCTAGGAATCGGGGGCGGCCCCTGTTGGCCGCCCGCAATCCACACACTCAACCCCTCAATCAAGGTAGGCACAATGGCGGTGATCGTCGCTCCGAGTTGTTGTTGCACTTGCTCTTGGACAATCTCCGAATCTGCGCCACTGTGCCTTGAGTTCTTGAACCTCGCGTCTCGGCTTTCCGAGCTGGTCTTTTTCTCCTTTCGCCCACCATTGTTATAGTATGGCGACCATTTTGTCGACAAGCCTTTGCCGCCACACGACCAGGTGGCGCCGACTTCGAGCTTATCCTTGTTCTTCATTACATTCAACGCCCTATTTAGAGTGGTGTCCCAAGGGTTGCTCTTAGTCGACCCAGCGCCACTGCTTTCGATCGCTGCGGAAGGAATGTGAACCATTTAGAAATTTGGCTTCATTAATTAGAATGCAACCATATGGAGCTAATTACGCGGGTGTATTCCTTGTCATTACGGTGTAGGATTCCATCGTTACCCGGAGTTACGATAACCATCGCTCTTCATGTCCTTGGCCTCGGTGTAGAATGTGTAGCCGTTGATATAAACGCCTCATAGGTCATCAGGTTGTGCTCGGCGCCTGTGACAAGGCGAATATGAGTTGTTCTTCAGCGGAAGAATCCTCATGTAAAGGGTGCGACGAAGCTTCGCTTGAACCAACGCGTGAAACATGAGTTGTGCTCTTTGATTATATCTCCGTCCGTCCTCTGTTGGCCTCGGTCATTGTCGTCTTCTTAATAAAGGTTTTGTGCTCTACCACCCAAGGATCGACCACGTCTATGTGTTGTAGCGCGACTAGGTTTGCTCTTTCAAAGTCGTGAGTCGACCCTCTAAGTCAACATGCATTTGCGGCGACCCTCACGGTGACCCCATCCAGCGAGCCTCTTGAGGTGCTGTTGGACGGGCAGACCAGCGGGTTCTCAATGCCTAGATAATTAGATGCGTAGGAGATGCACTCTTGATCGAAAGCCCTGGCTATACTTCCCTCTGGGCGTGACATGTTGCGAACGTATCCTTTGATGACACCATTCATCCTTTCGAGCGACATCATGTTTTGCAGGAGCGTCGGCCCAAGTTGGATGATATCCTCCACTATATGGACCAGCAGATGCACCATAGCGTCGAAGAATGCGGGCGGAAGTACATCTCAAGCTCGCATAGTATCACCACGATCTCTTCCTGTAGCCTTCGAGTTGCCTCCGCCAATCGACTTCGAGAGATGGCGTCGAAAAAGTTGCATAGGCCAAATAGCATTTCACGGACGTGCGCGTCCATGATCCTGGATGGATTGGCTGGAAGTATCTGCGTCATCAAGACGTGACGGTCGTGAGACTTCATCCCATGAACTTCGCTTCACTGGGTCTAGGTATCTGCTTATCTTCCCAGCGTAACCGTAAGGAAGTTTTACTCCTAGGAGGCAGGTGAAAAACTGCTCGATCTCCTCGACTTAGAGTGAAGCACGCGGGAGGTAGTCATTTCGGTCTTCTTGGCCTTTTTGCCTTTGGCGACGACTTTTCGTGTCCTGCTTCACCTCATCATCATCATCATCATCATCATCATCATCATCATCATTAGCGTGAAGCTCCTGCCTGATGCCCATTGATTTCAAGTCTGCCCTTGCTTTCGGCCCATCTTTGGTCCTCTCTGGCATGTTGAGCAGGGTACCAAGCAGACTCTCGCACACGTTCTTCGTGATATGCATGACATCAAGGCTGTGAGGCACGGTGGATCTTCCAGTACGGCAAGTCCCAGAAAACAGACCTCGTTTTCCATACCTTCAGCAGCGGCTCTGGCGCCTTTCGCTTTTCCGGCTCTGGCGCCTTTTCTTCTTTCGGCGGTGGGTAGTCTTTCCAATTTTCAACAGCTTGTCTATTTCCTCGCCGCTCCTCGTACAGGCGTTTTGGGTTCGGTTTCACCATCGAACAGATCCTTGCGTTTCCTCCACGGGTCATCGCCGCTGAAGCCACCTTCGATGTCCCATGAACACGGTTTTCAAGACCGGGATCTCTATCTAGCTGGCGATATGTTGTGTCATCCATGCACCTTACGCATCCAGAAAATCCGTGGACTACCTGCCCCGCGAGATATCCGTAACCGAGATAGTCGTGCACCGTCGTGAGCAGTGCGGCTCTCATAGGGAAATATTCTTTCTGCGGCGCCCCACGTATTGGCTGGCGTTTTCCACAGCGTGTCAAGCTCCTCTTTCAGCAGCCCCAGATACTGATTGATGTCTTTCCTGGTTTTTGGCCCTTCAATTAGCATACTCATGTGAATGTACTTCCTCTTCATGCACAACCAGGGGAAGGTTGTACATCCACACAAACACAGGCCAGGTGCTATGTGTGCTTCTCGGCTGCCAAGCGGATTGACTCCATCGGTGCTCGCGCCCAGCACGATGTTCCTTGGATCCTTCCCAAATTCTGGGTCTTGAAGTTCAACGCTTGCCTTCGCTCGCATCCTTAGGGTGACTCAGCATCTTGTCTTTTTATCTATCTCCGGATCATTTGCGTCATCTTCTCGCTTCTTCTCCTCCCTATCCGCGTGCCAACGCAGGAGCTTTGCTACCTTAGGGTCCGCGAAATACCGCTGCAGACGAGGAGTGATTGGAAAGTACCACACCACTTTTCGAGGAGCTTTCTTCCTCTTCTTGTATCGAGTGACGCCGCAAACCGGACATATGGTAGACTCCGCGTGCTCGTCCCAATAAATGATGCAATTGTTCATGCACACATGGTATTTCACGTGCGGTAAATCCAGAGGACACACGATTTTCTTAGCCTCCTCCAAACTGGTCGGGCACTTGTTCCCCTTGGGAAGACGTTCGTGCCAGAATGACATGTTCTCGTCGAAGCATGCGTCGGTCATTTTGTGTTTTACCTTCATCTCCAGAGCCATGAGTGTTACTTTCAGGCGGGTATCCTCGGGCCTGCATCCTTCATACAATGGAGTAACCGCGTATAACTCAAGTTGATCCATCTTGGCTTTCTCTCGGGCGGCAGCTCTTGCATTATCCGTCTGCTTGAGAAGCAGCTCTTGAATATGAGGGTCCTGCACCCAGCCCATCGATGGTCCAGCGTCGTCTCTCCGCCGGCATCATCATCTTCATCATGATCATGCCCGTCGTCTGCTCCGGCATCTTCCTCATCATCATGTCCTGCATCTTCTACATGATGACTGTGTACAGCATCACCGTCGTGATCATCTCCTGGGGACTCTTCGTCTTCTCGCCCGCCCGAGCCGCGGTGGTTGTCTTGCTGCCCTTCCTCATTTCTTGCCCGGCCCCCATGGACGACTTCGTAGTCATCATCATCACCTTTCCACCGATAGCCATCCATGAAACCACGCAAGAGCAGGTGGTCCCGCACCTGCCCGGAATCCGGGTCCGCAATAAGGCTCTTCAGGTTGCATCTTCGACACGGACATCTTATCTCCGCCTCGTTCTTTTGAAGCATCTCGGCCTTCGCGGACCTCAAAAACCTATTCACGATGCCTTCGGTCATCGTGCGGACCATGGTCGTCAAGGGAGAGCAAAGCGATATTTTAGAACCAAGAAAAATTTGGCATGACTTTCCTAAAAATAGGACCAAAAGAATGCTTAATGCCAAAATTCTACCAAACGGAAATGAATCAACATTCCGGCAAAATATTGGCAACTATCGCATTTCAAATACCGGTACACCTCCAAACACAAACACATATGCAACACCACAAACATATGCAACACCACGAACATACATAGATCTAGCTAGGCCATAAAAAGTGCATGTGCACATTGTTGTAGGAGAACAACATAAATATAGCTTCCCCTTACTTACCTATCAAAACAAGGTAATTTAACCACTTAATTTGAATGAATCTATGGTGGCAATGAGGTGAAAAAGAGGAGGCACCCGAGACAAGGAGGAGGTGGAGAGAATGAAGTGGGGAGAAAGTGAGTGTGGGTAGGGAGAGGCTGTCCAAAATATCTTGTTGCTGCCCACTTACTAATGGCGCACCAACTCTAAATCGCCATTAGTAATCCAGGTTACTAATGGCGCACCTTCCGTGGTGCGCCATTAGTAGTTTTGCAAAAAAAACATACTAATGGCGCCTTTGTTCACGAGGCGCCATTACTAGTTTAAACTAGTAATGGCGCACGGTGGAACAGTGCGCCACTAGTAGTTTTGCAAAAAAAGGAATAAAAATATAATAAAAAAACAACATTAGTGGCGCACTTTCCGGCAGGTGCGCCATTACTAGTTACAACTAGTAATGGCGCACTGAGTCTGGATGCGCCATTAGTATGTTTGGACAGGCGCACTAGTTCAAAAAAAATTTGATACTAATGGCGCACCTTGGGCCAGGTGCGCCATTAGTGTCAATCCCATCTATAGCCCTTTTTCTAGTAGTGCAAGGCAGTTACAATCAACAGCAGCCTGGTCAAGGGGGACAGCAGCAGCAGCAGTCAGGTTATCAGAGCCACCCAAAACAGCTGAATGGTGGGCAATACCATGTGTTTACCACTAATTTGTGCAAACGGGACCAGAAGGTTCATAAGAGGGCCGTAAATTCAGTTGAGCCGGCAGTTCCCCGTTATTTGAGGTGGTCAGAACAGCCTATTATATGGAGCAGGGAAGATCACCCCCTCCGGGTGGATAATCCGGGTCAGTTAGCCTTGGTGGTTGCGCCTCAGGCTGGTGGATACAAATTCACTAAGGTACTCATGGACGGAGGAAGCAGCATCAATATTCTCTATTATGAGACCTTTCGTTGCATGGGGTTGACTGATAAGGACTTGAGGACGTCCAACACTGTCTTTCATGGAGTGGTGCCTAGTAAGTCGGCGTACCCAGTTGGCAAGATTGAGTTGGAAGTGGCCTTTGGAGATGAATATGATTCCAGAGCTGAGAAATTGACGTTTGAGGTGGTCAAAATCAGCAGCCCGTATCATGCTCTGTTTGGGCGGCCGGCTTATGCCAAGTTCATGGCACGACCGTGTTATGTTTATCTGCAGCTCAAGATGCCGGGTCACAAGGGCACCATCACTGTGCATGGGAGTCGAAAGGTAGCCTTGGAATGTGAGGAAGGCGATGCGGCTTATGCTGAGTCTGTTTGTGCAGCAGAGGAGCTAAAGTTTTATCAGAATAATGTTGACCCGGCAGATATGACCTCTTTGAAGAAGCCAACTACAGAGCATGACCCGACATTGAAGTTTAAATCGGCCGCTGAAACAAAGCTTGTTGATTTCACTCCAAGCGACTCTTCCAAGCAGTTCAGCATCAGTGCTAACTTGGATCCTAAATAGGAAAGCGCACTCATCGAGTTCATCCGTGAGAACCGGGACATCTTTGCATGGAAACCTTCTGACATGCCGGGTGTTCCGAGGGAACTCGCTGAGCACACTCTTAATATTGATCCAAAGTATAAGCCGGTCAGGCAATTTCTTCGACGGTTCAATGAGGAAAGACGGAAAGCTATTGGGGAAGAGGTCGCTCGGCTCTTAGCGGCTGGGTTCATTGTGGAAGTCTTTCACCCGGAGTGGTTGGCTAACTCGGTGCTGGTACTCAAGAAGAATGGCACTTGGCGGATGTGTGTGGATTACACGGACTTAAATAAGGCTTGTCCGGCTGATCCCTTCGCCCTCCCCTGTATTGATCAAATCATCGATGCTACAGCGGGTTGCGAACGTTTGAGTTTTTTGGATGCTTACTCTGGCTATCATCAGATCAAAATGGCAGTTAAGGACCAGGAGAAGACGGCTTTCATTACTCCGTTTGGAGCCTTCTGTTATGTATCTATGCCATTTGGACTCAAGAGTGCCCAGGCGACTTACCAGAGATGTGTACAAAATTGTCTCCACAGTCAAATTGGGCGCAATGTTCATGCTTATGTGGATGACATCGTGGTGAAGTCCAGAGAGAAGGAAACCTTGATATCTGATCTAAAGGAGACCTTTGATAATCTCCGGGTTTACAAGATGATGCTTAACCCGGACAAATGTGTGTTTAGGGTACCTGCAGGCAAGCTTCTGGGTTTCCTGGTCTCAAATAGAGGCATTGAAGCTAACCCAGAGAAGATCAAGGCGATCAGCTCCTTGGCCAAACCGGCGTGCATCAACGATGTTCAACGACTGGCGGATCGTGTTGCCGCTCTAAGCCGGTTCATAAGCCGGTTAGGCGAGAAGGCCCTGCCACTATATCAGATGATGAAGAAAGCGAATCGTTAAATGCAGGTAGCGCTCTCGATGCTGCCTTTGAGGATTTAAAGAGACAATTGTCTGAGCCGCCGGTCCTTGCGGCTCCCATTGATAGAGAGCCATTGCTGTTGTATGTGGCTGCTAACGCCCGAGCCGTCAGTGTGGCCATTGTGGTGGAGCGCAAGGAGGCTGGCAAGGAGCATCCGGTTCAACGGCCGGTCTATTACATCAGTGAGGTGCTCATAGAGTCCAAGCAAAGATATCCACATTGGCAGAAACTTGTTTATGGGGTGTTCATGGCAAGCCGGAAGCTAAAGCAGTACTTCCAAGGTCATCCTATAACTGTGGTAAGTTCTGCCCCCTTGGGGGACATCATCTAGAACAGGGAAGCCACAAGACGAGTTGCCAAGTGGGCCATTGAGCTTGGGCCTCACGGTTTGAAGTATATGCCACATACAGCTATCAAGTCTCAAGCCTTGGTGGACTTTATCAATGATTGGACGGAGTTGCAGGCACCTGAGGAGAAACCAGATAACACGTATTGGACTATTCACTTCGATGGGTCCAGGCAGTTGGAAGGCTCGGGGGCTGGAGTCGTTTTAACTTCCCCCCGAGGTGAAAAATTTTGCTATGTGCTCCGGCTTATGTTTCCCTGTACTAACAATGCAGCTGAGTACGAGGCTTTACTCCATGGTCTCGGATGGCCAAAGAGATGAATTTGAGCGGGTAAGGTGCTTGGCGATTCAGACCTCGTCGCTCAACAGGTGTCAGGCACGTGGGACTCCAAGGATCCCCTTATGGCGGCATATCATCGTGAAGTTGACGCGGTGGCTGGGCACTTCAAAGGTTATCAAGTAGAGCACATTGATCGAAGGAAGAATGTGGCGGCTGATGCTTTAAGCCGGCTGGGGTCTCAGCGTAAGCCGGTGCCGCCTAACACCTTTCTTGACGTTTTGCATAACCCTTCTGTCAGAGTGCCCACAGAGGAAGAGCTAGCAGTGCCAGACCGGGAGGCACAGCTGGTGGCGGCTCTCCACGCCATCCCAGATTGGACAGTCCCATATTTGGCCTATATGACCCGGGGAGAGTTGCCTGAGGACGAGACCTTGGCAAGACAAATCATCAGGCGGTCCAAATCCATGACAATTGTTCATGGAGAGTTGCATCACCGCAACGTCACTGGGGCGTTTCAACGTTGCGTATTGCCCGCGGAGGGTCAGGAGATACTTCGTGAGATTGATGAAGGATATTGTGGTCATCATGCCGGCTCAAAATCTCTGGTGGCCAAGGCTTTTCGTCATGGCTTCTATTGGCTGACGGCTCATGCTGATGCGGAGGATCTGGTCAGCAAATGTGACGGATGTCAAAAATTCTCACGACGAGCTCATGTGCCGGCTCAAGAATTGAGGATGATTCCAATTACTTGGCCGTTTGCGGTCTGGGGGCTTGACATGGTTGGACCTTTCAAAAGGTCTAAGGATAAGAAGACACACCTGTTGGTGGCAGTGGATAAATTCACCAAGTGGGTTGAAGCAGAGCCGGTCAGTAAGTGTGATGCAGCCACAGCGGTTTAGTTCATGAAAAAGGTGATATTTCGTTTTGGCTTTCCACATAGCATTATAACTGATAATGGTACTAATCTCTCCAAAGGTGCCATGGAAGAGTTCTGTCAACGAGAGCACATCCGGCTCGACGTTTCGGCTGTTGCTCACCCTCAATCTAATGGTCAAGCAGAAAGAGCTAATCAAGAGATCTTGAAAGGTATCAAGCCCCGGCTCTTAGTTCCCTTGCAGCGAACTCCGGGTTGTTGGGTGGAGGAGTTACCCTCTGTGCTATGGAGCATCAAGACAACGCCTAACAGATCTACAGGTTATACACCTTTCTTCATGGTGTACGGAGCAGAGGCGGTTCTGCCAAGTGACATCCGGCATGATTCACCCCGAGTGGCGGCTTACGTTGAGGCTGATAATGAAAAACCTCGTTAGGATGCACTTGACTTGTTGGATGAGGAGCGAGACTTGACAATAGCCCGTTCGGTGATTTACCAGCAAGACCTGCGCTGTTATCACAGCCGCCGGGTTAGAAGCAGAACTTTTCAAGAAGGCGATTTAGTGCTCCGACTAATCCAGGATCAGTCTGATATGCACAAACTATCCCCTCCTTGGGAAGGACCTTTTGTGGTCAGTAAAAACCTGAACAACGGGTCCTACTACCTCATCGATGTTCGAGAACACAAAGATTCACGTAAGTCGGAGGAAGAGACCCGCCGGCCGTGGAACATAGCTCATCTTCGGCCCTACTATACTTGAGCCACCGGCTTTCAGAATACATATGTTTTTCCTTTTTTAGCAATGTATATATTATATAAAGCAATAAAGCAGGACCTCTTTTCTTTCCACCCTTAAAAATTTATATATCTTCTTTACCAGGTGGTGGAAACAACCAACGGGGAGCGGATCATATCTGAATCCGGCTTTCCCTTTGGTCCGGCTTATGATCATATCTGAATCTAGCCATGGTCACTTGGGGGCTTCCTGTTCAAACATAGGTCGTATTCGGACCAAAGAGAACATAGCTGTCGATTCCCAATTGATCGGCATACTGCCAAACCCACTTGTGGGCTTGTTGATCATATTTGTATCATAGCTTAACCCCTTTGGGTCTGACGTGGATCATATTCGAATGAGCGTCATTAAACAACTCTAATGGTCACTTGGGGGCTTCCTGTTCAAACATAGGTCATATTCGAACCAAAGAGAACATAGCTGTCGATACCCACTTGATCGGCATCGCCAGAGCCATTGGGGGCTATATGATCGTATCCGAATCTTAGCTTAACCCCTTTGGAACGGTTCTACTGATCGTATTCGAATCATAGGCCTTTGAAAAATTAAGTTTACTATTTATTTTACTCTGTAAGAGTAAATAATATTAAGGGACAGGTAAACATTATATGTGCCAACTTTCAGAAGTTAAGTTTAACTCTCTGCTTTTTGGGATCACATAAGCCGGTAAAGTATGTTTCAAATAAGATAGCAGGTATATTATTATGATCATAATTATAAACCGGCTGTTTTTTAGGATGTTCATACTCCGGGTTATCACTATTCTATATGACCCCGGATGTGATAAGACGCCAAAAGGAATTCTGTTTTTTGTTTTATACACAGGATAAAGCAAGAAAGTTTTGGACATCAAGGAACAATTAACATAAGCCGGAAGTATGTAACGATAGCGGCTTATGACAATATTAAGCACCACACACATGCGCGAAGGCATGACAGAGTTAAGAGGTTTTTCTACCCTATTACAAGACTCCCCCAGTCTGAATAATGAAGCATCATTTTTTCAAAGACATAGTACCAGGCGAGTTACTCCTTTGGTGGGCTTGAAGATTCCGGGTTATCCTTCTCCGCATCTCCGTCTGCTGCTTTGTCCTGGAAGGTTGATGAGGTCCAGTCAATGCCGCTTAAGGCTTCAAATTCAGCTTCATCATCTATTAAACCGGCTGGGTCAACTTCAGGAGCAAAGGTATGCTTACAAGTTGGAGGAATCAGGCTGACGTCATCATAATGAGGAGTTGGAATCCTCCGGTTCTCGTTGTCATAACCTGGCTGATACTTGGTAAGATATATATCGTTGCCAATGATGGTGGCCACAGGACGTACGACTCTCACACAGGTGGTGAAGTCTGATTCATCGAATACAGAGCCATCCTCCTTCAAGCTGGGATATCCAAGAGCAACGTTTGCCAGGTCTAACTCTAGAAGCAACACTTTGGCCCGGCTTAAGGCGGCTATGGCCCCGGTTCTAGCAGATGCCCGCCTTAGCTCCTGAATCCGTTGGGGTAACACGGCAAGCCGTTTAAGCACATCCTGCAGGAAATAAGGAACATCATTTGATAAAGCCACGACGGCCAAAGCACGTTGTGACCCGGTGTACAGCTGTTCCACCAGAGTGTACACCGCCTTAAGCTTGATCAGCATATTCTGCTTGAGGTTTGTGCTCCTAGGGCCTGTGTTTATACATATAAGGTAAGCCGGAGATAATAATTGAAATAGTCATCAAGGGAACCATGGTGATATTCATGATTATGCATAGTAACTTACCGAAGATTGCTGAGACCATTTGAGATATCTGGCGTTTTAAGCCGGACTGCTGGCGGTTGCTTCGGCAAGAGTTGCTTCTGCTGTCTCGACCCGGGTCACAAGTGAGGCTTTTTCATCTGCCCAGATTTTCTTCTCCGCATCAAAATTCTTCTTCAACTTCTCTTGTTCGGAGACGCTGAATGCAAATTTGGAGTTGGCCTTTTGAATTTCAAGTTCTTGGGCTGCCAGACGAGTCTTCAGGTCAGCAATCTCCGACTCAAATTGACTGGTGGAGGCCTGTGTTGATGCCGGGTCATAATTAAGGTTATGGTAAGATATCATTAAGTCCCAAGCACTTTGCAAGAAAAGACACTTGACACTTGGGGGCTAATGTATGCTGAAGAAAATTATCATATTATGACCGGGTTAAATATATTTTCTTTTAAACCGGATGAACTAACAGTAAGCAGGTATCTAAGTCTACATCATATTTATTCATAAGCAGTAGACTTGGGGGCTGGTACAGTAAGTAAGATTCAAGAGAATAGTATGAGTTATACCTCAGATTTGTGCTGTATTTGTTTCACCATGTCAATTTCCAGGTCGCGGTTGTTATGCACTTGATTCAGATAGCCTGAGACTATATCACTAATGCTTAAGTGAGTACAATCAGCGATGTCCTGTTTGGTCTTCCGGCGTTCGACAAGTTCTTCCTTGGCAGTACATCTGGCAAGAACAGTAGGCCGCCCCGGTTCAACAAACTGGCTTTTCAAAATTTCAACCTCCGGGTCAGTCGTCTTGACCGGGCTAGGAGTTTCCGGGTTATCAGGGCTGTTGAAAGTATCTTGGGCAGGCGGGTCAGAAGATGGCACTGGAATTTCATATGCCGGTTCAGGCGGCAGTTGATGAGTAGAATGTTGGAAATATGCCCTAGAGGCAATAATAAAAGCATTATTATTATATTTCCTTGTTCATGATAATTGTCTTTTATTCATGCTATAACTGTATTATTCGGAAATCGTAATACACGTGTGAATACATAGACCAATCGTCCCTAGTGAGCCTCTAGTTGACTAGCTCGTTGGTCAACAGATAGTCATGGTTTCGACTATGGACATCGGATGTCATTGACAACGGGATCACGTCATTAGGAGAATGGCGTGATGGACAAGACCCAATCCTAAGCATAGCACAAAGATCGTGTAGTTCGTTTTGCTAGAGCTTTTCCAATGTCAAGTATCTCTTCCTTAGACCGTGAGATCGTGTAACTCCGGATACCGTAGGAATGCTTTGGGTGTACCAAGCGTCACTGGCGAATCGGGTGACTATAAAGGTGCATTACAGGTATCTCCGAAAGTATCTGTTGGGTTGACATGGATCGAGGCGAGGATTTGTCACTCCGTATGACGGAGAGGTATCACTGGGCCCACTCGGTAGTGCATCATCATAATGAGCTCAAAGTGACCAAGTGTGCGGTCACGGGATCATGCATTCTGATGCAGTAAAGTGACTTGCGGTAACGAGACTAAGCGAGGTATTGGGATACCGACGATCGAGTCTCGGGCAAGTAACATACCGCTCGACAAAGGGAATAGCATACGGGTTGCTTGAACCCTCGACATCGTGGTTCATCCGATGACAACATCGAGGGCGTGTAGGAACCAACATGGGTATCCAGATCCGCTGTTGGTTATTGACGGAGAGCGTCTCGGTCATATCGCATGTCTCCCGAACCCGTAGGGTCTACACATAAGGTTCGGTGGCGCTAGGGTTAATAGGAAGACTTGTATGTGATTACGAATGTTGTTGAGTCCGGATGAGATCCCGGACGTCACGAGGAGTTCGGAATGGTCGGAGGTAAAGATTTATATATGGGAAGTCATCAAGCGGACAGGAAAAGTTTGGTCACATCGGTTTTATGGAGGGTCCACGGAAGGGTTCGGAGGACCACGGGAGGCCACCCCTTTGGGGGCCACTTGGGCTGCGTGGGGCAGCCAGCCCCTCATGGGCTGGGCGCACCCCTCCCTTGGCCCATGCGCCTAGGGTTGAGGGGGAAACCCTAAGGGGCGCCCTGCTTGCAGGGGCAAGCCCCCTCCCTTGGCCGCCGCCCCCTCTAGATGGATCTAGAGGGGCGGCCCCCTCCTCCTTTCCCTATAAATAGAGGGGTAGAGGGAGGCTGCACACACCGTTGAAGGCGCAGCCCTCCCTCCCAACACCTCTCCTCCTCCGCATACGCTTGGCGAAGCCCTGCCAGATCTGTCTCTCCATCTGCATCACGCCGTCGTGCTGCCATTGGAGTGATCTTCCTCAACCTCTCCTTCCTCCTTGCTGGATCAAGGCGAAGGAGCGCCGTCGTCCCGTCGTGTGTTGGCGCGGAGGTGCTGTCCGTTCAGCACTTGGTCATCGGTGATCGGAATCACGTTGGGAGCGTCTTCATCATCACCACTCCTTCAATCGCTTCCGTACTCGATCTACAAGTGGTATGTAGATGCAAACTCTCTCTAGTAACTCGTTGCTTAGTAGAACTCATAGATGGATCTTGGTGAAACCGTAGGAAAATTTTAATTTTCTGCAGCGTTCCCAACAGTGGCATCATGAGCTAGGTCTATCGTAGTTCTCTTTGCACGAGTAGAACACAATTTGGTTGTGGGCGTGGATCTTGTCAATTTACTTGCCGCTACTAGTCTTATCTTGCTTCCGCGGTATTGTGGGATGAAGCGGCCGGACCAACCTTACGTGCGCTTACGTGAGACCGGTTCCACCGACTAACATGCACTAGTTGCATAAGGTGGCTGGCGGGTGTCTGTCTCTCCTACTTTAGTTGGGCGGATTCGATGAAAAGGGTCCTTATGAAGGGTAAATAGAAGTTGACAAGATCACGTTGTGGTTATTCGTAGGTAAGAAAAGCGTTCTTGCTAGAACCCAATTGCAGCCACGTAAAGATGCAACAACAATTAGAGGGCGTCTAACTTGTTTTTGCAGCAATTGACATGTGATGTGATATGGCCAAGTTGTGATGAATGATGAATGACATATTGTGATGTATGAGATCATGTTCTTGTAATAGGAATCACGACTTGCATGTCGATGAGTATGACAACGGCAGGAGCCATAGGAGTTGTCTTTATTTTGTATGACCTGCGTGTCATTGAAGAGCGCCATGTAACTTACTTTACTTTGTTGCTAAAAGCGTTAGCCATAGAAGTAGAAGTAGTCGTTGGCGTGACAACTTCATGGAGGCACAATGATGGAGATCATGATGATGGAGATCATGGTGTCATGCGGTGACAAGATGATCATGGAGCCCGAAGATGGAGATCAATGGAGCTTTATGATATTGGCCATATCATGTCACTACTATATAATTGCATGTGATGTTTATTATGTTTATACATCTTGTTTACTTAGAACGACGGTAGTAAATAAGATGATCCCTTACAACAATTTCAAGAAGTGTTTCCCCTAACTGTGCACCGTTGCCAAAGTTAAATCGTTTCTAAGCACCACGTGATGATCGGGTGTGATGGATTCTTACGTTCACATACAACGGGTGTAAGACAGATTTACACACGCGAAAACACTTAGGGTTTACTTGACGAGCCTAGCATGTACAGACATGGCCTCGGAACACGGAGACCGAAAGGTCGAACACGAGTCGTATGGAAGATACGATCAACATGAGAATGTTCACCGGCGAGACTAGTCCGTCTCACGTGATGATCGGACACGGCCTAGTCGACTCGGATCGTGTAACACTTAGATGACTAGAGGATGTCAAATCTGGTGGGAGTTCATTTAAATAATTTGATTAGATGAACTTAATTATCATGAACTTAGTCTAAAACTTTTGAATGATATGTCTTGTAGATCAAATGGCCAGCGCTCATGTCAACTTGAACTTCAACGCGTTCCTAGAAAACCAAGCTGAAAGATGGCGGCAGCAACTATACGGACTGGGTCCGAACTTGAGATCATCCTCATAGCTGCCAGAAACAATATGTCCTAGAAGGACCGCTAGGTGGCGCTCCGTCCCAGAGAACCAAGACATTATGAATGCTTGGCAGTCTCGTCTGATGATTACTCCCTCGTTCAGTGCGGCATGCTTTACAGACTTAGAACCGGGGCTCCAAAAGCTTTTTGAGCATCACGGAGCATATGAGATGTTCGAGGAGCTGAAACTTGTTTTCCAAGCTCACGCCCGGGTCGAGAGATATGACATCTCCGACAAGTTCTATAGTTGTAAGATGGAGGAAAATAGTTACGTCGGTGAGCACATCTTGAAGATGTCAGGTTGCACAACCGTATGACCCAGCTGAACATTAACCTCACGATGAGGCGGTCATTGACAGAATCCTCGATCGCTCCCACCAAGCTACAAGAGCTTTGTGATGAACTACAACATGCAGGGGATGGTAAAGACCATTCTGAAGTGTTCTCTATGCTGAAGTCAGCCGAGGTTGAGATCAAGAAAGAACATCAAGTGTTGATGGTCAATAAGACCACTAAGTTCAAGAAGGGCAAGGGTAAGAAGAACTTCAAGAAGGACGGCAAGGAGGTTGCAGCGCCCGTAAACAAGTTGCGGGAAGAAGTCAAAGAATGGACCCAAACCGAGACTGAGTGCTTTTATTGCAAGGGAGGGTCCTTTGAAGCGGAACTGCCCCAAATACTTAGCGGACAAGAAGGCCGGCAACACCAAAGGTATATTTGATATACATGTAATTGATGTGTACTTTACCGATTACTCGTAGTAACTCCTGGGTATTTGATACGGTGCCGTTGCTCATATTTGTAACTCACAGCAGGAGCTGCGGAATAAGCGGAAGCTGGCGAAGGGCGAGGTGACGATCTTGGCGTCGGGAATGGTTCGAGTCGATGTGATCGCCGTCGACACGCTACCTCTTCATTTACCTAGGGATTAGTTATGAACCTTAATAATTGTTATTTGGTGCCAAGTTTGAGCATGAATATTGTATCTGGATCTCGTTTAATGCGAGATGGCTACTCATTTAAATCCGAGAATAATGGTTGTTCTATTTATATGAGAGATATGTATTATGGTCATGCTCCGATGGTCAATGGTTTATTCTTAATGAATCTCGAGCGTAGTATTACACATGTTTATAGCGTGAATACCAAAAGATGTAAAGTTGATAACGATAGTCCCACATACTTGTGGCACTGCCGCCTTGGTCACATTGGTGTCAAGCGCATGAAAAAGCTCCATGCTGATGGACTTTTGGAGTCTTTAGATTATGAATCATTTGACACATGCGAACCATGCCTCATGGGCAAGATGACCAAGACTCCGTTCTCGGAACAATGGAGCGAGCAACCAACTTGTTGGAAATCATACATACCGATGTGTGCGGTCCAATGGCGTTGAGGCTCATGGAGGATATCGTTATGTTCTCACTCTCACAGATGACTTGAGTAGATATGGGTATGTCTACTTGATGAAACACAAGTCTGAGACCTTTGAAAAGTTCAAGGAATTTCAGAATGAAGTAGAGAATCAACGTGACGAAAGATAAAATTCTTACGATCAGATCGTGGAGGAGAATATTTAAGTCACGAATTTGGTACACACTTAAGAAAATGTGGAATCGTTTCACAACTAACACCGCCTGGAACACCTCAAGCGTAACGGTGTGTCGAGCGTCGAATCGCACTCTATTGGATATGGTGCGGTCTATGATGTCTCTTACTGATTTACCGCTATCATTTTGGGGATCGCTCTAGAGACAGCTACATTCACTTTAAATAGGGCACCGTCTAAGTCCGTTGAGACGACACCGTATGAATTATGGTTTGGGAAGAAACCTAAGCTATCGTTTCTAAAAGTTTGGGGATGCGATGCTTATGTCAAGAAACTTCAACCTGAAAAGCTCGAACCCAAGTCGGAAAAATCGTCTTCATAGGATACCCTAAGGAAACCATTGGGTATACCTTCTACTTAAGATCCGAGGGCAAGATCTTTGTTGCCAAGAACGGAACCTTTCTGGAAAAAGAGTTTCTCTCGAAAGAAGTAAGTGGGAGGAAAGTAGAACTCGATGAAGTACTACCTCTTGAACAGGATAGTAGTGCAGCTCAGGAAAATGTTCTGTGATGCCTACACCAAGCGAAGAGGAAATTCATGATGATGATCAAGGTACTTGGATCAAGTTGCTCTGAACCCGAGGTCCACTAGGACACGTTCCGCACTGAGTGATGCGGCAACCCTGTCTTGGAAATCATGTTGTTAGACAACAATGAACCTTGAACTATGAAGAAGCGATGGCGGGCCCAGATTCCAACAAATGGCTAGAAGCCATGAAGTCGAGATAGAATCCATGTATGAAAACAAAGTGTGGACTTTGGTGACTTGCCCGATGATCGCGGCGATAGAAAACAAATGGATCTTTAAGAGGAAGGCGGACGCGGATGGTAATGTCACCATCTATAAAGCTCGACTTGTCGCTAAGGGTTATCGGCAAGTTCAAGGGATTGACTACGATGAGACTTTCTCTCCGTGGCGAAGCTTAAGTCCGTCCGAATCATGTTAGCAATTGCCGCATACTATGATTATGAGATATGGCAGATGGACGTCAAAACAGCGTTCCTTAACGGTTATCTTAAGGAAGAGCTGCATATGATGCAGCCGGAGGTTTTGTCGATCCTAAGAATCTTGACAAAGTATGCAAGCTCCAGCGATCCATTTATGGGCTGGTGCAAGCATCTCGGAGTTGGAACATTCGCTTTGATGAAATGATCAAAGCGTTTGGGTTTATTGAGACTTATGGAGAAGCCTGCGTTTACAAGAAAGTGAGTGGGAGCTCTGTAGCATTTCTCATATTATATGTAGATGACATACTTTTGATGGGAAATGATATAGAATTCTTGGACAACATTAAGGCCTACTTGAATAAGTGTTTTTCAATGAAGGACCTTGGAGAAGCTGCTTATATATTAGGCATCAAGATCTATAGAGATAGATCGAGGCGCCTCATAGGTCTTTCACAAAGCACATACCTTGATAAGATTTTGAAGAAGTTCAAAATGGACCAGTCAAGAAGGGTTCTTGCCTGTATTGCAAGGTGTGAGATTGAGCTCAGCTCAATGCCCGACCACGGCAAAAGATAAAGAAGAGATGAGTGTCATCCCCTATGCCTCAGCCATAGGATCTATTATGTATGCCATGCTGTGTACCAGACCTGATGTAAACCTTGCCGTAAGTTTGGTAGGAAGGTACCAAAGTAATCCCGCAAGGAACACTGGACAGCGGTCAAGAATATCCTGAAGTACCTGAAAAGGACAAAGGACATGTTTCTCGTTTATGGAGGTGACGAAGAGCTCGTCGTAAAGGGTTACGTCGACACTAGCTTCGACACAGATCTGGATGACTCAAAGTCACAAACCGGATCGTGTATATGTTGAATGGTGGAGCGATGGCTGGTGCAGCTGCAAGCAGAGCGTCGTGGCGGGATCTACATGTGAAGCGGAGTACATGGCAGCCTCGGAGGCAGCGCATGAAGCAATTTGGGTGAAGGAGTTCATCACCGACCTAGGAGTCATACCCAATGCGTTGGGGCCGATCAAACTCTTTCGTGACAACACTTTGGAGCTATTGCCCTTGCCAAGGGCCAGGTTTCACAAGAAGACCAGGCACATCAAGCGTCGCTTCAACTCCATCCGTGAAAATGTTCGGGATGGAGACATAGAAATTTGTAAAGTGCATACGGATCTGAATGTCGCAGATCCGTTGACTAAACTCTTCCACGGGCAAAACATGATCAACACGAGAACTCTATGGGTGTTCGATTCATCACAATGTAAACTAGATTATTGACTCTAGTGCAAGTGGGAGACTGTTGGAAATATGCCCTAGAGGCAATAATAAAAGCATTATTATTATATTTCCTTGTTCATGATAATTGTCTTTTATTCATGCTATAACTGTATTATTCGGAAATCGTAATACGTGTGAATACATAGACACTGTCGTCCCTAGTGAGCCTCTAGTTGACTAGCTCGTTGGTCAACAGATAGTCATGGTTTCGACTATGGACATCAGATGTCATTGACAGCGGGATCACGTCATTAGGAGAATGGCGTGATGGACAAGACCAAATCCTAAGCATAGCACAAAGATCGTGTAGTTCGTTTTGCTAGAGCTTTTCCAATGTCAAGTATCTCTTCCTTAGACCGTGAGATCGTGTAACTCCCGGATACCGTAGGAATGCTTTGGGTGTACCAAGCGTCCTGGCGAATCGGGTGACTATAAAGGTGCATTACAGGTATCTCCGAAAGTATCATTGGGTTGACATGGATCGAGACAGGATTTGTCACTCCGTATGGCGGAGAGGTATCCTTGGGCCCACTCGGTAGTGCATCATCATAATGAGCTCAAAGTGACCAAGTGTGCGGTCACGGGATCATGCATTACGATGCGAGTAAAGTGACTTGCCGTATGCGAGACTAAGCGAGGTATTGGGATACCGACGATCGAGTCTCGGGCAAGTAACATACCGCTGACAAAGGGAATAGCATACGGGTTGCTTGAACCCTCGACATCGTGGTTCATCCGATGACAACATCGAGGCGTGTGGGAACCAACATGGGTATCCAGATCCGCTGTTGGTTATTGACGGAGAGCGTCTCGGTCATATCGCATGTCTCCCGAACCCGTAGGGTCTACACATAAGGTTCGGTGGCGCTAGGGTTAATAGGAAGACTTGTATGTGATTACGAATGTTGTTGAGTCCGGATGAGATCCCGGACGTCACGAGGAGTTCGGAATGGTCGGAGGTAAAGATTTATATATGGGAAGTCATCAAGCGGACACCGGAAAAGTTTGGTCACATCGGTTTATGGAGGTCCACGGAAGGGTTCCGGAGGACCACGGGAGGGGCCACCCTTTGGGGGCCACTTGGGCTGCGTGGGGCAGCCAGCCCCTCATGGGCTGGGCGCACCCCTCCCTTGGCCCATGCGCCTAGGGTTGAGGGGAAACCCTAAGGGGGCCCCTTGCTTGGGGGCAAGCCCCCTCCCTTAACCGCCGCCCCCTCTAGATGGATCTAGAGGGGCCGCCCTCCTCCTTTCCCCTATAAATAGAGGGGTAGAGGGAGGGCTGCACACACCGTTGAAGGCGCAGCCCTCCCTCCCAACACCTCTCCTCCTCCGCACACGCTTGGCGAAGCCTGCCGAATCAGTCTCTCCATCTGCATCACGCCGTCGTGCTGCCATTGGAGTGATCTTCCTCAACCTCTCCTTCCTCCTTGCTGGATCAAGGCGAAGGAGATGCCGTAAATCCCGTCGTGTGTTGGCGCGGAGGTGCTGTCCGTTCAGCACTTGGTCATCGGTGATCGGAATCACGTTGGGAACGTCTTCATCATCACCACTCCTTCAATCGCTTCCGTACTCGATCTACAAGTGGTATGTAGATGCAAACTCTCTCTAGTAACTCGTTGCTTAGTAGAACTCATAGATGGATCTTGGTGAAACCATAGGAAAATTTTAATTTTCTGCAACGTTCCCCAACATAGAAGTATCAGGGGCAGCTGTTCCGAGTTCCGGCTCAGTTGCTACCGGGTCTTCGGATGGCTTATTCTTTTTTTGCCCTCTTACTGGGCTTCACCTGCACGCTGTGGACAAAACAGAAGGGTGAGTACAAAATATGAGTAAGGCAAAGCATAAGGATAACAAAGGTATATTACCCAGGGGCAGTCTTGAAGCCCGGCATGTTGGATTGCATAGACTCGCCGGAGGAAGGAGAGGTATCCTGATAATTGGAGTCAGATGAATTGAGGGGTTGACGAATTAAACCCGCCAAAGGATAGACAGAACGTAAATCGGAGATGACCTCGATCGACGCTTCACTGCTTCGTGGGGTAAGCCGGAAGAAATCTTGCATCCTTGTTGGTGCAGGTCGCCTCCGGCTTTCAAGCTGTTGTTGCTTCAAAAGAAATTGCGGATCTTGATAAGCTAGAGGATGTGAAAATCTTACTTTCCGGGTCACCCGTCGGGTTTTGTGCTTTGGCAAAGGCTCTGAGTCGGAGGAGATTATAGTTACCTCTTCGCCAGGAGCTTGGCTGTTCCCTGTATCCTCCTGAAAAGCGGAAATGTCAATAAAATAATAACAAAGGAGTTAAGAGAATAAGGGATTACCTCTTCCTCATCTTAAGAAGAGTCATCCAATTTGAGCAAATCAGAGGCGCTGGGTTTCTTCTTCTTTGCAGTTCCCGTCTTGGCGGCTTTCCTTTCGGTCTTCTTAGCTGCCCTGGCTTGTTTGGCAGCCTCGTGGTCATATTTGACCTTCCATAAATTATCACCGGCCTGGGGAAAAAGATAAAGAATTATAAGTACAAAGGAGGTAAACATGTTAAAGAATATTTATCAAGATTGGTAACTTACTGCAGGGGCCGGGTTCTTTTTGCAGAAGGGAAGTAAACCGAAAGCATTGCTGATAACAGTGCCCTCCTTCAGCAGTGACCGGGTTGTAGCATCCGCCACATCATCTGGTAAGTCGTCAGGACTATAACGCATTGGGTCGTCCTTTTCGCCTGTATAAGTACACATTAAGCCGGAGCGGCGGCTTAATGGGAGTATTCGCCAAGTGACCCAGACTCGGACCAGATCGATGCCATTTAAACCATTTCCCAAAAGAGCTTTAATCTTCTTGATGGTGGGATTAAGAGGCGGGGCGTTCAACATGTCAGTTTATCCGCCAGCGGATGGTTGGATTCAAGGCGCAGGGCGCGAAAGCCGGGTAGAGGCTTCTCATCAGCCGGAGAAGTGTCCTGACAGTAGAACCATGTCTGGTTCCAATCTTTTGGGTGACTCGGTAGCTCAGCATAAGGAAAAAGGCAGTCTCTCCGTCGCTGGATCGATATACCGCCAAGCTCAAGACTAGGCCCATTGGCACGTTCATTCTGCCGGTTCAAGTAAAAAAGTTCTCTGAACAAAAGCAGACTTGGCTCCTCTCCCAGGTACACCTCGCAGAAGACTTGAAAATTGTAAAGATTTGACACGGAATTGGGTCCAATGTCTTGAGGTCTAAGGTCAAAGAAATTCAAAACTTCTCTGAAGAACTTTGAGCCGAGAGGGGCAAATCCCCGGCTCATGTGATCCGTGAAAACTATCACCTCCCCTTCTTTGGGTTGAGGCTTTTCTTCAGATGGGTCAGGAACACGATAAGATATGACCTCCTTTTTTGGCAGATGGCCAGACTTCACAAACTCAGCCGGTTCTTGTTAGTACTGTGGATGGGACCCGATTCACAGGAGCTTTGGTGCCTTAGGTGCCATGACAACAGTTGGCCTATTACAAAATAAGAAGTTCGGTTCAAATTTTAACCGGGAGAAAATATCCAAATTTATGAAGGTAGCGGCTACGAAGGGCCTAATGATATAAGGATAACTGTGCAACAATATTTAAGCCGCTACAGGCATCAAGAGCAGTTCAAAACTCTTAAAGATATGAGAAGTAGGCAAGGATCACAGATCAATGTTATTCATTTAAGCCGGAAACCTGGACAGTTATGTTTAAAGGGCATTTAACAGAAGACGTTTTCTGGGTGATAAAAACAGGTTTCATAAATCTTCTGCTAAAATTTGAGATCAAAGGTCTGTTCTGATAAGAAAATTTTCTAGACCCAAAAACGGACGCAGATGTGTTCATAGGCTCGAATGAGGCTTTTATACAGAGAAAGGGATCTGTTTTTTTATCCAAAACAAGTGCGAAAACAAATACCGCGACCATTTATATCATTCTCAGATCAGAAGAAGCGTCGAAGAGGAAAGCTAACAAGGGTTTGGCTCTAATGGCGATGAACTCTAACGAACTCGAAGAAGCTTTAATGCGGACCTAAGCAAGGAAGGGAAGGGAACTTACGGATCTGTGGAGGTTCGTCGCGTTTCTCTGATCCAACCAGGTTGATGCAGCAGCCTGAGACGGTGAAGACAGGGAGTTCGACAGCGGCGGCGGCGGAGCTCGAGAGGAGGCAAGAGGAAGAAGATGACTGGAAGGAGGAGAATGGGAGACCGAGGTCGCACCTATTTATAAGGAGAAGATAACTGAGATGGTGCGGAAAACGAGGAGATAAGAGTTATTATCCAGCGGCCCCGGCGCCTTGATTTTCGGAGCAGTTAATAAAAGCAGAGATCCGTTGAAAGATATGGTGGAATAGAAAAGGAATTTAAGAAAGGATGACGTCACGCCGGGTTAACACAGATTCAAAAGATGACGTCATGGCGGGTTAAAGAAAGCTCTGTACACAGTTAGAAGACTAAAGATTTATTTTTTAAGGTATTTTAAGATTGACATGAACAGGTTCAAATCAATCTGGGGCCTAATGTTGGGGATATAACTATTTGGGTAAGCCGCTCAGGAGAGGCCGGGTTACGCAAAGAAGATTCACCAGAAAGAAGCCCCCAAGACCAAGCATGAAGATTGCGGTTTAATAAAGGGCCTAAGGCCCACAGGCGACTTAAGGCCTGTTGTAGTAAACCGCCACAATGGCATGACTTGTATCATAAGGTAGATTTACCTAGTCACCGAGCCGGATACTGTCTATAAGCCGGCCGGGACTCTGTAAGCCGCAGGGCGTCAACCCGTGTATATAAGGGGACGACCTGCTGGTGGCTTAGGGCAAGAAACAACTGATCGAGAGCCGGGCATAGCGTATCTCGCTCCCTGGTCATCGAAACATCAAGTAATACCAACCCAACTAGACGTGGGCTTTCCTTCACCGCAAGGGGCCGAACTAGTATAAACTCTCGTGTCCTTTGTCCCGATTAACCCCTTTAAGCTTCCTAGTTGCGATGGCTCCACGACTAAGTCCTTGCACGAGGACATCTGCCGTGACAATTCCACGACACGTGGTATATAAAAAAACCTTTTTAGCGACTTCCCTAGCTAAAAAAACAATTTTGCGGCTGCGTACTCCATGAAGAGGCCTTTTCCCCTGGCGGGTTCCGTCTAGGGTTTTAGTTTCCTCCGATGGTGACACCATGAGGCTGATCGGGACTCTACCACCACGCCTAACCCTTCTCGTCGTGGTTCTTGGGCTGATAAAGGGGATAGCCTCGCTATCTACCCGGCCTTGGTTCCTGCTTTGGGTTGTTTTGGCGTGGCGGCGGTTGAAGCACAAAGCTTGTTAGGGTTTGGCCATGGCGGCAAGTGGATCGCAATCATCAGCGGGGAGTGTGGCTCCTGGGGGAAAGCCGATCGGGGTCGAGGAGATGATCGGGAAACTGAACCTGCAGGAGCGGGAGGAGGACGATCTGGACTTCGATGAGGAGTTCGTGGACGAGATCAAGGAGGCGGAATTCATGGCGCTGGCAACGGTGCATACGGATAAGCCCTTTAGTAGGAGTTCTTTCTATGAGACAATGAGACTTGCATGGAGCTTAGCACAGGGAGTTAACTTTAAACCTTTGGGCGAAAACCTATTCTCCCTTGTTAATTGCATGGGAGATTGGAAGAGGGTCACGGAGGAGGGTCCTTGGCTGTTCCGAGATCATGGTGTGATCATTGAGAAGTATGATGGATACTCTAGATATGATGAAGTGGTGCTGGATAAACTTGCAGTATGGATACAGATTGTGGATCTTCCCCACTTTATAGGAAGGAAAACGTGGTGCGAGCGCTGGCAAAGAAAGTTGGGATTGTGGAGAAGGTAATGCTAAACCCTAGATGGGGTGAAGGAAGGATTGTGAGGATAAAAGTTAAGCTTGACATCCATGAGCCTCTGATGCGATATGTCTGTTAGATAATCTTGTTAAAGATGGTTAATTAGTGTTAGCTAGGTTGATTAGCGATCAGGTATAGAAGTACTACGTACTAGTTGGTCTAGTTTCTGTAGTACGTGGAGGGCTCGGAGTAGTACTCTGGTTAGTATTGGTTAGCCGTGTCCTATTAGTATATTGTCTACGTGAGTCAAAGGTGTAATACAAGTCCGTTTAGAACTTGTACGTGTGGCCGTTTGCGTTGGGCTGTGTATATATACATATGCCCTGCGTGAGTTGTATCGTGGGAAAAGAGAAAAATTGAGAAGCAATAAAGAGAGGAGAAAGAGGGCACGACAAGGGCCCTTAGCTATCAGTTTTTGTGCGTGTGTGTTGTGTTGGAAATATGCTCTAGAGGCAATAATAAAAGTATTATTATTATATTTCCTTGTTCATGATAATTGTCTTTTATTCATGCTATAATTGTATTATCCGGAAATCGTAATACGCGTGTGAATACATAAACCACAATATGTCCCTAGTGAGCCTCTAGTTGACTAGCTCGTTGATCAACAGATAGTCATGGTTTCCTGACTATGGACACTGGATGTCGTTGATAACGGGATCACATCATTAGGAGAATGATGTGATGGACAAGACCCAATCCTAAGCATAGCACAAGATCGTGTAGTTCGTTTTGCTAGAGCTTTTACAATGTCAAGTATCTCTTCCTTAGACCATGAGATCGTGTAACTCCCGGATACCGTAGGAGTGCTTTGGGTGTACCAAGCGTCTGGCGTAATCTGGGTGACTATAAAGGTGCACTAAAGGTATCTCCGAAAGTGTCTATTGGGTTGACACGGATCGAGACTGGGATTTTTCACTCCATATGACGGAGAGGTATCTCTGGGCCCACTCGGTAATGCATCGTCATAATGAGCTCAAAGTGACCAAGTGTTTTGGTCACGGGATCATCATTACTGATGCGAGTAAAGTGACTTGCGGTAACAAGATTGAGCGAGGTATTGGGATACCGACGATCGAATCTCGGGCAAGTAAAATACCGATTGACAAAGGGAATAGTATCACGGGGTTGATAGAATCCTCGACATCGTGGTTCATCCGATGATATCATCGAGGATCATGTAGAGCCAACATGGGTATCCAGATCCGCTGTTGGTTATTGCCGAGAGCCGTCTCGGTCATGTTCGCATGTCTCCGAACCCGTAGGGTCTACACATAAGGTTCGGTGGCGCTAGGGTTGTATGAATATGAGTATGCAGCAAACCGAATGTGGTTGAGTCCGGATGATATCCCGGACGTCACGAGGAGTTCGGAATGGTCGGAGGTAAAGATTTATATAGGAAGTCTTATTTTGGTCCCGGAAAAGTTTGGGCATTATCGGTTATGTAGGGAGTGCGAAGGGGTCGGGGTCCCTACCCCAGGGGGCCACATGGGCTGTGGGGGTGCGCCTTGGCCTATATGGGCCAAGGGCACCAGCCCCAAAAGGGCCCATGCGCCAAGGAGACTTTGGAGGGAGAGTCCTAAAGGGGAAGGCACCTCGAGGTGCCTTGGGAGGATGGACTCCTCCCCTTCTGGCCGCACCCTTCCTTGGAGGAAGGGGCATGGCTGCGCCCTCCCCCCTCTCTTGCACCTATATAAAGGGAGGGGAGGGAGGGGTGGCCGCACCCAGAAGCCCTTGGCGCCTCCCCTCTCTGCTACACCTCCTCCTCCTCCCGTAGTTGCTTAGCGAAGCCCTGCCGGAGTTCTGCTGCATCCACCACCACGCCGTCGTGCTGCTGGATCGTCATCAACCTCTCCTTCCCCCTTGCTGGATCAAGAAGGAGGAGACGTCATCCGCTCCGTACGTGTGTTGAACGCGGAGGTGCTGTCCGTTCAGCACTAGGTCATCGGTGATCTGAATCACGGCGAGTACGACTCCATCATCCCCGTTCCATTGAACGCTTCCGCACGCGATCTACAAGTGGTATGTAGATGTAATCACTCTCCCATGACTCGTTGCTAGATGAACTTATAGATGGATCTTGGTGAAACCGTAGGAAAAATTTTAATTTTCTGCAACGTTCCCCAACCGTGGCATCATGAGCTAGGTCTATGCGTAGTTCTCTATTGCACGAGTAGAACACAATTTGTTGTGGGCGTAGATGTTGTCAACCTTCTTGCCGTTACTAGTCTTATCTTGCTTCAGCGGTATTGTGGGATGAAGCGGCCCGGACCGACCTTACGTGCGCTTACGTGAGGCTGGTTCCACCGGTGACATGCACTAGTTGCATAAGGTGGCTGGCGGTGTCTGTCTCTCCACTTTAGTTGGGCGGATTCGATGAAAAGGGTCCTTATGAAGGGTAAATAGAAGTTGACAAATCACGTTGTGGCTTTCACGTAGGTAAGAAAGCGTTCTTGCTAGAACCCTATTGCAGCCACGTAAAACTTGCAACAACAATTAGAGGACGTCTAACTTGTTTTTGCAGCAAGTGTTTTGTGATATGATATGGCCAAAGTTGTGATGAATGATGAATGATATATGTGATGTATGAGATCATGTTCTTGTAATAGGAATCACGACTTGCATGTCGATGAGTATGACAACCGGCAGGAACCATAGGATTTGTCTTTATTTTTTGTATGACCTGCGTGTCATTGAAGAACACCATGTAAATTACTTTACTTTATTGCTAAACGCGTTAGCCATAGAAGTAGAAGTAGTCGTTGGCGTGACAACTTCATGAAGACATGATGATGAAGATCATGATGATGGAGATCATGGTGTCATGCCGGTGACAGGATGATCATGGAGCCCCGAAGATGGAGATCAAAGGAGCTATATGATATTGGCCATATCATGTCACTACTATATATAATTGCATGTGATGTTTATTATGTTTATGCATCTTGTTTACTTAGAACGACGGTAGTAAATAAGATGATCCCTCATAAAAATTTCAAGAAAGTGTTCTCCCTAACTGTGCACCGTTGCTAAAGTTCGTCGTTTCGAAGCACCACGTGATGATCGTGTGTGATAGATCCTTACGTTCACATACAACGGGTGTAAGACAGTTTTACACATGCAATACACTTAGGTTAACTTGACGAGCCTAGCATGTACAGACATGGCCTCGGAACACAAGAGACCGAAAGGTCGAACATGAGTCGTATGGAAGTTACGATCAACATGGAGAGGTTCACCGACGATGACTAGTCCGTCTCACGTGATGATCGGACACGGCCTAGTTGACTCGGATCATGTAACACTTAGATGACTAGAGGGATGTCAAATCTGAGTGGGAGTTCATTAAATAATTTGATTAGATGAACTTTATTATCATGAACAATAGTCTAATATCTTTGCAAAATGTCTTGTAGATCAAATGGCTAACGCTCATGTCACCATGAACTTCAACGCGTTCCTAGAGAAAACCAAGCTGAAAGATGATGGCAGCAACTATTCGTACTGGGTCCGGAACCTGAGGATTATCCTCATAGCTGCCAAGAAACAATATGTCCTAGAAGCACCGCTAGGTGATGCACCCATCGAGAGAACCAAGGCGTTATGAGCGCTTGGCAGTCTCGTGCTGATGATTACTCCCTCGTTCAGTGCGGCATGCTTTACAGCTTAGAACCGGGGCTCCAAAAGCGTTTTGAGCGACACGGAGCATATGAGATGTTCGAGGAGCTGAAACTAGTTTTCCAAGCTCATGCCCGGGTCGAGAGATATGAAGTCTCCGACAAGTTCTATAGTTGTAAGATGGAAGAAAATAGTTACATCGGTGAGCACATACTCAAAATGTCAGGTTGCACAACCCTTTGTCCCACTGGACATTAACCTCCGGACGAGGCGGTCATTGACAGAATCCTTGATCGCTCCCACCGAGCTACAAGAGCTTTGTGATGAACTACAATATGCAGGGGATGGTGAAAACTATTCCTGAAGTATTTTCAATGCTGAAGTCAGCAGAGGTAGAAATCAAGAAGGAGCATCAAGTGTTGATGGTCAATAAAACCACTAAGTTCAAGAAGGAAAGGAAAGAAGAACTTCAAGAAGGGCGGCAAGGATGTTGCCGCGCTGGTAAGCCAGTTTCAGGAAGAAGTCAAAGAATGGACCAAGCACGAGACTGAGTGCTTTTATTGCAAAGGAAGGGTCCTTTGGAAGCGGAACTGCCCCAAATACTTAGCGAGACAAGAAGGCCGGCAACACTAAAGGTATATTTGATATACATGTAATTGATGTGTACCTTACCATTACTCGTAGTAACTCTGGGTATTTGATACGGTGCCGTTGCTCATATATGTAACTCACGGCAGGAGCTGCGTAATAAGCGGAGGCTGGCGAAGGGCGAGGTGACGATCTTGGCGTCGGGAATGGTTCCAAGGTCGATGTGATCGCCGTCGCACGCTACCTCTACATTTACCTACGGTATTAGTTTTAAACCTCAATAATTGTTATTTAGTGCCAAGTTTGAGCATGAACATTGTATCAGGATCTCGTTTAATCGAGATGGCTACTCATTTAAATCCGAGAATAATGGTTGTTCTATTTATATGAGAGAAATGTTTTATGGTCATGCTCCGATGGTCAATGGTTTATTCTTAATGAATCTCGAGCGTAATGTTACACATGTTCATAGTGTGAATACCAAAAGATGTAAAGTTGATAACGATAGTCCCACATACTTGTGGCACTGCCGCCTTGGTCACATTGGTGTCAAGCGCATGAAGAAGCTCCATGCTGATGGACTTTTAGAGTCTCTCGATTATGAATCATTTGACACATGCGAACCATGCCTCATGGGCAAGATGACCAAGACTCCGTTCTCCGGAACAATGGGCGAGCAACCAACTTATTGGAAATCATACATACCGATGTGTGCGGTCCAATGAGTGTTGAGGCTCGCGGAGGATATCGTTATGTTCTCACTCTCACTGATGACTTGAGTAGATATGGGTATGTCTACTTGATGAAACACAAGTCTGAGACCTTTGAAAAGTTCAAGGAATTTCAGAATGAAGTAGAGAATCAACGTGACCGAAAGATAAAATTCTTGCGATCAGATCGTGGAGGAGAATATTTAATTCACGAATTTGGTACACACTTAAGGAAATGTGGAATCGTTATACAACTCACGCCGCCTGGAACTACTCAGCGTAACGGTGTGTCCGAACATCGTAATCGCACTCTACTGGATATGGTGCGATCTATGATGTCTCTTACTGATTTACCGCTATCATTTTGGGGATACGCTCTAGAGACAGCTACATTCACTTTAAATAGGGCACCGTCTAAATCCGTTGAGACGACACCGTATGAATTATGGTTTGGGAAGAAACCTAAGATGTCGTTTCTAAAAGTTTGGGGATGCGATGCTGATGTCAAGAAACTTCAACCTGAAAAGCTCGAACCCAAGTCGGAAAAATGCGTATTCATAGGATACCCTAAGGAAACCATTGGGTATACCTTCTACCTTAGATCGAAGGCAAGATCTTTGTTGCCAAGAACGGATCCTTTACGGAAAAAGTTTCTCTCGAAAGGAGTAAGTGGGAGGAAAGTAGAACTTCGATGAAGTACTACCTCTTGAACCGGAAAGAAGTGCAGCTCGGAAAATGTTCTGTGGTGCCTACACCGACCGGAGAGGAAATTAATGATGATGATCAAGGTACTTCGGATCAAGTTGCTACTGAACCGTGGGTCCCCTAGGACACGTTCCGCACTGAGTGGTGCGGCAACCCTGTCACGGAAACATGTTGTTAGACAACGGTGAACCTTGAACTATGAAGAAGCGATGGCGGGCCCAGATTCCAACAAATGGCTTGAAGCCATGCAATCCGAGATAGGATCCATGTATGAAAACAAAGTATGGACTTTGACAGACTTGCCCGATGATCGTGAGCGATAGAAAACAAATGGATCTTTAAGAAGAAGGCGGACGCGGATGGTAATGTTACCATCTATAAAGCTCGACTTGTCGCTAAGGGTTATCGACAAGTTCAAGGGATTGACTACGATGAGACTTTCTCTCCGTGGCGAAGCTTAAGTCCGTCCGAATCATGTTAGCAATTGCCGCATACTATGATTATGAGATATGGCAGATGGACGTCAAAGCGGCATTCCTTAACGGTTACCTTAAGGAAGAGTTGTATATGATGCAGCGGAAGGTTTTGTCGATCCTAAGAATGCTAACAAGGTATGCAAGCTCCAGCGATCCATTTATGGGCTGCTGCAAGCATCTCGGAGTTGGAACATTCGCTTTGATGAGATGATCAAATCGTTTGGGTTTATGCAGACTTATGGAGAAGCCTACGTTTACAAGAAAGTGAGTGGGAGCTCTGTAGCATTTCTCATATTATATGTAGATGACATACTTTTGATGGGAAATGATATAGAACTTTTGGACAGCATTAAGGCCTACTTGAATAAGAGTTTTTCAATGAAGGACCTTGGAGAAACTGCTTACATATTAGGCATCAAAATCTATAGGGATAGATCGAGACGCCTCATAGGTCTTTCACAAAGCACATACCTTGATAAGATTTTGAAGAAGTTCAAAATGGATCAGTCCAAGAAAGGGTTCTTGCCTGTTTTGCAAGGTGTGAAATTGAGCTCGGCTCAATGCCCGACCACGACAAAAGATAAAGAAGAGATGAGTGTCATCCCCTATGCCTCAGCCATAGGATCTATTATGTATGCCATGCTGTGTACCAGACCTGATGTAAACCTTGCCGTAAGTTTGGTAGGAAGGTACCAAAGTAATCCCGGCAAGGAACACTAGACAACGGTCAAGAATATCCTGAAGTACCTGAAAAGGACAAAGGACATGTTTCTCGTTTATGGAGGTGACGAAGAGCTCGTCGTAAAGGGTTACGTCGACGCTAGCTTCGACACAGATCTGGATGACTCAAAGTCACAAACCGGATACATGTATATGTTGAATGGTGGAGCAGTAAGCTGGTGCAACTGCAAGAAGAGCGTCGTGGCGGGATCTACATGTGAAGCGGAGTACATGGCAGCCTCGGAGGCAGCACATGAAGCAATTTGGGTGAAGGAGTTCATCACTGACCTAGGAGTCATACCCAATGCGTTGGAGCCGATCAAACTCTTCTGTGACAACACTGGAGCTATTGCACTTGCCAAGGAGCCCAGGTTTCACAAGAAGAGCAGGCACATCAAGCGTCGCTTCAACTCCATTCGTGAAAATGTTCAAGATGGGGACATAGAAATTTGCAAAGTGCATACGGATCTGAATGTCGCAGATCCGTTGACTAAACCTCTTCCGCGGGCAAAACATGATCAACACCAGAACTCTATGGGTGTTCGATTCATCACAATGTAACTAGATTATTGACTCTAGTGCAAGTGGGAGACTATTGGAAATATGCCCTAGAGGCAATAATAAAAGTATTATTATTATATTTCCTTGTTCATGATAATTGCCTTTTATTCATGCTATAATTGTATTATCCGGAAATCATAATACGCGTGTGAATACATAGACCACAATATGTCCCTAGTGAGCCTCTAGTTGACTAGCTCGTTGATCAACAGATAGTCATGGTTTCCTGACTATGGACATTGGATGTCGTTGATAACGGGATCACATCATTAGGAGAATGATGTGATGGACAAGACCCAATCCTAAGCATAGCACAAGATCGTGTAGTTCGTTTTGCTAGAGCTTTTACAATGTCAAGTATCTCTTCCTTAGACCATGAGATCGTGTAACTCCCGGATACCGTAGGAGTGCTTTGGGTGTACCAAACGTCACAATGTAACTGGGTGACTATAAAGGTGCACTACAGGTATCTCCAAAAGTGTCTGTTGGGTTGACACGGATCGAGACTTGGATTTGTCACTCCATAGGACGGAGAGGTATCTCTGGGCCCACTCGGTAATGCATCATCATAATGAGCTCAAAGTCACCAAGTGTTTTGGTCACGGGATCATGCATTACGGTACGAGTAAAGTGACTTGCCGGTAACAAGATTGAACGAGGTATTGGGATACCGACGATCGAATCTCGGGCAAGTAAAATACCGATTAACAAAGGGAATAGTATACTGGGTTGATTGAATCCTCGACATCGTGGTTCATCCGATGATATCATCGAGGAGCATGTGGGAGCCAACATGGGTATCCAGATCCGCTGTTGGTTATTGCCGAGAGCCGTCTCGGTCATGTTCGCATGTCTGCCGACCCGTAGGGTCTACACATAAGGTTTGGTGGCGCTAGGGTTGTATGAATATGAGTATGCAGCAAACCGAATGTTGTTTGGAGTCCGGATGAGATCCCGGACGTCACGAGGAGTTCGGAATGGTCGAGGTAAAGATTTATATATAGGAAGTCTTATTTTGGTCGCCGGAAAAGTTTGGGCATTATCGGTATTGTACAGGGAGTGCGAAAGGGGTCCGGGGTCCACCGGGAGTCCACCTGCCCGGGGGCCACATGGGCTGTAGGGGTGCGCCTTGGCCTATATGGGCCAAGGGCACCAGCCCCAAAAGGGCCCATCGCCAAGGAGACTTGGGAGGAGAGTCCTAAAGGGGAAGGCACCTCAGAGGTGCCTTGGGAGGATGGACTCCTCCCCTTCTTGGCCGCACCCTTCATTGGAGGAAGGGGCAGGCTGTGCCCTCCCCTCTCTTGCACCTATATAAAGGGAGGGAGGGAGGGTAGCCGCACCCGAAGCCCTTGGCGCCTTCCCTCTGCTACACCTCCTCCTCCTCCGTGGTTGCTTAGCGAAGCCCTGCCGGAGTTCTGCTGCAGCCACCACCACGCCATCGTGCTGCTGGATCATCATCAACCTCTCCTTCCCCTTGCTGGATCAAGAAGAGGAGGCGTCATCCGCTCCGTCACGTGTGTTGAGCAGCGGAGGTGCTGTCCGTTCAGCACTAGGTCATCGGTGATCTGAATCACGGCGAGTACGACTCCATCATCCCGTTCCATTGAGCGCTTCCGCACGCGATCTACAAGTGGTATGTAGGTGCAATCACTCTCCTATGACTCGTTGCTAGATGAACTCATAGATGGATCTTGGTGAAACCGTAGGAAAAATTTTAATTTTCTGCAACGTTCCCCATCAGTGGCATCATGAGCTAGGTCTATGCGTAGTTCTCTATTGCACGAGTAGAACACAATTTGTTGTGGGCGTAGATGTTGTCAACCTTCTTGCCATTACTAGTCTTATCTTGCTTCAGCGGTATTGTGGGATGAAGCGGCCCGGACCGACCTTACACGTACGCTTACGTGAGACTGGTTCCACCGACTGACATGCACTAGTTGCATAAGGTGGCTGGTGTTGGGGAACGTAGTAATTTCAAAAAATTCCTACGCACACGCAAGATCATGGTGATGGCATAGCAACGAGAGGGGAGAGTATTGTCCACGTACCCTGAGACCGTAAGCGAAGCGTTATGACAACGCGGTTGATGTAGTCGTACGTCTTCACGATCCGACCGATCCAAGTACCGAACGTACGGCACCTCCGAGTTCAGCACACGTTCAGCTCGATGACGATCCCCGGACTCCGATCCAGCAAAGTGTTGGGGATGAGTTCCGTCAGACTGTGGCGTGGTGGCGATGATGATGCTCTATCGGCGCAGGGCTTCGCCTAAACTCATGCGACGATATGACCGAGGTGGAATATGGTGGAGGGGGCACGCGACACGGCTAAGGAACGATCACGAAGATCAACTTGTGTGTCCATGGGGTGCCCCTGCCCCGTATATAAAGGAGTGGAGGAGGGAGGGCGGCCCTCTCTATGGCGCGCCCTAGGGGAGTCCTACTCCCACCGAGTAGGATTCCCCTTCCTAGTCCAACTAGGAACCCTTCCATGTAGTAGGAGTAGGAGAGAAGGAAAGGGAAGAGAAAAGGAGAAGGAAGGAGGAAGGCGCCCCTTCCCTAGTCCAATTCGGACCAGACCAAGGGAAGGTGCGGCCACCCTTGAGGCCCTTTTCCTTCTTTCCCGTATGGCCCAATAAGGCCCAATACGTATTCCCGTAACTCTCGGTACTTCAAAAATATCCGAATCACTCGGAACCTTTCCGATGTCGAATATAGTCGCCCAATATATCGATCTTTACGTCTCGACCATTTCGAGACTCCTCATCATGTCCCCGATCTCATCCGGGAATCCGAACTCCTTCGGTACATCAAAACTCATAAACTCATAATAAAACTATCATCGTAACGTTAAGCGTGCGGACCCTACGGGTTCGAGAACTATGTAGACATGACCTAGAACTATTCTCGGTCAATAACCAATAGCAGAACCTGGATGCCCATATTGGCTCCTACATATTCTCGAAGATCTTTATCGGTCAAACCGCATAACAACATCGTTGTTCCCTTTGTCATCGGTATGTTACTTGCCCGAGATTCGATCGTCGGTATCCAATACCTAGTTCAATCTCGTTACGGCAAGTCTCTTTACTCGTTACGTAATGCATCATTCCGTAACTAACTCATTAGCTACATTGCTTGCAAGGCTTATAGTGATGTGCATTACCGAGAGGGCCCAGAGATACCTCTCCGACAATCGGAGTGACAAAACCTAATCTCAAAATCGCCAACCCAACATGTACCTTTGGAGACACCTGTAGTACTCCTTTATAATCACCCAGATTCGTTGTGACGTTTGGTAGCACCAAAGTGTTCCTCCGTAAACGGAGTTGCATAATCTCATAGTTACAGGAACATGTATAAGTCATGAAGAAAGCAATAGCAACATACTAAACGATCAAGTGCTGGGCTAACGGAATGGGTCAAGTCAATCACATCATTCTCCTAATGATGTGATCCCATTAATCAAATGACAACTCATGTCTATGGCTAGGAAACTTAACCATCTTTGATCAACGAGCTAGTCAAGTAGAGGCATACTAGTGACACTCTGTTTGTCTATGTATTCACACATGTATTATGTTTCCGGTTAATACAATTCTAGCATGAATAATAAACATTTATCATGAAATAAGGAAATAAATAATAACTTTATTATTGCCTCTAGGGCATATTTCCTTCAGTCTCCCACTTGCACTAGAGTCAATAATCTAGTTCACATCGCCATGTGATTTAACACCAATAGTTCACATCACCATGTGATTAACACCCATAGTTCACATCATCATGTGACCAACACCCAAAGGGTTTACTAGAGTCAATAATCTAGTTCACATCGCTATGTGATTAACACCCAAAGAGTACTAAGTTATGATCATGTTTTGCTCATGAGAGAATCTTAGTCAACGGGTCTGTTACATTCAGAGACGTATGTATTTTTGCAAATATTCTATGTCTACAATGCTCTGCACGGAGCTACTCTAGCTAATTGCTCCCACTTTCAGTATGTATCCAGATTGAGACTTATCTGGATTAGTGTAAAAAGCTTGCATCGATGTAACTCTTTACGACGGGCTCTTTTATCACCTCCATAATCGAGAAATATTTCCTTAGTCCTCACTAAGGATGTTCTTGACCAATGTCCGATGATCTACTCCTAGATCACTATTGTACTCCTTGCCAAATCTGAGCAAGGTATACAATAGGTCTGGTACATAGCATAGCATACTTTATAGAACCTATGGTGAGGCATAGGGAATGACTTTCATTCTCTTTTCTATTTTCTGCCGTGGTGGGATTTGAGTCTTACTCAATTTCACACCTTTGCAACACAGGCAAGAACTTTTCTTTGACTGTTCCATTTTGAACTACTTCAAAATCTTGACAAGGTATATACTTATTGAAAAAACTTATCAAGCGTCTTGATCTATCTCAATAGATCTTGATGCTCAATATGTAAGTAGCTTTACTGATGTCTTTCTTTTAAAGAAGTCCTTCCAAATACTCCTTTATGCTTTCCAGAAAAATTCTACATCATTTCTGATCAACAATATGTCATTCACATATACTTATTAGAAATGCTGTAGTGCTCCCACTCACTTTCTTGTAAATACAGGCTTCACCTCAAGTCTATATAAAACTATATGCTTTGATCAACTTATCAAAGTGTGTATTCCAACTCTGAGATGCTTGCACCAGTCCATAGATGGATCGCTGGAGCTTGCACATTTTGTTAGCTCCTTTAGGATTGACAAAACCTTCTGGTTGCATCATATACAACTCTTCCTTAATAAATCCATTAAAAATGTAGTTTTGACATCCATTTGCCAGATTTCATAAAATGTGGCAATTGCTAACATGATTCGGACAGACTTAAGCATCGCTACAGTTGAGAAAATCTCATTGTAGTCAACACCTTGAACTTGTCGAAAAACCTTTTTGTGACAAGTCGATCTTTGTAGATAGTAACACTACTATCAGTGTCCGTCTTCCTCTTGAAGATCCATTTATTTAACATGGCTTGCTGATCATCGAGCAAGTCAATCAAAGTCCATACTTTGTTCTCATACATGGATCCTATCTCAGATTTCATGGCCTCAAGCCATTTCGCGGAATCTGGGCTCATCATCGCTTCCTCATAGTTCGTAGGTTCATCATGGTCTAGTAACATGACTTCCAGAACATGATTACCGTACCACTCTGGTGCGGATCTTACTCTGGAAGACCTACGAGGTTTGGTAGCAACTTGATCTGAAGTTTCATGATCATCATCACTAACTTCCTCACTAATTGGTGTAGGAATCACTGGAACTGATTTCTGTGATGAACTACTTTCCAATATGGGAGAAGGTACAATTACCTCATCAAGTTCTACTTTCCTCCCACTCACTTCTTTCGAGAGAAACTCCTTCTCTAGAAAGGATCCATTCTTAGCAACGAATGTCTTGCCTTCGGATCTGTGATAGAAGGTGTACCCAACAGTCTCCTTTGGGTATCCTATGAAGACATATTTCTCCGATTTGGGTTTGAGCTTATCAGGATGAAACTTTTTCATATAAGCATCGCAACTCCAAGCTTTAAGAAACGACAGCTTAGGTTTACTGCTAAACCATAGTTCATACGGTGTCATCTCAACGGATTTAGATGGTGCCCTATTAAACGTGAATGCAGCTGTCTCTAATGCATAACCCCAAAACGATAGTGGTAAATCGGTAAGATACATCATAGATCGCACCATATCCAATAAAGTGCAGATTACGATGTTCGGACACACCATTATGTTGTGGTGTTCCATGTGGCGTGAGCTGTGAAACTATTCCACTTTGTTTTAATTGAAGACCAAACTCATAACTCAAATATTCATCTCCACGATCAGATCATAAAAACTTTATTTTCTTGTTACGATGATTTTCCACTTCACTCTGAAATTCTTTGAACTTTTCAACTATTTCAGACTTATGTTTCATCAAGTAGACATATCCATATCTGCTCAAATCATCTGTGAAGGTCAGAAAATAATGATACTTGCCACGGGCATCAACACTCATTGGATCGCATACATCAAGTATGTATTATTTCCAACAAGTTTGTTGCTCGTTCCATTGTTCCAACAACGGAGTTTCAGTCATCTTGCCCAAAAGGCACGGTTCGCAAGCATCAAAGCGATTCATAATCAAGTGATTCCAAAACCCATCAGCATGGAGTTTCTTCATGCGCTTTACACCGATATGACCCAAGCGGCAGTGCCACAAATAAGTTGCACTATCATTATTAACTTTGCATCTTTTGGCATCAATATTATGAATATGTGTATCACTACGATCGAGATCCAACAAACTATTTTCATTGGGTGTATGACCATTTAAGGTTTTATTCATTTAAACATAACAACAATTATTCTCTGATTTTAAATGAATAACTATATTGCAATGAACATGATCAAATCATATTCATGCTCAACGCAAACGCCAAAAAACATTTATTTAGGTTTATCACTAATCCCGAAAGTATAGGGAGTGTGCGATGATGGTCATATCAATCTTGGAACTACTTCCAACACTCATCGTCACTTCCCCTTCAACTAGTCTTTGTTTATTCTGTAACTCCTGTTTCGAGTTACTAATCTTAGCAACCAAACAAGTATCAAATACTCAGGGGCTACTATAAACACTAGTAAAGCACACATCAATAACCTGTATATCAAATATACCCTTGTTCACTTTGCCATCCTTCTTATCCACCAAATATTTGGAGTAGTTCCACTTCCAGTGACCATTTCCTTTGCAGTAGAAGCACTCAGTTTCAGGCTTTAGGTTCAGCTTTGGGCTTCTTCGCGGGAGTGACAACTTGCTTGTCATTCTACTTGAAGTTCCCTTTCTTTCCCTTTGCCATTCTCTTGAAACTAGTGGTCTCTTCAATCATCAACACTTGATGCTCTTTCTTGATTTCTACCTACGTCGATTTCAACATCACGAAGAGCTCGGGAATCGTTTTCGTCATCCTTTGCATACTATAGTTCATCACGAAGTTCTACTAACTTGGTGATGGTGACTAGAGAATTCTATCAATCACTATCTTATCTGGAAGATTAACTCCCACTTGATTCAAGCGATTGTAGTACCTAGACAATCTGAGCACTTGCTCACTAGTTGAGCGATTCTCCTCCATCCTTTAGCTATAGAACTTGTTGGAGACTTCATACCTCTCAACTCGGTATTTGCTTGAAATATTAACTTCAATTCCTGGAACATCTCATATGGTCCATGACGTTCAAAACGTCTTTGAAGTCCCGATTCTAAGCCGTTAAGCATGGTGCACTAAACTATCAAGTAGTCATCAGATTGAGCTAGCCAAACGTTCATAACGCCCGCATCCGCTCCTGCAATAGGTCTGTCACCTAGCGGTGCATCAAGAACATAATTCTTACGTGCAGCAATGAGGATAAACCTCAGATCACGGATCCAATCTGCATCATTGCTACTAACATCTTTCAACACAGTTTCTCTAGGAACATATTAAAATAAACATATGAAAGCAACAAACATAGGGAAGCAACAACGCGAGCTATTGATCTACAACATAATTTGCAAAATACTACCAGGACTAAGTTCATGATAAATTTAAGTCCAATTAACCATATTACTTAAGAACTCCCACTTAGATAGATATCCTCTAATCTTCTAAGTGATTACGTGATCCATATCAACTAAACCATGTCCGATCATCACGTGAGATGGAGTAGTTTCAATGGTGAACATCACTATGTTGATCATATCTACTATATGATTCATGCTCGACCTTTCGGTCTCCGTGTTCCGAGGCCATATCTGTTATATGCTAGGCTCGTCAAGTTTAACCTGAGTATTCCGCGTGTGCAACTGTTTTGCACCCGTTGTATTTGAACGTAGAGCCTATCACACCCGATCATCACGTGGTGTCTCAGCACGAAGAACTTTCGCAACGGTGCATACTCAGGGAGAACACTTCTTGATAATTTTAGTGAGAGATCATCTTATAATGCTACCGTCAATCAAAGCAGAATAAGATGTATAACAGATAAACATCACATGCAATCAAAATATGTGACATGATATGGCCATCATCATCTTGTGCCTTTGATCTCCATCTCCAAAGCATCGTCATGATTTCCATCGTCACCGGCATGACACCATGATCTCCATCATCTTGATCTATATCAATGTGTCGTCACATGGTCGTCTCGCCAACTATTGCTCTTGCAACTATTGCTATCGCATAGCGATAAAGTAAAGCAATTATTTGGCGCTTGCATCTTATGCAATAAAGAGACAACCATAAGGCTTCTGCCAGTTGCCGATAACTTTAACAAAACATGATCATCTCATACAACAACTTATATCTCATCACGTCTTGACCATATCACATCACAACATGCCCTGCAAAAACAAGTTAGACGTCCTCTACTTTGTTGTTGCAAGTTTTACGTGGCTGCTACGGGCTTAGCAAGAACCGTTCTTACCTACGCATCAAAACCACAACGATAGTTTGTCAAGTTGGTGCTGTTTTAACCTTCGCAAGGACGGGCGTTGCCACACTCGGTTCAACTAAAGTTGGAGAAACCGACACCCGCTAGTCACCTGTGTGCAAAGCACGGCGGTAAACCAGTCTCGCGAAGCGTCACGCGTAATGTCGGTCCGGCCGCTTCATCCAACAATACCGCCGAACCAAAGTATGACATGCTGGTAAGCAGATGACTTATATCGCCCACAACTCACTTGTGTTCTACTTGTGCATATAACATCAACGCATAAAACCTAGGCTCGGATGCCACTGTTGGGGAACGAGTAATTTCAAAATTTCCCACGCACACGCAAGATCATGGTGATGGCATAGCAACGAGAGGGAGAGTATTGTCCACGCACCCTCGTGAGACCGTGAAGCGGAAGCGTTATGACAACGCTGTTGATGTAGTCGACGCCTTCATGATCCGACCGATCCAAGTACCGAACGACGGCACCTCCGAGTTCAGCACACGCTCATCTCGATGACGATCCCGGACTCGATCCAGCAAAGTGTCGGGATGAGTTCCGTCAAGACGACGGCGTGGTGACGATGATGATGCTCTCATCGACGCAGGGCTTCGCCTAAACTCCGCGACGATATGACCGAGGTGGAATATGGTGGAGGGGGCACCGCACACGGCTAAGGAACGATCACGAAGATCAACTTGTGTGTCCATGGGGTGCCCCTGCCCTCAGATATAAAGGAGTGGAGGAGGGAGGGCGGCCCTCTCTATGGCGCGCCCTAGGGGAGTCCTACTCCCACCGAGTAGGATTCCCCTTTCCTAGTCCAACTAGGAACCCTTCCATGTAGTAGGAGTAGGAGAGAAGGAAAGGGAAGAGAAAGGAGAAGGAAGGAAGGGGCCCCTTCCCTAGTCCATTCGGACCAGACCAAGGGAAGGGTGCGCCACCCTTGAGGCCCTTTTCCTTCTTTCCCGTATGGCCCAATAAGGCCCAATACGTATTCCGTAACTCTCGGTACTCGAAAAATACCGAATCACTCGGAACCTTTCCGATGTCCGAATATAGTCGTCCAATATATCGATCTTTACGTCTCGACCATTTCGAGACTCCTCGTCATGTCCCCGATCTCATCCGGGACTCCGAACTCCTTCGGTACATCAAAACTCATAAACTCATAATAAAACTATCATCGTAACGTTAAGCGTGCGGACCCTACGGGTTCGAGAACTATGTAGACATGACCTAGAACTATTCTCGGTCAATAACCAATAGCGGAACCTGGATGCCCATATTGGCTCCTACATATTCTACGAAGATCTTTATCGGTCAAACCGCATAACAACATACGTTGTTCCCTTTGTCATCGGTATGTTACTTGCCCGAGATTCGATCGTCGGTATCCGATACCTAGTTCAATCTCGTTACCAGCAAGTCTCTTTACTCGTTACGTAATGCATCATTCCGTAACTAACTCATTAGCTACATTGCTTGCAAGGCTTATAGTGATGTGCATTACCGAGAGGGCCCAGAGATACCTCTCCGACAATCGGAGTGACAAAACCTAATCTCGAAATACGCCAACCCAACATGTACCTTTGGAGACACTTGTAGTACTCCTTTATAATCACCCAGTTACGTTGTGACGTTTGGTAGCACCCAAAGTGTTCCTTCGGTAAACGGGAGTTGCATAATCTCATAGTTACAGGAACATGTATAAGTCATGAAGAAAGCAATAGCAACATACTAAACGATCAAGTGCTAGGCTAACGGAATGGGTCAAGTCAATCACATCATTCTCCTATTGATGTGATCCCGTTAATCAAATGACAACTCATGTCTATGGCTAGGAAACTTAACCATCTTTGATCAACGAGCTAGTCAAGTAGAGGCATACTAGTGACACTCTGTTTGTCTATGTATTCACACATGTATTATGTTTCCGGTTAATACAATTCTAGCATGAATAATAAACATTTATCATGAAATAAGGAAATAAATAATAACTTTATTATTGCCTCTAGGGCATATTTCCTTCAGCTGGCGGGTGTCTGTCTCTCCCACTTTAGTTGGAGCGGATTCGATGAAAAGGGTCCTTATGAAGGGTAAATAGAAGTTGACGAATCACGTTGTGGCTTTCACGTAGGTAAGAAAACGTTCTTGCTAGAAACCTATTGCAGCCACGTAAAACTTGCAACAACAATTAGAGGACGTCTAACTTGTTTTTGCAGCAAGTGTTTTGTGATATGATATGGCCAAAGTTGTGATGAATGATGAATGATATATGTGATGTATGAGATCATGTTCTTGTAATAGGAATCACGACTTGCATGTCGATGAGTATGACAACCGGCAGGAGCCATAGGAGTTGTCTTCAATCCAGAACCGGGACCAATGGGGGCATTGGACCCGGTTCGTGAGCCCCGGGGGCCGGCCGGGCCACGTGGGCCATTGGTCCCGGTTCGTATGTACCTTTTGGTCCCGGTTGGTGGGACGAACCGGGACCAATGGGCCTCGCTCCTGGCCCACCACCATTGGTCCCTGTTGGTGGGACGAACCGGGACCAAAGGCTGCCCTTTAGTGCCGGTTCAAGTGACCAACCGGGACCAATTAGTTGCCTATATATACCCCTCGCCCGCGAGCAGAGCACTCCCAGTGCTCTGTTTTTCGTGGCCGGCGAGGGGAGAGCTTTGTGGTGCTCTAGCTCACCTCCTATGCACACGAGGTGTTCGATGGAATGCCCGAGCCACACTACTTAAGCTTTCCCCTCTCCAAGCTCGACCTCCAAGCTCCATTTTCCTTAATATTTGTCTAGGTTTAGCGGTTCGTCACGTCCCGTCCCCGTCTTCACCGCCGTCGATCGCCCGCGCTGATCTCGTCGCCGGCACCACCGTGGTGAGCCTCTTGTTCTTATCTTCTTTTTGAAAGGAAAAGAAAATTCTTACTTGTATGTTTATATAGATACTTGTATAATTTTCTTACTTTTATTATTGCATTTTATATAGTGCGATGGTTTTGGTATCCGCCCCCGTCGGCCCTCGTCCTGTCTATGATTCGGATGTGGTATATATATTATCTTTTCATAACTATTGGTTCATTTATTGTTTATGACAATTATGCCGACCAACGTGACATAGATTTTATTTATCTAGGAGGTTGTTGAACCGGAAATTCCAACCGACCCTATTGTCGAGAGGTTAAATTTAATTGGAGAAGAAAACAATTTGTTGAAGGAAAAAATTAGAAAAATTGAGGAGGAGAAGATGATATCGGAGTTGCATGTTGCGGATGTCATCGATGATCACAAGATCAAGATGGATGCAATGCGCTTGAAGATTAGAAAGATTAGAAAATATGCCATTCATACCGAGGCTTGGTATCATTATGTCGTTGGATCAGTTGTTACATTGGTTGCGATTATGATCGCATTTGTTTTCGCATTAAAATGTTTTACATAGTTTCAGTGTATGGTTTAATTAATTTAGATGCTCTGCAGAGCTTTATGTTGTTAGATGAGAACTATGTATGTACTTTGGTTTTAATGTGATGATGAACTTCTATTTATTTGGTCACTTAATTATCTATTCATGATGTTCTGTAATGATTTTTGACACACTTAATTATATATAATGCACGCAGATGAACCGGCAATGGATGTACGGTTCAAGACACACCTCCGATTACACTAAGGGCGTGCATGATTTTCTCGAAGTGGCTGAGGCAAACAAGCAGAATGGTTTTATGTGTTGTCCATGCCCTATATGTGGGAATACGAAGTCTTACTCTGACCGGAAAATCCTCCACACCCACCTGCTTTACAAGGGTTTCAAGCCACACTATAATGTTTGGACGAGGCACGGAGAAATAGGGGTTATGATGGAACACGGCGAAGAAGAAGAGTACGATGACAACTATGTGCCCCCTGAATACGGTGATGCTACTGAACATCAAGAGGAACCAGACGATGTGCACGATGATGCTGCAACGGGCGAAGCTGCTGAAGATCAAGAGGAACCAGACGATGTGCCCGATGATGATGATCTCCCCCGGGTCATTGTCGATGCAAGGACGCAATGCGAAAGTCAAAAGGAGAAGCTGAAGTTTGATCGCATGTTAGAGGACCACAAAAAAGGGTTGTACCCCAATTGCGAAGATGGCAACACAAAGCTCGGTACCGTACTGGAATTGCTGCAGTGGAAGGCAGAGAATGCTATGCTTGACAAATGATTTGAGAAGCTACTGAAAATATTGAAGAAGAAGCTTCCAAAGGATAACGAATTGCCCGACAGTACATACGCAGCAAAGAAGGTCGATGCCCTCTAGGATTGAGGTGCAGAAGATACATGCATGCCCTAATGATCTGCATCCTCTACATGGTGCGTACACGGATCTGAACGCATGCCCGGTATGCGGTGCATTACGGTATAAGATCAGACGAGATGACCCTAGTGATGTTGACGACGAGCCCCCCAGGAAGAGGGTTCCTGTGAAGGTGATGTGGTATGCTCCTATAATACCACGGTTGAAACGTCTGTTCAGAAACGGAGAGCATGCCAAGTTGATGCGATGGCACAGTGAGGACCGTAAGAAAGACGGGAAGTTGAGAGCACCCGCTGACGGGTCGCAATGGAGAAAAATTGAGAGAAAGTACTGGGATGTGTTTGCAAGTGAGCCAAGGAACGTATGGTTTGCTTTAAGCGCGGATGGCATTAATCCTTTCGGGGAGCAGAGCAGCAATCACAGCACCTGGCCCGTGACTCTATGTATGTATAACCTTCCTCCTTGGATGTGCATGAAGCGGAAGTTCATTATGATGCCAGTTCTCATCCAAGGCCCTAAGCAACCCGGCAACGACATTGATGTGTACCTAAGGCCATTAGTTGAAGAACTTTTACAGCTGTGGAATGGAAACGGTGTATGTACGTGGGATGAGCACAAACAGGAGGAATTTAACCTAAAGGCGTTGATGTTCGTGACCATCAACGATTGGCCCGCTCTCAGTAACCTTTCAGGACAGACAAACAAGGGATACCACGCATGCACGCACTGTTTACTTGACACCGATAGTATATACCGCAAGCTGCGTAAAGAATGTGTACGGGCCATCGCCGATTTCTTCCGACCAACCATCACCGTCGAAAGAAAGGCAAGCATTTCAAAGGCGAGGCAGATCACCGGAAGAAGCCCGCCATGCGCATCGGTGATCACGCATTTGCTATGGTCAATGATTTACACGTAATCTTTGGAAAGGGTCCCGCGGACTAGCTGTTCGAATGACGCTGAGAATCACGCACCCATGTGGAAGAAGAAATCTATATTTTGGGACCTACCCTCACCGAAAGACCTAGAGGTCCGCTCTTTGATCGACGTGATGCACGTGACGAAGAACCTTTGCGTGAACCTGCTAGGCTTCTTGGGCGTGTATGGGAAGACAAAAGATACACCGAGGCACGGAGGACCTGCAATGCTTGCACGAAAAAGAGGGCATGCCTCCAAGCAAAGATGAAGGTCCTGCCAGCTACGCTCTTACGAAAGAAGAGAAAGAAATCTTCTTTGAATGCCTTCTCAAGATGAAGGTCCCGACCGGCTTCTCGTCGAATATAAAGGAATAATAAATATGCGGAGAAAAGTTCCGAACCTAAAGTCTCATGACTGCCACGTGATTATGACGCAACTGCTTCCGGTTGCATTGAGGGGGCTTCTAACGGAAAACGTCCGATTAGCCATTGTGAAGCTATGTGCATTCCTCAATGCAATCTCTCATAAGGTGATCGATCCAGAAATCATACCAAGGCTAAGGAGTGATGTGGTGCAATGTCTTGTCAGTTTCGAGCTGGTGTTCCCACCATCCTTCTTCAATATCATGACGCACGCCCTAGTTCATCTAGTTGATGAGATTGTCATTCGGGCCCCGATTTCTACACAATATGTACCCTTTGAGAGGTTCATGGAGTCCTAAAGAAATATGTCCGTAATCGCGCTAGGCCGAAGGAAGCATCTCCATGGGCCATCAAACAGAGGATGTCATCGGGTTTTGTGTTGACTTCATTCCTGGCCTTAAGAAGATAGGTCTCCCTAAATCGCGGTATGAGGGGAGACTGACCGAAAAGGCACGCTTGGAAGGGACTCAATAATATGCAGGACAGATATTCTTGGTCTCAAGCACACTACACAGTTCTACGTAACTCTACCTTGGTGACCCCGTATGTCGATGAACACAAGAACGATCTGCGCCCAAACACCCGGAGCAAAGGCGACGATCGGATTACATGTGAACACATCAGACTTTCAGCAGTTGGTTGGAAGCACGATCGAGGTGACAACACTGTTTGTGATGAGCTGTACTTGTTGTCCAGGGTACCATCTTTGACTGTATTGATTTGGAAAGGATACGAGATAAATGGGAATACATTTTACACGATTGACCAAGATCAAAAGAGCACCAATCAAAACAGCGGTGTCCGCTTTGATGCAACAACCAAGAGGGGAAAGGACACATATTATGGTTACATAGTGGACATATGGGAACTTGACTACGGACATGATTTTAAGGTCCCTTTGTTTAAGTGCAAATGGGTCAATCTGTCAGAGGCGGGTGCAGTGTAGACCCATAGTACGGAATGACAACAAAGGATCTGAAAATCTTGGGTACACCGACGAACCATTCGTCCTAGCCAATGATGTGGCATAGGTTATCTATGTGAAGGACATGTCTACCAGACCGAGAAAGAGAAAAGATAAGGAAGCTTAATACATCATACGATGAGCCAAAGCGCCACATAGTTCTTTCGGGAAAAGGGACATCGTGGGAGTGGAGGACAAGACAGACATGTCTGAAGATTATGAAAAGTTTCATGAAATTCCTCCCTTCAAAGTCAAGGCTGACCCCAGCATCCTGATAAACGATGAAGATTATCCATGGTTACGGCGCCATAATAAGCAAATGACACAAGCGAAGAAAAAGTGAAGACTTTCTCCCACAACTATTATGATGATACCATGCCAACTTTGTAACTGAGGAGTATGATACCATGCCAACTTTCAACTTTTTCAGAGTTCATTTGAAATGCTTTAATGTCTTATGGTTCGGCCCTCATAATAATTAAAAATAGAAACAATAAGTTTTTTTTGTTGTAAGTAGAAACAAAATAAAAAAAATAAAGCAAGAAAGAAAACAAAAAAACAAAAAAAGTGTTTTCAAATTTGAAAACTAATGGCACTAACAGAAAGTTTATAATTTTCCTAAAACTAAAAGCAAAAAGAATTGAAAAATAAAGCAAAAACAAAAGAAAATAAATAATGCAGAAATCAAAACAAAAAAAAACAACAATAAGTATTTTGTTTTAAGTAGAAACAAAATAAAATAAATAAAGCAAGAAAGAAAACAAAAAAACAAAAAAGTGTTTTCAAATTTGAAAAGTAATGGCACTAACAAAAGTATATAATTTTCCTAAAACTAAAAGCAAAAAGAATTAAAAAATAAAGGAAAAAACAAAAGAAAATAAGTAATGCAGAAAACAAAACAAAAAAACTGGAAAAAAATAAAAATAGCAACAATAAGTAAAGATAACAAAAAAACAAAAAAATGCCTCCTACTGGGCCCCCACGGCCTGAATACGACTTGAAACCCTTCTATGGGCCAGGATTCAGGCCCGCAGTAGGCCCAGAAGGCCCATCAGGCACAGCAATAGCAAGTAGGCCCGAAAGCCCGCGGTGGAGAGGAGCTCGAGGGGGGTGCGGCAGTGGGGCTTATAAACCACTGCGCGCCCCTCTCAACTAGCGAGGTGGGACTAAACTTTGGCCCCGACGTGGGCAGCAGAGGGGCCTTTGGTCCCGGTTGGTGGCACCAACCGGGACTAAAGGGGGGGCATTGGTACCGGTTCGTGGCACCAACCGGTACCAAAGGCCGCCGCTTCCCGCCCTTTGGGCTGCCGAAAAAGAGGCCTTTGGTCCCGGTTGGTGGCACCAACCGACTAAAAGTGCATTAGTCCCGTTGGTTTCATGAACGGGACCAAAGGCTTTGCTATATAAGCAAACACTTTGCAAAAATTCAGAATCTCATCGCCATGATTGCCCCGACGACGCCGACCTCCTCGACGCCGCCAGCTGCTCCGATCCACCTCGCCGTCGCCGCCGCCGCCGCCAAGGCCGTCGCCTCCCGAGCCCGCGCCGTCCTCGTCGCCGGCCTCCCGAGCCAGCGCCGTCCTCGTCGCCTGCCTACCCGAGCCCGCGCCGTCTCCCGCGCCTCGCCGCCCGAGCCCTCCCGTTGTCCCCGCCCAGGCGCCGCGCCGCCCCCACCGTCGCTATCGCCATCAAGCGCGCGCCTGTGAGAGCCGCCACAAGACCGGCTCTGTTTTTTTTCATTTTATTAGTTTAATTTTTTGTATATATATATATATATATATATATATATATATATATATATATATATATATATATATATATATATATATATATATATATATATATATATATATATGTATATGTATATATATGTGGCTATGTGTTTGTAGATGTTCAAAATGTATAAAAAATTGTTCAGAGCATGTTTTTCTTCATATATGTATTTTTGTTCATATGTGTATTAATGTTTTCATATATGCAAAAGATAGATTTTAGAAAAGTTAAGTTTTTTTTCTGTTCATAAATTTTTTGGTGATATTAATTATTGTAGAATATGCAAACGTTTGTATATTCATATGAACAATGCATTAGGCAAAACCTTTGTTTTTTTTTCAAAATTTTCTATTTGAATATTTTTTAAAACAAGCAATACTAAAAGAATGAGAGGAAAAGGAAAATAAGAAGAGGAAGAAAGGAGAAGAAGAGGAGAGGAAGAAGAGGAGAAATAAATAAGAAGAGAAATAAGAAGAAGAAGAAGAGAAGAAGAAAGGAGGAGAAGAAGAAAATAGAAATTTTCTATTTTCTTCTTCTCCTCTATTCCTTTCTTCTTCTCCTCTTTTTTCTTCTTTTTTCTTCTTCCTTCTTCTTTTCTTCCTTTTCCTTATTTTCCTTTCTCGAGGGAGAAGAAGAAAAGAAGAGTAGAAGAAGAAGAAAGGAATAGAGGAGAAAGAAGAAACTTCAACACGAGGGGGGTACCGATACCCCCTCCCCGATAACATTATTTTCCCATGTATATGTATGTCGCGTCGTTGTCGATATAACCCCCTCGAGATAACTTCGACATGAGGGGCGGTCGATATATATACCCCCTCTCGACCGTGATAACTTATACATCGGCAGCACCCCCCTCGGCCCTCTCGCTCGACCAAAACTCTCGAGGACACCCAAACCCTAGAGAGAAAACGATGTTGGTCTCCTACCCCCTCCCGCCGCGCCCCTACCCGACAAATTAACCCTTGAAGCGTTGTGTCGAGGCGACCCCAAACCCTAGAGAAGCAGCGTCGAGGCCACTAACATGATTCCTTATTGTGATTAGCTAGCTAGTTCTATGTTTGCCACTAATATATATATATATATATATATATATATATATATATATATATATATATATATATATATATATATATATATATATATATATATATATCCATCTGTACCATGTTTGAATAATAATTGACATGTTGTAAATATTTGCAGAAACTATGGAGCACTCCCGAGACGAAGAAACATAAGCGATGTTGGGGCACATAATCGCACAAGGAAGTGATGAAGTTGCGTCATTTTTCAACGAAACCGAAGGTCCCGAAGGACTGGGTGAAGAAGAGGGCTATGTTCATGATGGCTTCGACCCATTAATGCCGGTACAAGAAGAGGACTATGTTCATGATGGCTCCGGTGACACAATGGAGGTACAAGAAGGAGACCGTGCTGACTGCTCCGGTGACCGAACCGAGTCCGGCCAGGTATATATATATTAGTTAAGCCCGTGCTGACTAGTTAATTGATGCATCCATTGTTTTGGTATATGTACACGTATTAATTACTCTCGTCTTTCTTCCTTATAATTTCTAGCCCTCCGGATCGAGCACAACTTCGTAAGGAGACGAGGCCCAAGAAAAGTTGAGCTCGGATGAAAAGTTTGAGATCATAGAAATCGCGCCGACGGCGAACCGATTGAACCCATCCGGACAAGGAAGGCATTTTCTGCTCGGTCAAGGGGTTCTTGTTAGGGACAAGATCCCGATCAGCATCCATCAATGGTATAAGCCTAAGGAGGAAGACCCTGAGGTGTCTTATGTCAATGATATGCAGAAAGAAGATCTTTGGACTCAGCTGAAGGCAAATTTCACCCTACCGCCAGAGGAGGATCCGGAGAAGCCAGTTAAAGAGAAATTAATCAAGTCTTGTGCTCTTAAGAAGATGGCAACCCTAATGAGGAGGTGGAGGAAAGAGCTGAACCAGTTTGGCGAGAAAGAAAAGACACCAGAATTCATCGGCAAATATGAGAAGATCAAAGATCACTGGCCCGCATTTGTGGCCCACAAGACATCGGAAAAGAGTAAGAAGATGTCGGAGACAAACAAGCAAAATGCTGCGAAGAAGAAGCTTCACCATCGCACGGGTCGTGGCTACCTCAAAGCCCGCCTAAGTGGTCCAAGGCTGAGCATGATCTGCTTGAAAAGGGATCGAACCGAGACAATGTATCGCTGACCGCTGCGGACTTGGTTCTTCGGGGCTGGCGAAACCTTGGACCTTGTAACAGGGAAGTGCCAGTGGACGGACGAGCAACTGGAAATACCAGTCAAGAACCTTCGACACTAGATCGATGCAGCGCAGCGAGGGACGTTCCTTCCAAATAGGGAGAAGGACGAGCTCACAATGGCCCTTGGGAATCCTGAGCACCCTGGACGGACACGAGGCACGCCAGGCTCGATTCCGTGGAAGGTTGGTTTTCCGGATGCAGGGGGTTACAAAACCCACGAGAGGAGGAAGAAACTGGAGCAGGACCAACTGCAGGCGCTGCATGAAAGGGTGATGGAGCTAGAGGAACGAGAAGTGGAACGAGAAGCAGCAGATCGCAGCAAACGACCTGCCGAAGCTTCCCCCGAAGCTAGCCCGCCATCTCAGCGGAGAAGCAGCGTGGCTTCCACCGAGCTGCTTCAGCCGGAGCATGTCTTGAAGTCTCCTGCCAGCTATCCCGTGGATGGTATCACGGAGTCTCAAAGTTGCCACATTATGGTGCGATGGATGAATTTGAAGGTCAAGGCGGCTGTTAGCCAAGTTTATCCTAGTGGACCCAGCACAACTTATCACTGCCAGCCGATTCCAGAAGGATATGCTAAGGTGATGGTGGATGAAATAACGGAGGGATTTGAGGACCACCTGCTTGACCACCCTACCGGTGAAGGGGAGACTAGGCTGGGTTCTGCTCTGAAGACTCCATGCCTATGGCGGAAGGAGCTCATCAACCTTCCGAACTCGACGCCTCCGCCTCCTCCTCCTCCTCCCGCGAGTCAGCGACTCCGCCTCCTCCACCGCCTCCTCCCGGCGAGTGACGATCAGGGCACGCGTGGCGGCACTCCGCCTCCTTCTTCGGCGTGCGCGGCACTCCGCATCCTTCTCCGCCTGCGCTGGCGCGCGCCGAGCAGCCATCCTCCTCCTTCTCCGCCTCGTCGGCAAAGGCGGAAGAGACCCGCCGCCGCTCCGGCTGCTGCCGGGCGTCGTAGTCCTTCTCCTCCGCCTCGTAAGCAAGCAAAGAAGACATCCGCTCCGTCTGCTCTGCCGGCGTCTAGCAAGACAGCCAAAGGCGGAGGAGATACAGATTCGGTCCTTCTCTGAAGACTCCAGAGAAGTTACCTTACGAGAGGTCCGAGGAGGAAAACGCGAAGATCGCACAGACCGAAGTGGATGACTGGTTTGCAGGGTTGAAAGCAAAGAGACATCCACCTCCGGAGGAGAAGGTAGATCCGGTGAAAGTGAAGCACACTCCGGCTGCCCTGAGGAAACCGGCAAAGTCTCCGCCGAGAACCAACTATGAGCGCATTACTGAACAGACATATCTCCAAGCGGAGCGGTCAGGAAGTACTGCCAGACATCAAAGCGCGAAAGAACGAGCAGCAAAAGAACGAGCAGTTGCGAAAAAAATGGACCAGCTCGGCGAACAAGCAAACCAATCGTGCCCCCCGCTCAATGTGTCTAGCGGCAACATCGTCGCTAATGTTCCGGGGATGGTGGCCGGTTATGACAATCTACAAGATTACCTACCTGACGATGCACTTCCTGAATACATGAAGGTGGAAGAACACAGATACGAGTACGGGAAGCCTCTCGTCAAAGATGAAAAATCTCTAACAACGATGATGCGAAGACTCCATACTTGGTACATGAATACCTGCAGAGAGTCTGGGGGGACGAATAGTTTGTATCTGCACATTAAAGAGGAGCACGACCTCGTTGGAACTGATCTGTTGTGTGTTCCATTTGAGGAGTTCTTCGCGTTCTTCAATCAAAAGGCCCTCGATAAATAAACGGTCGTTTGCTACTGCATGTAAGTACTATTTCTGTCATTAAGTCTCTATATATAGCTCGGCTCTTTCATTGCATGTATTTATAATTAATTATCCTCAATATATTATGCAAATTGAAGATCGTCGAGTGCAAAAAAAAATGAAATCTATGATATTGGGTTCATTAACACAAATATCATAGATGTATTTCTGGTTGAAAAGGACGTCAAAGAGGCCGAGGACAACTTGCTACAATCGTTGATCAAAAATCAAAACAAAGATAACATACTCTTTCCTTACAACAGCAAGTGAGTGTTACTGATCGTTTGCATATTCGGTTTCCCTTATTACTCGAGCGAGGTTATAGTAATGTAATTGATGAGTTATGCATGCGTGGGCAGGTTCCACTATATTCTTCTGGAGATTAAGCTTGAGCGTGGACTAGTAACCATCTTAGACTCGAGACGGAAAGATCCCAGCACCTATGCGGACATTACTGAAATGCTCAGCAAGTAAGTTCAATCGATCATTATCGCACCATAGCGGCAACTTTTTGTTCATTTCCTGATATCTCAAGTAATAATAATTATTTTCTTTGTCTTGCAGGGTTTGGAAACAGTTCACCGCAATAGCTCCGGACTGCCAAGGAGCTGCGATATATATACCGAAAGTAAGTACTACTGGCTAGCTAGTTGTGCGATCTCCGCTGATTCTATAGCTATACTTTCATCAATGCCATTTATAATGCTTCATTATCAGTTTGATTGACCTCTATTTCTCGTAAAGTGCTTGTGGCAGGAACAAGGGAATGATTTCTGTGGATACTACGTGCGAGTTCATCTACAACGCGACTTTGAAAAATAAGCGGGCTACTCTCAAAGACAATATGAAGTGCGTAAGCAATTAATAATATTCACAATTTCATTTTATTACATCATCATTTCTGTTGAGTTTCATTCATATATATGTATTAATTAACCCCCTTCTTCAAATTAGACGTGGCAGATGCGGAATGAACTCCTAGAACCAGATCGCATGAAAGCAATTCAAGAGGAATTGGCGGATTCTTTCTTGACCACGCCATCAATAAAGCCGGAGAATACCATGTGGAAGTTGATTTCAAATGCTAGGGGACTGTAATTGAGACATCTTATATATTGTACATGTATGTAGCCAGTAGCGCCGGACGACATGATCTTAAAACTTGTTGTTCACCAATCTCTCGGAGAAGGAGAGGTCGATCGATCATTTCTCTCGGTATGCATGACTTAACTTCTGTACTCGATGGTTCCTTCATTTTCTTACTAGCTAGCGTGTCGAGGGCTATATGTATATAGTACGAAGCGCCGACCAAGCACGGACATAAGAGAGGACACTTCTCTCTATTAATTAGCTAGCTAACACAATATATGAAACACCTAAATTAACCCCCAAAACCCCCAACCCCCCTAAAAAACAAAAACCCCAGCCATTGAATGCTGACGTGGATGTTTTTGGTCCCGGTTGAGCCACCAACCGGGACCGAAGGCCCCTGCCTGGGCTCGACGACCGCCATGTAGAGGATTGATCTGTCCCGGTTCGTGTTAGAACCGGGACTAAAGGGGAGGTATTAGTAACGACCCATTAGTCCCGGTTCACGAACCGACTAAAGGCCCTACGAACCGACTAATAAGTGTTTTTCTACTAGTGGAGGAGAAAGATTTTTTATTTTATCAATATACTAATATTGTGTGGGTTTTTTGCAAAAAAAAAAAAGAACAAGTTGCGGGTATAACGTTATGATGCATATCGCCTCTGTTCTTGCACATATGGGTGATGCATGATCAATACTAGTCATCATATTATGATGCTACTATGCTCTATAAAAGTTGCTACTACAATGGTGTTTTGGCTCCCGGGAGCGCACGCTGCCGCGTGAATAGTAAAAAAAAAATATAGTAAATGTTTTCCAAAAATTCTGAACTTTTCTGTAGATGTTCGTGTTAGTGTCGTAAGTATTCTTGAAAATTTTCATGCGAAATGGAGCAGCGGTGTTTCACCCTAAAAAAACAAATTTAGGGTGACATTTCAGGGTAACATTTGGTGTTTTTTTTTTTTGCACGGGCCAAAATGTTTAATCTTTTTGCATGTAAATTCGTGTGTAGCATTTGGATGTGACAAAGAACATATAGAATATTTGTTCGAATGTTTTTGACATTTAAAAAAGTATTTTCGTGTGCAAAAGCGCGCACTCCCGGGAGCACCAACAGATTTCGGCGTACCTCTTCTGCTACCAATGGGGTATAACGTTATGTCTTGAGGGATGTACTACATATGCTTTGGTCAATACTAGATGATGCCATGGTCAAATGGATTTTTTCCTATTATTATTTTGACAGTACCAGAAAAACACTTGTTTGTGTCGTCCCGTTGTCTCAGTAATTATTTTCCTGAGCTGGCTGTATTTTTATTAATCCACGACGGTATGATAAGGTCTAGGGCAAACCTCATATCTACACGCATACTGGGATCATATTAAGGTGCGTACACTAATTCATTAATTATAGTAGTATTTTCTTGATATGTATCCTCTCTGCCTAAACTATTTTAACCATGCTCAAAAGGTAATATATTTTTATTTAAGTTGCTTGAGAATCGACCTTGAAAGAATGTGTTTGAGGGCACCTATGATTGACGGAGTATTTCTTTTCTGTTTTGGATTCTTGTATTTATTGCAGACTTCTATAAAATCTATCAGGTCTGTTTGCATTGCAAATTTTTAAATAGATGCGACTATGTTGTTTTGCTGGTTTGGTAGGATGAAGTACGAACAATAGATTCATGTTTTTTGGCCTAAAGTGTTTCATAGTTTCTGTTCTTTTTGTGGTTATTCAGGAGTATGAACAAATTGTACTTATTCGGGAGTAAGAACAAAATATCAAGGGATATGAAATAACTGTGCTCGTTGGTCCAGATATCCCCACATAACGATGACCTGTTCTTATACCCAAATTACCACAAGTATCATCATATCTTTGTGTCTTAGGTAGCTATATAATTGCAAAGGGCCCAACCAATAAGAGGTCCTTCTAGGCTATTACAGCAGTGTAAATCAACACCTTCCATGCACATGAAAACACTGGCTTGCACTTGTAGTGCTGCCGTCAGCAGAGTTGTGTGCGTTAAGGCAATGGTGATGCATAAGGCATAATGAGCAGGAAATGTCCATCGGAGGAAGCAAATGGTTGATTGGTTTGACCTACTTGGGCTTGATTTGGGATAAGCCTTCAGTTGGTAACCAGCCATTGAACTATAAAACTTATATATAATATAATATCAATACATCAGTACAACCATTCGTAAGATGCGTGCATTAAGCAAGTCTTATTGGGATGTATGAGCTGTTAACTTGACTTGAAATGAACTTTGTATTTAACAAAAGAACGAGAAGTTGGAACTTGCAAAATCATCAAATTGCATCTTCACTTTTCTGATGATATAAGTGCTATACGGTATTCTTGCGCTTCTCTCTTCACTGGTCTGATATACGCCTCTGAGCTGCAGCATCAAGTTGTTACTTTTCGTCATCTACGAGTTAGCAAAAGAACTTCAATTGCATTCTTAGTTCTTCAGTACACATGATTAGGACATGAACTGTTATTCAACCCTAGCATTTTGTGGTACAGATACTTACTAATTAAGCACCAAACCACTACTACAAGCAATTATTTTGAGAAAAAGGGTTTCCCCCCGCTTTATATTATAAAGCAAATCTCCGATACATCCAGCACGCTGGGGCCGCAGCACAGATAAGCCCAAAAAAAAACAAAAGAAAATGAAAGAGAAAAGAATGCCGACACCGATAGATCAACAACGAAAGGAAGACCGGCAACCGCTGCACCCTCCGACGAAGTGCCACCGCGCTCCCAGCATCTCGAAGCGCCTCGCACCAAGCAACACCTTCAAGAAGGAATGCGACGACGCCGCCGTTGTTGCCCGAACAAGTTCTAGGGTTTCCCCCGGTACGTGAGGGATGGTGGGGAAGAGATATATCCGACGCCCCTCAGGAGGGTCCAATGGCGCCCGCAAGCGTCACCGCGTCGGTGCCGGACAAGCCGACAAGGATTTCTCCCGATCCACAACCACCACCATCACCCGAGGCACTTCGAGATGCACCACCACAACAGCCGCCCACCAGCCTGTGCCACCACGGTTACCGGACACCCCCGCCGCCTCTCTGGAGCTGCCAACACGAGGCCTAGCTCAGGCAAGGAGACCCCGGCCACGGGAGCGAGCACAACTCGGACGGGGGGAGGGGACAACCTCCACCGCCGCAGCGGAGCCGACCGGACGCGGCGACGAGGACTTGCCGGGCCTCGACGTCCCGCCCGGGTCCACTTGGACCCGGACAATCCTGTCGCCACGCTGCAGCTCGCCGACCGACGAAATCCTCACCACCCGAGACCGCCGCCACCATGCCATCACCAGGAAACGATGCCGCGGAACACCGAGCCACCGGCCCACCCAAACCCAGATGGGGCCCAAAAGGGCCCAGATCTGGCTGGGCTGGGCGCCCGCCACCAGCCGCCATCAGCGCCACCCCACGGCCAACGGCCGCACCGCCTGGCCGAGCACCACTGCAGCACGCGGCAACGCCGCCGACGGGCCACACCGACGCCGCCGAGGAGCACCGCCGCCAGCCCCCACCGGCCGGGCATGGGGGGCGCATGGGAGAGAGCCCGCCGCCGCCAAAGACCACGCTGCCGAGGCCAGCGGCGCACGCTAGCGGGCAAGGGAGGAAGGAGATGCGAGGAGAGAGCCCGGAGGGGAGCGGCGGAAGGGCCCCGGCCGCCTCGCCCGGGAGGCGACGCTGGGGTACGGGAAGGGGGGGGGGGGAGAGGAGAGGCGCGCGGCGACGGCGGGCTCCGCCACGCCACGGCTCCACATGGGAGCTGCTGGGCGGCGCGAGGAACCCTACGCGGAGGAGGGAGCTCGGGGTCGGGAGCCTCGAGATCAAGCAATTATTTTGGAGTGAGACAAAAGGTATGACCACCCCACACCCACACTGATGAGCCCAAAGTTTTCCTAGAATCACTCAGGAGAAAATAAACCTCTTTCAGGGAAACCCTAAGCTAGGACCAGGGCGGCCGCGATGGAAACCACAAAAAGGCGAGCAACGGCGGGTGGCGGGCTGGCGGCGCGGCAAAAGAGGGAGATGCAGAAGGAAGGGGAGATCATACAACCTCGTCCCAAGAAGAATCGAGCTGACTTTGCTGATGAGCTTGAGTTCTTCACGAAGCTCCGCAATACGCTGATGAAGGAGAGGTTTGATTCTTCCAACTCCTACTGTAGTTTGGGCACACAGAAGGGACTTGGTTTTGTCGGCAATCGTATCAAGGTCTTGCGCTTGATACCTATGGGAAAAAGAAGCATGCGGAGTCCAACGGCTCTGGTACGGATTGGCGATTCGGAGGGCGACACGGTGGGCGCTGCGGATCTGCTCGCCGGCCCTGTCGAGCCGTCGACCTGGTCGATGGTGAGGACGCCGGGCCGGTCGGCGCTGGCGCTCTCGTGGCGCACTCGGCACGGAGGCGGCGCGCGCTGGTCGGGAGCCGCTTGGGCCCCGCCGAGGGAAGCGACGGCGAGGAGGCGGAGGCGGAGTCGAGTGATGGCGTGGCTCGGCGTGCCGAGGCGAGCCGCCGTTGTTGGGCGCGTTCGTGGCTCGGGCTGAGGTGCTAGGGGCTCGCCGTGGCCGGGCGGCGGAGGGCGTTGCGCCCGTGGCCGCGGTGCTCGCCGACCAGGGGTGTCCGCCGAGCGCGCTGGTGCGCTGCTGTGGTGGAGGCGCGGGTGGCCTCGACAGCACGCGGGCCGTTTCTCCGAGGGATTCGGGGCCTGCTCCGGCGCGGCTGGTGGAGCCCGGGACGGTGGCGCCGGCGGGCGCAGGGGCGGCGGCGGCGGGGGAGGAGGCGGCTGTTCCCTGGCCTAGGGTTGGGGAGGCCGGTCGGTCTGGGCCGGTGAGCCAAGACCAGGAAGTGGGCCAAGGGGGTCTACTTGGGCCTTGCGCGGCCCAGGGCGTTAGTTCCACGGAGACGGGGCCGCGTCCGGAGATGGGCTGCGCAGAGATGCGGGGCGGTGCGGAAGAGCCCAAGCCTGGCCCGTCCTTGGAGCGGGCAGTACTTAAGTGGCTATGGATCCGCCGCGGGGCATCCGGCAGTTCACTAGGGTTTCCAGCCACTCCAGCTGAGGTGCGGCGCTTCGGTGGATCCGCCCGATCCCTTTCCCCACCTCCTTTCCCCCCCACCACCACTTCTCCGGTCCTTCACCGAAGTGGTCGCCATGGGTTCCACGGCGGAGCGGCGTGCTGACAAGAGGGCGGTGCCGGATCTGGAGGCGGAGAGGAGGCGCGAGCGAGATCTATGCGCCAAAGCGAAGTCGCGCGCGGCGGAGCGTGCCGGCGAGGAGGGCGGCTGGGGACCTTCCCCAGCTTGGTGGCTCAAGGAACAAGAGAGAAAGCAGAAGAAGAAGGAGGCTTACAAGAAGAAGGGGCTGGAGCTCAAGCGCAAGGAATCTTTCCTCCCTTCCGGAGGTGACCGCGTCGGCGACCCCTACTCCAAGCAGAAGATGAAGAAGCTCAAGCCGGCGCTGCCGGCCCCTTCCAAGGCCTCCAAGCCCTCCGCTTCCAAGGGCACGGCGGCGGAGCCCATTCCCGTCGAGGATGTGGGTGGGCCAGAATGCTTCCGCTGCAGGCGCACGGGCCACTACCAGAACGAGTGCGGTTTCAAGCAGCTTTGCGTGCTTTGTAGCACCGAGGGGCACGCCTCGGCCTACTGCCCCACGCGCGGCAAGCAGCTTGTGCTCCAGACCATGGGACACGCCTTTGCGGGTGGCGGCTTCTTCTGCCTGCAATACCCGGAGGAGGCGGATGTGGCGGCGGAAGGACTTCTGGGGGCTAACGCGGCTCTGGTGTCGGCGGCGCCCGGCGTCCTGACCAAGGAGATCCTCGAGGCCGAGCTCCCCCATCTCTTCGAGGGCGAGTGGGACTGGCAGGTGGCGCCGTTCGACACGGACTGCTTCTCCGTGGCGTTCCCGGACCCTGTCATGCTCCGAATGGCGACGCGCAGCGGGAAGCTTTTCCTTTCAATCAACAACATCATCGCGGACATCCGGGACGCGGTCCTCGCTGAGCCAAAGGCTCTGTCGATGCCGGAGGTTTGGGTGAAGCTCTGGGGGTTGCCTCCGAAGCAGCGGCGTGTGGAGCGGCTGATGGCGGCCACGACTATGATCGGCCGGCTGTTGGTGGTGGATGAAGTGTCCCTAATCCGCTCGGGCCCGGTGCGAATGAAGTTTGCTTGTCGGGCGCCGGCCAAGTTGTGCGGATCTGTGCAAATCTGGTTCAATGGCGAGGGCTACTCCATCAAGCTCGAGCCAGAGGTGGATCAGCCGCGCACGGCGGCCCCTGCTCTCCCGCCCCCTCCGCCACCTCCCGCGGGTCGGGGCCCGGGGGATAAAGACAAGGATAAGCGCAAGGACGCGGACCCGGACCAAGACGCCAGCATGGAGGAGGACGACTCCATCGACACCGCTGCCTGGGACAAGCTCGGGATCTCTGCGGCGGGCCCTGCTGCGCCGATGGAGTGGGTTGCGGGGCTGCGGGCTGTGCTGGGGTCGGGCCACGAGGGGCTGTCCTTCTCGATCCCCAACCAGTACGGCTCCAACATGGGGTCGGTTTCCTCCCCCCCCCCCTTGGGCGCGGCCCCGGCTTCGGTGGAGGGTTTGGGCGGCGGTGGCTCGCCGCGCGCGCTCTCCCCCAACCCCTCTCGGCTCCGTTCGGTGGGTTCTCCGGCATCCGGCGGGCATGGCTCCACCCTGAGCGGCTCGGTCAAGCCGTTGAAGAAGACGGCGGTGCGCAAGGTCAGCGCGGAGGTGGTGCGTGCGATGGAACCGCTGGGGGCGCCTCCCACGCCTCGCCAGTCAGTCATGGCACTGGCGGCCCCACCCTTGCCTCTCGTCGCCGACCCGCTGCTGCAAGAGGCGGCCAAGACGGCGTCGATCGCCAAGGCCAAGCGAACCAAGACGGTGCCGGCGGCTCTGGTCCGCACTAGCTCGTGCTCCAAGGGGGCCAAGGGAAACATGCCGTCACTGCAGCGGGCGCAGCTCCTCCAGGCGCAGAAGAACATGGAGATCTCAGGTAATCCCCCGCCTCGTTTTACAGTTCTTGATTCCTTTTCGGACGAGCACTTGCATGAGGTGTTGGATGCGAGCGGTGTGGTTGCTTCCTGTGAGGGTGGAGTCAGGGAGCTTATTTCGCTCGTTCGTGCCAAGGAGACGGCGCAAGCAGCGCTAGCGGCTGCAGCGGCAGCGCGCGCTGCCCAGAGACCCGGTGAGCCCGAGGGAGGGGCCACCGTGGCTCTTTCCGTGCCCGAAGAAGGGGATCAGGCAACAGGGGTTGCCCCCCCTCCCTCGCCTTGCTGTGGCAAGGTGAGGCGCGTGGCTAAGGCGGTCACCTCGAGAGGTGTCCGGCTCCGCAATCGAGTCATCTAGATGCGGGCCATCTTCCGGAACATCCGTGGCTTTGGCCACGCGGGGCGTCGGACGCAACTTAAGGAGTACATGCGTAGCGAGGACGTCGATATAGTGGGGCTGCAGGAAACTATCAAGGGGGATTTTCGTTTCCATGAGTTGCTCGCTATTGATCCTTTGGAGCGCTTTGAGTGGCATCACGTTCCGGCGATTGGTCACTCCGGTGGTCTGTTGCTTGGCTTAAACCGCGCGCTGTATGAGATTATCGCCTGGGACACTGGTTCGTTTTTTGTCTCCGCGCATTTTAGGGTTAGAGCCTCGCGTCGCGAATTGGTTGTCATTCAGGTCTATGGGCCGGCCGATCACGCGAGATCGGCGGAGTTCTTGGGAGAACTCCAAGCCAAAGTTAACTCCGTGACTGAGGCGGCGATCCCTGTTCTGGTGGGAGGCGACTTTAACCTGATTAGGTCGAGAGCGGATAAGAGTAACAGCAACATAAACTGGCCTCGGGTGGCCATGTTTAATGCTGCGATCGCCTCGATGGCCCTCAGGGAGGTGGCTAGATCGGGCGCTCGTTTCACATGGACAAACAAGCAATTAGACCCGGTACGCTCCGTGCTGGATCGTGTGTTCATGTCTCCGGATTGGGAAATGGGTTTTCCCCTCTGCACTCTGGTCGCGGAGACTCGTATTGGGTCAGACCATGTACCTCTGGTGTACTCCTCGGGGGAGGATAGAGTGCGACGTAGCCCTCGTTTTTTTCTTCGAAACGGCCTGGTTAGAGGTGCCAGGCTTCGAGGAGCTCTTCAGGAGAAGTGGAGGGTGTGCGTGAGTCAATTGGGGCCCAGCGTGGCCCGATGGAGTTCTGGAACGCTGTTGGTGGCCGACTCAGGGCAAGCCTCAAGGGATGGGGCGCTAACCTGGGGAGGTCCGACAAAGCACACAGAGCTGCCATCCTTGCGGAGATTGCAACGATTGACTCCCAGGCTGATATTCGGGACCTTTCGGAGACGGAATGGGCCCATCGATACACCCTAGAAGGTCAGGTCGAAGCGTCGCTGCGTGCTGAGGAAGAATATTGGCGTCGCCATAGTGGTCTGAAATGGATCCTCAAAGGGGATGCTAATACCAAGTATTTTCAGGCGTACGCTAATGGCCATCGCCGTAAATGTTCTATCCTCAGGCTGCAATCGGAGCAGGGGCTCCTGCTGCGACAAGAGGACATCTCTAGGCATATTTATGAGTTTTACTTAAAGCTGATGGGGACGTGTGAGGATCAGAGGGCTGGTCTGTCTCCGGATGTGTGGGAAGCAGGGCAACGGGTGCTGGACTGCGAGAACGAGGGGCTGGGGCTAGCGTTCCTTCCCGAGGAAATCGATGCCGCGCTGATGGGTATGAAGGCGGACACGGCCCCTGTCCCGGACGGGTGGCCGGTGGCCATGTTTAAACGATTTTGGCCCTTACTTAGGGGCCCGATCTTCGATATCTGCAACGGGTTTATGCGTGGGTCGGTAGATATTTCTCGTCTCAACTTTGGAGTGTTGTCGCTCATTCCAAAGGTTCAAGGGGCCGACGATATTAGGCAGTTCCGTCCCATTGCGCTTATCAATGTTCCGTTTAAAATCTGTGCCAAAGCGTCTGCCACTAGGTTAGTTCCGATTGCTCATCGTATGATTCACTTTAACCAATCTGCGTTCATCCGCGGCCGCAATATCCTGGAAGGCCCTCTGGCCCTCCAGGAGATCATTCACGAACTCAAACGCACTAAGGAACCGGCGGTGTTGTTAAAGTTAGACTTCGAAAAGGCCTACGATCGGGTTAATTGGAATTTCCTCTGACAGGTGTTAATCAGCCGGGGTTTCTCCGCGGTTTGGGTGCACCGCGTCATGCAGTTGGTCTCGGGAGGACAAACTGCTATTTCGGTGAACGGTGAAGTAGGGCACTTCTTCCGAAACAAGCGTGGTCTCAGGCAAGGGGATCCATTCTCCCCCCTCCTGTTCAACTTTGTAGTGGACACGCTGTCCTCAATGTTGAGGAAAGCGGCGGAGGCTGGTCACATCAAAGGGTTGGTAGGACATCTCATTCCAGGGGGAGTGACCCACTTGCAGTATGCGGATGACACGCTACTGCTGTTTCGCCCAGACCTCCAGAGCATTGCGGCGGTCAAGGCGATTCTTCTCAGTTTTGAGCTCATGTCGGGCCTCAAAATTAACTTCCACAAATGTGAGGTGCTCTCGATGGGGATCGAGGCCGGGGAGGGAAGTCGCATTGCACAACTGTAAAGTGGGCAAATTCCCATTTACTTATCTGGGCCTCCCGGTAGACACCAAACGACCCACGATAGAGGATTGGGATCCTCTATGCGCCAAAGTGAGGACTAGGGTCTGCCCTTGGCGGGGCAAATTTTTGTCGAAAGCGGGGAGGCTAGTGCTCACTAACTCCAGCCTATCTTCTTTGCCTATGTTTGCAATGGGACTGTTTCTACTTACGGAAGGGGTCCATGCCAAGTTTGACACGCCGCGCGCCAAGTTCTTTTGGGAAGGAACTAGCCCGCACCATAAATACCACATGGTCAAATGGGCCTGGGTGTGCCGGCCCAAGGACTTGGGCGGCCTTGGGATCACCAATTCCAGGTGGCTTAACATCGCGCTGATGTGCAAATGGATTTGGAAAATCACCCAGGGGGCCTATGGGTTGTGGGTCGACCTCCTAAGGGCCAAATATTTCCCTAATGGGAATTTTTTCGAAGGTAGGGCAAGGGGCTCTCCGTTTTGGAATGATCTTCAGTTGCTCAAACCTGCCTTTGCCATGGGGGCAAAATTTGAGGTCGGGAACGGCAGATCCGTGCGTTTCTGGACTGACATTTGGATAGGTACCCAACCCCTTTGGATCGAATTCCGGGAGTTGTACGATATTGCCGTTAACCCCGCGTTATCGGTGGCGGTTGCGCTTGCCGCGACGCCACCTGCGATTCAGTTCAAGCGAGAGCTCAACGGACCCGAGCAGGCAAGTCTCGCGGCTTTGATGCAATTAATCGAACCGGTGGGGCTTTCGGATCAACCGGACACGGTGAGCTGGGCGCTCACTAACTCGGGGAAATTCTCGGTAAAATCCTTATATCGCAAGCTGTGCCGAGGGCCGACACAGCCGGTGATTGCAGGTTTGTGGAAAGCGCGGCTGCCTTTGAAGATCAAACTTTTCATATGGCAACTGTGTCACGATAGGCTTCCCACTTCCCTGAACGTAGCCAAACGGCAGGGGCCGGCCACGGGTCCATGTGCGTTATGCGGGGATCCGGAGGATGCCAATCATGTATTCTTCCGGTGCCCTTTAGCAAGGTTTGCGTGGAGTGCCGTCCGGACCGCGGCTGGTGTCCTATGGGACCCGCGTTCGGCTTGGGAGCTCTTCACCCTCCTTGACGGGATTAAGGGGCCAGCTTTTCGGGTTATGTGGAGTTGTGTTGGGGCACTCCTCTGGGCCTTATGGCTTACTAGGAACAAGTTCACTATAGAAGGGTGCTTTCCAAATCATCCAGCTAATATCATCTTCAAATGCAACCTTCTATTACAGCAGTGGAGTCCGTTGGGGAGGCGCAAGGATGCTGAGCTGATCAAGACCGCCCAACAACGACTGATGCAAGTGTATGCGATGGCTAGGGAGTCATGACTTCGCTTCTTTTGTTGCCTGACGAGCCTGCGCGCTTTGTACGGGCTCTGCCTTGTAATCTCGATTGGCGACTTGTTAGTTTCTTCTGAACTTCCGTGCTCAAGCTGCCAGGGCTTTGGGTGATGTATTAAGACTTAGTTTGGTGCTGCCGTTGGGGCTTTATTAATTTAAAGCCGGACGCATCTGGCGTCTTCGTTCTAAAAAAAAAAAGGTCTTGCGCAAGCGTCTGGGGATAACCGTCGGAACTGCCCACAGTTCCCCCGCGATCTCTGATCCGACTGACCCCTTGTAAGTATGTGAATGATCTCAGTTCGACAATAGGAGCAGATCCAATTCAAGATGATGGTGATGGTAGTGCTGATGGCGGCAGTGATGACTGATGAGGACGAAGAGGGTGAGATGGAGTGGGGCAAGCCAGCCATGGAGGAGGAGGAGGAAGTCCGAAGGATCACCGGCCCTACACCAATGTCGGAGATTGATGCAGAGGCAGTGATGAAGGCAGATGCCCAAGTTACCGATGTATCAGAGAATTTGGTACTCAAACCTGATCCCATTCTCACCAACATAACGGCAAAAGTGCCCATAAACGATGATGGCCATGCTCAAGCTGACGCTGATGGTGTCGACGACGATGAGATATACAGGGGCAAAACAGACCAACAATTAGCCAAGGAGGCCAGGGCGATGGCTATTGAGAAGGACATGTTTGATTCCTTCCGTCATGACTGGGAGACTGTGTTTAGCCGGCGCAGCGGCCACTTCCTTAACACGAGTGAGTAGTAATTAAACCTGTGCCTTTGTTTTCTCACTCTTTTTCATTAGTTTACCTTTACCGATCATCCTTCCTTAACAAGTGAATAGGGGATTTACTCTGGAAAAATCTAGTACTATGTATCAGTTCATGTTAGATTTCTCACATCAGATTTACTTGGGTGCAGCAACACTGAGTTCCGTGCAGTTTACACACTTGGCACCTGGGCGCATCCCATGCGGTGCTGGCATAGAATCTGCCGTGCAGATCTTCTCCTTCAAGCTCACGGAGGTGAAAGGCGGCTTCAAATTTCCATTGTCCGTGTATGGTGTGGTCGCTGCTCGCGATGCCGTGGACTACAACCGCAACCTTCTCTTCTTTTGTGATAGGAGCAACTCCCAAAAACTCACTCAAGATGTACGGTTGCTGGTGTATTAATTTGCTCTCCATTTTCCTTTCGGGATCTTGCTGCCTGTGTCCTCCCTTGTTGATTATTAATCAGTGCGGTGCCTGATATGATGATGCTTTTGCACGCAGGATCCTTATCTGCGCTTGATCGGCCCATCTCGTGCGGTTAAGTTTGAGAACCATCTTAACTATGAGGTCCAGCTTATGGTGAAAGGCAGCATGAAGTCTCGGCACAGACCATTGATCACCGACACATACCGTCAAATCCAATGTCGTATTGGTGCATCCACGATCTGCTTTGAGAACTGCTTCTGCACGACGGAGTTACGACTGGAGCGATTTCTAGGTTCGGTCCAGGCCACCATCTTTGGGCGTACGTGTCATCAAATACGGCGGGTCGTGGCCTTTCGGACACGGTGTTCGGGTTGCTTGCTCCCCGGCATCACGGGAACTTGTGGAGGACAGTGATGGTGAACTCAAGTACGTTGCCGCCTTCATCTGGGGAAATATTGCTGCTTGATTCAAAAGATGGGAGAAAACCTGCGAATTCAAATGGATACCTTTATCTGTCAAGGCAAGTTGTTTCTGTAGAACCAAGCGGACAGCTGGAAGTTGAAATACAGGCCTATGCCCCACCAGGCGTTGTCCATGCAAAAGCTCGGGTCAGCTTTGATGCCCAAGAATGCAACATAGATCGTGGTAGATGCTGCCTCCTCGCCTCGTCGGTGCCGAGGTGGAGATCTCTGTTGCTTGGTCCCGTCTTGTTTCGGACATGGAGATGCTTGCAGCTATCGAAAGGGATTTCGAAAGGGACGAACCCGAGGTTGTGTTCACACAAGTAGGACTGAACGGAGAGCCTGACACCGAACAAATCTTTTAAGAGTTGCATTGTGTTTGGCTCTATACATAAGGTGTCCAACTATGACTTATGCTATGCATCTGCATCTGGTTATATATGTAAGGTGTCCAACTATAACCTGTCCAACTAAGACTTTTAAGCATTTCTGTGTTGATTAATCTGATTTGGTCTTGTTCTCTGATTAATTACTACTGGTGGTTGCTGACTTATGTTATTGTGGTAGCATAGCATGAAGCTTTTACCTGCTTGTTTGTCTAATTATATAGAGTCGGTTGGTAGTCTGATTTTACTCGAGGAAACAAGTGAATCTTCTTCAGGTGCATGACCCACTTGCCTATTTGTTTTCATCATGCAGCAACATTTTTCTTCTTCAGTTGTGTGTAAACCGGAGCCATATATCAGGTGCGTGTAACACAAGATCGATCGAGATGCTTTTCTCTTATACAAAGATGTAAACTAATCACATATATTCCTGCATGTATGTATGCCACTGGCGACACGACAGACGGAATATTATACCAGATGTTTGACTGATGCCAAGGATAGCCATGTCTGGATGCATGTTTGGTTGCAATGTTAGCTATATTCTGAAAAAACTGACAAGGCGTTTTTCTAGAGATGAAGTACAGGAAAAAAGATTGTTTATCTGCAGTGTTATCTAATTTAACTGTATGTGATACTATATCTTTCTCTGAAACACAGAACTTCAGTGTTACCTCCTTTTCAAGAGATTAAGTACAGGGAAAAGATTGTTTATCTGCACCGTTAGCTAAATTTAACTGGATCTGATACTCTCTCTTTATCTGGAACAGGACAGAATTGATATCCTGAAGGTGATTGCCATCTCTCACTAATTCCAGTAACACCAATCCATCTTCATCAAAATGTGTATATTATTGGTCTGATCCTATAACTAACCAACTAACTAGGTACTCCCTCCGTAAAGAAATATAAGAGCGTTTAGATCACTACTTTAGTGATCTAAACGCTCTTATATTTATTTACAGAGGGAGTACCATTTAAATGTATCATGTTTAGATAGTGTTAATCAATCTACTCTTTATGTGATCTCCCACATGAGAAGAGAGGGATATAAAGGCCCAATCCATCTCGTACAACACCGGGGGTGTGAATTCACAGGCGCCACCACAGTGTGTACGATAGCAGGTGCGGCAACAGGTGCTACTGCACAAGTCTGTTGGAAACCAGCGGGTGCCCCTTAAATGCTCCGGTCTTTCATCTTTGAGATACACTGGCATGATCTCCTTACTCTTGAGGTCGACAGTGGAGAAGGCACCGCCTTGCTCAACAAGTAAAGCACCTCTGCTCTCTGCAAAGAAGACAAGGTCTATTCTCTTGCTCCCCAACTTGGCCAGCTCAGAGCATTGCCACACACCCTGGTCATGGCTGCCATCCTCTTGATCTTGCTTGGTCCAAAGATGAGCCACACCATTCCTTCCAATAGTAACAAAGGAAAACCTTCCTTCTTCTCCGGCAACGCATGGGATGGGCGATGTTATGATATCACTGACATTGGTCTGGATCTTGGTCATAGAGACATGTGATGTGTCCGCGCTTATGTTAAGTGCGTAGATCTGGTTTGCAATTTTGTCCTTGAACAACCAGTGCACACTGCCGTGCGCGATGACTCCGGTGCATGGGCCATACCTGCTGAGCCCGAACGCCGCGCAACACTTGACCGGCGTACTCCAACCACGGGGTGTGTCGGAGCGGTAGGCGGAGGCGCATACAAAACCATTGAGATGGTCGCTGTAAATTAGAAACACTTGAAACTTGGGCGGCGACATGTGGTCCACCAAGTTACCGTCACCGCTCATGTGGTCCGCGGCGGTGAGAATAGCACAACCTTTCAGAGTGCGATCCAAGTACTCGGACATGCCAAAGGGAGGTGGCGGGAGGAGATGCGTGCTTGTGCCTGTGCCTGTCTTGTCGAGCAGAGGGCGGCACACTGCGAGATGGAGCTTCTCCCGCCTGTGGTGGTTGTCGCTATCGCTGGCATCAGGCGAGAAGGATGGCAGGACGCGGGCGAGGAGGTAACCATGGCGTGCCGCCAGTGGCCTCGCGCAGTCGAACAGCCTGTGGAAGTTGCTGCCGGCGGCGACTAGCGAGTCCAAGGCAAGACGGTCCTGCATGTTGTCGAGACCGGCGTGAAGGCTCAGAAACCACGGAGGCCTGTACAGGCTGATGTCTTTCCCCGAGGCCGAGGGGCGCCGGGCCATGTCGTCGTCGGGGTAATAGTCTTGGGAGAAGATCCCGGCGAGGACGGACGGTCGGCGGCGGAGGAAGCCCCGATCGGTGATGAGGCGGCGCCACCGCTTGCATGTGGCCGCGCAGCGGAGGAGGTCCCGCAGGCCGCGCACGCGCGCCAGGATCTCGCGGAGGGCGTCGTCCCCGATCTCGGCGGCGACGCGGCGTCGTACGCGTGCATCAGCCATCGATCGATCTCGGTTTGGTAGCTTTTTTTTTTTTCATCAAAATTAGGCGCTTTATTGATCAAGTAGCATGAGGTTACAATCCGTTCTTAGAGAAGAACGTAGGAATTCAGGACTGGAGTCAATCCAGCTTTCAGTGCCATCCAATGAGCACGCTAGGCGAGCACACTGATGGGCTGGTACATTGCAAGATCTACCAATATGAGTAACCGTCAAAGAAGCAAAACTAATACTAATCGCCTCTAATTCCTCCAAGATAGGCGCTGCAATTGAACGAGTATTGCCGCACGATTTCCATATGTTGACTAGCTCTAAGCAGTCAATCTCCAGTACCACGTGTGAGAAGCCACGAAGTTGAGCAAAGATCATCCCCTCCCGGAAAGCTAGAAGTTCTGCAATGAACGGATCAGTGATGCCCGGTAGTGACTTACTCCATGCTCCAAGAAACGAGACGTGCGACCGCGCCACCCCTCCCGCTCCTGCCTTCATGTGCTCAATACTGACAGCGGCATCAGTGTTAGTGACCCAGCCTGCCTCGGGCGGGCGCCAACACTGAGCTACCGAACTCTTCTTGCGCGACGATGGAAGGTCCAGAATAGCCAAATTTTCATGAATTCACTTCAGTGCTTGAACTGGGTCATAGCCATCGCGATCGTGAGTCCAACAGTTGCGTGAGGACCATATACTATGCATGATCGTGACAATCTTGTAGCGATCTTCCTCTGCAAACTGAGAATCCATAAGAATGTCCTGTGCCCAAGTATCCGGATGCAAACGAGGTAGACGAAGCTGAAATCTATCTGCAGCTGCAAGCCAGAACTGCCTGGCATGCGAACAGTGAACTAGTGCATGAAGCAAGTTTTCATCCATTGCTTTGCAAATGTCACACCAGCGTAATGGCTTGATGTGTCGGTATTGCAAAGTGACTGAATCTGGTAGTATTCCCCGGAGAACTCTCCACCAGAATACACGGACTTTTGGAACCACATTTAATTTCCAAAGGGCACCCCACATCTGTTTATTAGCTGATGAAGTTTCTGTAATCGTCCCTTCTTCTAGAGCGTGGTGCTCGTTCCGAGTCACAAGAGAGCGATACGCGGATTTTACAGAGTAGTTGCCAGATTTCTCTAAGGCCCATGCCAAAGAATCTTGACCACCGTTGCTGTTAAGAGGTATATTGAGGATAGCTTCAACATCCGGTTGCAAGAAATTTTCTTGAATTATTTCCACATTCCAATTGCCTGTGTAATCATCTATCAGTTCTGAGACCGTGGCGAGTGTGGAAGAGCCAAGGCGCCCCATCGGTTTCAGAAATAAGTTGCCAGGGATCCAGGGGTCTGTCCAAGTGGAGATAGTGGAACCATCTCCAACTCTTTTGATGAGCCCGACTTCAAGGGCCTTTCTCCCTGCAATAATTGCTTTCCACGTAGCTAAGGCTCGAGCAGGAACACTTGCATTGAGGAAGTCAGTTTGTGGATAATATTTGCCCTTAAGCACCCGCGAGCACAACGACTCCGGTTTGGTAAGAAGACGCCAGCCATGTTTCCCGAGCATAGCGAGATTGAACACCTGCATGTCGCGGAATCCCATGCCGCCCTTCACTTTGGGTGTCGCAAGTTTATCCCAAGAGAGCCAGTGTAGTGTACGTTTGTCTATGGAACTTCCCCACCAATATTTGGCCATACATGAGATAATGCTCTTGCACACCTTTTTTGTTAGCAGAAAACAGCTCATACTGTAGGTAGGAATGGCCTGAACCACTGTTTTCAGCAAAAGCTCTCGTGCCGCGCAAGCCATATTCCTTTCAGAATAGCCGTGCAGCTTGCTTCGACATCGATCAACAATATGATCAAACGTCCCACTAGTTATCTTGCCAATAGCTGTGGGTAAGCCCAGGTAGCGCTCCGAAAATGCTTCAACATGTATATCCAAAGATTGTTTGAGCGCCTGCCGTGTGGGCTGATGTGTATTGGCACTAAAAAATATAGAGCTTTTCTCCCTGTTCACTGCTTGTCCGGAACAATCAACGTAAATCCGGAGAATATCATTCAGTCTATCCGTACTCTGGGATTGCGCATTCATGAAGATAAGACAGTCGTCAGCGAAAAGCAAGTGATTAACCCAAGGTGCATGGATACTAACCATGATTCCTCGATCAATATGTGCTCCGCCAAAATTATTCAGAAGTGAGGTAAGTCCTTGAGCACAGAGCAGGAAGAGGTACGGCAAGATGAGGCATCCTTGCCGTAAACCTCGTGAAGGAGTGAAATACGGTAATAGCTCGCCATTCACCTTAATCGTGAATCGAACAGAAGTGACACACTTCATAATCAGTCTTACAAAAGCATCTCCAAAGCCCAGCCTTGTCAGCATTGCTTCGAGATAGTGCCATTCCACTCTGTCGTAAGCCTTGAGCATGTCCAGTTTAACAGCACAACAACAATTCTTTTCCTTTTTCCTCCGCTTGATAGCATGAATAGTCTCATAAGCCACAAGTACATTATCTGTAATTAAGCGACCAGGTACAAATGCACTTTGCTCTTCCCCTATAATCTCGTCCAGGATGTCATGGAGTCTATTGGCAATTGCTTTGACTGCAATTTTGTAGAGCACCGGGCATAAAGCGATTGGACGAAATTGTGAGATTTTCTGTGGGTGTCGTACCTTAGGGATCAGCGTGATAGCAGTATCATTCAGACCTAGAGGTAACTCTCCCCCATTCAGAAATGCAAGCACGGCCATTGTTATATCCTCACCTAGAACATTCCAATGCCGTTGATAGAAACTAGCCGTGAAGCCATCCACCCCCGGGGCCTTGGATGGTGCCATATCAAACAACGCCTTTTTCACCTCCGCCACTTCATAAGGTCGCTGGAGAAAATCGTTCATAGCATTGGTGACGTTGGCCTGTACGCAGTCAAGTAACTCATTCATCGGCCGAAAGCCCTGGGTTTGATACAGGCTTTGAAAGAAGTTACCAACTTCCTTTTTCACTTCCTCTGGCTCTTGCAATATCTGGCCATTTGAGTTTTCCAGAGAATTAATGCGATTCTGTCTCTTGCGTTGCGCGGCTTGTGCCTGAAAATAGCCCGTATTGCGATCTCCCTCGCGTAGCCAGAGAACCCGCGAGCGCTGTTTGAGCCATATTTCTTCTTGGCGTAGAGCTTCACGCAGCTGAGATGAAACAGACAGCTCCTCCTGCGAAGGGCCGCGCCCCACCGAAGAGCTTCTCAAACGTTCTAGACGCTTTTGGAGTGTGCGGACTTTCTTAGATAGATTGCCGAACTCCCGTTCACCCCAGGCTCCTAGATCTTTTTGGACGATGGCCAAAGCATCGACCACTCCTTGTAAGCCATCCTGTCCAGCGCCAACCCGCCAAAGATCGGGGATCAGTTGATCATATTGGGCATGGCACTGCCAGACATTTTCATATCTAAAGGACCGCTGCTTCCATTGCCATTTGCTTTGTTCTGAAGATCTTAGCTCAGCTACTACGAAGCAGTGGTCAGATTCCACACAGCTGATATGCTTCACATTCGTTGCTTGATAAAGATTTATGAACTGGGCGTTAGCCAGGGCATGATCGAAGCGAGCTTTCACATTTGACACACCATCTTGTCTGTTATCCCATGTGAAGGGAACCCCTCTCCACCCTAGATCCTGGAGTGAACAGTCGGATACCACATCCTGGAAGGCCCGAATCTGATATTCCGGTCTGGGGTGAGAACTAAAGTGCTCGTCCGCATGCAACGTCTCGTTGAAATCGCCCATGCACAGCCATGCCTGATGCGGGACAGCAAATAACGTGCGGAGAAAGCGCCAACTATGGTGTCTATTTTCCACCCGTGGCTCTCCGTAAAAACCAGTAAATCGCCAAGCTTTATTGCCATGTTTCACAGAAACATCAATGTGCGAAGGGCTGTAATTCTCGAGCTTGACATCAACATCTTTGGACCAAAAAAGGCCAACACCATCACTAAGACCGTTGCTATCAACGGCAAAACAACCATTAAAACCTAAAGAAAGCTTTAAATCTTCCACTCTTTTGCCCTTTATTTCGGTTTCCATTAAGAACAAGAGGGCGGGTCCTTCTTGCTTCACAATCTTGCGAAGCTCACGAACTGTTCGAGGGTTCCCAAGCCCTCGGCAATTCCAGCTTATCACACTCATTTGGACGGGCAGCGCTGCCTAGCAGACGCTGCCAAATTTTCTGACGAGGGTGGGGTGGGTTTCTTTTTCTTCGGGTGTCTATCAGCCGCTCCATCACCCTCCTCCCCTTCAGAGGTCGAAGCACCTGGTACAAGGTCCATTGCTGCAGTTTCAGTCCCTTGTTCCCCTTGCTGAGTAATAGCTAACACCGGCGTCTGCACCGGTCTACACACCTGAGCCTGCGGTCCTCCTTTCCTCTTGTTTTGGACAGGTTTCTTAGGAGAGTTGACCTCATTGGCAGTAGATTTCTGTTGAGGCATCGACGCAGGGATTCCCTTGTGCTGTTTTGTTGCTCGAACTTCTCCTTCGCCGAGCTATCTCCAGAGTTAGGTTTTTCTTCTCATCCGGTGCCCTGAGCGAGGAGTTGAAGGGCAAATCACCCTTCTCGTCTCTCTTCCCCGGGTTGGGCACTGGAGATCGGAGTGTCCAAGTCGGCCGCATGAAAAACAAAAGTGAGGCACCTGTTCATATTGGATATCATACCAATCTGTTCTGTTCCTTCTGGCCGACTCGATCGCTATCCATCTGCGGAGTGGCTTCGACATTGATTGAGACTCGGCTCTAAGGAAGCCACCCACCGGATCTATCTGCACTGCAGTTGCCTGCGTATCAATTTGTCTGGCAATAGCTAAGCCCCATTTATCATTCCTCATGTTGTAGGGCAAGTTAACAACCCTGGCCCATAGTTGAAGCCGATCGAAGCGAAGCTCTGACGGCTGCATATGGGGCTGGAAGTCCTCAAGGATCACCGCATGCTTGTTACTGTGCCATGGCGATCCATCCTAGACCCGATCTCGATCCCGTTTTGTTTCAAATTCAGCCACAAACATGTTCTCCCCCAGGGGCCATATGGATAAGCCTCTAGGGTTTCCCCATGCTGGGCGAAGGGCGTTAGAGATCGTCTGGATGTGGAAGAGATTTCGGTGCAGCACTTTACCAGCCAGAAGCCACTTCGGCGGCGCACCATCATCCTCCAAATCGTTGATCACCAGAGGAGTTGCTTCCTCCTCCGAGATGTCGAGTTTGCCCAGCGCTTCCTCCATTGCCGCCCTGGCCGAGCGATCTTGAGAGGAGCCGCCGTCCGGTTGGTTGCCGAGAGGGTTGGATGTCGCCATCAATCCCCCCCGCCTCCGTTGCGCCCCGTCGATCAGATCCACGGGCGCCGCCAAGTCCACCGCCGCCCTAGTCGCCCGAGGGTTTTTAGGGTTTGCGTGGAAAAACTCTCGGTTTGGTAGCTAGCAGGGCCGGGCAGGATCGATCGATCTGTATGTATTCGTCGACCGAGGTGGCGTGGAATACGTTCCATGCACGGATAAACGTACTCGTGTGGACCTTACGATGTTTGTACATGTTTTTCTTTTCTTTAGATGTACAGTATATATGTACGTATACGTAGACGGCATATGGAAGTTTGTTACGGCTGGGAGCCTACGTATATTTCCACAATGGGCCCTCTTGAATCCAATTTCTTCAGAAACCATAGTCAGATATGACTTCTCTTTCGTCATGCTTCCATCGGCGTTGTCACCAGTCCGCGTCATCTTTGATGGCCTTTGGATAATGGAGGTGCAGAGGACCTCGGCCCCCAACCGGCGGGAGGGACCCATTCTCGTTCTTGTTAGTTTCAACATTTTGGTTGGGGCTGTGTGACGGCGGCGATGTTCCTCAGTTTAAATAATATCTCCCACATTCTATCCTGTCCTAATGGTGCGTCTAGCTTTGTTGGAGGGTGTCTAGAGGTGTGTCTCCGTCAGATCTCATGGGATTCGGTCATCGGTGGATCTGTTTGGATCCGGTCTTCGTTCGTCTTTGTTTGGGTGTTTACTTGGTTTTGTCGGCAATCGTATCAAGGTCTTGCGCAAGCGTCTGGGGATAACCGCCGAAACTGCCCATAGTTCCCCTGCGATCTCTGATCCGAATGACCCCTTGGAGAAGCATGTGAATGATCTCAGTTCGACAATAGGAGCAGATCCAATTCAAGATGATGGTGATGGTAGTGCTGATGGCTGCGGTGATGAGGAGGAAGAGGATAAGATGGAGTGGGGCAAGCCAGCCATGGAGGAGGAGGAGGAAGTCCGAAGGACCACCGGCCCTACACCAATGTCGGAGATTGATGCAGAGGCAGTGATGAAGGCAGATGCCCAAGTTACCGATGTATCAGAGAATTTGGTACTCAAACCTGATCCCATTCTCACCAACACAACGGCAAAAGTGCCCATAAACGATGATGGCCATGCTCAAGCTGACGCTGATGGTGTCGACGACGATGAGATAGACAGGGGCAAAACAGACCAACAATTAGCCAAGGAGGCCAAGGCGATGGCTATTGAGAAGGACATGTTTGATTCCTTCCATCATGACTGGGAGATTGTGTTTAGCCGGCGCAGCGGCCACTTCCTTAACAAGAGTGAGCAGTCGGCGCATCCCGAGCCTGATGAAGCAAACTGCAACGATGATGCCTCGACAAGGAAACGACATCAAAGACGATGCCATTGTCCGCGCGCCATGACTGTAGTCGGCACTTGCGCCACCGGGTGTGCGCCGTCGGCGTCACTGGTCCCTTCAACCGTAGTAAACTCCAAAACGATGCCCTGAAGAGGGACTACGACGCAAAAGTATCGCCATCATTTTTGATGAGCATAATTGTTGCAATCAGCCGGCATCTAGTGCGGCTCCTGATGGTGGCCAGGCATGCTGGAAAGTGGTCTGGGGGAGGTATGGCAGCACCAAAGGTTATAGTTTTCATATGGAGATTAGCAACAAATTCACTCCCAACCTGGCTATTAAAACACCAGCGCCACCTTGACATCTCTGATCAGTGTTTGGTGTGTGACAGAGAAAAGGAGGATTCTTTCCACGCTTTATGTAGATGTCCAGCGGCTGTTTCTCTTTGGAAAGCAATGGATGCGTGTTGGGATCTACCGGATGTTGCACAAAATAAAAATTACGGGGCAGAATGGATTATTGAAGCTGCATATGATCTATCTGAATTTAAAAGGCTTAGGCTCTTTATGTTGCTGTGGCTTATTTGGTACGTGAGGAATGAGGTAGTGCATGTGAGACGAGCTTCTCCGATTGATGTGTCCAAGATATTTCTCTGTAGCTATGTGTCTTCTGTCATGAGCATACAAAGCAAGCCAAAGCATGATCCAATTAAGGGTTAGTTCATTCTTGATGTTGAACCCCTTGTGGAGTAGTCTAGTTGTGTTCCATCCAACCAAATTTCTTCCTGGACATCACCAAAACAAGGTTTTATGAAGCTAAACACTGACGGATCGTTTGGCCAGAATGGATCCGCAACAACAGGCATGGTCCTTTGGGATACTGAAGGGAAAATCATATTTACCGCTTGTCGTCATCTTTTATCATGCCATGATGCGTTTGAAACAGAACTAAATACTCTTTCTTAAGGAATTTCCCTTTCTATGCAATGGAGCAATCTTTCGCTTCATGTGGAATCTGATTGTATAGAAGCCGTAAATATGGTGAAAAGTGAGAAGATGGATAGATCAAGATATGCCTTCTTAGTTCGAGAGATCAAATTGAAGCTGTTAGAAAGAGAAGCTTGTATTACTCATGTCGACGTGCTCAGAACTATGTAAGCCACTTTATGGCTACTTATGCTAGATCGTTTAGTCGAACTGCTGTATGGCTTGGCAATGGGCCCGCGGGTGTTGCACAGCTATGTGACAATGATTGTAACAACTTAAATGAGCAATCTAAGTTTTTTCCCGCAAAAAAAATCTCTCTATAGCCGCCGATATCGTCACCCAACAGGTGGCCGGCCCACATGTCATATACACGCCCAAAGACAGTTGACGTTACGACACCGAAGCTGATATCGTTTTGATGGCTAAGGAAACAATCATGCTGACGTGCGCGCTTAAGTTGGTTTTCCTTTTTTGTTTTGCAATTGCTTGAGTCGCGCGCATACGTTTGGAATGGCCAGGAGCGAGCGTACGTGCGACGTCGATCGGTCTTTTGCGTACGCGTGCGTGCTTTACCACCAAGTTTGGGCCACCTCGTTTGGCTCACATTGCCTTCTCGCCGTGCATTTTGTCGCCCTATGCGTCGGTGGTGGGGCTCAACGCTTGTTCCACCACCACCAAGCAGAGGCATGCAGCAGGTGCGCCCGGGGTGGGATGCAGCCTCTTTGGGTCGCATGCGCAGAACTGTGAGACGGAAACTTGGACCCAACCCGACTCACTTGTAGAAGCTCACGCTCATGCTGGATCGGCAAGGGCCCAGCTGTAGCTCCACCGATGCCGCCAACCATCGCTTGCACGACCTCAAAGTAGCTGGGGTGACGGGCGACGGCCAGCTAGACGGCCGGGCTGACATAGCATCGATGACGGAGCAAAGGGAAGGATGGAAAGAGAGGGTGGACGTGATGCAAAGACATGCCGGGTAGGTATCTTTACACTAGATCGACGGGAGACACGGTCTCCCCTGCACTTGACATGGCAAGAGGAAGATTTTGTCACCATTACCTGTATATACTCCTTTGAGACCTACGGGGTTCATTAATTTTGGGTCCGCATAACTGCCACACGTGTGGGCTGTAAGATTTAGTGTCACACGATTCGTTCGGCAACAATGCTTGCCAGCCCGCACACCCCCGTGCGGGCGCAGCTGCCAGCGCCCGAATGATCGGGCAGCCACATATGTGGCCCGCACACCACCGTGCGGCAGCAATTGCCAACGTCCGCACGTTTACCTCTGGCACCGCTCTCCTAACCCCTCCTCCAACTCCTTCGTTTACCTCTGGCCCGCTCGTCTCGTTCCTCCCCGCCGATCTGCACGCAAATCGCCATGGCAACAAGGTCGACTACGCCAAAATCGTAGACCAAGAATATGTCAAGGAACCCATTTTTTGTAGATACGTCCTGCAGTTGCCGCCCTCACTCTGTCGTCTCTACCCTCACATCCCACATCTCAGTATAATTCGAAAATTTGAGATTTGGCGAATTGCCATGCCTAACGCACGAATTGATATCGAAGGGGTGACTGCTGTCTCTAAAATCCAGAATTGCCACACGGATTCATCCAAAAGTTATCCCATGTCTGCTGGGATGTATGGCAGTTAGGTGTGTTGGTAGATATAGGAGAGAGGGGAAAATTAGTTGTTGTTTTGCATCACCTAATCTTCCATGTGGTTCCAACAGTAGTTGCCAACTAGTGAAATTCAAGTGGATTGCTCTGGGAGAAACACTGGGCATGTATCCGAATGGGAAAAAAATAGTTTCCGCCTTGGACCACATGATTTGCCATGTGGTTTCAACAATATTTGCCTCATTAGTCTGGATGAATTTGCCATTAGACAGCCAATTACCACCCAAAAATCAGTTTGACATGAGAAAATCAGATGCTACATTTTTTGTGATGCTCATTGAAGATAGGGTATGCAAGGTAGAATGTAAACTAACACAACATGTGTCTGTGCGTTATGCATCTAGGTTTTGGGGACTAACAAAAAGGAAGGATGGAATCAGGCGAAGGTTCGAATCCTTGGTTTTTCAGACAGCCGCAAATCGACGTCATGGGATGTCTACAGCAACCGCAATTCATCGGGGCCATTGCTGCCTCTACTACAAGAATATGGAGACATGGGTGCATTTCCGTATCAAGCAAAGAGGATAGTTTGCCATCTTTGAAGGCAGAATAATGACAAACGTATGATGTTTGTTATACACATTTGCATGGAATTATACTTTGCCATCAGAGGTCCCATGGCAAAACTGTGCCAGGAGTAAATGCGAGTGCCTCACAATCAGGACAACAAACATCGGACAAAAGAGAATGCAAATCAAGGTAAAGTATGAAGAAAGAACACCATATTATGAAACAGGGAAACTTACTAAAAAATGACATTTGCAGCAACTGCGTGTACCGCATGGCAACAACTAACAATGGGAGACCTGCCATCAACGTATTATGCAGGTGAGAAAAAAATGGAGAAAGTAAATGGTTAATGAATGCATTTACCATCCCAAGGCAACGGCTGCTGCCATAAATGGTCCAGGGACAAAAATAACTTGTGTATTCAGAATGAATTGCCATGTGGTGATGGTCTAGCAGTTGCCAAGCTATGGCAAATTTAGTTGCCATGATGTGGTACCTACATTTGCCATGTTGTGATAACTACATTTGCCATCATGTTTCACTTCTCTTGCCATCATGTGGCATATGCAGTTTCCACCATTGATCATGTTTCAGTTGCCATCACTGATTATGAAAGAGTTGCCATGTATGCATAAATACAGTTTCCATGTCATGATAATTAACTTTAGTTGCCATCATATTTGCAGGTATACTGCCATTATGTGGAAACTGCAGTATACATTACTGATAAATGTATAGTTGTCATAACTGCTTACTTGCAGTTGCCATGCAAGCATAACTACATTTGCCACGATGAAATAATAGCTACAATTTCCATGCAGGAGGTTCAACTACAGACACAAACAACGAAAATGCTTGTGCTACGTACACCTCAGATCTGAAGGAAATATGCCCTAGAGGCAATAATAAAGTTATTATTTATTTCCTTATATCATGATAAATGTTTATTATTCATGCTAGAATTGTATTAACCGGAAACATAATACATGTGTGAATACATAGACAAACAGAGTGTCACTAGTATGCCTCTACTTTACTAGCTCGTTAAATCGAAGATGGTTATCTTTCCTAACCATAGACATGAGTTGTCATTTGATTAACGGGATCACATCATTAGGAGAATGATGTGATTGACTTGACCCATTCCGTTAGCTTAGCACTTGATCGCTTAGTATGTTGCTTATGCTTTCTTCATGACTTATACAAAGTTCCTGCAACTATGAGATTATGCAACTCCCGTTTACCGGAGGAACACTTTGTGTGCTACCAAACGTCACAACGTAACTGGGTGATTATAAAGGTACTCTACAGGTGTCTCCAAAAGTATATGTTGAGTTGGCATAAATCGAGATTAGGTTTTGTCACTCCGATTGTCGGAGAGGTATCTCTGGGCCTTCTCGGTAATACTCATCACCTAAGCCTTGCAAGCATTATAACTAATGAGTTAGTTATGAAATGATGTATTACAGAACGAGTAAAGAGACTTGCCGGTAACGATATTGAACTAGGTATTGGATACCGACGATCAAATCTCGGGCAAGTAACATACCGATGACAAAGGGAACAACGTATGTTGTTATGCGGTTTGACCGATAAAGATCTTCGTAGAATATGTAGGAACCAATATGAACGTCCAGGTTCCGCTATTGGTGATTGGCCGAGAATAGTTCTAGGTCATGTCTACATAGTTCTCGAACCCATAGGGTCCGCACGCTTAACGTTACGATGACAGTTTATTATGAGTTTATAAGTTTTGATGTACCGAAGTTTGTTCGGAGTCCCGGATGTGATCACGGACATGATGAGGAGTCTCGAAATGGTCGAGACATAAAGATCGATATATTGGAAGCCTATGTTTGGACTTCGGAAAGGTTCCGGATGAAAACGGGATTTTACCGGAACACCGGGGGTTACCGGAACCCTCCCGGGGGGTCAATAGGCCTTGATGGGCCATAAGGGAGAAGAGGAGGGCCGGCTAGGGCAGGCCGCGCGCACCCTCCCCCCCTAGTCCGAATAGGACAAGGAGAGGGGGCGGCCCCTTCCTCTTCCCTCCCCAAGTCCTAATCCAACTAGGAAGGGGGAGTCCTACTCCGGTGGGAGTAGGACTCCTCCGCGCGCCTCCCCTAGGGCCGGCCGCACCCCCTTGCTCCTTTATATACGGGCAGGGGCACCCCATGACACAAGTTGATCTACGGATCGTTCCTTAGCCGTGTCGGTGCCCCCTCCACCATATTTCACTTGGTCATATCGTCGCGGAGCTTGGGCGAAGCCTCGCGCCGGTGAAGTCATATCGTCGCGGAGCTTAGGCGAAGCCCCGCGTCGATGGAGCATCATCATCGCCACCACGCCGTCGGTTGTGGAACTCATCCCCGACGCTTTGCTGGATCGGAGCCCGGGGATCGTCATCGAGCTGAACGTGTGCTGAACTCGGAGGTGCCGTGCGTTCGGTACTTGGATCGGTCGGATCGTGAAGACGTATGACTACATCAACCGCGTTGTTATAACGCTTCGCGCCACGGTCTCACGAGGGTGCGTGGACATACACTCTTCCCTCTCGTTGCTATGCCATCACCATGATCTTGCGTGCGTAGGAAATTCTTTGAAATTACTACGTTCCCAACAATGATGGTATCGAGCCTGGTTTTATGCGTTGATGTCATATGCACGAGTAGAACACAAGTGAGTTGTGGGCGATATAAGTCATACTCTTACCAGCATGTCATACTTTGGTTTGGCGGTATTGTGAGATGAAGCGGCCCGGACCGACATTACGCCAGACGCTTACGCGAGACTGGTTTCACCGCCGAGCACTCGTTGCTTAAAGGTGACGGCGGGTGTCTGTTTCTCTCACTTTAGTTGAACCGAGTGTGGCTACGCCCGGTCCTTGCGAAGGTTAAAACAGCACCAACTTGACAAACTATCGTTGTGGTTTTGATGCGTAGGTAAGAACGGTTCTTGCTCAGCCCGTAGCAGCCACGTAAAACTTGCAACAACAAAGTAGAGGACGCCTAACTTGTTTTTGCAGGGCATGTTGTGATGTGATATGGTCAAGACGTGATGCTATATTTTATTGTATGAGATGATCATGTTTTGTAACGAAGTTATCGGCAATCGGCAGGAGCCATATGGTTGTCGCTTATTGTATGAAATGCAAAAGCCATGTAATTGCTTTACTTTATCACTAAGCGAGAGCGATAGTCGAGAAGCAATAGTTGGCGAGACGACAACGATGCTACGATGGAGATCAAGGTGTCGCGCCGGTGATGATGGTGGTCATGACGGTGCTTCGGAGATGGAGATCACAAGCACAAGATGATGATGGCCATATCATATCACTTATATTGATTGCATGTGATGTTTATCCTTTATGCATCTTATCTTGCTTTGATTGACGGTAGCATTATAAGATGATCTCTCACTAAAATTATCAAGAAGTGTTCTCCCTGAGTATGCACCGTTGCTAAAAGTTCGTAGTACCCAGACACCACGTGATGATCGGGTGTGATAAGTTCTACGTCCATCTACAACGGGTGCAAGCCAGTTTTGCACACGCAGAATACTCAGGTTAAACTTGACGAGCCTAGCATATGCAGATATGGCCTCGGAACACGGAGACCGAAAGGTCGAGCGTGAATCATATAGTAGATATGATCAACATAGTGATGTTCACCATTGAAAACTACTCCATCTCACGTGATGATCGGTTATGGTTTAGTTGATTTGGATCACGTAATCACTTAGATGACTAGAGAGATGTCTGTCTAAGTGGGAGTTTTTTAATATGATTAATTGAACTTAAATTTATCATGAACTTAGTACCTGATAGTATTTTGTTTGTCTATGTTTATTGTAGATAGATGGCTCGTCTGTTGTTCCGTTGAATTTTAATGCGTTCCTTGAGAAAGCAAAGTTGAAAGATGATGGTAGCAATTACGGACTGGGTCCGTAATTTGAGGATTATCCTCATTGCTGCACAGAAGAATTACGTCCTGGAAGCACCGCTGGGTGCCAGGCCTGCTGCAGGAGCAACGCCAGAAGTTGTGAACGTCTGGCAGAGCAAAGCTGATGACTACTCTATAGTTCAGTGTGCCATGCTTTACGGCTTAGAACCGGGTCTTCAACGATGTTTTGAACGTCATGGAGCATATGAGATGTTCCAAGAGTTGAAGTTAATATTTCAAGCAAATGCCCGGATTGAGAGATATGAGGTCTCCAATAAGTTCTATAGCTGCAAGATGGAGGAGAATAGTTCTGTCAGTGAGCACATACTCAAAATGTCTGGGTATAATAATCACTTGATTCAGCTGGGAGTTAATCTTCCGGATGATAGTGTCATTGACAGAATTCTCCAATCACTGCCACCAAGCTACAAGAGCTTCGTGATGAACTATAATATGCAAGGGATGACTAAGACAATTCTGAGCTCTTCGCAATGCTAAAAGCAGCGGAGGTAGAAATCAAGAAAGAGCATCAAGTGTTGATGGTCAACAAGACCACTAGTTTCAAGAAAAGGGCAAAGGGAAGAAGAAGGAAACTTCAAAAGAACAGCAAGAAAGTTGCTGCTCAAGAGAAGAAACCCAAGTCTGGACCTAAGCCTGAAACTCGAGTGTTTTACTGCAAGCAAACTGGACACCGAAGCGGAACTGCCCCAAGTATTTGGCGGATAAGAAGGATGGCAAGGTGAACAAAGGTATATGTGATATACATGTTATTGATGTGTACCTTACTAGAGCTCGTAGTAGCACTTGGGTATTTGATACTGGTTGTTGCTAATATTTGCAACTCAAACAGGACTACGGAATAAGCGAGCACCGGCAAAGGACGAGGTGACGATGCGGCGTGGGAAACTGTTCCAAAGTCAATGTGATCGCGGTCGGCACGCTACCTCTACATCTACCTTCGGGATTAGTTTTAGACCTAAATAATTGTTATTTGGTGCCAGCGTTGAGCATGAACATTATATCTGGATCTTGTTTAATGCGAGACGGTTATTCATTTAAATCAGAGAATAATGGTTGTTCTATTTATATGAGTAATATCTTTTATGGTCATGCACCCTTGAAGAATGGTCTATTCTTGTTGAATCTCGACAGTAGTGATACACATATTCATAATGTCGAAGCCAAAAGATGCAGAGTTGATAATGATAGTGCAACTTATTTGTGGCACTGCCGTTTAGGTCATATCGGTGTAAAACGCATGAAGAAACTCCATACAGATGGACTTTTGGAATCACTTGATTATGAATCACTTGGTACTTGCGAACCGTGCCTCATGGGCAAGATGACTAAAACACCGTTCTCCGGTTGTATGGTGAGAGCAACAGATCTGTTGGAAATCATACATACAGATGTATGTGGTCCGATGAATGTTGAAGCTCGTGGCGGATATCGTTATTTTCTCACCTTCACAGATGATTTAAGCAGATACGGGTATATCTACTTAATGAAGCATAAATCTGAAACATTTGAAAAGTTCAAAGAATTTCAGAGTGAAGTTGAAAATCATCGTAACAAGAAAATAAAGTTTCTACGATCTGATCGTGGAGGAGAATATTTGAGTTACGAGTTTGGTCTACATTTGAAGCAATGCGGAATAGTTTCGCAACTCACGCCACCGGGAACACCACAGCGTAATGGTGTGTCCGAACGTCGTAATCGTACTTTACTAGATATGGTGCGATCTATGATGTCTATTTCCGATTTACCGCTATCGTTTTGGGGTTATGCTTTAGAGACGGCCGCATTCACGTTAAATAGGACACCGTCAAAATCCGTTGAGACGACACCTTATGAACTATGGTTTGGCAAGAAACCAAAGTTGTCGTTTCTGAAAGTTTGGGGTTGTGATGCTTATGTGAAAAAACTTCAACCTGATAAGCTTGAACCCAAATCGAAAAAATGTGTCTTCATAGGATACCCAAAGGAGACAATTGGGTATACCTTCTATCACAGATCCGAAGGCAAGATATTCGTTGCTAAGAATGGATCCTTTCTAGAGAAGGAGTTTCTCTCGAAAGAAGTGAGTGGGAGGAAAGTAGAACTTGATGAGGTAACAGTACCAGCTCCCTTATTGGAAAGTAGTTCACCACAGAAATCGGTTTCTATGACACCTACACCGGTTAGCGAGGAAGATAATGATAATGATCATGAAACTTCAGATCAAGTTGTCACTGAACTTCGTAGATCAACCAGAATAAAATCCGCACCAGAGTGGTGTGGTAATCCTATTCTGGAAGTCATGCTACTAGATCATGGTGAACCTACGAACTATGAAGACGCGATGGTGAGCCCAGATTCCGCAAAATGGCTTGAAGCCATGAAATCTGAGATGGGATCCATGTATGAGAACAAAGTATGGACTTTGGTTGACTTGCCCGATGATCGGCAAGCCATTGAGAATAAATGGATCTTTAAGAAGAAGACTGACGCTGATGGTAATATAACTGTCTATAAAGCTCGACTTGTTGCGAAAGGTTTTCGACAAGTTCAAGGGGTTGACTACGATGAGACTTTCTCACCCGTAGCGATGCTTAAGTCTGTCTGAATCATGTTAGCAATTGCTGCATTTTATGATTATGAAATTTGGCAAATGGATGTAAAAACTGCATTCTTGAATGGATTTCTAGAAGAAGAGTTGTATATGATGCAACCAGAAGGTTTTGTTAATCCAAAAGGTGCTAACAAAGTGTGCAAGCTCCAGCGATCAATTTATGGTCTGGTGCAAGCCTCTCGGAGTTGGAATAAACGCTTTGATAGTGTGATCAAAGCATATGGTTTTATACAGACTTTTGGAGAAGCCTGTATTTACAAGAAAGTGAGTGGGAGCTCTGTAGCATTTCTGATATTATATGTGGATGACATATTATTAATTGGAAATGATATAGAATTTCTGGATAGCATAAAAGGATACTTGAATAAAAGTTTTTCAATGAAAGACCTCGGTGAAGCTGCTTACATATTGGGCATCAAGATCTATAGAGATAGATCAAGACGCTTAATTGGACTTTCACAAAGCACATACCTTGATAAAGTTTTGAAAAAGTTCAAAATGGATCAGGCAAAGAAAGGATTTTTACCTGTGTTACAAGGTGTGAAATTGAGTCAGACTCAATGCCCGACCACAGCAGAAGATAGAGAGAAAATGAAAAATGTTCCCTATGCTTCAGCCATAGGCTCTATCATGTATGCAATGTTGTGTACCAGACCTGACGTATGCTTAGCAATAAGTTTGGCAGGAAGGTACCAAAGTAATCCAGGAGTGGATCACTGGACAGCGGTCAAGAACATCCTGAAATTCCTGAAAAGGACTAAGGATATGTTTCTCGTATATGGAGGTGACAAAGAGCTAATCGTAAATGGTTACGTCGATGCAAGCTTTGACACTGATCCAGACGATTCCAAATCGCAAACCGGATACGTATTTTTATTAAACGGTGGAGCTGTCAGTTGGTGCAGTTCTAAACAAAGCGTCGTGGCGGGATCTACATGTGAAGCGGAGTACATAGCTGCTTCGGAAGCAGCAAATGAAGGAGTCTGGGTGAAAGAGTTCATTTCCGATCTAGGTGTCATACCTAGTGCATCGGGACCAATGAAGATCTTCGTGACAATCTGGTGCAATTGCCTTGGCAAAGGAATCCAGATTTCACAAGAGGACCAAGCATATCAAGAGACGCTTCAATTCCATTCGGGACCAAGTCCAAGTGGGAGACATAGAGATTTGCAAGATACATACGGATCTGAATGTTGCAGATCCGTTGACTAAGCCTCTTCCACGAGCAGAACATGATCAGCACCAAGACTCCATGGGTGTTAGAATCATTACTGTGTAATCTAGATTATTGACTCTAGTGCAAGTGGGAGACTGAAGGAAATATGCCCTAGAGGCAATAATAAAGTTATTATTTATTTCCTTATATCATGATAAATGTTTATTATTCATGCTAGAATTGTATTAACCGGAAACATAATACATGTGTGAATACATAGACAAACAGAGTGTCACTAGTATGCCTCTACTTTACTAGCTCGTTAAATCAAGATGGTTATGTTTCCTAACCATAGACATGAGTTGTCATTTGATTAACGGATCACATCATTAGGAGAATGATGTGATTGACTTGACCCATTCCGTTAGCTTAGCACTTGATCGCTTAGTATGTTGCTTATGCTTTCTTCATGACTTATACAAAGTTCCTGCAACTATGAGATTATGCAACTCCGTTTACGGAGGAACACTTTGTGTGCTACCAAACGCCACAACGAATCTGGGTGATTATAAAGGTACTCTATAGGTGTCTCCAAAAGTATATGTTGAGTTGGCATAAATCGAGATTAGGTTTTGTCACTCCGATTGTCGGAGAGGTATCTCTGGGCCTTCTCGGTAATACTCATCACCTAAGCCTTGCAAGCATTATAACTATGAGTTAGTTATGAAATGATGTATTACAGAGCGAGTAAAGAGACTTGCCGTAACGAGATTGAACTAGGTATTGGATACCGACGATCAAATCTCGGGCAAGTAACATACCGATGACAAAGGAACAACGATGTTGTTATGCGGTTTGACCGATAAAGATCTTCGAGAATATGTAGGAACCAATATGAACGTCCAGGTTCCGCTATTGGTGATTGACCGAGAATAGTTCTAGGTCATGTCTACATAGTTCTCGAACCCGTAGGGTCCGCACGCTTAACGTTACGATGACAGTTTATTATGAGTTTATAAGTTTTGATGTACTGAAGTTTGTTCGGAGTCCCGGATGTGATCACGGACATGACGAGGAGTCTCGAAATGGTCGAGACATAAAGATCGATATATTGGAAGCCTATGTTTGGACTTCGGAAAGGTTCCGGATGAAAACGGGATTTTACCGGAACACCGGGGGGTTACCGGAACCCTCCCGGGGGGTCAATAGGCCTTGATGGGCCATAAGGGAGAAGAGGAGGGCCGGCTAGGGCAGGCGCGCCCCTCCCCTAGTGCGAATAGGACAGGAGAGAGGCGGCGCCCTTCCTCTTCCCTCCCCAAGTCCTAATCCAACTAGGAAGGGGGAGTCCTACTCCCGGTGGGAGTAGGACTCCTCCGGCGCGCCTCCCCTAGGGCCGGCCGCACCCCCCCCCCTTGCTCCTTTATATACGGGGGCAGGGGGGCACCCCATGACACAAGTTGATCTACGGAACGTTCCTTAGCCGTGTGCGGTGCCCCCCTGCACCATATTCCACTTCGGTCATATCGTCGCGGAGCTTGGGCGAAGCCCTGCGCCGGTGAAGTCATATCGTCGCGGAGCTTAGGCGAAGCCCTGCGTCGGTGGAGCATCATCATCATCACCACGCCGTCGTGCTGACGGAACTCATCCCCGACGCTTTGCTGGATCGGAGCCCGGGGATCGTCATCGAGTTGAACGTGTGCTGAACTCGGAGGTGTCGTGCGTTCGGTACTTGGATCGGTCGGATCGTGAAGACGTACGACTACATCAACCGCGTTCTTATAACGCTTCGCCACGGTCTCACGAGGGCGTGGACATACACTCTTCCCTCTCGTTGCTATGCCATCACCATGATCTTGCGTGTGCGTAGGAAATTTTTTGAAATTACTACGTTCCCCAACAAGATCACCCAGGAGGGTCGCTACAAGATCCGGTCAACCAGCATATAGGGGTTGGAGATGCAATTATTTGGCAAAGCAAAAGAAAAACCAACCTCCTTCGCAGGTTTATTGGCACCAGCCACAACGTTCCGTGGGGGTGGGTCGACAAAGTCATCGTCATCGTCTTCCTGTTTTTGTAACAGACGGCAAATACACATTAGTGGGTGCTCATAAAACATGGTACATTTGCCATGAGCACCACCAAAAAGTCTGGCAATTGATAATTTTCATCATCGCAGTGAAAATTGCCATGGTTCAGAAGATGACAAACAAGGCTTAAAATATGAAAATATACAAAAATGATCTACATAGTTGCCATATGTTACAAAAACAGAATGGCGACCACAAAGGTGGGGATATGTTATTATTTTCCATATATTCACAAACCCGATGGCAACAAAGTAAATAGACATGCTGGAATATCATGTTGTCGTATGCCGACAAACACCATGGCAACTAATTTAACTTGGGGCAAAGATTGACTTGCCACCAGTACACACCCAGACAAACATGCAATTGCCATTCTGGTAGGTAAACAGAACGACAAAAATATGGTGATGGCAATGTTCAAATACCAGTTGCCATGTGTCAACAAACACCGCATCAACTAGTTTTAAATGAAAAGGAGCTACATAGTTGACTATGTTACAAAAAACAGAATGGCAACCACAAAAAGGGGGCATCTTTTATTATTTGCCATATCCTGACAACCACCAGGGCAGCTAATGTACTGAAATCACATATTGAGTTGCCATCTGTTGGGAAAACAGAATGACAACAAAGTAAACATACATGCTAGAAAGAACAGAAATGCCATGAACATACAATTCCTGATGGCAAACAACACAATTGAGGTTCAGCCTGCAAAAAGACATGGCGAAAAAAATCTTGGTGTAAAAGAGGGAGTTGCCACCTGCTAACTAAAATACAGTAGACAATTGCCATGTAATACTACAACAGCAGTACAACTAATATACTAGGTAACAAAGGGAGTTGCCATCTGCAAACTAAAATAAGTAGGCAAATTGCCATGTAACACTTGAAATGCATGGCAAATGATATCTTAGGGTAAAAGTGGGAGTTGCCGTATGCTCCTAAGCACAATAGGCAGCTACCAAAGAAGCACTAAATAAAGACATGGCAAATAATATCTTGGGATAGAGAGACAGTTGCCATCTGCTTAAAATCACAGTAGGCAATTGCCCCTGTATCACTGCATAAACATGGCGAAAAACTGACAGTTTGGGTTAAAGAGATAGTTGCCATCTACTAACTAAACAGTGTGGCAAATTGTAGCTAAGCTAGTAGATTCAGGTTCACCTATTTGCACATAACAACATGGCAACTAACTGAGTTTCATGAAACAACCAACTGCCATTAACCTACACACGAAATGCACATTCCACATGGCAATGCAAATCTAGGGTTCTTGCCAAAATCTTAGGCCTGGATTTCAATCATAACACCACCACTAAAAACAGCGAACCACTGCCTACGAGGCCATCAGATGAAGAAAACAGAGAATGAGTCGGCGTAGAACGGGCGAGCCTCGCCGGCGTGATTTCCCACCGCCGCGACAACAGAACTTGCTAATGCTGGCCTAATGGCACACCGGCGACTCCTCGCCGACGGGGAGAACTCGAGCGCTCCGTAATCCACTCGAATCTCAATGGATTCGAAGCGGAAGAAATGGGGGAGGGGAGGCAAATTGAGACCAACCGAAGCACCGTTACCTCTGCGCGGTGAAGGCTCCGGCGACGAAGCTCCGGTTGCTTGAGCTCCAGCGACGGCTACGAGTCCCCGCGACATTCCCGTCGCCGCCTCTCCTCTGCTACGCCATGGAATTACCTCTGCTCCATCCAGGACCCGCCGTTGCTCTCAAATGGGGGAGTTGAGTGGGGGAATGGGGACAGGATTCGGGCGGGGTGGGAAAAATTGCAGGGAAGAGGAGATGGGGGAGAGGAGGAAGAGGAGTTGTACGGGGCGTGCGGGCGCGGTGGTAGTTCTACCGCACACCGGGGTAGCAACCGCAAGCTCTATGTGTGCAACCGGCGTGTGGGCGAACACTCTCACACACCACACACGCGACTTGTCCTACGTGGCACACAAAATTAGCAAAAACGTGTCAAGATTCGTGCAGAAACTGTTGAACGGCGAGGAATGCGTGTGGTTGAGTTGGCTAACGCCCACACGTGTGGGCGTTAACATTTCCGTTAATTTTTGGACCTTCGAGGTGAACCGGACATCATAATCTTTTTTTCCTTGAATTTAGTGTAATTATAAAATTACTATTGCAAGTGGGTTTGAAGAGGTCGGCCTACCAATGGCGGGCACGAAGCGAAGCAACCTATGAACAACATGCTTTATGAATGATTTGGAAAGCGTAGTTGGTTCCCTATGTGGTTATGAATAAGCAACAAAGAAGTCCAGCAAAGCCTAAAAGGTAAGCAAGGTATTAGGAAGTTTTTAGCAAACCATCTGAAAGCAGGACATTAACCCATCCGATGGTAGGCCAGTTTTGTGTGTCGAGCAGAAGAAAACCCCATAGAGTGTGTCGTCTATGCCCACTGCGCCAACATTGACATGGATCAAAGCTCCGACACGGCGGGGTTGGTCAAGTACGACGACTCTGAGTCATGGGAGAGCGACACGGCGGGGTTGGTCAAGTACGACGACATCGACACTGGCAGCTCTGACTCATGGGAGAGCGACTACGGCGATAACTTAGTGCCCTTCGTCTACGTTTCTTCGATATGGCCAACAAACTCAAGCACTCCGGAATCCACCCCCCCCCCCCCCCTCTATTTTTACTATAAAATTTCATCGTGTTTGGACTTCGTTTGGTATGATTTTTGCGCGAAACAGAAAACCTTCAAAAAATAGGAACTGACATTGAGCACTAAGTTAATAGGTTAGTCCATCAAAATAATATAAAATGACATATAAAGCATACAAGAGTTATAATATAATAGCATGGGACAATAAAAAAAATTATATATACGCTGGAGACGTGTCACCTGACATGCTTGTCGCTTGCCCAACATAGAACTGCGCGTGTGCTGAGAATCTCCTCATTGTCGTCGGTGAAGCTGTTGCACTTGATGTCGGGGCGGACTTGTTGTCACGGCGCACACACCATCAACATATCTACATATCTATATAAATTACAAAAAGATGTGATTTGCGGAACATAATGTCAGCAAGTGTGCAGGGGGCATTTGCCCCCCCCCCCTAACCCCCCATTATTTCACAATGTTTTTATATTCAATAATTGTTTATAGTTGAGTACATGTATCTTGTAATCATCATTTGTATCATATGTACATGGTGTATTGAGAATTTATTTACAAATTAACATTACATGTTTTATGTTTTATGCATTTATAATGATTTTCATGGTGTATTTTACAATTTTACATTAAAATATGCAAATTCAAATAGTAAGGGTTGTGTATTGGCTAAAATATTGGTAACATTGGTATGCAAGACTATGACAAGATATTGTTAATGTTAGTTGAAAGGGATAAGAAACCTTATTTTTCTGAAGTAGTATACAGATATAGATATAGAGATCGATAATCTACTTCTGAGCCCAGGCTCATCTACACCCGCGCCGACGAAAAAAATCAAAACAAATACTAGATTCAAAAAATTCTACTTTTTTGTATGGTAGATAAATTGATTCATGAGGTCCGCTCAAATTTTTAAATTATTTGGACATCTGAGCTGCTCTCGGTAAAAAGACAAATTCGTGGTACTGTTCACACACTGTACTTCTGATCCATGCACGGATCAGGGTACTTGTGTGCGGAAACCTTACGATGTGAAACTTGTTAGTAGTATTTATTTGCATCGAATCGAAGATGAAAGGAATTAAACTTGGGACATTAAGCACGGCACGGGTCCTTGCGACTAGGAGTACATGCATGCATGCATACCAGATTCACCACTAGAGGGAGTATAATAAATAGCTGTGGTCACATTCAGCATTAGTGCAAATCGTATTCGCCGTCAACCTGGTTGAAGCAATAAGTCGGGCCCGAGTGTAATTTAACACCTAGGAAAATCAATAAAATTTGTACTGCTACCGGTGACAGAAAAAAGTAGATGAGCATCAAAATCATTCACGCTAAACACTATTTACAAATATTAGTACTGACCGATCAAACGATACGCCCATCACTTTTGCTAACCAACGTTTTTCTCTTCTTTTCGTTTTCCTGTGATCCTTTTCAGTTTTAATTTATTTTAGCTACCAATTGAATTCTGTTAAAAGTGCCACTGGTCCAAACAAAAACTAGGTAATACTGCTACAATAGTTTGGGGACAATTAAAATAGTTTTGGAAAATCCTATAATTTTGAAAAGACATTTTAATAATTATTTGGCCCCTATTTTAATTAGTTTAGGGCATTAAACCAGTTTATAGAAATGTTGGTTCACCACTAGAATTAGTTATCAAATATTTGTAGCACTTTGAACATTTTAGGTTTGACATTTGCAGAATAATAATTTGACTTTATTTTAAATGTGAATTTTGAATTGGTTTGAGTCAAAGGGGGATTTAGCAACGGTGAAAATGATGACATGACATCATTATCAAGGGATTACTGTAGCTTAATTATCCGGCCGTCACAGAAGGGGCTGGATGCATCGCTTTATCGCGATGCCCATAACCTCGATAATCAAGAGTCCGGAGTGGGCAAGTAATCTGACCTTGCTAACTAACCTCATTACTTCCGCACTGTCTTCTTGCTTGGGGCTCCGGGGGTGCCAATTGAGTAGTTTCTTCAAAGGAGCGCTAGAGAATTCGAGAAGTCCGCACCGAACTGGGTCTGGAAGGGGAACGTCCTCAATATAAAACTATTCCGAAGACTATTCTTCGGACCCCTTCTTGGGAGTTCCGACAGGGTAGCCTGATCCAGCTATGCGCCAAACTTCGGCTCCGCCCACTTCAAATATAGAACCACCTTGATGGCGGGGGACAAGGCAAGAGAACTTTCTCCATAGTTCAAAATGAGCCCCGCAGCCTAAGAATAGTTCGCAGAGAGCGAAAAAACCCGAAATGTGCAGGACCTGGTGTGAGGTTGTGCAGCTGGATCTCGTAGAATTCCAATAGACCCCTGAGGAAGGGATGGATCGGGAATCCTAAGCCCCTTAGAAGAAACGAGACGAAGCACACACTCTCCTTCTTGTTGGGGTTGGGTAAACTCTTTGCTAGCACGTCATTTCCAATCGAGGCCAATCCCGCCCGCACGGAGACTAGATCTGCGGGAGGGAGATATCCCTGCGTCTGAAGTCCACTCAGCTAGAGATGGGTGAAGGAAATATTCCCTAGAGGCAATAATAAAGTTATTATTTATTTCCTTATATCATCATAAATGTTTATTATTCATGCTAGAATTGTATTAACCGGAAACATAATACTTGTGTGAATACATAGACAAACAGAGTGTCACTAGTATGCCTCTACTTGACTAGCTCGTTGATCAAAGATGGTTATGTTTCCTAGCCATAGACATGTGTTGTCATTTGATTAACGGGATCACATCATTAGAAGAATGATGTGATTGACTTGACCCATTCCGTTAGCTTAGCACTCGATCGTTTAGTATGTTGCTATTGCTCTCTTCATGACTTATACATGTTCCTATGACTATGAGATTATGCAACTCCCATTTACCGGAGGAACACTTTGTGTGCTACCAAACGTCACAACGAATCGGGTGATTATAAAGGTGCTCTCAGGTGTCTCCGAAGGTACTTGTTGGGTTGGCGATTTGAGATTAGGATTTGTCACTCCGATTATCGGAGAGGTATCTCTGGGCCCACTCGGTAATGCGCATCACTTAAAGCCTTGCAAGCATTGCAACTAATGAGTTAGTTGCGGGATGATGTATTACGGAACGAGTAAAGAGACTTTCCGGTAACGAGATTGAACTAAGTATTGAGATACCGACGATCGAATCTCGGGCAAGTAACATACCGATGACAAAGGGAACAATGTATGTTGTTATGCGGTTTGACCGATAAAGATCTTTGTAGAATATGTGGGAGCCAATATGGGCATCCAGGTCCCGCTATTGGTTATTGACCGGAGACGTGTCTCGGTCATGTCTACATAGTTCTCGAACCCGTAGGGTCTGCACGCTTAACGTTTCGTTGATGATATAGTATTATTTGAGTTATGTATGCTGGTGACCGAATGTTGTTCGGAGTCCCGGATGAGATCATGGACATGACGAGGAACTCCGGAATGGTCCGGAGATAAAGTTTGATATATGGGATAATAATGTTTTGATCTCCGGAAGGGTTCCGGAATTCACCGGAAGGGGTTCCGGATGTTTCCCGAAATGTTTGGGTACGAGAACACGTTATTTGGGCCAAAGGGGAAAGCCCACAAGGCTTTTGGAAAGTGCAAAAGGAAGTTTTGCGGAGACCAAAGGCTAGACGCCAGGATCCCTGGCGTCTAGGGGGTAGACGCCGGGAACCCTGGCGTCTAGCCCTGGAGTCCGTGTAGGAATCTTGCCTTTCGGGCAAAACCGACTTTGAGGAGGCTTTTACTCCAAGTTTCGACCCCAGGGCTCAACATATAAATAGAGGGGCAGGGCTAGCACCAAAGACACATCAAGAAACACCAAGCCGTGTGCCGGCAACCCCGTCCCCTCTAGTTTATCCTCCGTCATAGTTTCCGTAGTGCTTAGTCGAAGCCCTGCGGAGATTGTTCTTCACCAACACCGTCACCACGTCGTCGTGCTGCCGGAACTCATCTACTACTTCGTCCGTCTTGCTGGATCGAGAAGGCGAGGACGTCATCGAGCTGAACGTGTGCAGAACTCAGAGGTGCCGTGCGTTCCGTACTTGGATCGGTCGGATCGTGAAGACGTACGACTACATCAATCGCGTTGATAAACGCTTCCGCTTAGCGATCTTCAAGGGTATGAAGATACACTTCCCCTCTCGTTGCTATGCATCACCATGATCTTGTGTGTGCGTAGGAATTTTTTGAAATTACTACGTTCTCCAACAGTGGGATACTGAGCAGCTTCGCCAGTCACCCTCTTGAGGGCCATGAGGGCACGAGGAGGAGCTAGGAGCGCTCGCCATGTTTTGAAGTTTTTCCTGGTTTGCTCCGATGCTCTTTACGCGATGTGGGATGGCATTTGGGGATCTAACCTCTTTATAGATGCCGCCCGTGCGTGGTAAGGGGCTTATTTGTAAAAAAGTTATGGACCGTTCACATTCGCCTCGCACGTGGAAATCGAGGCGACGACAGGGAGGAGTCGTAAAGGCAGAACATGGAGGTCAAAACCGGATTGTCGTCAATTCGGAGTATGATGAAGAACCCGCCTTGCAAAGCCGAAGACATAAGTCGGATACTACATTGTCATTTAAGGCAAGTTTGGGGGCTACTGAGGGAGTCCTGGATAAGGGGGTCCTCAGGTGTCCGGTCTATTCGATATGGGCCGGACTGATGGGCCGTGAAGATAAAGCAGAAGATTGTCCCCCGTGTCCGGGTAGGACTCCTATGTGCTTGGACGGCAAGTTTGGCATCCGGATGTACTGTTTCCTTCTTCTGTAAACCGACTCTGTACAACCCTAGGCCCCTCCGATGTGTATATAAAACCGGAGGGGTTTGTCCGTGGAGGCTATCGAAATAATCATCGGTTGGACAACTAGGGTTTAGCCATTACAATCTCGAGGTAGATCAACTCTTGTAACCTCTATACTCATCGAATACAATCAAGTAGGACGTAGGGTTTTACCTCCTTTAAGAGGGCCCGAACCTGGGTAAATATCGTGTCCCCATTGTCCCTTGTTACCATTGATCCTTAGACTCACAGCTTGGACCCCCTACCCGAGATCTGCCGGTTTTGACACCGACACCCCCCACCCCCCAGCTCTATGTATATATCTTTGTTTTAGGACTATTTTCCACCAAAAATCAGCCGATAGAGATTTTGTTTGCCCCCCTCCCGGCCATTGCCCCCCCCATGATTCATGCCCAAGCTCCGCCACAGAACAAGGACATCCCCTTCTTTGTACACATGGTTATGTATGTGAGGCGAATCTCAGCAGGTCGTGGGTTCCAGTCCTACCCCTGATTCATTTTCTAAGGATTTTCAACGTAAATAAACTAAACACAAGTGTGCTTTGGAAAAAAATGCATGCGGATTAACCACCGCCTCAGCCATTGACAGTGGGCCGCACCACGTTGGCACGCCACGCACACATGCATGGGATATGCCTGGATACGGTAGAAAGCACCTTATATGAATGAGAGGACAAATTCGATGACTGGAAACACGTATTTTGCAAGTTTCTGCACCATACTCCCCGTCACGTGCAAGTTCTATGACACCCGGTGTATTTACCTCAAGGTATGGCACCCGGCGTATTTACCTCAAGGTAATTCCTTCATGTATTTAATTCATTTGTGCAACTTGCGTATGTTGGTCAATTGATGTTTTTATAAAAAATTGCGCGGTAGGTTGTGATTCTGGATCAAACATGTGACTAATCGTTCACTTGCAGACTCCGAGTCAGCCGTGTGATTTAGCATAAGTGAGAGCGTATTAACCTAGCGCACATGATTATTTAGTACTGATTGACAAGATTGTTTAGTACTGATTGATTACTTTTTTTTTCGATTTCTCTTTTCAAATTCGAGAACATTTGTTTATTTCATCAAATTCAAAAAATGTTCTACTAGGTAAAAAAATGTTCAACAATTTAAAGAATGTTCATCGGATTCAATTTTTTGTTCATTGGATTTAAAATTGTTTGTCGAACTAAAAATGTTTTCATCTTTTGTTCACTATTTTGAAAAAATGTTCATCAAATTCAAAAAATTCATTGAGAGAAAATTGTGTTCATCATTTTTCAGAATATATGTTCTTGAATACAAATTATATTTGTCAAGTTCGAAAAAAATCATTGAATTAAAAATTGGTTCATCAAGTACAAAAAATGTTCTTTAATATTAAAAACGATAAGAAAACATTGTTCATATAAATAGAAAAATCCTCATTCTTTTTAAATCACAAACATTTTTTTAATTCAAGAACTTTTTATAGCAATTCGCAGGTTTTTTCCTTTAGAACTTCTTGTAATACCGAATTATTTTAACATAGCATAAAATAAAAAATAGGAAAACAAAAACAAAACAGGGAGCGCTCCGCCCCACAAATTTCGTGCATGGGCTGGGCCACTGAGAGGAACCATTTCGTCAAACCCTATTTGTGGCCCCATAGGGTATTGAGCTATCGCACAACCTTGGTGCTGTCATGGGCTGGCCCCTGAATCCAAGTTCAATTACGAGGCACGCCCGTTTCTTCTGTTGCCGCAAACGGGCGCATACCCCTGCGCCGCGCTGGGCCGGCCCGTTTCCTACTTTTTCTTTCTGTTCAAAACTGCAGCAACACTTTTGTTTTCGAATGTGAGGGCTCGAACTCACGATCTCTCTCCATTGAAACAGCAGCGCACTGACCAACAGACCACCGTACCAATCGTGTCCATTTACTTATTTTCGTTCTTTTATTTACGTAGGCCGCGAGAGCCCACCAAAAGGTTCACTGCTTGCTGATTTCTGGGCGTTTTTTTCTTTTTTTTCTTTTTTTCTTTTTTCTTTCTTTTTTCTGTTTCTTTTTTCCTTTTTTTTCTCATTTTCCTTTTTCATTTTCTTAAAAATGCGATTTTTTTAATACGTGAAATTTTAAAAATTGAATGAATTTTTTAAAATCGATGAAAATTTTCAAAATTCATAAATTTAAAGCGCAAACAATTATTGAGAACATGAACAAAAATTTATATATGAATGACGATAAAAATATACGTTCTGAACTAAATTTACATATTATTAATTCGAATCAAGCAAACTTTCCGCTGATTTTCTGAAAGAACTTTACGTACATTCAATCACTATATCTTGTTTTATCTAGATTTCTAAATTTAAAATTATTCAAATTCAAAAACTAGTAAATTTATTCAAAAAGTTCGTCCATTAATTCTGACCAATTTTCAATCTAGATTTAAGAATTTAATATTATTTGAATTCAAACAAAATTCTAATGATTTGCCCGAAAGAAATGATGTACATTCATTATGATATATTTTCTTTTATCTAGATTATTACAATTCAAAATAATAGTTGATTTGCCCGAAAAATTTACATACATTTCTGACCTATATTTTATTTTATCTAGATTTTCAAATTTAAAATTACTCAAATTCAAAGAAAACAATTCATTGATTTGTCCAAAAGAACTTAGTTACATTCAATCTTCATTATATTTTCTTTTATCCAGATTTTTAATTTAAACTTATTCCAATTCAAACAAAAATTTAATTCATTTGTCAAAAAATATGCATATTCATTCTGCAGTAATATTTAACTTTGTCTAAATTTTCAAATTTAAAATTATTCAAATTCAAACAAACAATTAGTTGATTTGTTTGAATAGTTTATCAAGAATATAAGTTGTTTTCTTATACAGAAAAATGAAAGAGAATACATAAGATAAATTATGTATACCACTCTAAGTATCATCGTAGTCCGGTCGGCGCCTGCGTATGCGGCGAGTTTATCAGGAGGTCATAGGTTCGAACAGGGGCACCCCCTGCTTTGCACACATGGTTATGTATGCGAGGCGAAATCTCAGCAGGTCGTGGGTTCCAGTCCTACCCCTGATTCAATTTTTTTTAAAGGATTTCCATCATAAATAAATTAAATACAAGGGTGCTTTGGAAATAATGCATGCGGATTAACCACCGCCTCAGCCATTGACAATGGGCCGCCGCCACGTTAGCACGCCACCCGCGCATGGGATATAGCTGAATACGGTAGAAATCACCTTATATGAACGAGAGAACAAGTTCGATGGCTGGAAACACAAATTTTGCAAGGTTTAGCACCAAATTGCCCGTCATGTGCAAGTTCTATGACACCCGTGTATTTACCTCAAGGCAATTCTTTCATGTATTTAATTCATTTGTGCAACATGCGTTTGTCAGCCGATTGATGTTTTAAAAAAAATTGCGCGGTAGGTTGTGATTCTGGATCAAACATGTGACTAATCATTCACTTGCAGCGTCCGAATCAGCCGTCTGATTTAGCATAAGTGAGAGCATATTAACCTAGCGGACATGATTGTTTAGTACTGATTGTTTGACATGATTGTTTAGTACTGACTGATTACTGTTTTTGCGATTTCTCTTTTCAAATTCATGAACATTTGTTTATTTCATCAAATTAAAAAAATCTACCAGGGAAAAAATCTTCAACAATTTAAATAATGTTCATCGGATTTAAAATGCTCGTTGAACTAAAAATATTTTCATATTTTTTCACTATTTTGAAAAAGTGTTCATCAAATAAAAAATCATTGAATGAAAATGTTGTTCATCATTTTCAGAAAAATGTTCTTGAATACAAATTATATTCGTCAAGTTCAAAAATATTTATTAAATTCAAAATTGGTTCATGAAGTACCAAAAATTGTTCTTTAATATTAGAAATGACCATAAAACTTTGTTCATCAAATAAAAAAACGCTCATTCTTTTTAAATCGCGAACATTTTTTCAATTCAAGAACTTTTTTTTAACAATTCGCAGTTTTTTCCAAATTTTAGACCTTGTGGTAATCCCGAACTATTTTAACATAGAATAAAATAAAAACTAAAAAACGAAAACGTAAAAACAAAACAGGGAGCGCTCCGCCCCGCAAATTTCGTACATGGGCTGGGCCACCGTGATGAACCATTTCGTCAAACCTTATTTGTGGCCGGACAAGGTATTGGGCTATCCCACAACCTTGGTGCTGTCATGGGCTGCCCCTGAATCCAATTTCATTTACGATTCATTTTTTACATTTTATTTAGCTCTGGTAGTTTTCAGTTCTGGCTCTTCTGGTTTTTCCCAATTTAAAATTGATCACTGTCTTTTTTGTATTTCGACTTATTAATATATTTTTTTGCTTGAGTTTTACTTCTATTAGTTTTTCTCCAGTTTGCCTTCCACCTTTCATTTTATTGTATTTATAATTTTAACTTTTCACAATAGTTTTTGGAACTTATTAAAACGTTTTTAAACAATCTTGATTCAAATAAATCAGATGTTATTTTTAAAATTCCTTAAATTTTATAATAATTGAATATTTATGAAATATATAATTATTTTAAATAATTTAATAATATTTCTTGAATACATGAAAAAACTACTGCGATTTTCACAAAAGAAGATTATATTTGAATTTGGAAATTTTCTTAAAATTCAAAGACATTTATAAAACCACAAATATTTTTATATTCTTGTTTTCAATCTATAAAAAATATAGAAGCCATTTTGTAGGAAAACCTGCTGAAAACCATAAGGAAAAGAGAGAGAGAGAGAGAGAGAGAGAGAGAGAGAGAGAGCTTCCTAATTGGGCCACTGGCCTACGAACAACTGTGCGATGCCCGTCATTTTGATGTAGTGAGCGTGGTATAGGGGGTCTCCTAACCCAGGTCCATTTGTTTAAATTTCTGGAAATATATTTGGCGAAGATTTGTGCCTATGCCACACTGGTTATTCTGCCGTAGTGATTTCCAACGTGAAATGGGGTTTCTTTTGTTTCTTTTAGAATAAGGCGGAGGCCTGGCTTTATTCATCATGACGGGACTTTGGTTGCGCTGCACCGCCTTTTTTTTACGGCGAAAAAAGAAACTTGATCTCTCTATATATTCTGCTCCAACTGAATCCTTTTGCTAGAGTGCTAGCAGTATCCTCCTCTCAGTCGATCACAGGTCAAAGAACTCACCAAGGTCAGTCTATCTACATAACAGTACATGTGCAGTGCTCGATTGTGGGCCGTGTGTTTATACCAGAATACTGCATATGTCTAGCTGGATTTGCTAAAAGTTCGAGGATGTACGGGACAGCAGGCATATATACCAGAATGGTAACATGCAAAGCATCGACAGACTATTATTACTACTACTACTACGTGTGTGATTGACTCCGTGCATAAAGTAATTTCCACTGCGTCAATCTTCTAAAACACTCGCATATATCCTCGCTCGTGTGTGATTGGCTCCCATATAATATACTAGCATGCAGAAGGCGCCCCGTAGTTGAGCCCGTGCGTATGTGTGTGTTCTTCTTATTCCGAAGTAAGAGAAGGCATGGTGGTGGTACAGAGGTCGAGCTGGTTGCAGACGCTATTCTTATCTTACATCAAGAAAACAAAGTACATTCAACTAAAGTAATTTATAATTCGGCATGCTACATCCAACTAAAATTAAGTGTATTAATTAAGCTATTCAAACCAATCACCGTTTTTTTTTTAAATAAGCATAATATATGGGACCGAGCATTTAACACCAACTTTTTACACGTTCTTTCTCTATCTATCTCTCTGCATATATGTTAATGTGGAATATCAGTGGAAGCAAATAGATTATTTGTACATAGAGAATAGCCCCTCATGGAAATCGCAAGGACAATCATTCATATTCTTATCTAACTATGTGTATTATAGAAATGCTAGCTACAACAGTCAGAGCTTCTTAGCGAACATGTGAGCAAGCTCCGGGATAATCAAAAAATGAAATAGGACTTGCAGCAGGCACGATCTTCCAATTGCAACTGTAATTGCTCAATACCTTTTGGACTGTGAATATACTCCATGGTTCGATTTATAGAGACAAAATATTAATGGTAATCTTATGAGAATCCAACTTGTCTGGTAAGAATTATCAGCAAGCTGCAAAACAGAATGCACTTTGTCATTTGAAAATGAAAATAGAAAGAATTGGACAATCAGCATGAACCATATTAACACCTACATTTCGTTTTCCTTTGAATTTCTATCAATCAGTTGCTTTCTCTAATGAGCAGATACAAATCGTAGCAAAATTGACCCTAAAGTAACAACAGTGCATGAAATAAGAATAGGAAACATTTGTAAAACGCGGTGCTGAAGCGCATGCATCTGCAGGGGCGCGCTGCGTGTTAATATAGCCAAGACGGGGCGGCAACAGGAGTACAGAACAAGTTAGGGTTTAGGTTAGGTAGAGATAGATCGCTTAAACTAACTACCAGGATCTTATCTCAATACCTAACCTATTCCCCAAGATTACAACACACACGCACGCACGGTTTATACAACACCGTGGCTACAATGTTTAACACTCCCCCTCAATCACAACTATCCAAGTTGAGATTGTGTCGAAAGGCCTCCAGCTGCCGCAATGATAATGGCTTGGTAAAGCCATCTGCCACTTGATCACCAGTAGGCACAAACCGAATGTTTAAAAGCTTGTTTGCAACTCTTTCACGAACAAAGTGATAATCAATCTCAATATGCTTTGTCCTTGCATGAAAAATAGGATTGGCAGAGAGATAGGTAGCTCCAAGGTTGTCACACCAAAGAGAAGCTGCAGGCAAATGACGAATACCCAACTCTGTCAGTAAATTCTGTACCCAAATAATTTCAGCAGTGGCATTAGCTAGGGCTTTATACTCAGCTTCTGTACTTAACCGAGACACAGTAGCTTGCTTGCGTGCACTCCAAGAAATTAGGTTACTTCCAAAGAAAACCGCAAAGCCTCCAGTTGATCGCCGATCGTCATGACAGCCTGCCCAGTCTGTATCTGAAAAAGCACTGACGAGTGTAGAATCTGACTTACCAAGTTTAAGACCATGACTCTTGGTTGCTTGGAGATAACGAAGTATTCGTTTGACTGCTGTCCAATGAGTACTGGTAGGTGCATGCAAGAACTGGCAAACTTTGCTTACTGAAAAACAGATATCTGGTCTAGTCAAAGTCAAATACTGCAATGCTCCTACAACACTTCTGTATCTGGTTGAGTCTGTGGCCCCAAGCATCTCTCCATCATGAAGAGACAGCTTCTCTGACGTAGACAATGAATGAAATGTGCACCCTGCTCTATTAATTGTGTGCCTATTTAGTTTTTGAGGATGGTGAGATTGACAACTGCAGATAGTGATGGATTTTTTGTTGAGGCTGTGACTTGTGCCTGCTTGATTTTGCATGTAGCAGATACATGTACACGGGTGAGCACATTTTGTTCAGTTAGTCAAAGAATCTCTCCTCCATTCTCCTGTTTTTTAATTAATAAAAAAGATGTTCATGGAAGCATCATCACCCTCCTCTTGGCTCCCTCCTCGACCCTCCTTTGTTACATTGAGGTTGATTTCTCCATAGAGTTTTTGGCTCAATTTTTCTTCAGTGCATGTAGTTTGTGCTTTTCATGACTAAAGTTGTTGAAGATATTGTGTGGCCTCTCGGCTTGAGAGAAGGAATGAGGATGATCGCTTAGGTGGCAAGGCCACAGAACCACTCCAAAAATAAAATCAGGGCAAAAACCAAATAAGTCAAAAGAAAAGAAAGAACAAAAACCAGGGTGTTACAGGTGGCCTCTACCGGCGTCTAGGGTTGGCACGCCTGGCCGCGTCTTGATAGCGGTCGTGAGTCAAAGTCTTAAGCTAGGTTGAGAAACAAAACAGAACAAAAGGAGTTCAGAAACTACACAGAAACTAGCTAGGTTCCAATAGGATCCAAGTCTCAAAACAAGACGAGGTAGCAGAACAACAACTAACTCTTTTTCACAACAGCACCAAAGGGCCTACCGAATAACGGCTAACAAAAGAACAAGCGGAACAAATCTACCGCGCTGATGACGACCTAGGGAGCATATGCTGAAAACATGCCTTGTCACGGATGAAGTTTCTAGATAGACAACCTGAGGAAACTGTTCAATGCTCGACAAGACAAATGGTACAAGTGCAACCCGGCCACCACAGTCTAAGGCCATCCATGCTCGATCAGTACTTTGGCGTCGACGGCCTAGAAGACACCTGCAGAGTCCATCTCCATATGGAAGGAAGGCTAACTGGCCATGGCCGGTTAGTTTGCAAGTATAGGGAAAGGAAAGAAATGCTTGCATAATACACAGAAAAGGAAAGAAACACTAGCAATCTTTCTTTAATCTTAATTAGCATACAAGTACTGCCCGTTCGAATTACGCCCTGAAAATGGATTGAAATGGATGTATCTAGAACTAAAATACGCCTAGATACATCCATTTTCACGACAAGTAATTCGGGACGGAGGGAGTATATACTGAACATATACTTATCCTATATGAATTTTCATTGATGACAACAGGAATGGAAAGAATTAGTCTAAACATATCCAAAGCCGGTTGATAAGTTTCCAAAATACAACCGTTCAAGAGTGTGTTTCCTGCCTATTCTGTATCCCTATAATGTATCAGGACATGCTTTCACACCAACGGTTCAATATTTAGATGGAATACTAGTACACACCAGGATAAGGCATCAATAAATCTTTACCTTTTCATTCCTCATAGTAAATAGATTGACACATGAAACATACCAGTATATATATATGCCCACATATGCATCGAAAGATTCATCGAGCAAACAAGCAAACACACCAGCCTACCATTGCACCCATCCCACAACTTTGTCAACTCTTCTCTTTGAAATGGAGAATGTTGTAGTGTTGATTGTTGGCGCTGGGCCAGCAGGCCTTGCAACAGCAGCATGCCTTAGCCAATTCTCAATTCCCTATGTCATTGTCGGCGTGAAAGTTGCAGCAGCGTCGCTTTGGCGCAACCGCGCCTACGATCGCCTCAAGCTGCATCTTGCAAAGGAGTTCTGTGAGTTGCCACACATGTCATACCCACTAAATGCGCCAACATACATACCAAAAACCTTGTTTGTGAAGTACTTGGATAACTATGTTGAGCGTTTCAATATTCGACCCAAGTATCTCACTAGTGTGGAGACATCCACATTTGACAATGACGAAAAATGTTGGTCCATCATGGCACATGACATGGCAAAGAGCACACTAGTCAGGTTCACAACAAAGTTTCTTGTCGTTGCAAGTGGTGAGAATAGTGCAGAGAATATTCCAATGATCCCCGGATTGCAAAGCTTTCCGGGTGATGTCATCCACTCCTCAAGCTACAAGTCAGGCAAGAGCTACTCTGGCATGAATGTATTGGTCGTTGGATCCGCAACTCTGGAATGGAAATTGCTTATGACCTTGCGCCCATGGTGCCAATACTTCAATCGTTATACGAAGCCCGGTATGTACGCGCACTATATATTATTTTTTGACCTAGAAACACTAGGAGATCCCCCACCCCACCCTACGGGCACTATATATTTTCAGTGATTACGGGGCAATTTCTTAATATAGTCACCACTAGAAGGATGCAATTTTTCAGAGTTATTACTAGAAAGTATTTCATGGTATAGAGCGATAGACTATTTTATAACATGCACTAACAACTAATCAATTAGACGAACTACATAGAAAAATAACTCTTGAAAGAAGATGATTCTATGGAATTTTATTTTATGATGCAGGCTTCAAAAGAGATGTGACATGTTTTGTGGTTGCAGATTCATGTAATGACAAAGGAATTAATCCGGTTGGGGATGACACTTGCTCGCCGTCTCCCATTGAATCTAGTGGATAACCTCCTTGTGATGGCGGCAAATTTCATATTTGGAGACCTATCGAGGTATGGCATCAGAAGGCCAAAAGTGGGTCCAATGATCCTCAAGTCGAGACCGGCCGATCCATGAGTTATTGATGTTGGCACTGTTGGCTTAATCAAAAAAGGTATCATCAAAGTAAGTATATCCTTGGCATGACATAAATTTCATAACAGATGTTGTCTTCATATGCCAAGTTGTCAATATTCTATTCATCTCATACAGGTACAGGGGAGCATTAGTAAGATCATGGGCGATATAGTTGAATTTCAGTGCGGTAAAAAGATATCATTTGACGTGATTGTGTTTGCAACTGGATACAAAAGCACAACAAATATATGGCTCAAGGTAACAACATCGATGTTTGAATATGTCTGAGTTTGTTTTCTTGGTGCAAAAATTGTTAAATCTGCTAACAAGCTTTGTGTTGTTTTTTTATCCCAGAATGGTGAGAGCATGTTAAATGGCAATGGATTGCCCATCAAAGAATATCCGAATCATTGGAAAGGTGAAAATGGGCTCTACTGTGCTGGGTTAGGAAGGAGAGGATTGGCTGGTATTACAGCAGATGCCAAGAATATCGCCAATGACATCATATCAATGATAGGCGCTATGTCCGGGTAAATTATCAAATCAGTGAATGCGTCTTCGACAACGTGATGCCTTTCATCACCGGGCTCCTCAACAAGATCAAGGATGAGATTCGATGCTGGTCTAACGCAGGGGCACAAGGCCTGCGTGTTGTTCTGCACCAATCCTGGGGTGTCCATTGAGTTGCATGATGTACTGTAAAACTAACCTCCCAGGAGGACTGTAACTTTTCCCCATCCTTTCAATGCAATGAAACGCAAAGTTCTTGTGCATTTTCTCGATTGTTTTATCTTTTACATGTAGTTTACAAGGGCTAGTGTGCTAGACGGCTGATTCTTTGAGAAATCTATCCACTGCAACCTGTCTATCTATCTTCATCTACCCTTGATAGAACTAGATGTTTGTTTATTTCAAGGTTCATATGTGCGAGGGAGTAAGCATTACTTTTATAATATAATCAAGGGCTTTATACTCACATGGTGCAAAGAGTTTTGTATTTTTTTTGAACAGTTACCTCGGAGGGCCGTGGGCGAGGCTGTTGTCACAGTCCTCGGAGGTGCGTTAATTTTCCATTAGCTCTTAAAACCTGCTACGAGATTTGTTAGTTTGACTCTTCTCTGAAATCTTGGGAGTTACTCTTAACCTGATAGCAGATTTTCTATTATGTTTTAAGTGACAATGAAGTGTCAATCTCTGTATCTGTTTAAATCAATGTTCTCTGAATAAATGTTTGAGCACTGCGTGTGCACTATGTTTTCCGAATGAATGAAATGTGCACCCTGCTCTATTAATTGTGTGCCTATTTAGTTTTTGAGGATGGTGAGATTGACAACTGCAGATAGTGATGGATTTTTTGTTGAGGCTGTGACTTGTGCCTTCTTGATTTTGCATGTAGCAGATACATGTACACGGGTGAGCACATTTTGTTCAGTTAGTCAAAGAATCTCTCCTCCATTCTCCTGTTTTTTAATTAATAAAAAAGATGTTCATGGAAGCATCATCACCCTCCTCTTGGCTCCCTCCTCGACCCTCCTTTGTTACATTGAGGTTGATTTCTCCATAGAGTTTTGGCTCAATTTTTCTTCAGTGCATGTAGTTTGTGCTTTTCATGACTAAAGTTGTTGAAGATATTGTGTGCGCGTCTCCGGCTTGAGAGAAGGAATGAGGATGATCGCTTAGGTGGCAAGGCCACAGAACCACTCCAAAAATAAAATCAGGGCAAAAACCAAATAAGTCAAAAGAAAAAGAAAGAACAAAAAACCAGGGTGTTACAGGGTGGCCTCTACCGGCGTCTAGGGTTGGCACGCCCTGGCCGCGTGCGGTAGCGGGTCATGAGTCAAAGTCTCAAACTAGGTTGAGAAACAAAACAGAACAAAAGGAGTTCAGAAACTACACAGAAACTAGGTAGGTTCCAATAGGATCCAAGTCTCAAAACAAGACGTGGTAGCAGAACAACAACTAACTCTTTTTCACAACAGCACCAAAGGGCCTACCGAATAACGGCTAACAAAAGAACAAGCGGAACAAATCTACAGCGTTGATGACGACCTGGGGAGCATATGCTGAAAACATGCCTTGTCACGGATGAAGTTTCTAGATAGACAACCTGAGGAAACTGTTCAATGCTCGACAAGACAAATGGTACAAGTGCAACCCGGCCACCACAGTCTAAGGCCATCCATGCTCGATCAGTACTTTGGCGTCGACGGCCTAGAAGACACCTGCAGAGTCCATCTCCATATGGAAGGAAGGCTAACTGGCCATGGCGGTTAGTTTGCAAGTATAGGGAAAGGAAAGAAATGCTTGCATAATACGTGAAAAGGAAAGAAACACTAGCAATCTTTCTTTAATCTTAATTAGCATACAAGTACTGCCCGTTCAATTACGCCCTGAAAATGGATTGAAATGGATGTATCTAGAACTAAAAATACGTCTAGATACATCCATTTTCACGACAAGTAATTCGGGACGGAGGGAGTATATACTGAACATATACTTATCCTATATGAATTTTCATTGATGACAACAGGAATGGAAAGAATTAGTCTAAACATATCCAAAGCCGGTTGATAAGTTTCCAAAAATACAACCGTTCAAGAGTGTGTTTCCTGCCTATTCTGTATCCCTATAATGTATCAGGACATGCTTTCACACCAACGGTTCAATATTTAGATGGAATACTAGTACACACCAGGATAAGGCATCAATAAATCTTTACCTTTTTCATTCCTCATAGTAAATAGATTGACACATGAAACATACCAGTATATATATATGCCCACATATGCATCGAAAGATTCATCGAGCAAACAAGCAAACACACCAGCCTACCATTGCACCCATCCCACAACTTTGTCAACTCTTCTCTTTGAAATGGAGAATGTTGTAGTGTTGATTGTTGGCGCTGGGCCAGCAGGCCTTGCAACAGCAGCATGCCTTAGCCAATTCTCAATTCCCTATGTCATTGTCGGCGTGAAAGTTGCAGCGTCGCTTTGGCGCAACCGCGCCTACGATCGCCTCAAGCTGCATCTTGCAAAGGAGTTCTGTGAGTTGCCACACATGTCATACCCACTAAATGCGCCAACATACATACCAAAAACCTTGTTTGTGAAGTACTTGGATAACTATGTTGAGCGTTTCAATATTCGACCCAAGTATCTCACTAGTGTGGAGACATCCACATTTGACAATGACGAAAAATGTTGGTCCATCATGGCACATGACATGGCAAAGAGCACACTAGTCAGGTTCACAACAAAGTTTCTTGTCGTTGCAAGTGGTGAGAATAGTGCAGAGAATATTCCAATGATCCCCGGATTGCAAAGCTTTCCGGGTGATGTCATCCACTCCTCAAGCTACAAGTCAGGCAAGAGCTACTCTGGCATGAATGTATTGGTCGTTGGATCCGCAACTCTGGAATGGAAATTGCTTATGACCTTGCGCCCATGGTGCCAATACTTCAATCGTTATCTGAAGCCCGGTATGTACGCCGCACTATATATTATTTTTGACCTAGAAACACTAGGAGATCCCCCACCCCACCCTACGGGCACTATATATTTTCAGTGGTTACGGGGCAATTTCTTAATATAGTCACCACTAGAAGGATGCAATTTTTCAGAGTTATTACTAGAAAGTATTTCATGGTATAGAGCGATAGACTATTTTATAACATGCACTAACAACTAATCAATTAGACGAACTACATAGAAAAATAACTCTTGAAAGAAGATGATTCTATGGAATTTTATTTTATGATGCAGGCTTCAAAAGAGATGTGACATGTTTTGTGGTTGCAGATGAAGGAAATATGCCCTAGAGGCAATAATAAAAGTTATTATTTATTTCCTTATATCATGATAAATGTTTATTATTCATGCTAGAATTGTATTAACCGGAAACATAATACATGTGTGAATATATAGACAAACAGTATGTCACTAGTATGCCTCTACTTGACTAGCTTGTTAATCAAAGATGGTTATGTTTCCTAACCATGAACAAGGAGTTGTTATTTGATTAACAAGGTCACATCATTAGTTGAATGATCTGATTGACATGACCCATTCCGTTAGCTTAACACTTGATCGCTTAGTATGTTAATGCTTTCTTCATGACCCATACATGTTCCTGTAACTATGAGATTATGCAACTCCGTTTACGGAGGAACACTTTGGTGCTACCAAACGCCACAACGTAATCTGGGTGATTATAAAGGAGTACTACAGGTGTCTCCAAAGGTACTTGTTGGGTTGGCGATTTCGTGATTAGGTTTTGTCACTCCGATTGTCGGAGAGGTATCTCTAGGCCTTCTCGGTGATACACATCACTTAAGCCTTGCAAGCATTACAGCTAATGAGTTAGTTGTGAGATGATGTATTACGGAACGAGTAAAGAGACTTACCGAGAACGAGATTGAACTAGGTATTGGATACCGACGATCGAATCTCGGGTAAGTAACATACCGATGACAAAGGGAACAACGTATGTCGTTATGCGGTTTGACCGATAAAGATCTTCGTAGAATATGTAGGAACCAATATGGGCATCCAGGTTCCGCTATTGGTTATTGACCGAGAATGGTTCTAGGTCATGTCTACATAGTTCTCGAACCCGTAGGGTCCGCACGCTAACGCTTCGATGACAGTTCATAATGAGTTTATAAGTATTGATGCACCGAAGGTTGTTCGAGTCCCGGATGTGATCACGGACATGACGAGGAGTCTCAAATGGTCGAGACATAAAGATTGATATATTGGAAGCCTACATTTGGACATCGGAAGTGTTCCGGTGAAATCGATTTTATCGAGTACCGGAGGTTACGGAACCCCGGGAGGTCCATGGGCCTTAATTGGCCATGGGAGAAGAGGAAGGGCAGGCCAAGGTGGGCTGCGCGCCCCTCCCCTCTAGTCCGAATAGGACAGGAAGGGGCGGCGCCTTCCTCTTCCCTCCTCCAATCCTAGTCCAACTAGAGAGGGGAGTCCTACTCGGTGGGAGTAGGACTCCTCCTTGTGCGCCTCCCCTAGGGCCGCCACCTCCCCTTGGCTCCTTTATATACGGGCAGGGGCACCCCAAGAGAAACAAGTTGATCTACGGATCTTTCCTTAGCCGTGTGCGGTGCCCCTTCCACCATATTCCACTTCGGTCATATCGTCGCGGAGCTTAGGCGAAGCCCCGCGCCGGAGAAGTCATATCGTCATGAGCTTAGGCGAAGCCCTGCGTCGGTGGAGCATCAACATCGTCACCACGCCGTCGTGCTGACGGAACTCATCCCCGGCACTTTGCTGGATCGGAGTCCGGGGGTCGTCATCGAGCTGAACGTGTGCAGAACTCGGAGGTGCCGTACGTTCGGTGCTTGGATCGGTCGGATCGTGAAGACGTACGACTACATCAACCGCGTTGTTATAACGCTTCCGCTTTCGGTCTACGAGGGTACGTGGACGGACACTCTCCCCTCTCGTTGCTATGCCGTCACCATGGTCTTGCGTGATCGTAGGAAATTTTTTGAAATTACTACGTTCCCAACAGTGGCATCCGATCCTGGTTTTATGCGTTGATGTCATATGCACGAGTAGAACACAAGTGAGTTGTGGACGATACAAGTCATACTGCCTACCAGCATGTCATACTTTGGTTCAGCGGTATTGTGAGATGAAGCGGCCCGGACCGACATTACGCCAGACGCTTACGCGAGACTGGTTTCACCGCCCGAGCACTCGTTGCTTAAAGGTGACCGCGGTGTCTGCTCTCTCACTTTAGTTGAATCGAGTGTGGCTACGCCCGTCCTTGAGAAGGTTAAACGGAGTCAATTTGACGAAGTATCGCCGTGGTTTTGATGCGTAGGTAAGAACGGTTCTTGCTCAGCCCGTAGCAGCCACGTAAAACTTGCAACAACAAAGTAGAAGACGCCTAACTTGTTTTTGCAGGGCATGTTGTGATGTGATATGGTCAAGACGTGATGCTATACTTTATTGTATGAGATGATCATGTTTTGTAACCGAAGTTATCGGCAATCGGCAGGAGCCATATGGTTGTCGCTTATTGTATGAAATGCAACGCCATGTAATTGCTTTACTTTATCACTAAGGAGTAGCGATAGTCGAGAAGCAATAGTTGGCGAGACGACAACGATGCTACGATGGAGATCAAGGTGTCGCTACGGTGACGATGGTGATCATGACGGTGCTTGGCGATGGAGATCACAAGCACAAGATGATGATGACCATATCATATCACTTATATTGATTGCATGTGATGTTTATCCTTTATGCATCTTATCTTGCTTTGTTTGACGGTAGCATTATAAGATGATCTCTCACTAAAATTATCAAGAAGTGTTCTCCTGAGTATGCACCGCTGCCAAAGTTCAGAGTACCCGGACACCACGTGATGATCGGGTGTGATAAGTTCTACGTCCATCTACAACGGTGCAAAACAGTTTGCGCACGCTGAATACTCAGGTTAAACTTGACGAGCCTAGCATATAACAGATATGGCCTCGAACACGGAGACCGAAAGGTCGAACGTGAATCATATAGTAGATATGATCAACATAGTGATGTTCACCATTGAAACTACTCCGTCTCACGTGATGATCGGACATGGTTTAGTTGATTTGGATCACGTGATCACTTAGATGACTAGAGAGATGTCTGTCTAAGTGGGAGTTTTTTAATATGATTAATTGAACTTAAATTTATCATGAACTTGTTGGAAATATGCCCTAGAGGCAATAATAAAGGCATTATTATTATATTTCCTTGTTCATGATAATTGTCTTTTATTCATGCTATAACTGTATTATCCGGAAATCGTAATACACGTGTGAATACATAGACTACAATACGTCCCTAGTAAGCCTCTAGTTGACTAGCTCGTTGGTCAACAGATAGTCATGGTTTCGACTATGGACATCGATGTCATTGATAACGGGATCACGCCATTAGGAGAATGACGTGATGGACAAGACCCAATCCTAAGCATAGCACAAAGATCGTGTAGTTCGTTTTGCTAGAGCTTTTCCAATGTCAAGTATCTCTTCCTTAGACCATGAGATCGTGCAATTCCCGGATACCGTAGGAGTGCTTTGGTGTATCAAACGTCACAACGAATCGGGTGACTATAAAGGTGCACTACAGGTATCTCCGAAAGTGACCATTGGGTTGACACGGATCGAGACTGGGATTTGTCACTCCGTGTTACGGAGAGGTATCACTGGGCCCACTCGGTAATGCATCATCATAATGAGCTCAAAATGATCAAGTGTCTGGTCACGGGATCATGCATTGCGGTACGAGTAAAGTGACTTGCCGGTAACGAGACTAAACGAGGTATTGGGATACCGACGATCGAGTCTCGGGCAAGTAACACACCGTCTGACAAAGGGAATAGAATACGGGGTTGCTTGAACCCTTGACATCGTGGTTCATCCGATGACAACATCGAGGAGCATGTGGGAGCCAACATGGGTATCCAGATCCCGCTGTTGGTTATTGACTTGAGGTAGTCTCGGTCATGTCTGCATGTCTCCCGAACCCGTAGGGTCTACACACTTAAGGTTCGGTGACGCTTAGGGTTAATAGGAAGACAAGTATGTGATTACGAATGTTGTTCGAGTCCGGATGAGATCCCGGACGTCACGAGGAGTTCGGAATGGTCCGGAGGTAAAGATTTATATATGGAAAGTGGTTAAACGGACTCCGGAAAGTTTGGGGTATACTGTAATGTACCGGGGCCACCGGAGAGTTCCGAGGTCCACTGGAGGGGCCACCTCCGGGGGCCACATGGGCTAAGTGGGAGAGGAGCCAGCCCCTGGTGGGCTGGGTGCGCCCCCACCTAGGCCCATGCGGCTAGGGTTTGGGAGGGTAAACCCTAAAGGGGCGCCCCAGCTTGGGGGCAAGCCACCTCCCTCCTCCCTTGGGCCGCCCCATCTAGGGTTTTCCCTAGATGGCCGCCCCCTTTGCCCTCTCCTCCTATAAATAGAGGGGTGGGGAGGCTGCCAACACCATTGTAGGCGCAGCCCTCCCTCCCAACACCTCTCTTTCTCCACGCGAGCTTGGCGAAGCCCCTGCGGAGAACTGCCAGACCAACTGCACCACGCCGTCGTGCTGCCATTGAATTGTCTTCCTCAACCTCTCCTTCACTCTTGCTGGATCAAGACGGAGGAGACGTCATCGTCCCGTACGTGTGTTGAACACGGAGGTACTGTCCTTTCAGTACTTTGGTCATCGGTGATCGGAATCACGTTGGGAACGTCTTCATCATCACCACTCCTCGAACGCCTCCGCACTCGATCTACAAGTGGTATGTAGATGCAAACTCTCTCCGTTACTCGTTGCTTAGTAGAACTCATAGATGGATCTTGGTGAAACCGTAGGAAAATTTTAATTTTCTGCAACGTTCCCCAACAGTGGCATCATGAGCTAGGTCTATGCGTAGTTCTCTTTGCACGAGTAGAACACAATTTTGTTGTGGGCATGGATCTTGTCAACTTACTTGCCGTTACTAGTTGTTTCTTGCTTCCGCGGTATTGTGGGATGAAGCGGCCCGGACCAACCTTACACGTACTCTTACGTGAGACCGGTTCCACCGACTAACATGCACTAGTTGCATAAGGTGGCTGGCGGGTGTGTCTCTCCTACTTTAGTGGGAGCGGATTCGATGAACAGGGTCCTTATGAAGGGTAAATAGAAGTTGACAAGATCACGTTGTGGTTATTCGTAGGTAAGAAAACGTTCTTGCTAGAACCCAATTGCAGCCACGTAAAAGATGCAACAACAATTAGAGGACGCCTAACTTGTTTTTGCAGCAATTGTCATGTGACGGATATGGCCAAGTTGTGATGAATGATGATATATTGTGATGTATGAGATCATGTTCTTGTAATAGGAATCACGACTTGCATGTCGATGAGTATGACAACCGCAGGAGCCATAGGAGTTGTCTTTATTTTTGTATGACCTGCGTGTCATTGAAGAACGCCATGTAATTTGCTTTACTTTATTGCTAAACGCGTTAGCCATAGAAGTAGAAGTAGTCGTTGGCGTGACAACTTCATGGAGGCACGATGATGGATATCATGATGATGGAGATCATGGTGTCATGCCGGTGACAGGATGATCATGGAGCCTCAAGATGAAGATCAAAGGAGCTATATGATATTGGCCATATCATGTCACTACTTTATAATTGCATGTGATGTTTATTATGATTATACATCTTGTTTACTTAGAACGACGGTAGTAAATAAGATGATCCTTAAGAACAATTTCAAGAAGTGTTCTCCCTAACGTGCACCGCTGCTACAGTTCGTCGCTTCTAAGCACCACGTGTTAATCGGGTGTGATGGATTCTTACGTTCACATACAACGGGTGTAAGCAAGATTTACACACGCAGAAACACTTAGGGTTAACTTGACGAGCCTAAGCATGTGAAGACATGGCCTCGAACACGGAGACCGAAAGGTCGAACACGAGTCGTATGGAAGATACGATCAACATGAGAATGTTCACCGACGCAGACTAGTCCGTCTCACGTGTTGATCGGACACGGCCTAGTTGACTCGGATCGTGTAACACTTAGATGACTAGAGGATGTCTAATCTAAGTGGGAGTTCATTAATAATTTGATTAGATGAACTTAATTATCATGAACTTAGTCTAAAACTTTTGAATTATATGTCTTGTAGATCAAATGGCCAACGCCATGTCAACTTGAACTTCAACGCGCTCCTAGAGAAAACCAAGCTGAAAGATGACGGCAGCAACTATACGGACTGGGTCCGAACCCGAGGATCATCCTCATAGCTGCCAGAAACAATACGCCCTAGAAGGACCGCTAGGTGAAGCTCCGTCCGAGAGAACCAAGACATTATGAATGCTTGGCAGTCTCGTCGATGATTACTCCCTCGTTCAAGGCGGCATGCTTTACAGCTTAGAACCGGGCTCCAAAAGCGTTTTGAGCACCACGGAGCATATGAGATGTTCGAGGAGCTGAAACTTGTTTTCCAAGCTCACGCCCGGTCGAGAGATATGACATCTCCGACAAGTTCTATAGTTGTAAGATGGAGGAAAACAGTTCACAAGTGAGCACATTTCAAGATGTCAGGTTGCACAACCGTATGACCCAGCTGAATATTAACCCAGCTTCAGACTTAACCGAGACACAGTAGCTTGCTTATGTGCACTCCAAGAAATTAGGTTACTTCCAAAGAAAACCGCAAAGCCTCCAGTTGATCGCCGATCGTCATGACAGCCTGCCCGATCAGATCTCAAAAAGCACCGACGAGTGTAGAATCTGACTTACCAAGTTTAAGACCATGACTCTTGGTTGCTTGGAGATATGAAGCATTCGCTTGACTGCTGTCCAATGAGTACTGGTAGTAGTGCATGCAAGAACTGGCAAACTTTGCTTACTGAAAAACAGATATCTGGTCTAGTCAAAGTCAAATACTGCAATGCTCCTACAACACTTCTGATCTGGTTGAGTCTGTGCAGCCAAGCATCTCTCCATCATGAAGAGACAGCTTCTCTGACGTAGACAATGAATGAAATGTGCACCCTGCTCTATTAATTGTGTGCCTATTTAGTTTTGAGGATGGTGAGATTGACAACTGCAGATAGTGATGGATTTTTGTTGAGGCTGTGACTTGTGCCTGCTTGATTTTGCATGTAGCAGATACATGTACACGGGTGAGCACATTTTGTTCAGTTAGTCAAAGAATCTCTCCTCCATTCTCCTGTTTTTAATTAATAAAAAGATGTTCATGGAAGCATCATCACCCTCCTCTTGGCTCCCTCCTCGACTCCTCCTTTGTTACATTGAGGTTGATTTCTCCATAGAGTTTTGGCTCAATTTTTCTTGATGCATGTAGTTTGTGCTTTTCATGACTAAAGTTGTTGAAGATATTGTGTGCGTCTCCGGCTTGAGAGAAGGAATGAGGATGATCGCTTAGGTGGCAAGGCCACAGAACCACTCAAAAATAAAATCAGGGCAAAAACCAAATAAGTCAAAAGAAAAAGAAAGAACAAAAACCAGGGTGTTACAGGTGGCCTCTACCGGCGTCTAGGGTTGTACGCCTGGCCGCGTCTTGATAGCGGGTAAATGAGTCAAAGTCTCAAACTAGGTTGAGAAACAAAACAGAACAAAAGGAGTTCGAAACTACACGGAAACTAGCTAGGTTCCAATAGGATCCAAGTCTCAAAACAAGGCGAGGTAGCGAACAACAACTAACTCTTTTCACAACAGCACCAAAGGGCCTACCAGAATAACGGCTAACAAAAGAACAAAGCGGAACAAATCTACCGGCGCTGATGGCGACCTAGGGAGCATATGCTGAAAACATGCCTTGTTACAGATGAAGTTTCTAGATAGCCAACCTGAGGAAACTGTTCAATGCTCGACAAGACAGATGGTAGAAGTGCAAACCCGACCACCACAGTGTAAGGCCATCCATGCTCGATCACTATTTTGGCGTCGACAGCCCAGAAGAGACCTGCAGAGTCCATCTCCGTACGGAAGGAAGGCAAACTGGCCATGATTGGTTAGTTTACAAGTATAGGGAAAGGAAAGAAATGCTTGCATAATACACAGAAAAAGAAAGAAACACTAGCAATCTTTCTTGAATCTTAATTAGCATACAAGTACTACCTGTCCGAATTACGTCCTGAAAATTGATAGAAATGGATGTATCTAGAACTAAAAATACGTCTAGATACATCCATTTCCGCGACAAGTAATTCAGGACGGAGGGAGTATATACTGAACATATACTTATCCTATATGAATTTTCATTGATAACAACAGGAATGGAAAGAATTAGTCTAAACATATCCAAAGCGGTTGATAAGTTTCCAAAAATACAACCGTTCAAGAGTGTGTTTCCTGCCTATTCTGTATCCCTATAATGTATCAGGACATGCTTTCACACCAGCGGTTCAATATTTAGATGGAATACTAGTACACACCAGGATAAGGCATCAATAAATCTTTACCTTTTCATTCCTCATAGTAAATAGATTGACACATGAAACATACCAGTATATATATATGCCCACATATGCATCGAAAGATTCATCGAGCAAACAAGCAAACACACCAGCCTACCATTGCACCCATCCCACAACTTTGTCAACTCTTCTCTTTGAAATGGAGAATGTTGTAGTGTTGATTGTTGGCGCTGGGCCAGCAGGCCTTGCAACAGCAGCATGCCTTAGCCAATTCTCAATTCCCTATGTCATTGTCGGCGTGAAAGTTGCAGCGCGTCGCTTTAGGCGCAACAGCGCTCACGATCCTCAAGCTGCATCTTGCAAAGGAGTTCTGTGAGTTGCCACACATGTCATACCCACTAAATCGTAACATACATACCAAAAAACCTTGTTTGTGAAGTACTTGGATAACTATGTTGAGCGTTTCAATATTCGACCCAAGTATCTCACTAGTGTGGAGACATCCACATTTGACAATGACGAAAAATGTTGGTCCATCATGGCACATGACATGGCAAAGAGCACACACTAGTCAGGTTCACAACAAAGTTTCTTGTCGTTGCAAGTGGTGAGAATAGTGCAGAAATATTCCAATGATCCCGGATTGCAAAGCTTTCGGGTGATGTCATCCACTCCTCAAGCTACAAGTCAGGCAAGAGCTACTCGGCATGAATGTATTGGTCATGGATCTCGCAACTCTGGAATGGAAATTGCTTATGACCTTGCGGCCCATGGTGCCAATACTTCAATCGTTATCTGAAGAAGCCGGTATGTACGGCACTATATATTATTTTTGACCTAGAAACACTAGGAGATCCCCACCCCACCCTACGGGCACTATATATTTTCAGTGATTACGGGCAATTTCTTAATATAGTCACCACTAGAAGGATGCAATTTTTCAGAGTTATTACTAGAAAGTATTTCATGGTATAGAAGCGATAGACTATTTTATAACATGCACTAACAACTAATCAATTAGGCGAACTACATAGAAAAATAACTCTTGAAAGAAGATGATTCTATGGAATTTTATTTTATGATGCAGGCTTCAAAAGAGATGTGACATGTTTTGTGGTTGCAGATTCATGTAATGACAAAGGAATTAATCCGGTTGGGGATGACACTTGCTGCCGTCTCCCATTGAATCTAGTGGATAACCTCCTTGTGATGGCGGCAAATTTCATATTTGGAGACCTATCGAGTATGGCATCGAGAAGGCCAAAAGTGGGTCCAATGATCCTCAAGTCGAGACCGGCCGATCCGCAGTTATTGATGTTGGCACTGTTGGCTTAATCAAAAAAGGTATCATCAAAGTAAGTATATCCTTGGCATGACATAAATTTCATAACAGATGTTGTCTTCATATGCCAAGTTGTCAATATTCTATTCATCTCATACAGGTGCGAGGGGAGCATTAGTAAGATCATGGGCGATATAGTTGAATTTCAGTGCGGTAAAAAGATATCATTTGGCGTGATTGTGTTTGCAACTGGATACAAAAGCACAACAAATATATGGCTCAAGGTAACAACATCGATGTTTGAATATGTCTGAGTTTGTTTTCTTGGTGCAAAATTGTTAAATCTGCTAACAAGCTTTGTGTTGTTTTTTATCCCAGAATGGTGAGAGCATGTTAAATGGCAATGGATTGCCCATCAAAGAATATCCGAATCATTGGAAAGGTGAAAATGGGCTCTCTGTGCTGGGTTAGGAAGGAGAGGATTGGCTGGTATTAAGCGAGATGCCAAGAATATCGCCAATGACATCATATCAATGATAGGCGCTATGTCCGGGTAAATTATCAAATCAGTGAATGCGTCTTCGACAACGTGATGCCTTTCATCACGGGCTCCTCAACAAGATCAAGGATGAGATTCGATGCTGGTCTCAACGCAGGGCACAAGGCCTGCGTGTTGTTCTGCACCAATCCTGGGGTGTCCATTGAGTTGCATGATGTACTGTAAAACTAACCTCCCAGGAGGACTGTAACTTTTCCCCATCCTTTCAATGCAATGAAACGCAAAGTTCTTGTGCATTTTCTCGATTGTTTTTATCTTTTACATGTAGTTTACAAGGGCTAGTGTGCTAGACGGCTGATTCTTTGAGAAATCTATCCACTGCAACCTGTCTATCTATCTTCATCTACCCTTGATAGAACTAGATGTTTGTTTATTTCAAGGTTCATATGTGCGAGGGAGTAAGCATTACTTTTATAATATAATCAAGGGCTTTATACTCACATGGTGCAAAGAGTTTTGTATTTTTTTTGAACAGTTACCTCGGAGGGCCGTGGGCGAGGCTGTTGTCACAGTCCTCGGAGGTGCGTTAATTTTCCATTAGCTCTTAAAACCTGCTCTGAGATTTGTTAGTTTGACTCTTCTCTGAAATCTTGGGAGTTACTCTTAACCTGATAGCAGATTTTCTATTATGTTTTAAGTGACAATGAAGTGTCAATCTCTGTATCTGTTTAAATCAATGTTCTCTGAATAAATGTTTGAGCACTGCGTGTGCACTATGTTTTCGAATGAATGAAATGTGCACCCTGCTCTATTAATTGTGTGCCTATTTAGTTTTTGAGGATGGTGAGATTGACAACTGCAGATAGTGATGGATTTTTGTTGAGGCTGTGACTTGTGCCTTCTTGATTTTGCATGTAGCAGATATGTACACGGGTGAGCACATTTTGTTCAGTTAGTCAAAGAATCTCTCCTCCATTCTCCTGTTTTTAATTAATAAAAAGATGTTCATGGAAGCATCATCACCCTCCTCTTGGCTCCCTCCTCGACCCTCCTTTGTTACATTGAGGTTGATTTCTCCATAGAGTTTTTGGCTCAATTTTTTCTTGAGTGCATGTAGTTTGTGCTTTTCATGACTAAAGTTGTTGAAGATATTGTGCGCGTCTCCGGCTTGAGAGAAGGAATGAGGATGATCGCTTAGGTGGCAAGGCCACAGAACCACTCAAAAATAAAATCAGGGCAAAAACCAAATAAGTCAAAAGAAAAGAAAGAACAAAAACCAGGGTGTTACAGGTGGCCTCACCGGCGTCTAGGGTTGGCACGCCCTGGCGCGTCTTGATAGCGGGTCATGAGTCAAAGTCTCAAACTAGGTTGAGAAACAAAACAGAACAAAAGGAGTTCAGAAACTACACGAAACTAGGTAGGTTCCAATAGGATCCAAGTCTCAAAACAAGGCGTGGTAGCAGAACAACAACTAACTCTTTTTCACAACAGCACCAAAGGGCCTGCGAATAACGGCTAACAAAAGAACAAGCGGAACAAATCTACAGCGTTGATGACGACCTGGGGAGCATATGCTGAAAACATGCCTTGTCACGGATGAAGTTTCTAGATAGACAACCTGAGGAAACTGTTCAATGCTCGACAAGACAAATGGTACAAGTGCAACCCGGCCACCACAGTCTAAGGCCATCCATGCTCGATCAGTACTTTGGCGTCGACGGCCTAGAAGACACCTGCAGAGTCCATCTCCATATGGAAGGAAGGCTAACTGGCCATGGCCGGTTAGTTTGCAAGTATAGGGAAAGGAAAGAAATGCTTGCATAATACGTAGAAAAGGAAAGAAACACTAGCAATCTTTCTTTAATCTTAATTAGCATACAAGTACTGCCCCGTTCCGAATTACGTCCTGAAAATGGATTGAAATGGATGTATCTAGAACTAAAAATACGTCTAGATACATCCATTTTCACGACAAGTAATTCGGGACGGAGGGAGTATATACTGAACATATACTTATCCTATATGAATTTTCATTGATGACAACAGGAATGGAAAGAATTAGTCTAAACATATCCAAAGCCGGTTGATAAGTTTCCAAAAATACAACCGTTCAAGAGTGTGTTTCCTGCCTATTCTGTATCCCTATAATGTATCAGGACATGCTTTCACACCACGGTTCAATATTTAGATGGAATACTAGTACACACCAGGATAAGGCATCAATAAATCTTTACCTTTTTCATTCCTCATAGTAAATAGATTGACACATGAAACATACCAGTATATATATATGCCCACATATGCATCGAAGATTCATCGAGCAAACAAGCAAACACACCAGCCTACCATTGCACCCATCCCACAACTTTGTCAACTCTTCTCTTTGAAATGGAGAATGTTGTAGTGTTGATTGTTGGCGCTGGGCCAGCAGGCCTTGCAACAGCAGCATGCCTTAGCCAATTCTCAATTCCTATGTCATTGTCGGCGTGAAAGTTGCAGGCGTCGCTTTGGCGCAACCGGCCTTCTGATCGCCTCAAGCTGCATCTTGCAAAGGAGTTCTGTGAGTTGCCACACATGTCATACCCACTAAATGCGCCAACATACATACAAAAACCTTGTTTGTGAAGTACTTGGATAACTATGTTGAGCGTTTCAATATTCGACCCAAGTATCTCACTAGTGTGGAGACATCCACATTTGACAATGACGAAAAATGTTGGTCCATCATGGCACATGACATGGCAAAGAGCACACTAGTCAGGTTCACAACAAAGTTTCTTGTCGTTGCAAGTGGTGAGAATAGTGCAGAGAATATTCCAATGATCCCGGATTGCAAAGCTTTCGGTGATGTCATCCACTCCTCAAGCTACAAGTCAGGCAAGAGCTACTCTGGCATGAATGTATTGGTCGTTGGATCCGCAACTCGGAATGGAAATTGCTTATGACCTTGCGCCCATGGTGCCAATACTTCAATCGTTATCTGGAAAGCCCGGTATGTACGCCGCACTATATATTATTTTTGACCTAGAAACACTAGGAGATCCCCACCCCACCCACGGGCACTATATATTTTCAGTGGTTACGGGCAATTTCTTAATATAGTCACCACTAGAAGGATGCAATTTTTCAGAGTTATTACTAGAAAGTATTTCATGGTATAGAGCGATAGACTATTTTATAACATGCACTAACAACTAATCAATTAGGCGACTACATAGAAAAATAACTCTTGAAAGAAGATGATTCTATGGAATTTTATTTTATGATGCAGGCTTCAAAGAGATGTGACATGTTTTGTGGTTGCAGATGAAGGAAATATGCCCTAGAGGCAATAATAAAAGTTATTATTTATTTCCTTATATCATGATAAATGTTTATTATTCATGCTAGAATTGTATTAACCGGAAACATAATACATGTGTGAATATATAGACAAACAGTATGTCACTAGTATGCCTCTACTTGACTAGCTTGTTAATCAAAGATGGTTATGTTTCCTAACCATGAACAAGGAGTTGTTATTTGATTAACAAGGTCACATCATTAGTTGAATGATCTGATTGACATGACCCATTCCGTTAGCTTAACACTTGATCGTTTAGTATGTTAATGCTTTCTTCATGACCCATACATGTTCCTGTAACTATGAGATTATGCAACTCCCGTTTACCGGAGGAACACTTTAGGTGCTACCAAAGCGTCACAGCGTAATCGGGTGATTATAAAGGAGTACTACAGGTGTCTCCAAAGGTACTTGTTGGGTTGGCGTATTTCGTGATTAGGTTTTGTCACTCCGATTTGGGAGAGGTATCTCTAGGCCTTCTCGGTGATACACATCACTTAAGCCTTGCAAGCATTACAGCTAATGAGTTAGTTGTGAGATGATGTATTACGGAACGAGTAAAGAGACTTACTAAAGATGCGAGATTGAACTAGGTATTGGATACCGACGATCGAATCTCGGGTAAATAACATACCGATGACAAAGGGAACAACGTATGTCGTTATGCGGTTTGACCGATAAAGATCTTCGTAGAATATGTAGGAACCAATATGGGCATCCAGGTTCCGCTATTGGTTATTGACCGAGAATGGTTCTAGGTCATGTCTACATAGTTCTCGAACCCGTAGGGTCCGCACGCTTAACGCTTCGATGACAGTTCATAATGAGTTTATAAGTATTGATGCACGAAGGTTGTTCGAGTCCCGGATGTGATCACGGACATGACGAGGAGTCTCGAAATGGTCGAGACATAAAGATTGATATATTGGAAGCCTACATTTGGACATCGGAAGTGTTCCGGGTGAAATCGGGATTTGCCGAGTGCCGGAGGTTACGGAACCCCGGGAGGTCCATGGGCCTTAATTGGCCATGGGAGAAGAGGAAGGGCAGGCCAAGGTGGGCTGCGCCCCCCCCCCTCTAGTCCGAATAGGACAGGAAGGGGGCGCCCCTTCCTCTTCCTCCTCCAATCCTAGTCCAACTAGGAGAGAGTCCTACTCCCGTGGGAGTAGGACTCCTCCTTGCGCGCCTCCCCTAGGGCCGCCACCTCCCCTTGGCTCCTTTATATACGGGCAGGGGCACCCCAAGAGAAACAAGTTGATCACGGATCTTTCCTTAGCCGTGTGCGGTGCCCCTTCCACCATATTCCACTTCGGTCATATCGTCATGAGCTTAGGCGAAACCCTGCGCCGGAGAAGTCATATCGTCGCGGAGCTTAGGCGAAGCCCTGCGTCAGTGGAGCATCAACATCGTCCCACGCCGTCGTCTGACGGAACTCATCCGGCACTTTGCTGGATCGGAGTCCGGGGTCGTCATCGAGCTGAGCGTGTGCAGAACTTCGGAGGTGCCGTCGTTCGGTGCTTGGATCGGTCGGATCGTGAAGGCGTACGACTACATCAACCGCGTTGTTATAGCGCTTCGCTTTCGGTCTCACGAGTGCGTGGACGGACACTCTCCCCTCGTTGCTATGCCGTCACCATGGTCTTGCGTGATCGTGGAAATTTTTGAAATTACTACGTTCCCATGATGGCATCGATCCTGGTTTTATGCGTTGATGTCATATGCACGGTAGAACACAAGTGAGTTGTGGACGATACAAGTCATACTGCCTACCAGCATGTCATACTTTGGTTCAGCGGTATTGTGAGATGAAGCGGCCCGGACCGACATTACAGCGTCACGCTTACGCGAGACTGGTTTCACCGCTCCGAGCACTCGTTGCTTAAAGGTGACCGGCGGGTGTCATCTCTCTCACTTTAGTTGAATCGAGTGTGGCTCGCCGGTCCTTGAGAAGGTTAAAGCAAGGAGTCAATTTGACGAAATATCGCCGTGGTTTTGATGCGTAGGTAAGAGCGGTTCTTGCTCAGCCCGTAGCAGCCACGTAAAACTTGCAACAACAAAGTAGAAGGCGTCTAACTTGTTTTTGCAGGGCATGTTGTGATGTGATATGGTCAAGACGTGATGCTATACTTTATTGTATGAGATGATCATGTTTTGTAACCGAAGTTATCGGCAATGCGGCAGGAGCCATATGGTTGTCGCTTTATTGTATGAAATGCAAGCGCCATGTAATTGCTTTACTTTATCACTAAGGAGTAGCGATAGTCGTAGAAGCAATAGTTGGCGAGCGACAACGATGCTACGATGGAGATCAAGGTGTCGCGCCGGTGACGATGGTGATCATGACGGTGCTTCAGCGATGGAATCACAAGCACAAGATGATGATGACCATATCATATCACTTATATTGATTGCATGTGATGTTTATCCTTTATGCATCTTATCTTGCTTTGTTTGACGGTAGCATTATAAGATGATCTCTCACTAAAATTATCAAGAAGTGTTCTCCCTGAGTATGCACCGTTGCCAAAGTTAAGTGAGTACCCGGACACCACGTGATGATGGTGTGATAAGTTCTACGTCCATCTACAACGGTGCAAAACAGTTCGCCACCTTGGAATACTCGAGGTTAAACTTGACGAGCCTAGCATATAGCAGATATGGCCTCGGAACACGGAGACCGAAAGTCGAACGTGAATCATATAAGTAGATATGATCAACATAGTGATGTTCACCATTGAAACTACTCCGTCTCACGTGATGATCGGACATGGTTTAGTTGATTTGGATCACGTGATCACTTAGATGACTAGAGATATGCTCGTCTAAGTGGGAGTTTTTTAATATGATTAATTGAACTTAAATTTATCATGAACTTGTTGGAAATATGCCCTAGAGGCAATAATAAAAGCATTATTATTATATTTCCTTGTTCATGATAATTGTCTTTATTCATGCTATAAGCTGTATTATCCGGAAATCGTAATACACGTGTGAATACATAGACTACAATCGTCCTAGTAAGCCTCTAGTTGACTAGCTCGTTGGTCAACAGATAGTCATGGTTTCGACTATGGACATCGGATGTCATTGACAGCGGGATCACGTCATTAGGAGAATGGCGTGATGGACAAGACAATCCTAAGCATAGCACAAAGATCGTGTAGTTCGTTTTGCTAGAGCTTTTCCAATGTCAAGTATCTCTTCCTTAGACCATGAGATCGTGCAATTCCGGATACCGTAGGAGTGCTTTGGGTGTATCAAGCGTCTGGCGTAATCGGGTGACTATAAAGGTGCACTACAGGTATCTCGAAAGTGACCATTGGGTTGACACGGATCGAGGCTGGATTTGTCACTCCGTGTTACGGAGAGGTATCAGGGCCCTTTCGGTAATGCATCATCATAATGAGCTCAAAGTGATCAAGTGTCCGGTCACGGGATCATGCATTGCGGATCTGAGTAAAGTGACTTGCGTAACGAGACTAAGCGAGGTATTGGGATACCGACGATCGAGTCTCGGGCAAGTAACACACCGTCGACAAAGGGAATAGAATACGGGGTTGCTTGAACCCTTGACATCGTGGTTCATCCGATGACAACATCGAGGAGCATGTGGGAGCCAACATGGGTATCCAGATCCGCTGTTGGTTATTGACTTGAGGTAGTCTCGGTCATGTTCGCATGTCTCCAACCCGTAGGGTCTACACACTTAAGGTTCGGTGGCGCTAGGGTTAATAGGAAGACAAGTATGTGATTACGAATGTTGTTGAGTCCGGATGAGATCCCGGACGTCACGAGGAGTTCGGAATGGTCGGAGGTAAAGATTTATATATGGAAAGTGGTTAAGCGGACTCGGAAAGTTTGGGGTATACGGTAATGTGGGGGCCACGGGAGAGTTCAGGAGGTCCACCGGGAGGGCCACCCCTCGGGGGGCCACATGGGCTAAGTGGGAGAGGAGCCAGCCCCTGGTGGGCTGGGTGCGCCCCACCTAGGCCCATCTTGCTAGGGTTTGGGAGGAGTAAACCCTAAGGGGCGCCCTGGCTTGGGGGCAAGCCACCTCCCTCCTCCTTGGCGCCGCCCCATCTGGGTTTTCCCTAGATGGCGGCCCCCTTGCCCTCTCCTCCTATAAATAGAGGGGTGGGGAGGCTGCCAACACCATTGTAGGCGCAGCCTCCCTCCCAACACCTCTCTTTCTCACATGAGCTTGGCGGCCTGCGAGGGCTGCAGTACCAGCCTGCACCACGTGCTGCCATTGGAATTGTCTTCCTCAACCTCTCCTTCACTCTTGCTGGATCAAGGCGGAGGAGGCGTCATCGTCCCCGCACGTGTGTTGAACACGGAGGTGCTGTCCTTTCAGACTTTGGTCATCGGTGATCGGAATCACGTTGGGAGCGTCTTCATCATCACCACTCCCTCGAGCGCTTCCGTACTCGATCTACAAGTGGTATGTAGATGCAAACTCTCTCCGTTACTCGTTGCTTAGTAGAACTCATAGATGGATCTTGGTGAAACCGTGGGAAAATTTTAATTTTCTGCAGCGTTCCCCAACAGTGGCATCATGAGCTAGGTCTATCGTAGTTCTCTTTGCACGAGTAGAACACAATTTTGTTGTGGGCGTGGATCTTGTCAACTTACTTGCCGTTACTAGTTGTTTCTTGCTTCAGCGGTATTGTGGGATGAAGCGCCGGACCAACCTTACGTGCTCTTCGTGAGACCGGTTCCACCGACTAACATGCACTAGTTGCATAAGGTGGCTGGCGGGTGTCTCTCCTACTTTAGTGGGAGCGGATTCGATGAACAGGGTCCTTATGAAGGGTAAATAGAAGTTGACAAGATCACGTTGTGGTTATTCGTAGGTAAGAAAGCGTTCTTGCTAGAACCCAATTGCAGCCACGTAAAAGATGCAACAACAATTAGAGGACGTCTAACTTGTTTTTGCAGCAATTGTCATGTGACGTGATATGGCCAAGTTGTGATGAATGATGATATATTGTGATGTATGAGATCATGTTCTTGTAATAGGAATCACGACTTGCATGTCGATGAGTATGACAACGGCAGGAGCCATAGGAGTTGTCTTTATTTTTGTATGACCTGCGTGTCATTGAAGAACGCCATGTAATTTACTTTACTTTATTGCTAAGCGCGTTAGCCATAGAAGTAGAAGTAGTCGTTGGCGTGACAACTTCATGGAGGCACGATGATGGAGATCATGATGATGGAGATCATGGTGTCATGCCGTGACAGGATGATCATGGAGCCCGAAGATGAAGATCAAAGGAGCTATATGATATTGGCCATATCATGTCACTACTTTATAATTGCATGTGATGTTTATTATGATTATACATCTTGTTTACTTAGAACGACGGTAGTAAATAAGATGATCCCTTAGAACAATTTCAAGAAGTGTTCTCCCTAACGTGCACCGTTGCTACAGTTAGTAAGCTTCTAAGCACCACGTGTTAATCGGGTGTGATGGATTCTTACGTTCACATACAACGGGTGTAAGCAAGATTTACACACGCAGAAACACTTAGGGTTAACTTGGCGAGCCTAAGCATGTGAAGACATGGCCTCGGAACACGGAGACCGAAAGGTCGAACACGAGTCGTATGGAAGATCGATCAACATGAGAATGTTCACCGGCGAGACTAGTCCGTCTCACGTGTTGATCGGACACGGCCTAGTTGACTCGGATCGTGTAACACTTAGATGACTAGAGGATGTCTAATCTAAGTGGGAGTTCATTAATAATTTGATTAGATGAACTTAATTATCATGAACTTAGTCTAAAACTTTTGAATTATATGTCTTGTAGATCAAATGGCCAGCTCATGTCAACTTGAACTTCAACGCGTTCCTAGAAAACCAAGCTGAAAGATGACGGCAGCAACTATCGGACTGGGTCCGGAACACGAGATCATCCTCATAGCTGCCGAGAAACAATCGTCCTAGAAGGACCGCTAGGTGAAGCTCCGTCCCGAAGAACCAAGACATTATGAATGCTTGGCAGTCTCGTCTCGATGATTACTCCCTCGTTCGGGCGGCATGCTTTACAGACTTAGAACCGGGGCTCCAAAAGCGTTTTGAGCACCACGGAGCATATGAGATGTTCGAGGAGCTGAAACTTGTTTTCCAAGCTCACGCCTCGGTCGAGAGATATGACATCTCCGACAAGTTCTATAGTTGTAAGATGGAGGAAAACAGTTACATCGGTGAGCACATTACGAAGATATGCAGGTTGCACAACCGTATGACCCAGCTGAATATTAACCTCCCCGATGAGGCGGTCATTGACAGAATCCTCGATCGCTCCCACCAAGCTACAAGAGCTTTGTGATGAACTACAACATGCAGGGGATGGTAAAGACCATTCTGAAGTGTTCTCTATCTTTGAAGTCAGCGAGGTTGAAATCAAGAAAGAACATCAAGTGTTGATGGTCAATAAGACCACTAAGTTTAAGAAGGGCAAGGGCAAGAAAAACTTCAAGAAGGACGGCAAGGAGATTGCAGCGCCCTGTAAGCAAGTTGCGGGAAGAAGTCAAAGAATGGACCCAAGCACGAGACCGAGTGCTTTTATTGCAAGGGAAGGGTCCTTTGAGCGGAACTGCCCCAAGTACTTAGCGGATAAGAAGGCCGGCAACACCAAAGGTATATTTGATATACATGTAATTGATGTGTACCTTACCAGTAATCGTAGTAACTCCTGGGTATTTGATACCGGTGCCGTTGCTCATATTTGTAACTCACAGCAGGAGCTGCGGAATAAGCGGAGACTGGCGAAGGCGACGAGGTGACGATGCGGCGTCGGGAATGGTTCGAGTCGATGTGATCGCCGTCGGCACGCTACCTCTTCATTTACCCACGGGATTAGTTATGAACCTTAATAATTGTTATTTGGTGCCAAGTTTGAGCATGAATATTGTATCTGGATCTCGTTTAATGCGAGATGGCTACTCATTTAAATCCGAGAATAATGGTTGTTCTATTTATATGAGAGATATGTTTTATGGTCATGCTCCGATGGTCAATGGTTTATTCTTAATGAATCTCGGCGTAGTATTACACATGTTCATAGCGTGAATACCAAAAGATGTAAAGTTGATAACGATAGTCCCACATACTTGTGGCACTTTGCCGCCTATGGTCACATTGGTGTCAAGCGCATGAAGAAGCTCCATCTTGATGGACTTTTGGAGTCTCTTGATTATGAATCATTTGACACATGCGAACCATGCCTCATGGGCAAGATGACCAAGACTCCATTCTCGGAACAATGGGCGAGCAACCAACTTGTTGGAAATCATACATACCGATGTGTGTGGTCCAATGGCGTTGAGGCTCATGGAGGATATCGTTATGTTCTCACTCTCACAGATGACTTGAGTAGATATGGGTATGTCTACTTGATGAAACACAAGTCTGAGACCTTTGAAAAGTTCAAGGAATTTCAGAATGAAGTAGAGAATCAACGTGACGAAAGATAAAATTCTTACGATCAGATCGTGGAGGAGAATATTTAAGTCACGAATTTGGTACACACTTAAGAAAATGTGGAATCGTTTCACAACTAACTACGCTGGAACACCTCAGCGTAATGGTGTGTCCGAACGTCGTGTCGCACTCTATTGGATATGGTGCGGTCTATGATGTCTCTTACCGATTTACCGCTATCATTTTGGGGATACGCTCTAGACAGCTACATTCACTTTAAATAGGGCACCGTCTAAATCCGTTGAGGCGACACCGTATGAATTATGGTTTGGGAAGAAACCTAAGCTGTCGTTTCTAAAAGTTTGGGGATGCGATGCTTATGTCAAGAAACTTCAACTGAAAAGCTCGAACCCAAGTCGGAAAAATCGTCTTCATAGGATACCCTAAGGAAACCTTTGGGTATACCTTCTACCTTAGATCCGAAGGCAAGATCTTTGTTGCGAGGCGGAATCTTTCTTGAAAAGAGTTTCTCTCGAAAGAAGTAAGTGGGAGGAAAGTAGAACTTCGATGAAGTACTACCTCTTGAACAGGAAAGTAGTGCAGCTCGGGAAAATGTTCTGTGATGCCTACACCAAGCGAAGAGGAAATTCATGATGATGATCAAGGTACTTGGATCAAGTTGCTCTGAACTCGTAGGTCCACTAGGACACGTTCCTCACCAGTGGTGCGGCAACCATGTCACGGAAATCATGTTGTTAGACAACAATGAACCTTGAACTATGAAGAAGCAATGGCGGGCCAGATTCCAACAAATGGCTAGAAGCCATGAACTCGAGATAGAATCCATGTATGAAAACAAAGTGTGGACTTTGGTGACTTGCCCGATGATCGAGCGATAGAAAACAAATGGATCTTTAAGAAGAAGACGGAATGGCGGATGGTAATGTCACCATCTATAAAGCTCGACTTGTCGCTAAGGGTTATCGGCAAGTTCAAGGGATTGACTACGATGAGACTTTCTCTCCGTGGCGAAGCTTAAGTCCGTCCGAATCATGTTAGCAATTGCCGCATACTATGATTATGAGATATGGCAGATGGACGTCAAAACAGCGTTCATAACGGTTATCTTAAGGAAGAGCTGTATATGATACAGCCGAAGGTTTTGTCGATCCTAAGAATGTTGACAAAGTATGCAAGCTCCAGCGATCCATTTATGGGCTGGTGCAAGCATCTCGGAGTTGGAACATTCGCTTTGATGAGATGATCAAAGCGTTTGGGTTTATCTTGAGACTTATGGAGAAGCCTGCGTTTACAAGAAAGTGAGTGGGAGCTCAGTAGCATTTCTCATATTATATGTAGATGACATACTTTTGATGGGAAATGATATAGAATTCTTGGACAGCATTAAGGCCTACTTGAATAAGTGTTTTTCAATGAAGGACCTTGGAGAAGCTGCTTATATATTAGGCATCAAGATCTATAGAGATAGATCGAGGCGCCTCATAGGTCTTTCACAAAGCACATACCTTGATAAGATTTTGAAGAAGTTCAAAATGGATCAGTCAAGAAAGGGTTCTTGCTGTATTGCAAGGTGTGAGATTGAGCTCAGCTCAATGCCCGACCACGCAAAAGATAAAGAAGAGATGAGTGTCATCCCTATGCCTCAGCCATAGGATCTATTATGTATGCCATGTTGTGTACCGGACCTGATGTAAACCTTGCCGTAAGTTTGGTAGGAAGGTACCAAAGTAATCCCGCAAGGAACACTGGACAGCGGTCAAGAATATCCTGAAGTACCGAAAGGACAAAGGACATGTTTCTCGTTTATGGAGGTGACGAAGAGCTCGTCAGAGCGGGTTACGTCGGCGCTAGCTTCGACACAGATCTGGATGACTCTAAGTCACAAACCGGATCGTGTATATGTTGAATGGTGGAGCGATGGCTGGTGCAGCTGCAAGCAGAAGCGTCGTGGCGGGATCTACATGTGAAGCGGAGTACATGGCAGCCTCGGAGGCAGCGCATGAAGCAATTTGGGTGAAGGAGTTCATCACCGACCTAGGAGTCATACCCAATGCGTCGGGCCGATCAAACTCTTCTGTGACAACACTGGAGCTATTGCCCTTGCCAAGGAGCCAGGTTTCACAAGAAGACCAGGCACATCAAGCGTCGCTTCAACTCCATCCGTGAAAATGTTCGAATGGAGACATAGAAGCCACAGAACCACTCAAAAATAAAATCAGGGCAAAAACCAAATAAGTCAAAAGAAAAGAAAGAACAAAAAACGAGTGTTACAGAGGTGGCCTCTACGGCGTCTAGGGTTGGCATACGGCAGCGTCTTGATAGCGGGTAAATGAGTCAAAGTCTCAAACTAGGTTGAGAAACAAAACAGAACAAAAGGAGTTCGAAACTACACGAAACTAGCTAGGTTCCAATAGGATCCAAGTCTCAAAACAAGGCGAGGTAGCGAACAACAACTAACTCTTTTCACAACAGCACCAAAGGGCCTACCGAATAACGGCTAACAAAAGAACAAGCGGAACAAATCTACCGGCTGATGGCGACCTAGGGAGCATATGCTGAAAACATGCCTTGTCACGGATGAAGTTTCTAGATAGACAACCTGAGGAAACTGTTCAATGCTCGACAAGACAAATGGTACAAGTGCAACCCGGCCACCACAGTCTAAGGCCATCCATGCTCGATCAGTACTTTGGCGTCGGCCTAGAAGACACTGCAGAGTCCATCTCCATATGGAAGGAAGGCTAACGGCCATGGCGGTTAGTTTGCAAGTATAGGAAAGGAAAGAAATGCTTGCATAATACACAGAAAAGGAAAAAAAACTAGCAATCTTTCTTTAATCTTAATTAGCATACAAGTACTGCCCGTTCGAATTCGTCCTGAAAATGGATTGAAATGGATGTATCTAGAACTAAAAATACGTCTAGATACATCCATTTTCACGACAAGTAATTCGGGAGGAGTATATACTGAACATATACTTATCCTATATGAATTTTCATTGATGACAACAGGAATGGAAAGAATTAGTCTAAACATATCCAAAGCGGTTGATAAGTTTCCAAAAATACAACCGTTCAAGAGTGTGTTTCCTGCCTATTCTGTCCTATAATGTATCAGGACATGCTTTCACCAACGGTTCAATATTTAGATGGAATACTAGTACACACCAGGATAAGGCATCAATAAATCTTTACCTTTTCATTCCTCATAGTAAATAGATTGACACATGAAACATACCAGTATATATATATGCCCACATATGCATCGAAAGATTCATCGAGCAAACAAGCAAACACACCAGCCTACCATTGCACCCATCCCACAACTTTGTCAACTCTTCTCTTTGAAATGGAGAATGTTGTAGTGTTGATTGTTGGCGCTGGGCCAGCAGGCCTTGCAACAGCAGCATGCCTTAGCCAATTCTCAATTCCCTATGTCATTGTCGGCGTGAAAGTTGCAGTAGCGTCGCTTTAAACAGCCGCTACGATCGCCTCAAGCTGCATCTTGCAAAGGAGTTCTGTGAGTTGCCACATGTCATACCCACTAAATGCGTAACATACATACCAAAAACCTTGTTTGTGAAGTACTTGGATAACTATGTTGGCGTTTCAATATTCGACCAAGTATCTCACTAGTGTGGAGACATCCACATTTGACAATGACGAAAAATGTTGGTCCATCATGGCACATGACATGGCAAAGAGCACACTAGTCAGGTTCACAACAAAGTTTCTTGTCGTTGCAAGTGGTGAGAATAGTGCAGAGAATATTCCAATGATCCCCGGATTGCAAAGCTTTCCGGGTGATGTCATCCACTCCTCAAGCTACAAGTCAGGCAAGAGCTACTCTGGCATGAATGTATTGGTCGTTGGATCTGGCAACTCTGGAATGGAAATTGCTTATGACCTTGCGCATGGTGCCAATACTTCAATCGTTATCGAAGCGGTATGTACGCGCTATATATTATTTTTGACCTAGAAACACTAGGAGATCCCCACCCCTACGGGCACTATATATTTTCAGTGATTACGGGGCAATTTCTTAATATAGTCACCACTAGAAGGATGCAATTTTTCAGAGTTATTACTAGAAAGTATTTCATGGTATAGAGCGATAGACTATTTTATAACATGCACTAACAACTAATCAATTAGAGCGAACTACATAGAAAAATAACTCTTGAAAGAAGATGATTCTATGGAATTTTATTTTATGATGCAGGCTTCAAAGAGATGTGACATGTTTTGTGGTTGCAGATTCATGTAATGACAAAGGAATTAATCCGGTTGGGGATGACACTTGCTCGCCGTCTCCCATTGAATCTAGTGGATAACCTCCTTGTGATGGCGGCAAATTTCATATTTGGAGACCTATCGGTATGGCATCGGAAGGCCAAAAGTGGGTCCAATGATCCTCAAGTCGAGAGACGGCCGATCCGCGATTATTGATGTTGGCACTGTTGGCTTAATCAAAAAGTATCATCAAAGTAAGTATATCCTTGGCATGACATAAATTTCATAACAGATGTTGTCTTCATATGCCAAGTTGTCAATATTCTATTCATCTCATACAGTGCAGAGGAGCATTAGTAAGATCATGGGCGATATAGTTGAATTTCAGTGCGGTAAAAAGATATCATTTGAGCGTGATTGTGTTTGCAACTGGATACAAAAGCACAACAAATATATGGCTCAAGGTAACAACATCGATGTTTGAATATGTCTGAGTTTGTTTTCTTGGTGCAAAATTGTTAAATCTGCTAACAAGCTTTGTGTTGTTTTTATCCCAGAATGGTGAGAGCATGTTAAATGGCAATGGATTGCCCATCAAAGAATATCCGAATCATTGGAAAGGTGAAAATGGGCTCTCTTGTGCTGGGTTAGGAAGGAGAGGATTGGCTGGTATTACAGCGAGATGCCAAGAATATCGCCAATGACATCATATCAATGATAGGCGCTATGTCCGGTAAATTATCAAATCAGTGAATGCGTCTTCGACAACGTGATGCCTTTCATCACGGGCTCCTCAACAAGATCAAGGATGAGATTCGATGCTGGTCTACAGCGGGCACAAGGCCTGCGTGTTGTTACACCAATCCTGGGTGTCCATTGAGTTGCATGATGTCTTGTAAAACTAACCTCCGGAGGACTGTAACTTTCCCCATCCTTTCAATGCAATGAAGCATAAAGTTCTTGTGCATTTTCTCGATTGTTTTATCTTTTACATGTAGTTTACAAGGGCTAGTGTGCTAGGCGGCTGATTCTTTGAGAAATCTATCCACTGCAACCTGTCTATCTATCTTCATCTACCCTTGATAGAACTAGATGTTTGTTTATTTCAAGGTTCATATGTGAGAGTAAGCATTACTTTTATAATATAATCAAGGGCTTTATACTCACATGGTGCAAAGAGTTTTGTATTTTTTTGAACAGTTACCTCGGAGGGCGTGGCGAGGCTGTTCACAGTCCTCGGAGGTGCGTTAATTTTCCATTAGCTCTTAAAACCTGCTACAGATTTGTTAGTTTGACTCTTCTCTGAAATCTTGGGAGTTACTCTTAACCTGATAGCAGATTTTCTATTATGTTTTAAGTGACAATGAAGTGTCAATCTCTGTATCTGTTTAAATCAATGTTCTCTGAATAAATGTTTGAGCACTGCGTGTGCACTATGTTTTCGAATGAATGAAATGTGCACCCTGCTCTATTAATTGTGTGCCTATTTAGTTTTTGAGGATGGTGAGATTGACAACTGCAGATAGTGATGGATTTTTGTTGAGGCTGTGACTTGTGCCTTCTTGATTTTGCATGTAGCAGATACATGTACGGGTGAGCACATTTTGTTCAGTTAGTCAAAATCTCTCCTCCATTCTCCTGTTTTTAATTAATAAAAAGATGTTCATGGAAGCATCATCACCTCCTCTTGGCTCCCTCCTCGACCCTCCTTTGTTACATTGAGGTTGATTTCTCCATAGAGTTTTGGCTCAATTTTTCTTCAGTGCATGTAGTTTGTGCTTTTCATGACTAAAGTTGTTGAAGATATTGTGTCGCGTCTCGGCTTGAGAGAAGGAATGAGGATGATCGCTTAGGTGGCAAGCCACAGAACCTCAAAAAAATAAAATCAGGGCAAAAACCAAATAAGTCAAAAGAAAAGAAAGAACAAAAACCAGGGTGTTACAGGTGGCCTCTACCGGCGTCTAGGGTTGGCACGCCCGGCGCGTCTTGATAGCGGTCATGAGTCAAAGTCTCAAACTAGGTTGAGAAACAAAACAGAACAAAAGGAGTTCGAAACTACACAGAAACTAGGTAGGTTCCAATAGGATCCAAGTCTCAAAACAAGGCGTGGCAGAACAACAACTAACTCTTTTCACAGCACCAAAGGCCTGCAATAACGGCTAACAAAAGAACAAGCGGAACAAATCTACAGCGTTGATGGCGACCTGGGGAGCATATGCTGAAAACATGCCTTGTCACGGATGAAGTTTCTAGATAGACAACCTGAAACTGTTCAATGCTCGACAAGACAAATGGTACAAGTGCAACCCGACCACAGTCTAAGGCCATCCATGCTCGATCAGTACTTTGGCGACGGCCTAGAAGACACTGCAGAGTCCATCTCCATATGGAAGGAAGGCTAACGGCCATGGCGGTTAGTTTGCAAGTATAGAAAGGAAAGAAATGCTCATAATACGTGAAAAGGAAAGAAACACTAGCAATCTTTCTTTAATCTTAATTAGCATACAAGTACTGCCCGTTCAATTCGTCCTGAAAATGGATTGAAATGGATGTATCTAGAACTAAAATACGTCTAGATACATCCATTTTCACGACAAGTAATTAAGGACGGAGGGTATATACTGAACATATACTTATCCTATGAATTTTCATTGATGACAACAGGAATGGAAAGAATTAGTCTAAACATATCAAAGCCGGTTGATAAGTTTCCAAAAATACAACCGTTCAAGAGTGTTTTCTGCCTATTCTGTATCCTATAATGTATCAGGACATGCTTTCACACCAGTTCAATATTTAGATGGAATACTAGTACACACCAGGATAAGGCATCAATAAATCTTTACCTTTTTCATTCCTCATAGTAAATAGATTGACACATGAAACATACCAGTATATATATATGCACATATGCATCGAAAGATTCATCGAGCAAACAAGCAAACACACCAGCCTACCATTACCCATCCCACAACTTTGTCAACTCTTCTCTTTGAAATGGAGAATGTTGTAGTGTTGATTGTTGGCGCTGGGCCAGCAGGCCTTACAACAACAGCACCTTAGCCAATTCTCAATTCCCTATGTCATTGTCGGCGTGAAAGTTGCAGTAGCGTCGCTTTGGCGCAACCGCCTCGATCGCCTCAAGCTGCATCTTGCAAAGGAGTTCTGTGAGTTGCCACATGTCATACCCACTAAATGCAACATACATACCAAAAACCTTGTTTGTGAAGTACTTGGATAACTATGTTGGCGTTTCAATATTGACCCAAGTATCTCACTAGTGTGGAGACATCCACATTTGACAATGACGAAAATGTTGGTCCATCATGGCACATGACATGGCAAAACACGTCAGGTTCACAACAAAGTTTCTTGTCGTTGCAAGTGGTGAGAATAGTGCAGAGAATATTCCAATCCCCGGATTGCAAAGCTTTCGGGTGATGTCATCCTCCTCAAGCTACAGCAAAACATGATCAGCACCAAGACTCCATGGGTGTTAGGATCATTACTTTGTAATCTAGATTATTGACTCTAGTGCAAGTGGGAGACTGAAGGAAATATGCCCTAGAGGCAATAATAAAGTTATTATTTATTTCCTTATATCATGATAAATGTTTATTATTCATGCTAGAATTGTATTAACCGGAAACATAATACATGTGTGAATATATAGACAAACAGTATGTCACTAGTATGCCTCTACTTGACTAGCTTGTTAATCAAAGATGGTTATGTTTCCTAACCATGAACAAGGAGTTGTTATTTGATTAACAAGGTCACATCATTAGTTGAATGATCTGATTGACATGACCCATTCCGTTAGCTTAACACTTGATCGCTTAGTATGTTAATGTTTTCTTCATGACCCATACATGTTCCTGTAACTATGAGATTATGCAACTCCGTTTACGGAGGAACACTTTGGGTGCTACCAAACGTCACAACGAATCGGGTGATTATAAAGGAGTACTACAGGTGTCTCCAAAGGTACTTGTTGGGTTGGCGTATTTGAGATTAGGTTTTGTCACTCCGATTGTCGGAGAGGTATCTCTAGGCCTTCTCGGTGATACACATCACTTAAGCCTTGCAAGCATTACAGCTAATGAGTTAGTTGTGAGATGATGTATTACGGAACGAGTAAAGAGACTTACCGATGAACGAGATTGAACTAGGTATTGGATACCGACGATCGAATCTCGGGTAAGTAACATACCGATGACAAAGGGAACAACGATGTCGTTATGCGGTTTGACCGATAAAGATCTTCGTAGAATATGTAGGAACCAATATGGGCATCCAGGTTCCGCTATTGGTTATTGACCGAGAATGGTTCTAGGTCATGTCTACATAGTTCTCGAACCCGTAGGGTCCGCACGCTTAACGTTCCGATGACAGTTCATAATGAGTTTATAAGTATTGATGCACCGAAGGTTGTTCGAGTCCCGGATGTGATCACGGACATGACGAGGAGTCTCAAATGGTCGAGACATAAAGATTGATATATTGAAGCCTACATTTGGACATCGGAAGTGTTCGGGTGAAATCGGATTTATCGAGTACCGGAGGTTACGGAACCCCCGGAGGTCCATGGGCCTTAATGGGCCATGGGAGAAGAGGAAGGGCAGGCCAAGGTGGGCTGCGCCGCCTCCCCTCTAGTCCGAATAGGACAAGGAAGGGGGGCGCCTTCCTCTTCCCTCCTCCAATCCTAGTCCAACTAGAGAGGGGGGAGTCCTACTCCGGTGGGAGTAGGACTCCTCCTTGCGCGCCTCCCCTAGGGCCGCCACCTCCCCTTGGCTCCTTTATATACGGGGCAGGGGCACCCAAGAGACACAAGTTGATCTACGGATCTTTCCTTAGCCGTGTGCGGTGCCCCTTCCACCATATTCCACTTCGGTCATATCGTCGGAGCTTAGGCGAAGCCCTGCGCCGGAGAAGTCATATCGTCGCGGAGCTTAGCGAAGCCCTGCGTTGGTGGAGCATCAACATCGTCACCACGCCGTCGTGCTGACGGAACTCATCCCCGACACTTTGCTGGATCGGAGTCCGGGGGTCGTCATCGAGCTGAACGTGTGCAGAACTCGGAGGTGCCGTACGTTCGGTGCTTGGATCGGTCGGATCGTGAAGACGTACGACTACATCAACAGCGTTGTTATAACGCTTCGCTTCGGTCTCACGAGGGTGCGTGGACGGACACTCTCCCTCTCGTTGCTATGCCGTCACCATGGTCTTGCGTGATCGTAGGAAATTTTTTGAAATTACTACGTTCCCAACAGCAGATTCATGTAATGACAAAGGAATTAATCCGGTTGGGGATGACACTTGCTCGCCGTCTCCCACTGAATCTAGTGGATAACCTCCTTGTGATGGCGGCAAATTTCATATTTGGAGACCTATCGAGGTATGGCATCAGAAGGCCAAAAGTGGGTCCAATGATCCTCAAGTCAGAGACCGGCCGATCCGCAGTTATTGATGTTGGCACTGTTGGCTTAATCAAAAAAGGTATCATCAAAGTAAGTATATCCTTGACATGACATAAATTTCATAACAGATGTTGTCTTCATATGCCAAGTTGTCAATATTCTATTCATCTCATACAGGTACAGGGGAGCATTAGTAAGATCATGGGCGATATAGTTGAATTTCAGTGCGGTAAAAAGATATCATTTGACGTGATTGTGTTTGCAACTGGATACAAAAGTACAACAAATATATGGCTCAAGGTAAGAACATCGATGTTTGAATATGTCTGAGTTTGTTTTCTTGGTGCAAAAATTGTTAAATCTGCTAACAAGCTTTGTGTTGTTTTTTTATCCCAGAATGGTGAGAGCATGTTAAATGGCAATGGATTGCCCATCAAAGAATATCCGAATCATTGGAAAGGTGAAAATGGGCTCTCTTGTGCTGGGTTAGGAAGGAGAGGATTGGCTGGTATTACAGCAGATGCCAAGAATATCGCCAATGACATCATATCAATGATAGGCGCTATGTCCGGGTAAATTATCAAATCAGTGAATGCGTCTTCGACAACGTGATGCCTTTCATCACCGGGCTCCTCAACAAGATCAAGGATGAGATTCGATGATGGTCTAACGCAGGGGCACAAGGCCTGCGTGTTGTTCTGCACCAATCCTGGGGTGTCCATTGAGTTGCATGATGTACTGTAAAACTAACCTCCCAGGAGGACTGTAACTTTTCCCCATCCTTTCAATGCAATGAAACGCAAAGTTCTTGTGCATTTTCTCTATTGTTTTTATCTTTTACATGTAGTTTACAAGGGCTAGTGTGCTAGACGGCTGATTCTTTGAGAAATCTATCCACTGCAACTGACTATCTATCTTCATCTACCCTTGATAGAACTAGATTTTTGTTTATTTCAAGGTTCATATGTGCGAGGGAGTAAGCATTACTTTTATAATATAATCAAGGGCTTTATACTCACATGGTGCAAAGAGTTTTGTATTTTTTTTGAACAGTTACCTCGGAGGGCCGTGGGCGAGGCTGTTGTCACAGTCCTCGGAGGTGCGTTAATTTTCCATTAGCTCTTAAAACCTGCTACGAGATTTGTTAGTTTGACTCTTCTCTGAAATCTTGGGAGTTACTCTTAACCTGATAGCAGATTTTCTATTATGTTTTAAGTGACAATGAAGTGTCAATCTCTGTATCTATTTAAATCAATGTTCTCTGAATTAATGTTTGAGCACTGCGTGTGCACTATGTTTTCCGAATGAATGAAATGTGCACCCTGCTCTATTAATTGTGTGCCTATTTAGTTTTTGAGGATGGTGAGATTGACAACTGCAGATAGTGATGGATTTTTTGTTGAGGCTGTGACTTGTGCCTGCTTGATTTTGCATGTAGCAGATACATGTACACGGGTGAGCACATTTTGTTCAGTTAGTCAAAGAATCTCTCCTCCATTCTCCTGTTTTTTAATTAATAAAAAAGATGTTCATGGAAGCATCATCACCCTCCTCTTGGCTCCCTCCTCGACCCTCCTTTGTTACATTGAGGTTGATTTCTCCATAGAGTTTTTGGCTCAATTTTTTCTTCAGTGCATGTAGTTTGTGCTTTTCATGACTAAAGTTGTTGAAGATATTGTGTGCGCGTCTCCGGCTTGAGAGAAGGAATGAGGATGATCGCTTAGGTGGCAAGGCCACAGAACCACTCCAAAAATAAAATCAGGGCAAAAACCAAATAAGTCAAAAGAAAAAGAAAGAACAAAAAACCAGGGTGTTACAGGGTGGCCTCTACCGGCGTCTAGGGTTGGCATGCCCTGGCCGCGTGCGGTAGCGGGTCGTGAGTCAAAGTCTCAAACTAGGTTGAGAAACAAAACAGAACAAAAGGAGTTCAGAAACTACACAGAAACTAGCTAGGTTCCAATAGGATTCAAGTCTCAAAACAAGACGAGGTAGCAGAACAACAACTAACTCTTTTTCACAACAGCACCAAAGGGCCTACCGAATAACGGCTAACAAAAGAACAAGCGGAACAAATCTACCGCGCTGATGACGACCTGGGGAGCTTATGCTGAAAACATGCCTTGTCACGGATGAAGTTTCTAGATAGACAACCTGAGGAAACTGTTCAATGCTCGACAAGACAAATGGTACAAGTGCAACCCGGCCACCACAGTCTAAGGCCATCCATGCTCGATCAGTACTTTGGCGTCGACGGCCTAGAAGACACCTGCAGAGTCCATCTCCATATGGAAGGAAGGCTAACTGGCCATGGCCGGTTAGTTTGCAAGTATAAGGAAAGGAAAGAAATGCTTGCATAATACACAGAAAAGGAAAGAAACACTAGCAATCTTTCTTTAATCTTAATTAGCATACAAGTACTGCCCCGTTCCGAATTACGTCCTGAAAATGGATTGAAATGGATGTATCTAGAACTAAAAATACGTCTAGATACATCCATTTTCACGACAAGTAATTCGGGACGGAGGGAGTATATACTGAACATATACTTATCCTATATGAATTTTCATTGATGACAACAGGAATGGAAAGAATTAGTCTAAACATATCCAGAGCCGGTTGATAAGTTTCCAAAAATACAACCGTTCAAGAGTGTGTTTCCTGCCTATTCTGTATCCCTATAATGTATCAGGACATGCTTTCACACCAACGGTTCAATATTTAGATGGAATACTAGTACACACCAGGATAAGGCATCAATAAATCTTTACCTTTTTCATTCCTCATAGTAAATAGTTTGACACATGAAACATACCAGTATATATATATGCCCACATATGCATCGAAAGATTCATCGAGCAAACAAGCAAACACACCAGCCTACCATTGCACCCATCCCACAACTTTGTCAACTCTTCTCTTTGAAATGGAGAATGTTGTAGTGTTGATTGTTGGCGCTGGGCCAGCAGGCCTTGCAACAGCAGCATGCCTTAGCCAATTCTCAATTCCCTATGTCATTGTCGGCGTGAAAGTTGCAGCGTCGCTTTGGCGCAACCGCGCCACGATCGCCTCAAGCTGCATCTTGCAAAGGAGTTCTGTGAGTTGCCACACATGTCATACCCACTAAATGCGCCAACATACATACCAAAAACCTTGTTTGTGAAGTACTTGGATAACTATGTTGAGCGTTTCAATATTCGACCCAAGTATCTCACTAGTGTGGAGACATCCACATTTGACAATGACGAAAAATGTTGGTCCATCATGGCACATGACATGGCAAAGAGCACACTAGTCAGGTTCACAACAAAGTTTCTTGTCGTTGCAAGTGGTGAGAATAGTGCAGAGAATATTCCAATGATCCCCGGATTGCAAAGCTTTCCGGGTGATGTCATCCACTCCTCAAGCTACAAGTCAGGCAAGAGCTACTCTGGCATGAATGTATTGGTCGTTGGATCTGGCAACTCTGGAATGGAAATTGCTTATGACCTTGCGGCCCATGGTGCCAATACTTCAATCGTTATACGAAGCCCGGTATGTACGCGCACTATATATTATTTTTTGACCTAGAAACACTAGGAGATCCCCCACCCCACCCTACGGGCACTATATATTTTCAGTGATTACGGGGCAATTTCTTAATATAGTCACCACTAGAAGGATGCAATTTTTCAGAGTTATTACTAGAAAGTATTTCATGGTAGAGCGATAGACTATTTTATAACATGCACTAACAACTAATCAATTAGACGAACTACATAGAAAAATAACTCTTGAAAGAAGATGATTCTATGGAATTTTATTTTATGATGCAGGCTTCAAAAGAGATGTGACATGTTTTGTGGTTGCAGATTCATGTAATGACAAAGGAATTAATCCGGTTGGGGATGACACTTGCTCGCCGTCTCCCATTGAATCTAGTGGATAACCTCCTTGTGATGGCGGCAAATTTCATATTTGGAGACCTATCGAGGTATGGCATCAGAAGGCCAAAAGTGGGTCCAATGATCCTCAAGTCAGAGACCGGCCGATCCGCAGTTATTGATGTTGGCACTGTTGGGTTAATCAAAAAAGGTATCATCAAAGTAAGTATATCCTTGACATGACATAAATTTTATAACAGATGTTGTCTTCATATGCCAAGTTATAAATATTCTATTCATCTCTTGCAGGTACTGGGAAGCATTAGTAAGATCATGGGCGATATAGTTGAATTTCAGTGCGGTAAAAAGATATCATTTGATGTGATTGTGTTTGCAACTGGATACAAAAGCACATCAAATATATGGCTCAAGGTAAAAACATCGATGTTTGAATATGTCCGAGTTTGTTTTCTTGGCGCAACAATTGTTAAATTTGTTAACAAGCTCTATGTTATTTTTTATCCCAGAATGGTGAGAGCATGTTAAATGGCAATGGACTGCCCATCAAAGAATATCCGAATCATTGGAAAGGTGAAAATGGGCTCTACTGTGCTGGGTTAGGAAGGAGAGGATTGGCTGGTATTACAGCAGATGCCAAGAATATCGCCAATGACATCATATCAATGATAGGCTCTATGTCCGGGTAAATTATCAAATCAGTGAATGCGTCTTCGACAACGTGATGCCTTTCATCACCGGGCTCCTCAACAAGATCAAGGATGAGATTCGATGCTGGTCTAACGCAGGGGCACAAGGCCTGCGTGTTGTTCTGCACCAATCCTGGGGTGTCCATTGAGTTGCATGATGTACTGTAAAACTAACCTCCCAGGAGGACTGTAACTTTTCCCCATCCTTTCAATGCAATGAAACGCAAAGTTCTTGTGCATTTTCTCGATTGTTTTTATCTTTTACATGTAGTTTACAAGGGCTAGTGTGCTAGACGGCTGATTCTTTGAGAAATCTATCCACTGCAACTGACTATCTATCTTCATCTACCCTTGATAGAACTAGATTTTTGTTTATTTCAAGGTTCATATGTGCGAGGGAGTAAGCATTACTTTTATAATATAATCAAGGGCTTTATACTCACATGGTGCAAAGAGTTTTGTATTTTTTGAACAGTTACCTCGGAGGGCCGTGGGCGAGGCTGTTGTCACAGTCCTCGGAGGTGCGTTAATTTTCCATTAGCTCTTAAAACCTGCTACGAGATTTGTTAGTTTGACTCTTCTCTGAAATCTTGGGAGTTACTCTTAACCTGATAGCAGATTTTCTATTATGTTTTAAGTGACAATGAAGTGTCAATCTCTGTATCTATTTAAATCAATGTTCTCTGAATAAATGTTTGAGCACTGCGTGTGCACTATGTTTTCCGAATGAATGAAATGTGCACCCTGCTCTATTAATTGTGTGCCTATTTAGTTTTTGAGGATGGTGAGATTGACAACTGCAGATAGTGATGGATTTTTTGTTGAGGCTGTGACTTGTGCCTGCTTGATTTTGCATGTAGCAGATACATGTACACGGGTGAGCACATTTTGTTCAGTTAGTCAAAGAATCTCTCCTCCATTCTCCTGTTTTTTAATTAATAAAAAAGATGTTCATGGAAGCATCATCACCCTCCTCTTGGCTCCCTCCTCGACCCTCCTTTGTTACATTGAGGTTGATTTCTCCATAGAGTTTTGGCTCAATTTTTCTTGATTGCATGTAGTTTGTGCTTTTCATGACTAAAGTTGTTGAAGATATTGTGTGCGCGTCTCCGGCTTGAGAGAAGGAATGAGGATGATCGCTTAGGTGGCAAGGCCACAGAACCACTCCAAAAATAAAATCAGGGCAAAAACCAAATAAGTCAAAAGAAAAAGAAAGAACAAAAAACCAGGGTGTTACAGGGTGGCCTCTACCGGCGTCTAGGGTTGGCATGCCCTGGCCGCGTGCGGTAGCGGGTCGTGAGTCAAAGTCTCAAACTAGGTTGAGAAACAAAACAGAACAAAAGGAGTTCAGAAACTACACAGAAACTAGCTAGGTTCCAATAGGATTCAAGTCTCAAAACAAGACGAGGTAGCAGAACAACAACTAACTCTTTTTCACAACAGCACCAAAGGGCCTACCGAATAACGGCTAACAAAAGAACAAGCGGAACAAATCTACCGCGCTGATGACGACCTGGGGAGCTTATGCTGAAAACATGCCTTGTCACGGATGAAGTTTCTAGATAGACAACCTGAGGAAACTGTTCAATGCTCGACAAGACAAATGGTACAAGTGCAACCCGGCCACCACAGTCTAAGGCCATCCATGCTCGATCAGTACTTTGGCGTCGACGGCCTAGAAGACACCTGCAGAGTCCATCTCCATATGGAAGGAAGGCTAACTGGCCATGGCCGGTTAGTTTGCAAGTATAAGGAAAGGAAAGAAATGCTTGCATAATACACAGAAAAGGAAAGAAACACTAGCAATCTTTCTTTAATCTTAATTAGCATACAAGTACTGCCCCGTTCCGAATTACGTCCTGAAAATGGATTGAAATGGATGTATCTAGAACTAAAAACACGTCTAGATACATCCATTTTCACGACAAGTAATTCGGGACGGAGGGAGTATATACTGAACATATACTTATCCTATATGAGTTTTCATTGATGACAACAGGAATGGAAAGAATTAGTCTAAACATATCCAGAGCCGGTTGATAAGTTTTCAAAAATACAACCGTTCAAGAGTGTGTTTCCTGCCTATTCTGTATCCCTATAATGTATCAGGACATGCTTTCACACCAACGGTTCAATATTTAGATGGAATACTAGTACACACCAGGATAAGGCATCAATAAATCTTTACCTTTTTCATTCCTCATAGTAAATAGTTTGACACATGAAACATACCAGTATATATATATGCCCACATATGCATCGAAAGATTCATCGAGCAAACAAGCAAACACACCAGCCTACCATTGCACCCATCCCACAACTTTGTCAACTCTTCTCTTTGAAATGGAGAATGTTGTAGTGTTGATTGTTGGCGCTGGGCCAGCAGGCCTTGCAACAGCAGCATGCCTTAGCCAATTCTCAATTCCCTATGTCATTGTCGAGCGTGAAAGTTGCAGCGCGTCGCTTTGGCGCAACCGCGCCTACGATCGCCTCAAGCTGCATCTTGCAAAGGAGTTCTGTGAGTTGCCACACATGTCATACCCACTAAATGCGCCAACATACATACCAAAAACCTTGTTTGTGAAGTACTTGGATAACTATGTTGAGCGTTTCAATATTCGACCCAAGTATCTCACTAGTGTGGAGACATCCACATTTGACAATGACGAAAAATGTTGGTCCATCATGGCACATGACATGGCAAAGAGCACACTAGTCAGGTTCACAACAAAGTTTCTTGTCGTTGCAAGTGGTGAGAATAGTGCAGAGAATATTCCAATGATCCCCGGATTGCAAAGCTTTCCGGGTGATGTCATCCACTCCTCAAGCTACAAGTCAGGCAAGAGCTACTCTGGCATGAATGTATTGGTCGTTGGATCTGGCAACTCTGGAATGGAAATTGCTTATGACCTTGCGGCCCATGGTGCCAATACTTCAATCGTTATACGAAGCCCGGTATGTACGCGCACTATATATTATTTTTTGACCTAGAAACACTAGGAGATCCCCCACCCCACCCTACGGGCACTATATATTTTCAGTGGTTACGGGGCAATTTCTTAATATAGTCACCACTAGAAGGATGCAATTTTTCAGAGTTATTACTAGAAAGTATTTCATGGTATAGAGCGATAGACTATTTTATAACATGCACTAACAACTAATCAATTAGACGAACTACATAGAAAAATAACTCTTGAAAGAAGATGATTCTATGGAATTTTATTTTATGATGCAGGCTTCAAAAGAGATGTGACATGTTTTGTGGTTGCAGATTCATGTAATGACAAAGGAATTAATCCGGTTGGGGATGACACTTGCTCGCCGTCTCCCAATGAATCTAGTGGATAACCTCCTTGTGATGGCGGCAAATTTCATATTTGGAGACCTATCGAGGTATGGCATCAGAAGGCCAAAAGTGGGTCCAATGATCCTCAAGTCAGAGACCGGCCGATCCGCAGTTATTGATGTTGGCACTGTTGGCTTAATCAAAAAAGGTATCATCAAAGTAAGTATATCCTTGACATGACATAAATTTCATAACAGATGTTGTCTTCATATGCCAAGTTGTCAATATTCTATTCATCTCATACAGGTACAGGGGAGCATTAGTAAGATCATGGGCGATATAGTTGAATTTCAATGCTGTAAAAAGATATCATTTGACGTGATTGTGTTTGCAACTGGATACAAAAGCACAACAAATATATGGCTCAAGGTAACAACATCGATGTTTGAATATGTCTGAGTTTGTTTTCTTGGTGCAACAATTGTTAAATCTGCTAACAAGCTTTGTGTTGTTTTTTTATCCCAGAATGGTGAGAGCATGTTAAATGGCAATGGATTGCCCATCAAAGAATACCCGAATCATTGGAAAGGTGAAAATGGGCTCTACTGTGCTGGGTTAGGAAGGAGAGGATTGGCTGGTATTGCAGCAGATGCCAAGAATATCGCCAATGACATCATATCAATGATAGGCGCTATGTCCGGGTAAATTATCAAATCAGTGAATGCGTCTTCGACAACGTGATGCCTTTCATCACCGGGCTCCTCAACAAGATCAAGGATGAGATTCGATGTTGGTCTAACGCAGGGGCACAAGGCCTGCGTGTTGTTCTGCACCAATCCTGGGGTGTCCATTGAGTTGCATGATGTACTGTAAAACTAACCTCCCAGGAGGACTGTAACTTTTCCCCATCCTTTCAATGCGATGAAACGCAAGGGTCTTTTGCGCTTTCTTGATTTTTATCTTTTACATGTAGTTTACAAGGGCTAGTGTGCTAGACGGTTGATTCTTTGAGAAATCTATCCACTGCAACCTGTCTATCTATCTTCATCTACCCTTGATAGAACTAGATTTTTGTTTATTTCAAGGTTCATATGTGCGAGGGAGTAAGCATTACTTTTATAATATAATCAAGGGCTTTATACTCACATGGTGCAAAGAGTTTTGTATTTTTTTTGAACAGTTACCTCGGAGGGCCGTGGGCGAGGCTGTTGTCATAATCCTCAGAGGTGCGTTGATTTTCCATTAGCTCTTAAAACTTGCTACTAGATTTGTTAGTTTGACTCTTCTCTGAAATCTTGGGAGTTACTCTTAACCTGATAGCAGATTTTCTATTATGTTTTAAGTGACAATGAAGTGTCAATCTCTGTATCTGTTTAAATCACTGTTCTCTGAATAAATGTTTGAGCACTGCGTGTGCACTATGTTTTCCGAATGAATGAAATGTGCACCCTGCTCTATTAATTGTGTGCCTATTTAGTTTTTGAGGATGGTGAGATTGACAAGTGCAGATAGTGATGGATTTTTTGTTGAGGTGTGACTTGTGCCTGCTTGATTTTGCAAGTAGTAGATAAATGTACACGGGTGAGCACATTTTGTTGAGTTAATCAAAGAACTCTCCTCCATTCTCCTTTTTTTTAATTTAATAAAACAGATGTTCATGAAAGCATCATCACCCTCCTCCTGGCTCCCTCCTCGACCCTCCTCTGTAACAATGAGGTTGATTTCTCCACAGAGTTTTTGGCTCAATTTTTTTTTTGTTCAGTGCATGTAGTTTGTGCTTTTCATGACTAAAGTTGTTGAAGATATTTTTGTGTGCGCGCCTCCGGCTGCTGGTGTTGAAGAAAAATGGATGCCCATGTGTGTGCTGGAGGCTGCACTTGATATAATTCTTATTCGGATCATGACTGAACTTGCAGGGCAGAACTTTTTCCATGTTGACTAGAGTTTTTGAGCTCTTTCTCATTGGCGTGGTTTCAATTATACTGACTCATCGTGTACCCTGCTGCAATGTTTTCCCGCGAATGTTGCAATTTGTTGCCCAGATTGTGCTGACCGTACGATAGTTCTGTATTAAAATGAGAAGAAATAAGAATCCTTTTGTTTATTTCCTAAGATATTGGTTCTGGTTTCTAAGAAGAACTGAAATTACTAAGTTGTGCTCAGTGTTCTACCACCACCGCTTCTATTAGCCCTTTTTTTTGGGTGCTGCAACCTATACGGATTACTTAAAGGAAAAATAGATCTAACCACATTAGCTAAACTGGACGCAGGTCATTGCAATCAGCAAAACTTCTATGTAGACTTTGAACAGATTACATGTTAAAGGACGTATCAGGTATGGCAACAATAAGAGGTGCAATAATCTGAGCATTCTAAGAAGACGCTGCACCCTGCACGCCTCTTAGACATTGTATAATCGTAGCACAGAATCCTGACACAACAACCAGTCTGGTCCATGGCCGCACTGGTCCCTGCCTCTGCACCCGCTGGCCGCGGCCTAGTCGCCATCGTCCAAGCCCACCGTCCCATACCGCATCATGTCAGACTCAGGCTGGACAGTGGCAACCTAAGAGCATCTTCAGCCGCGTCCCCAACACGGCCTCCTCAGGCGAATATTTTGCGCCAGCGCCAAAAAAAGGCCCATTTGCGCCCAGGAGTGCTTTTTGCCAGCTTGGGCCGAAATCAGCGCTGGCGGATCCAGGTCGAACCCGACGCGCCGGGGGGCGCCGGGCGAGTGTTTTGGTGCGAAACAGCCGCGGGTCCGCCGAGTCAGCGAGACGGCCGCTTCGTCGCCCTCATCGCCTCGGTTCTTGCGGGAATCAATGCGAAGGCTGTCGCGCCGGTCAGCCTCCATTGATGCCTCACGGGCGGCGCAGCGAAGACGCTGCCAACGCGCGTCCCGCCCGCTCCCGCCACGCGTCCTCCCGCATGCCGCCGCCCCGCTTCGGCTATAAAAGGCGCCCCCTCCCCGCCGGTGAGCGCCACAACCTCCCCCTCTCCCTCCCGCAAAAGCCTTCTCCCCACCGGCGAGCTCCCCACCACTCCCCTCCTCGTTGACGAGCAAAAGTATGGCCGAGAGATTCCCAGGCGACGGCGCAGCGGTGAACGGCTTCGGCCGCCGACACCTCCAGGAGCCGGAGGCCCGCCTTCTGTACGAGGTCAAGTACCCGGCGCCCCCCGACATGCACGTGCCGGGGGCGTGGAGACTGAGCGCCGGCGGCGTCCTGATACCGCCGGTGCCTGAAGGGGCGGCACGGCGGGCAGAGATCACCCGCGTCCGCTCGTCGCTGACGGAGGAGCAGTGGAACGAGCCGAGGTACGTGCCCGGCAGCGAAACGCTGTGGACGCTATACTTCGAGCGCCGCCGCGAGAAGCAGATCGCCTCCGTCAATGGCATCATCCCCCGCGGCTGCCTCAACTCCGAAGGACGGCGCGAGTGGTGGGGCGTCCCCGGCCGCACACTCGACGCCGTCCTTGACCACATCAAGACCGGCAATGTGCCGCGGCTGGAGTACCCGACGCAGTCCTCCTTCTCTCACGGCCGCGGCAGTTCATGGATGCCGCGGCGAATGGAGCCTGGGTCGTACTCGTCGTTGGGCTCCGGCTCGCCGGCCCTCCGCCCCGTCCAGCCCGAGCCGGAGGGTACACCGCTCGGGCGCCGCGCTCGTAGCAGCGCCCTCGTCATCAATGAGCCCTTGCCTGTGACAGCACCGACGAGGCGCTCCCTGAGTCTGGTCCGGCCGCCCCGTGAAGCCGGAGCACGCCGGCATGGTGGCCCCCGACGACGAGTCCGCCCTCAAATGGGCGAAGGAGGACTACGTCCGCGAGCAGGTACGCCGCCAGCGCCGGGCGTACCTGGAGACCCAGGCCCGTAGCCGCGCCGAGGCCCGTTGCCGCGCCGAGGCCCGTTGCCGCGCCGAGGAGGGCGGCGTTATCGTCATCAACAGCGACGACGAGGGCGATGCCGGGCCGTCAAGCTCCCCACCACGTGTCGGCGACCCCGGCCAGGGCTGCAGCAGGGACGCCGCAGGCGAGGCGCGCGACGACGACGATGACGACGGCGGCGGCGACGACCGCTTCTACAGGCTTCTCGGCATGTAGACGACAGCGACGGCGGCTGCTAGGCTTCTTAGTTTGTTTTTTTAATTATTTAGGCGTAGTTCGCATGTTTTTAAGTTTTGTACAAATTTCGACGAAGTTTGGCCGAGTTCCTGCAAAAGTCGCCGAGTTTGCGAAAAATTGAAACGAACTTCGCCGAACCCGCGCCGATCGTGGGCCTATGACTAGGAGCGAACCGAACCCCAGGGGCCAATCTAGCGTCGGTTCGCCCTCAGGCCACTCTTTTTCAGCATCCTGGAAGGCCGAACGGCTGGAGATACTCTAAATACAAAAGCTCCTCAATTTAACATTTGACTTGGAGGCATGGAGTGACTTGAGGACAAAAGTGGTGCTGCCGTCTGGAGCTTCCGATGGTGAGTACGGAGCAGCAACGAGAAAGAGAATGACCATGAACTGTGAAGAAGATGACATTTTGGGATGAGATCGTCATATGTGTGCTGGAGGATGCTGGTTGCTCTCTGGCTAAATGCACACTACTATACTTGCACCGAAGAGAGTACTGTTTGGAATTATCCTTGGCTATTACTATGTAGTTACGTGGTTTAAAACTTTTTTATCCAATATAAAAGCATCTACAGCTAGATATAGCAAGTTTGGCTCCCAATACGTCCGTGTACACCCTGGACGCGTCCGCGGATAGGGACCGGTCACCCCTCAAAGGCACGCGTCCACAGCCGGGTATCTCAAATCCGGCACCCAAATCAATGTTATCTATGCAACGTATGAACAAACAGTTTTCCTAGAACTCATCTAGATGAGATATAATTTGGTCTCATTCACCTTTTATAGCCATTGGATGTGATGCTATAAGATGCGTGTGTGCTGACGTGGGTTGTATCTGTTCTTGTTTTCAAAGTGTGTGGTCTCTAGACGCCAATGCTTGATGTGGTTAAGACCGCTCGAAATATAAGTTGATAGACTTGGCATAAGAGGAAGCAACAATTATAAGTGTAAGTGAAACATGCAAGTTATACCCCTCACAATGATGTAGTATCCTCATATTTTTAAAATGGCACGAGAACCTTTTTTGCCATTGCCTAAACCTTGCACAATACGTATGCGCACTCTTTTTATTGGAGTGGGCGCATTTTATACCATGAACTCCTCACCTTTATCTCTTTCCACGTCACTATCCCATCTCTCTCTCTCCACATGTGTGTGTTGGTCTAGAGATAGACAAACTATGATTTAATCTAGGTACCAACACACGAAGTGGTCAAGGCCACTTGAAATATAAGTTCATAGAGGTGGCATAAGAGGAAGCAACCATTATGAACTAACAAGTGTAAGTGAAACATGAAAGTAATGGCACGAGAACCTTGACTCGAAAGTGTTTCCGGGATAGGTAACTATTAGGCGTAACGGAGTTGGGTCCTCATATCGATCCGAACTTGAACTCCCATCTCTATTTTTCTCATCCATTTGTGTGTGGTATATAGACTGATGTTGTTAAGGCCGCTCGAAATATAAATTGATAGAGTTGGCATAAGAGGAAATAACTATTATGAGTGTAATTGAAACATGCAAGTTATAGCCCTCGCGGCAATCTAGTATTCTCATATCTAATGACACCAGAACATTTTTTTGGCATTGCCTAAACCTTGGACAACATGTACGTGCACTCTTTTTATTGAAGTGGGCACATTTTATTCCATGAACTCCCGATCTTTCTCTCTTTCCACGTCAGTATACCATCTCTCTTCGTGTGTGTGTGTGTGTGTGCGCGCGCGCGCGTGGTGCGTGCTGCGTGCTGCGTGCGTGCGTGCGTGCGTGCGTGTGTGTGTGTTTGTTTGAAGGCCTAGAGATTTAACATAGGCACCAACACTTGATGTGGTCAAGACCACTTGAAATATGAGATGATAGAGTTGGCATAGGAAGAAAGAATAATATATTTTTTAAAAGAGGTTAAACCCCCAGCCTCTGCATCAATCGATGCATGCAGTCATCTTTATTAATTACTCCACAAAGGTCTGATAAACAAATACATCAATTCATCTGAAGCCACCACTCACACCTACAAACTCGATAATGTGGAGTGCTCTCACTCCCCATATCGGCCGATTTCACTGCTTTGACCATTTTTGAAAACTTTAGCACGATTTGACCCTAGTTTGAAAAAATTTCGTGATCTGACCTTTTTCCTACCGCCATCGTCCTTGGCGGTAGGGTAACACAGCCTACCGCCAAGGGCTATGGCGGTAGGATTTGACGGTGCTGTCACGCTTATTCGATATTGAAAATACCCTACCGCCATAGTCTTTGGCGGTAGGGTAGTGAAGGTATAAATTAAGTTTGACGCCTAGTACAACTGAACTTATCCGCTGGAAAGTTGGTTAGCTCATGCGAGTTTGCTGTGCTAGGTCCTGAGTTTGATCCTTCATGAGTCCACATTTTTTGTTTATTTTTATTTTGCCCAATAAAAAATAAAAAATTTGTCCAATTAATCTGAGGATATGGATTATTGATAAAAAATACTTTTTTACTTATTTGTACCTGCTTTATAAAATTCCGCAAAGATATAAACGAATATGGTAATATCAGTGGAGAAAGAACTTGCTTGAGCCTTCATAAGGCCATATTTTTTGTTTATTTTTATTTTGCCCAATAAAAAATAAACAATTTGTCCAATTAATCTAAGGATACGAATTATTGATAATAAAACATTTTTTACTTATTTGTAACTGCTTTATAAAATTCCCGCAAAGATATGAACAAATATGATAATATCAGTGGAGAAAGAACTTGGGTAATGTCATGCTGATCATGCATGTTAATGGACCTGTAGATCATGTGGCGTTGGAGTGGAGGCTGCTATATGGACGAGGATATTCAAGACAGTTATCATTCTTGCCGAGCAGAGCAATGCATATCTTGCTGTTTGGACGGATATTCAAGACAGTTATCATTCTTGCCGAGCAGAGCAATGCATATGTTGTTGTTGCCAGAGCAATGCATATTCGTGCTTGTGTCCTTGATCGGGAGTAGCCAGGTTTCGGCCTCGAATAGTGAACGACCTTGATGGAGCAAATTGGAAGTCTCTTTTGTCTGACACCCATCACATGTTGGCCGAGAGACATCTGGAGCTGTCAATGTCGCCTCCTGTCCCATTACAGGTTCTCCCCGTAGCCTCCTTCTTGCGGCATCCGTTGTTTCGCCCCACTCACCCAAGGTTTATGTTGAAGAGGAAAGATAATATAGCCTACAAGTCCGGTTCTTAAATCCTGCGATTTTCCTTATATGTGTTGTCCCCTTATATTATGCATTGTTCATCCCAACTTCATCTTTGAGTATTACAATTCACGGTACTGATTGCAATACTTATTTTCCTGTAGATTGTACGTACTCTTCTATGTGAAGTTGGCTAAGGACTTTACCCAAATCATCACTTTGCTCTAGAGCAGGTAAATGGTGCTCGCTGTGGGCTGAATACCGCCACTAATTATTTGGCAATGATTCATCTCTAATTTTTTGGCAATGCATATACACATGATTCATAATGATGTTTACCTACTGTATTTTCCCGACCTTTTGATTTGCGTACATGTGTGCAGGTTAATTCCCCCATGAAGGCATGCTCACAAGTCACAACTATTTATTTTCTCGCTTTCTCAACATTGTGTGCCATAGTATTTACTTTTTCTTCTCTGTCTCAACATGCATTCGTTTGATCTATTATTGCATTTACCTTCTTTCTATCTCTGTCATACATCATGACCCTGTACATCTTACTGATTCATTTCCTTAGTTTGTTTCGCAGAAATATGTAGTTCAGTAGTTGAGTTTATTACGGACTGAATTGGCAACCATAGCAGTTTTTTTAGTTGTCTCTAGGCTATCTTTCCCTTTGTTAATTGTACAAATATGCCTTTGAACTGCCCCGATAAACTATTTATATTCTGTCATTAACATTTGAAGTAGCAGCTTTGTTTTGGTTCAGATCTTATACTCATTATATCAAAAACTCTGGATAACTCATAAGGTTACAAATAAGTAAAAAAATGTTTTTATTAATAATCCATATCCTTAGATTAATTGGACAAATTGTTTATTTTTTATTGGGCAAAATAAAAATAAACAAAAAATATAGCTTCACGAAGACTCGAACTCAGGACCTACCATACCCAACTTGCATGAGCTAACCAACTTTCTCGTAGATAGGATCAGTAGTAGCAGGCGCCGCACAGAATTTATACTTTGCTACCCTATCGCCAAAGACTATGGCGGTAGGGTATTTTCAACATCAAATGAGCGTGACGGCACCGTCAAGTCCTACTGCCATAGCCCTCGGCGGTAGGCTGTGTTAACCTACCGCCAAGGACGATGGCGATAGAAAAAGGGTCAGATCACGAAATTTTTTCAAATTAAGGTCAAATCGTGCTAAAGTTTTCAAAAAGGATTAAAACATAGAATTCGGCCCCCCATATCTAAAACCGGTGTCATCGCCGATCCATCCACATAATGTATCGGGACCAACAGCCGGTGCAGCCTACCTAAAGCGCACACCACATGCACATGTTTTAAAAGCCGCCATCATCATCGGACCACTTACTCATCTTCAGAAGAGAGATCCGCATCATCCTTGCCATGCCGAACATCCGTCGACGCCACCACGACGCCCAACGGCGCCACCGCCCTGCGCTCGTCCGCCCAGATGCGAAGAATCAGAAATATCTGCCGTGCGTAGCACTTTCCAACTAGGCATGACTCAGCATAGCACCTGTCGGCTACGCATGACTTGACAGCTCGATCGAAGCTCCGTGCAAGACGAACCGCTCCTAAAAAAATGGGAGAGATTTTCACTTCCCGGCCTCTGCACCAACTAGGGGTGCATACAATCATTTTAGTATGAGTACCAAGATAAACATGGTCCTCAGAATTTTCTAAATGAGTATCAAGATATTTCTTGATGAGTGGTTCCACCACACACCAAGCTTGATTCTCAATAAACGGGAGAAAACTCTTGTGCATCACCTGTCAATTCTGGGAATTAAACTCGGGACGTTAGGCTGCACCAATCGCATGCCCAACCACTGAGCCAAGGCAAGAATAATATGAACTAACAAGTGTAAGAGAAACACGAAAGTTGTATAATAACACGTGAACCTTGATTTTTCATTGCCCAAACCTTGCACAACCCTATGTGTGCACACTTTTTATTAGAGCCGGCACCTTTTATACCTTGAACTCCCAGTCCAATTCTTCTCTACTGTTTTCATAATCTTCGCTTGCTGATGAGTCGATCACATGTTCCTTTCACGGTGACATGTAAGTGCAACTAATTTTCTTGTCTAGAACATCCCATCCCAGTCCTCTATCAGCAGAAAACTTAACACAAACACAACGTACATATTCCCTTTGTTTGCGCATGAACACAACCGACACAGTATATATTCTCGCCAGACTCCCAAGGACACAATCATTTGAGCCACCTGCATGCATGCAGGGCATGGCTGTCCACGCATCAATGCCTGCTTAATTTGTAGTACGACCGAAAGCTAATCTTCTCCATTCAGTGCCATCATCATAGAGAGAGAAACATGGCCGTGATGTACTTACTAGTGCCACTGTTACCTAGTACTCCTACCATCACTGAAGATCGAAGCCCGGCGGCCTCGCCTCAACCCCCAACCAAATCCTAGACGTTAGGGGATTGAAGAACGAAGCATGTCCGCTAGCTCGCCGTTTGCTTGCTTGCCATTAATGGCGTGCACCGTGCTGATTTCGTACTGCTATGAATGAAAGAAAGAAGGAAACGCTTGATATATTGACAACGTGTGCCCTGCCGATTTGGTACCTGCCATTTTCGCGCCTAGAATTCTTCGTGTAAACCGCCGGAAGAATCTCAAGCTGGGCCGTACGTAACTTAGCCATAGGTCTGCCAACTAGTATGCCGATCTATCTATGTACGCACTCCCCCGTGCGGCACAAGCAGCAGGATACATGAGGGCGAGTGGTGACGAGGCTAGACGACATGTATTTTGTCACAGGAAAAAGTCTATTTTAAACCTTGAAATCGTAGAGGTTCGGCGAATCAAACCCTCAAGTCCAAATCCCTGTCGTTTGCACCCTGAACTATGTAATCCCGGTCTAAATCAAACCCTGGAGTCATTTTTTTTTTGCATGATAATACGTGTCTCATTCATATCATAAAGAATAAAGTACAAGTCACGTAAGAGCCAACATGACAAAACTGAAAAGATAGCAGAACATCTCTGAGCTTGACACTAACGCTCGTCACCTGCCTCCGGCACCACCACAGCAGCCACCAAAAAAAAGAATGACGGATCACCTCCTTACCCGAGCTCGACGCGGCTCCATCGTTGATATTCATCTTTGCGGACCTCCAAGGTGGCTCACCAAAAGTGAAGCCATTGCCGTTGAACGAATCAGACCGGGGCAACACCCCGGACACGCCATCGAACTCCAGATCTGGCACCCCACCATGACTAAGACGCTGAAAGAGGAAACCATACCTGCCATCCACGAACCACAAACCCAGCACACGTTCCGTCTTCCAGATGTCGTCGATGCAGACCACAATCTGCATCCGCTCCTGGACTACCTCCCAAGCTCCATGCCGACGCTGGAGCAAACATCGTCGCAACGACGGAGCCCGAGGACACAGGTCCACCACGAGGATGCCGCCGCCGCCACGCCATCCTTGCTTGAACAGACTGATTTCCAGATCCATCCCGAACCATAGGACCGATGGCCTCGTCAGGAAAGGATCCGAAGAATATTTATTCAGCGTCGTCATCATCGCCGCCGAAGCAAAGACGATGAACAACCTAAAAACCTAGACTACGGATGAGTAAAAACGATCCACACGCGTGGATCCGGCGACCTCCCTCACCACCGACGACCGAAGTCGCCGGCAGAGGGGAGCCGCCGGAGAACGGCGTTGGAAGATCAGCCCCTGGCGGCGGCTAGGGTTGCAGCCGCCACGTACGAGAGGAAAACAGCCTCGAGGTAACCCTGGAGTCGTTTGCCAAACAGGGATTGCAAAGGAAGGCCGGGATTGGTGGTGGAACCTATTTGCCGCCCACAGCAGGGGCTACGCCCGCGGGTGGGCCGGCCCATTTCGCGGCAGTGCGCGCTGTCCGTTCACTGCTTTGTTTTTCTGTTCATTTCTTTTGTTGACCTTTTGTTTTATTTTATCTTTTAGGTTTATTCTTTCTGGTTCTTTCTTTCTTTCAGCCTTTTTCTTTCGGTTTTTCTTTCTTTTGTTTTTCGTTTTCCTTTTTCTTCCATTAATACATTATAAGGAAACGTTTCATTGTGTATTTTTTCATTAATAATACTTTAATACAACGAACAATTTGTGTTTCTTCTGTTTGTTTTTACTTTCTTCTTTTTTGTGTATTATACAAGATTTTATCATGTATTATGAAAATGGTCATCATATATTTAAGAAAATGTTTATTATGTACTTAAAATGTTCAGCGATAGGGAAAAATGTTCAATATGTACTTTCAAATTTTTCAGCGCACATCACAGTAATGCTCATTGTGTATTTTCAAATTGTTCAGCGTATATCACAGTAATGTTCACTGTGTATTTACAAATTGATTAGCATACATCACACAAATGTTCAATGTGTATTTAAGAAATTGTTCATTGTATATTAAAAAATGTTCAATGGTCGAAATCATTCATTTTTTTTATTAAAACGCAGATGCACATCCTGCTCCCTGCTGGGCCAGCCTTGTTTAGTTTTTTCTGTTAAAAAAAATAAGTCATAGGGTAGACGGAAGCCACCACATCTTTTGTGTCCACTTGCTTCTTCTTTTTCTTCTTTTTTTCTTAAATTCGTGAAGTTGCATATTTGCAACAGGTAAGCACACAAATAAGAACCTCATGAACTAGATTCTGGAAAGAATATAAAGTTGTTTGTGAACAAGATTATAAAATTGTTCAGAATGTTTTTTTAAGCTGTTACTTATTTTGAAAAATTGTTCAGAATGTTTTTTTTTCATATTTTGACAACTTTTTAAAGAAAATTGGTTCCATTTTAAAAAACTCACAGAGTTAAAAAATGATCGTGTGTTCTAATTTTTTTCTGGAGTTTCAAAAAATATTCCTATATTTCACAAAATTCTAAAGATGTCCGTGTTTTCAATAAAAATCAGGAGTTAAAAAATGTTCCCGTTGAAAATTGTTTGCGAGTTTTAAATCTTTTCCGTTTTCCTAATTTTGTTCAGGTGTTTTAAAAAATGTGCATGTTCCAAAAGTTTGTTTAAATTCTCCAAATTAAGTTTCGTAAATTTGTTCACAAATTTGAGAAGTAGTCGCTTTTCATAAACACTCAAAAAGAATCGAAACAATTTTTTGCGTTCGAAATTTAAGAAAGGGTTAATTATCCTTTTGCCCTCAGTGGTGTCCATGTGCTCAGTTTTGCCCTCAGATGCGAATTGTCCTCAGTTTTGCCCCTAGTCCGAGCACAGGAGTCCATTCCGTCCGCCGGCATTAGTAGTTGTGGGTCCGGAGCTTACCCGTGGGACCGCGTGGACGTGGGTCCGGAGCTGACATGTAGGCCCGTGCAACTAAATCCCCAAATCATTCTAGCTCACACCCATCCGCCCGGCCGGCTGTCTGCGCCGCCGCCGCCGCCCACACGCGCGCTGCCAAGACTGCCCGCCCACCACGGCACGGCCTGCTCGCCGCTACCTCCCTGCGCCTCGCTCCACGGCTACCGTGACGCCCACCACCTTCCTGCGACGCCACGGGTGGGCGCCCGCCACTGCTCGATTCGCGACGCGCCTCCTTCCTTGCGCCCGGCCGGAGCGCTCAAAGGTGGGGGGCTGCTGGAGCTATTTGAACTAGGAGGAAGAACCCTAGGGCGAAATGGTGAGCAGCGGCGACCCCGGAGTATTTGGCGGGGCAGGCATCGGGCCGGAGATCCACCGCGTCCACGACTGGGTTCCCGAGGGGTAAGTCTCGCCTCTTGTTTAGATTGAGCTTAGTTGTGCATTTGACCACTCGATTCGAGTAGGTTTGCCCAATTAGTGTGCTGATTACGTCTCTGTTTTTCGCCGGTTAGGATGGAGTTGTGGTTTGCTTTCATGGTGCACATTAGAAGGGACCGGTCCATGTTCGATGCAAAGGATAAGAAGAAATACCAAGGAGGTTTTGATTATCGGTTGCCAATGGCTAGTAATTGGAGTTTCAGGCAATTTGGGGAGGTAATTTGTAGCCAATATCCTTGGGGTTTGCTTGATGAGTGGTATACAAATACTATGATGGGAAAAGAATTGGGTGACAGTTAGTAATGATGAAGAGCTAGCTACCATGTTTGTTAGGCATAAAGAGAAAGATAATTTTCATGTGAGGCTGCAAGTTGATGTGCTTGAGCAGGCATTTGGACCTAGGATGGCGGGTGCAACATCTCGGGAGAATCAAGTCGTCAGTAATGGCATCTCTAGCCGAACAGTTCAGTTGGTGCACGCGACGTGGTGGCTCGACAAGTGTGGGCAACAGCAGTAGGGTCCCCTTGAAGTGGAGCCTGATGGCTACAATTCGGGGTTGATGAAGAGAAGTTATATTCGATGTTATTCGAATTTCTGACGGGCACCTCGGACTGAAAACCAAGATGAGGCTCACAATGCAGTCCGTGTGGATGATGACGCGATGGGTGAGGACGAAGACCTTGCAGCTGTTGAATGGAACCCTTTGAACCCTCAAATGGAAGAAGGTACAGTTTTTGCATCCATGAATGAGTGTAGAAATGCACTTGTGACATCTGCATCAAGGTAGAACGTACTTTCAAAGTTGACAAGAGCGATCAAATGCGTTCTGAGTGCTTTGTCCGACCGAGGGTTGTCCATGGAGGCTGCTTGCATCTAAAATGCGGAATAGCACTAATGTTCAGGTCAAAGTGAACCCTTTTAAGCACACATGCCAGGAATCAACCCTTAGGAAGGATAGAATCAGTAGAGCCAAGTCAAGATGGGTGGTAGAAGAAGTAAAATAGTGGGTGAAAGAAAACCAGCAAGTGGGTCCAAAGGAATTGCAGAAGAACATCAAATATAAGTTCAAGATAGATTTACCATACATGAGGTTGTTCAATGGTAAACAACATGCTATGGATTCTATTTATGGTAGCTGGCAGGAAAGTTTTCAATTGTTGTATTCATTCAAAGGTGAAGTGGAGAGGACAAGCCCAGGTAGTATTGTAGATATTGATCACCACACTGTGGAGTACACATTCAGGGGAGTGACAAAGACCAAGGAATGATTTAGAAGGGTTTTTGTCTGCTTTGAGGCTTGTCGCCGGGGTTTTTTGGCAGGCTGCAGGCCTTATTTGGCTATTGATGCCACTTTTCTCACAGGGAGGTTTAAAGGACAGTTAGTAGCAGCTTGTGCAGCTGATGCACATAGTTTTGTATTTACAGTTGCCTATGGTGTGCTGGAGACAGAGTCTGAGGAGAGCTGGACTTGGTTTTTGCATAATCTCTGCCGGGCTATTGCACATCCCAATGGGTTGGTCATTCATACAGATGCCTGCAAAGTTTTAGAAGTGGCTGTGGACAATGTGTTCCCTGGAGTAGAGCATAGGGAATGCATGCGTCACCTTGCTGCAAATTTCATGAAGAAATTCAAAGGAAAGGTGTATATCGACAATTTATGGCCAGCATCTTTGACATGCAGTGTGAAGAAGCACAACTACCACTTGAGGCAGTTATACATGAATCCCAAAGTGAAAGAATACTTGGAAACACACCACTCCAAGTTATGGGCCAGAAGCCAATTCAGTGAAGTGAGCAAAGTTGACTATGTGCATAATAATCTAGCAGAGTCTTTCAACTCAACGATTCGGAAACTAAAGGGTCATTATGTGGTGGATTTGCTTGACAGGATAAGGATAGAATACATGCAGAAATTTCATTATCGTGCAGGAATAGCGAGGCAAAATTCATGGGCCACATTATCATCCCTGCCGTGATGAATGAACTGAAGCGAAGACAACAGGCTTGAAATGAACATGACGCTTTGCTCGGGTACCACAGCAGAGATATCATATTTGGATAAAGAGAAGAGGGAATGGAGATATCCGGTGGATTTAGAAGCTAGAACTTGCAGTTGTAGGCAATGGCGATAAGCGGGTTGCCATGCGTTCATGCCTTGTTTTCATCTCTTCTCTCCTGTGTCCAGCAGGAACATACAGCGATATGTGCATGATTACTACTCTGTTGCAAGGTTCAAAGCCACATATGCTTATGCCTTGCCTGCTATGGAGGGAAAACAACAATGGGACATGGTGGACCCTGGATTCAAGCTTTGCGCTCCAGTTCTGAAGAGAGCAGCAGGTAGACCAAGGAAGAGTCGAATCAGACCTCGCAGCGAAGGAGCTGGACTTGGAGCGAGGAAGCGTAGGTGCACAAGGTGTGGTGGGTCTGGTCATTTTGGTAAGTATTGTGATAACACAGTAGATTCAGTGTTCGGAGAGAGTTTCGATGAAGGCTTCGATGAAAATGTTGGTCAGCAGCCGGTTGCCTCAACAGATGATGAAAATGATGGTCAACAGCCGGTTGCATCAGATGAGGATTTTGACGAGGTTCCAAATGATGATGGTCAACAGCCGCATGATTTTGACGATGATCCAAAATATCCTCCAAATAATGATTCAAGTGAGGCTCCAAATGGTGATCCAAGTGAGGCTCTAAATGGTGATCATGGTGATCCAAGTGAGGCTCCAAATGATGATCCAAGTGAGGCTCCAAATGATGATCCAAGTGAGGCTCCAAATGATGACCAACCTTCTGTTGTTGTGAGGTATGCTAGGTATGTAAATCTTGCAAGGGTCAAATACTACTGTACATCTATCACTTGACACGATCTCATTACCGTTTATGTTTGGACCCTTTATGTTTTGCTCAGCTCTATGGTAGGTTTGAAGAAGACGCGCAAGGTACCGACAACCAAGAGAAGAAGAGAAGAAACAATGAGCACAAGGTGCACCAGGAGCAAAGTGATGGCAAGAAGCTCAAGGAGCAGCATGAAGCCCCAACGCTATCTATGAACAATTATGAAACATTATGAATAAGGAATGATGTTGTATTATGAAACATTTATCACTTGACATGTTGTATTTCTGTTGGATGATGTTGGACCTATGTTAGAAGTATGTTTGACATGATGTTTAAATATCTGTTGGATGATGTTTGAATGAGCACATGGTTTTTCCTTTTTTTGATATTTTTGAATTTTGTTTTGCTCATTTAAATTCTGGTCAAACCTAACTTTGACCAAGATTTAAACAAGTCTAAAACATCAAAATGAAAAACTAAGCCTGGATACTTCTTAGTCATTCCAAAATGAAGTTGTGGTGAGGTTTTTGAAATTTTCATGAAAAATGTGCTAAAAAGAGGGGTCCAAAGGTAGGGTAAACGGCTTCATTTCTAAGCAAGGTTTTTTTCGACCTTATCTAAATCAGCCAAATAACTTTCCTACACATATATTCTATATGTACAGACTATGTGCGCTGGTTTTTCCATTTTTTGATTTTTTTTAAATTTGTTTTGCTCATTTGAATTCTGGTCAAACTTAACTTTGACCAAGATTTAAACAAGTGTAAAACATCAAAATGAAAAACTAAGCCTGGATCCTTCTTAGTCACTCCAAAATGAAGCTGTGGTGAGTTTTTTAAAATTTTCATGTTCATTTCCCCAAAACACTTCTCTTCACTTCATACAAGAGAGTTTGAGATACTCGAGATATCATACAATACACATGAACTTATCATTTAAATGTATGTAAAGCTTGTTTATCAACTTAAATCGTTAGTATATGACATAAGAAGACTATGTGCGCAGGTTTTTCATTTTTCTGATTTTTATTTAATTTATTATGCTCATTTGAAATCTGGTCAAACATAGCTTTGACTGCTCCAAACCCCTCCCAAACCCCGCTAACCCTAGCGCTGAATAAGGACCGTTCATCCAACCCTAGCGGCGATCAAGGGCCGTCGATCTAACCCTTCTAGAAGGAATCTGCGGGGAGGAGGGGGGCGATCCGCGAGATGCAATCTGATTGGCTGGGAGATTGTTTTTTTAACAAATATCGGGCTATTTGGATGGACCGTTGGGCCGTCTCGTTGTCTGGGCTCGAGACCGCATAAATAGCCCGTCTCAGCCTTTCCAGGCCTTGCATGCATGGAGGCGGCTCGTGGGTTTGCGCATGCGCTGGAGGCGGCGGCGATGCATGCATGCGAGTGAGGCGAGCGAGGCGCGCTAGGCGAGCTAGGCTAGCGAGGCGAGCTAGGTGGTTCAGGGCAGTGGTTCAGGGTAGCGATTCACATGCACTGCCCGGTCAAAGATGCATCGTCTTCGTGAAAAAATTTAAGTGTGCAAAACGTAACGGATACACACACACGTCCGGATTCACACACGCTTCACACACGCACCGTTCTCATCCTTTCTCTCTTCCTCTCCCACCCACAGGCCTATAAATGGGGTGCCTCTCTTCCTCTCCCACCCACAAGCCAGATCCGATCCTCTCCAACTTCAAACACCCAAGCGACCGAGCCCTCCCCAAGCGAGACCAAGTGAAGAAGATGCAGTTCAACGGGCCGACCTTCAGCCGTCCGCATGTGGTGCCGGAGCTGCGCTACCCACCGGGCGTGCTCGTGGAGAGGAGCTCCGTGTGTGGGCTATTTCAAGGTGGAGGGTTCCGTCGAACTCACCGCGCCTTCCTCAGAGCCGGCTATGCCCACCTCCCACGGGCTCGCCGAGGATGTTCACCCTCAACGAGGTTCGTGACCTGGCGGCGTCCTCCTACTGCTCACTGTCACCTTCACCAACCCATTTGACGCCATGAGCTCCTCGGCCAAGCCTTTTGGTGCGGCTGCGAGGCCATCTTCTTCACCATCTACAACATCTACACCAACTCACGAGCATCTTCCCTGCTCCAGGCAAGATGCACTCCCTTCCCCACTGACGACGAGGAGGAGGTGTGAAGATGAAGACGGTGTTGAAGGGAGTGCGCCAAGGTGGAAGAAGGAGGTCAAGATGAAGATGTTCAAGCCCGAGTCAAGCTCGTCATGTTTGGTTTTTATTTTGTTGCTTTTCTATGTCGTGGTCGGTCGTGTCATGTTTCGTCATGTGTCCGTGAACTGTCCGTGAACTTATCTAAGTTATTGTAATGGTACGGTGTGTTCCATCTTATTATGTGTGTTAAAAAATATCCGTGCCCAAACTTATCATTTCTTCCCTAAACAAGTCATGAAGTTCGAGAACTTGTGGTTTTCGGAGGGGGTGAGAAGCCCTCTGTTTCATTCAAACAAAAAGTCATGAACTAACATGCAAATTTATTCCCTTTAAATCCTAAACCAAGTGCCACTCTAACCCTAAACCAAGTGCCACTCTGACCAAAATCATGTGGTAGTGCAACATACATTTTCAACCTTCCAACCCTCCAAAATTTAGGTGCAAAACAAAGGAAAACCACTCTCACGCGTGTGCAAACATTCACGGTCTCACTATTTTTTTTAAAAAAAATTCACAGTCTCACTATGTATACCTTCCTTCCCTACCCATGTCAAAGTCTTGCCATCTGTCCTAGCGGTTACCAGCGCAGCCCTAAACACCACAAACCCACGCGGTCCTGGGTTCGAGTCCCCAGCCGCACCAATTTTTTGTGCATTTTCCACCTTCATTTTTTTAGACATGTTATGTTTTTCTCAATGTAATGCCCTTAAAAAATGCTCATTTATTTTGGCACCTGGCGTAAACCTCTACCAGAGCTGAGGCACTTTTTCCATGACATTTTGGTCTTTGATTTAAATCATGGTGTATTTGAATTGGATTAATTAACAGCTCCAAAAAATTTCTAACCTTAATTGTTTGGCTCAGGAATAATTCAATTAGCTTCCACAAAAAGTTTCAGCATTATGATTTACTGCCTAAATTAAATCAGAATAGAAAACAGAAATATACGCAAGAAAACCCCTGAATGGGCCTAATTGGATGCAGTTGGCCCATTGGTCTAGCCTGCACTTGGCTCTACGCTCTGAATTTGGCCCAAGAGCAACCTTTTTTTTGACAGAAAGGCAGAGCAGAGAGCTGCATTTCATTGATCAAAAGTTTCTGAATTCCTAATTTCTTCTCTTTTTTTCCAACATATTTAAATGTTGGTCACTTCTTCTCTTTTTGTTTCAACATTTAAACAACTTTAACCAACATTTAAACTAGGTGAATTTCTCAAACAATTTCAAGATTACAAATTCCTTCATAATTCATGTCTTTCCATACATTTTCAACATTACAACCAGTGCGATTACCATACCTACAGATGCCCAAAAGTATTTGCAAATGGGCATTGGTAGTGCTTGATCTTCAAGCTTCCTAACCTTCTTCTTCAACATCCTAAGCTCAATAGCTAGCTCTCTGTCGGTGCGTGCTTCGCCATCCATCTCTTCTCCCGGAGCTCGTCGTGTGGCCACTGCCGTTCGTGGCAGCATGCGCAACCATTCTTCATGCTCTTCTTGCAGTTCATTCATCAGAGTCTTGGCCAGAGCATCGACCCAAAGAAAGAAGCATGTCGCCTGCATGAACACCAAACAGATCAACCCATTGCTCAAACATCCCGACGACGAAAATGGTGCAATTGCCCCGATTCTTACCCCATTCTCGCTGCACACGAGAACGGACGATTCTAGTTCCTCGGTGTCGAGAAACCCTTCGATCAACGCCCGCCGGCACCGCGGACAGACGAAGACAGCATGTCCACACGCCCGGCTCTGCATCCGCGAGGTGGCGCGGGAGCTTGAGGAAGACATGGAGCTCGGAGTGAAGGGGATCTCAACGCCGCCGCTTCCATCGCTATCTTCCCACCGCCGCGCCCTCACGGCTAGCTTCCCCGCCGTGCTCTCTCTCTCGCCGTGGTCACCGCCGTGCTCTCTGTCGCCGTGGTCACCGCCATTGTCGCCCGCTTATATAGCACACCCGCCAACGGCTTCTGCTCAACGGCTCTTTGATGGGTCCCACAAGCCACACGTGCAACGGTCCGAATAAAATTGGCCGTTTCTGCCGCCTGGTCCCACCTGTAAGGGCCGAGTCAAAAGGTTGACCTGACGGAGACGGCAGAGTTCACGGAACGAGTTGGTGCGCACGGACTAGGGGCAAAACTGAGGACAATTCGCATCTGAGGGCAAAACTGAGCACATGGACACCACTGAGGGCAAAAGGATAACTAACCCTACCTTAAAATATTCGAATCTGGTGTTGATTCATATAGTTTTGTGTTGCTTTATTTTAGGTGTATATTCTTTAGTGTTGCTATTTGAATATATTAAGTCGGTAACTCAAATTGAAGTACCAGCCTATGTTGAGCTGCAGATCCTGGGTTCGATACTTGGCTAGCGCTCATTTTTTTAGCCTTACAGACTCGCGCTACATTAAGGTCCGCTGACGGTTGCCAGTTTTAATGGGCCGGCCCAGTCGGAGTTCGGCCTGTGCGACAGAAGAATAAAGCCAACTTTTTTTGAGAAAAAAAACAAATGGGCTAGCCCATCAGACAAATCACGGTTGACTTTTTGCCAGGGTTTGATTTATACCGGGATTACATAGTTCAGGGTGCAAACAACAGGGATTTCGATTTGAGGGTTTGATTTGCCGAACTTCTACAAATTCAAGGTTTAAAATGGACTTTTTCCTTTATCACACCTTGTGGGGCGAGGAGTGAATGGAACCACGCAATGTAATTGGGTGGGGGAGACAGTGTGCCGCCGAATCCGCTAGCTGTCCGGGGTCTACGAGACCGAGGAAATCTTTAAAAAAAATATTTTTGGTGGGAGGGGTTCCTGACTTATTCTTCATTAATCATGACGGTACAACGAACACAACAAGTAATAGAAAATACATTCAGATCCGTAGGCCACCTAACAACGACTAGAAACGAGCCGAAGACGTGACACCGTCATCACCTCTCTCTCGCCGGAGCCGGGCAAAACTTGTTGCAGTAGACAGTTGGAAAGTCGTCGTGCTAAGGCGCACCAGAACATCAATCGCCGGTGATGAAGAGAAGCGTAGATCGAAAGCATTCCACCTGAAGAAACACTAACGTAGTCGCACGAAGATCGGGTCTATGTAGATGCACCAAAGACAACCACCGCGCGAATCATGCGAGATCTGCCAGAGACACACATCCACACGCCCCCTGATGATGCTAATAGCGCCGCCGTGATGGGGGCTAGGCGGGGAGAATCTTATTCCAACTTCAAGGAGTCGCCGCCACTTTGTCTTCCTAAGCACGACACAAACTCTAAATGGACACAAAGACATCTAAAAACCGAGGAGGAGCCCTCCTGCCGGCATGGACCAAGATCCATCATGCGGCCATGGCCTAAGGCCACATGAGGTAGAGCTGCGGCGCCGCCAGCGGAGGTGAGAAACCCAATTAGCCTTGACTCGCGAGAGCACAAGCGAACGGGTACGAGCTGTTCGGTTTTAGTCAGTTTTATCACCCGAGGGAGCGAGAGGAACTCCTATTTTGTGGCTTGCTGCGACAAGATGTCGGGCAATCACACACACCATGTGCTATCATGGGTCAGCCCATGATGCCCAAAAAATACGATGAATTCCGCGTGCTATCTTTGGTTCTGTTTTCATGTGTGCTTTTTGTTATAGTTTCTTTGATTTTCATCTGATTTCATTTTTCCGTTCGACTTTTCCATTTCTTTCTTAGATTTTGTTTTCTTTCATTCTTTTGTTTTTCCATGGTTTTCTTCCACCTTTTAATATTTTATTTACCCTTTCATAAAATCATGTTTTTCATATTCATGAACACTTTAAAATTCATGTTAAGAAAACCAATCATAGAATATATCTAAAACCAGTGAATATTTTTTAAGTTTGGGATTATAAAATTAAACATTTTGTGATATAAATTTTTTAAAAGAACACTTAAGCGAGAACTTTTATAAAATCATGAACTTTTTTAAAGTACAAAAACATTTCATTAAATCATAAACATGTTTTTAGTTCTTGATTATTTTAATCTTGCAATTAAATATTTTCAAATCTATCAAAAAGTAAGAGGAAGCTATTTTAACGAAAATTGCATGGCAAACAGAAAGAAGAAAAACCGGGAGTGCGCGTCTTAATTGGGTTGCCGGCCGACGAACACCTCCTGTGCAACACCAGTCATTTCGATGTACTGAGCGTTATTCTGTCCTATCAGGCCCATATGTCAACCAATCTATGGACACTGGCTTATTCTGTCCTGCGGATTTTCAACGTGAAATAGCGATCGTTGTTTCTTTGAGAGTGTAAGGCGGATATTTTTGAAAAGTAAAACTGTCCTCGTCTGTTAGCTATTAGGTCAATCTACCTATGTAACAGTACATATGAAATGATGTACAGCTAGCTTGCTGGATTTGTTAAAGTATTCGATCGATGATGTACGAGACAGCAGGCATATATATACCGTAATGGTAACATGCAAAATTGCAAAGCACCAACTGATTATGACTAATTAAACACTACTGTGCACGTCCCTCAAAAAAACACTACTGTGCACGTAACTCGCATAGTATTTTCTGCATCATATACATTTATTGTCCTACAATTTATATGTTTTTCTATAAATTCGATCAAACATTACAAAACTTGACTTAGATCAAAGTTTTTTTCTGGCTGTCAACAGGGAGTGATCGTCCACCTGAACATTTGTATTAATAATATAATTGCGGAGGGGGGCATCAGCTACAGATATCTGCACACCACTGAAGCAACGGGTTACAGTCTCCGCAGTAAGGGGCCCGAATAACCCATGACTAAAGATGCTCTTGGATTGAATGCCTCTAGTGAAATTACGAGGTCTGGATGTTATGGAGGACCATCCAATTCCTGGTCTTCCGTTCCACTTAGATAAAATCTAGTAATATGCAAAGTAAATAAAACATAGTAGGAAATAGCACTGTTTTCCTAAATTTTAATATGCAGATCACCTGTTCTTCTTTCACTGTGACATGTACACAGTACACTAAGTAATGAGCAATTAGTTAGCTCGTCTAATATCACAGCTTCTCCGTCAGCAGAAAACAATGCAAACCGAAAGGTTCATCGATGGGTTTCTCTTTTGCGCATGCATGAAGACAGTGGACACAGTGTATATTCCCATCAAAGCATCTACAACCGGACTTGGTAAATTCACTCTCTATACACTCGCGGGAGCGTCCGAACGCATCCGCCGACAGCGTCTGACGCCCCTCTTATGGGTTGCTGCACATATATGCTCCTCAAATGCGGAGTCTCAAATCTATGCAATCCATGCACATTAATCATATCATACAAATTGTTCCAATTCAGCAGTTCGAAATAAAGCAAAATAAATCATAGTTCAACAATTCGGACATACCAAACTGAAATCAATGTCCGAGCATGACGGATCACTTGTTGGTTGGCTGGATCACTCGCCGTATGCCATCCATGCCGCCTGCTCTGAGGCCATCCTTGTATCGGGGCCGCATGCTCCGTTGCTGTCCTAGCAGCTAGCCGCCTCGTACCCTCCCCCCCCCTTTGTCGTTGATCTCCTTCTTCTTCTCCATAAGTCACTTCCACGCATACTCATCCAAGAGGGTTTCGTCCGCCAACGTGATCTTCGCATCATGTGTGTCCCGTGCGAGTTGCAACCTCTCCTTCTCAAGCTTAATCTCTCCAAATGCCTTGGCCTTCGCGAGCTCCCATTTTATCGCGGCCTCTTACTTCTCCAACTCGATATTCTCCCTCTCAACTCCAGTTTTTTCTCCACCCCCTTCCGGTCCCAATCCATCCTCTCCTTTTGCGTCCAACATCTGCTTGTACGTCCCATCTTTCTTGTTCTCCGTCGTCGAAAAAATGCCCGTCCATGTGAAGGACATTTTTGTAGCCGCGGCATCACGGGAGGCTCTTGCCTTCTCCCACTTGTTTCCAATGACTCGAACGCGGGAAAGGTTGGAGGCAGACGGGAGAAGGGGGTGAGGGTTTTGTGGATTTGGCGCAATTTGTGGTTGGTAGGGCTGACGGGTCTGATGTGATGGACACGTTGGGGCGTGCTTGGACGCCCCATATCCGCCCCAGATTTGGGCTAGATATGAGGGTGACAGTCAACCCAGACGTTTTAGGCCCGTTGGAGGAGCCCGTTTGGGTCACACTTTTGTGACCGGTCAGTGATCGGGCCGTCCGTCCGGCCATTTGAGGCGGGTTTGAGGCGTCCGGCTGTAAATGCTCTTAGGGTCGAACTCCCAAGGACAGAATCATTGAACCACACATGCATGGCTGCCTGTCCATGCGTGAATAATGTCTGCTTAATTTGTACTGCCGATAGCTAATCTCTCTGTCAATTCAGCATACCATCATCACTGAAAAAAAAAACATTATGGAAAGAGAAACATATATTGCCATCATGACATAGGCAGCACTGAGTACCGACTAGTGCCACTGTTAGCTAGTTGTACTACTCCTAGCATCACTGAAGATCATCGAAGCCGGCCGGCCGGGCTGCCTCAACCCCCAACCAGACGCATACGTGAGAAGATTGAAGAGAACACTCAGGAGGAGGAGGAGGAAAAATAAGTAAAGAGGAAACTTGACGTACTCTAGCCTGTCCGCTAGCTCGTCGTCTGCTCGATCGCCATCAATGGCGTGCACCGTCCCGATTTCGTACTGCTATGTAAATGAAGAAGGGAAACGCTAGCTTTAGGTACTGCCATTTGGATTCTGGCGCGTAGATGTCTTGGTGTAGAACGCGGGAAGAATGTGAAGCTCAGCCGTACGTACATACGTGACCACAGGGACCACGCTCGATCGCCTCTTCTTCTGTATGCCGATCCACTGGCCGTATGTATTCTCTCAAGTGTTTCTTTCTCAACAGTGTGGTTGTGCGATGGAGCGAGCAATTAGAGCCGTGGGAGGTGGGGAGGGCGAGTGGGTGCGAGGCTAGACAACTTGTGTGTTAGGGAAACTCTAACCGATTCCCTAAAATAAAGGAGGATTCCGTGGAGTAAATTCTTAGTGGAGTGTTTTTACTTCACTAACTTTTGGCCGGACCTAGACGATCTCCTATATATAACTGAGTAACATTTGCATTTCATTTTCGGACACCAAAACAAATTTCATCGCTTCCTTATTTCATTGAACGACATTTTGATACATTGGAGTACATAATTCACCAATTCTTCACTACGAGAAAGAAACCAAAGAAAATAAGAACCACAATTAGACACTTTAAAAGATATATCCAAGTTTCATAACTGCTCTCACTAGTTGAATTAATATTTTCTCTATGTCTTCATTGTTAATTCTCTCTATTGTCTTCTCATGGTTGCACACTTCTTTCTTCTTCGAACAAACTCGATGTTACTTCGCATCTAGTCTTATCTCCAATCTCTATTCTAGCAACGAATACACGAACATGTGTCAAATTTCGTGCTATAAATGATCCACACGCGTGGATGCGGCGACCCCCCTCACCACCGACGACCGAGGTTGCTGGCGGAGGGGAGCCGCCGGAGAGCGGCGTTGGAAGATCGGCCTCCCCTGGCGGCGGCTAGGGTTCCAACCGACAGGGACGAGAGGAAAACAGATGTACCGATTCGTGTTCCAGGAAACTTGGCGAGATCATCAGCTATGTTACTCCCACTATGGATAGTCTCATGCCGCATGTGTGTTTATACTGGAATATATGTCTGCGTAGTGCGTACATACGAAATGTTGCACAACTAGAGCTAGCTGGATTCGTTAAAGTATTGGATGGATGATGTACGAGTACGAGACAGCAGGCATATATACCGGAACGGTAACATGCAAAGCACCGACCGATTATGACTAATTAAACAGGGACAGTAGCTGCGCACGCAACTCGCATGACTATTATTAGTCGGTCAATTTAATTACCTGCCCCAACTTGACCTCATGCGTGCGTATGCCAAGCAGGCCCTGGAGCTTCCTTTTGAACCAAATCTTGTTCAGTAGGTAGTGTGATCATAAAGTAATTTCCGTTGCGTCTATATATATTCCAAAACACTGGCATATGTAGCAACATAATTGTGATGGTCAGCACTCAGCAACCATTCAACCAACATCGTCGCTTTTGAACATCGTCGAGACTGCGGTGGCTTTGAACTAACGAACCCCCCCTCGAAATTTGCGTCTTCGCTTTTGACCGCGCGCTGCCTTCGCTTTCTCCCCTTGATTACCTCCAGCCAGTCTAGTTTTTTTCTTTCTTTTCTGCAAGGCATGCATGCATGTCTTTCCTCCTGCTCAAATGTACTCCTCTGTAAACTAATATAAGTTTACTTTTTTTTGCTTTTATTTACTCTGTATGTTAGCTTTGTCTTCAAATAAAATTTAAATTTTTCGACCAACTTTGTACCAACTAATAGCAGCTCTAATAAACAAGCCCCCCCCCAAGGCCCCCGCGTCGCTCCCGCAGGGGCGACTCGGGCGGCTCAAACCCTAGCCCGCCGCCAGGGCTCCCTCCCCCTTTTCCTCTCCCTCGTCGCCGCCGGAGGGGGTCGACGGAGCGCCGCGCGGCCGCCGGGATGGTGGCGGCGAGGATTTGGTCGCTCCGCCCCTGTGGAGGATCTCAGAGCCGAGGTGGCGACCTCGGGCGGTGGTGTTGCGTCGTCCTCAGCAAACGGCGGCAGCGGGTGCTGGCTGCCCATCTCGGCCGTGCGGGCGGCGCGGTGACGGCGGGCGATGGCTGTGGTGCGCGGTGGCTTCGGGGCACCCGCATCAGATCTAAAGGCATCTTCCTCTTCAACCTCTTGTCACCCTCGTCCCAGATCCGTTCTCCGGCGGCCTCCGGGCACCATAGTCGTGTCTCCTCTCGAGGTGGGGGTTGGGAGAGGGGACCGGAGAAATCCATGGCTTGCTATGCCGGCGGCGACGCCCATGGGCGTCGTACCCTACCTGTAGGCGCTGGTAAAAATGCCCCCTTTCCCCCTCCTCTTCCTCCCATGTTGCTCGTGGACCAGGTGAAAACCCAAATCCCTCGGGATTGGGCGGCAGTGACGCCGTGGGCGCCATCACCCTCAAGGGGGTGCCGTCTTTAGTGAGCTCTGGCGGAAGTGTGCTTGTTCCGGTTGGGGGTTGCTCGGTCTTCAGCAGCCTTGCCGTGTAGCTGGCTTCTCCTCGTGTGTAGATATCATGTATTGTCGATGCTTTTCCTTGGATGAGCTCCAAGTAGTTTGGCGGTGGTGTCCTCGTGTGGTCTTCCGGTTGGCAACGGCGTCGGTCGCTCTTTAGCCCTCGGGTGGGCATCACCTTTCACGGATCGGCGTCCTTCGTGCCAGAGCGAGGGGGCAGGGAGCCCCCTTCTGAGGTGGAGGAGGGCGACATCGACGGCCAGAGCCCATGGAGCTGACAATGGAGCTCATCCAACTACAGTTTGGTTCTTCCCCAAGCTTTGTTGGTGCCCTGCGTGGTATTCTGCTCGCTGTGGAGGGCTTCTTTGACTTCTAGCTAGACTTGTGCTTTAGTTTCCATATCTTTGCTAGTAGTTTGTAGTAGCCTGATAGCTTTTACACAGCACCATGTATTGGCTTGCTGTTTTGTTCTTTGTTTCCTTTGTTTGTTCGATGTAATCCTGGCTGGTTGATGGCTTTGTTAATTCAAAGCCTGGCTTTTTTTAGCCTTCGTTCTAAAATAAAAACTTTATACCAACTCGATCAGGACCATTAACATCATCATTAGATATATTTTCACTTCATATATATTTATTATTGTTATAATTTGTATTGTTTCTTAAAAGGTCAAACATTACGAAATTTGACTTGCATCAAAGTTTTTTTACTAGTCAACGTGGGTGATTGCCCACCTGATAGCCGCACACCATTGAAGCAACGGGTTACAATCTACTTCCTCCGTCCGGAAAAATTTATCATCAAAATAAATAAAAGGGGATGTATCTAGATGTATTTTAGTTCTAGATACACCCCTTTTTATCCATTTTGATGACAAGTTTTTTTGGACGGAGGAAGTACGTGGGAGGGAGCCCCGATAACCCACAATCGAGATGCTCTTGGATCAACTGTCACAACTCAAGATATGAGGTCCAGATGTTATCGAACACCATCAAGTTCCTGATCTTCCATCCGACTTCGATCAAAGGTAACATGCAAAGTAAATAGGGAGTAGCGCTGTTTTCTTAAAATTTGGTTTGCAGATCACATGTTCTTCTTTTACCGGGACATGTACACTAAGTAGACAACAATTAATTTGCTCGTCAAATAGCAGCTCCTTGGTGAGCAGAAAACAGACACAAACACAAACAGGTGTAGTTGTTTGCAAACCGAAAGGTTCCTCCATGGCCATGGGTTTTCTGTTTTGCGCATGCATGAACATATATAGCGGACACAGTGTATATTCCCATCAGGGACAGAACCCCCAAGGACAGAATCATTGAACCACATGCATGGCTGTCCTGTTCATGAGTGAATAATGTCTGCTTAATTTGTACTGCCGAAAGCTAATCTCTCGCCCATTCAGTTGAGCACCATCATCATGGAAAGAGATACATACGTACGTACGTATATGGCCATCATGACACAAGCAGTACTGCAACTGTTTCCTACCACTGAAGATCATGGAAGCCGGCTGCGAGGGACTCAACCCCCAACCACACCCAGCCTTAGGTGAGGAGATTAAGGAGGAAACTTCACGTACTCTTAATGGGGTGCACCGTGCGAATTTCGTACTGCTTACAAAACACGGAACGGAGACGCTGCTTGCTATAAACAGCTTGCCGTGCCGATTTGGTACTGCCATTTTGGTTTATCTAGCATGCCGATCTATCTATGAACGCACAAACAGCTGGATACACCATTGGCGTATGTGCCCTCTCTTTTCGTGGGTGAGCAATTTTACAGCCGTGGGAGGTTGGGGGAGGGCGACTGGTTGCGAGGCTAGACGGCATCTATTGTCACGCACACTGTGTGATGAGGGAGTGAATGGAACGACACGACGTAATTGTGCAGCTGACAGTGTGCCGGCCCGCCAGCGGCCGGGGTCTACCGAGACTAGACTGGAGGAAATCTTTAAAAAAATACGAAATCTCAAAACTATATCATGCTTAAAAATTGGTTTTGTCATGTGAGGGAGCAATGGGAACGACCGGTGATAAAATTGAAAAATTTGCAAACAAGGATACAGTTTCGAGATTTCGTTAAAAAACAGACTGAAGGACAGCGTGTGGGGGAGAAAACGCAGAGTTAAATGCATAAAACCACCACAATAGTCTCCTGGTTAGCAAAAATCCACCACAATAAAAATCGTGACAAAATGCACCGCACGCAAGCCCTTCAAATTTTCCAAATTACCCAGAGGGTGACCAAAACCTTCATCAAATCGGTATGTGATAACCACTCGGAGAACAACCAATGTGTTGCATCCGCAAAGTAGAACATGCAAACCTGTGGACAGATATCGACCAAGAAGAAGATCATTTGGGTTTCCTATTCAACTCATGGCCGCAACAAAAGGCAAGTAGGTTGGCGTCCGACCTAAACAACGGAAACTCCTATTTTGTGGCTTGTTGCGGCAAGGTGTCTGGCAATCACACACCCTGTGTGCTATCATGGGTCGGCCCAGGAAGCCGAAAAACAACGTTGTATTATGCATGTTTTCTTTAATTCTAGTCGTTTTCATTCCTATGCTTTTATTTGTTACAAAGTTTTTGATTTTCACCTGATATTCTCTTTTCCTTTGACTTCTGTGTTTCTTTCTTTCATCTTTCTGTTTTTAGGGTACTTCTCTTTTGTTTTTCATGGTTTTCTTTCAATTTTTTATTTTTTTATTTTTATCCTTTTATCAAATCATATTTTTTTCTAAAAAACATGAACACTTTCAAAATTAACTATAAGAAAATTTATTTTAGAATGCATTTAAAATCAGTGAATGTTTTTAAAAATCTTGGGTTTTTAAAAGAATAAATGAACATTATTTTGAAATAAAAAATATTGTATAAAATAAAAATCCAATCGAGAACTTTAAACAAATCATGAACATTTCATAAAGTATAAAAACATTTTTTTAATAAAAAGAGTTAGTTCTTGATTAATTTAATCTTGCAAGTAGATATTTTCATATCTGTCAATAAAAGAGAAGCCGTTTTTAAGGAAAATTGCCTGACAACCAGAAGGAAGAAAAAAAACAGGAGTGCAAGTTCTAATTGGGCCGCCGCCCTACGAACACGCTCCTCGGTCAGGCCTATATGTCAACCAATATATGGACACTGGTTTATTATTCTGTCCTGCCGATTTTCAACGTGAAATGGTGTTTGCACTGTCCTCGTCTGCTAGCAGTATCCATTTTCAGGTCAAGGACCCCTCAAAAAAAAAAAAACTAAGGTCAAGGACTCAACAATTTGGTCAATCTATCTACGCAACAGCACATGTGCTCGATTGTCGCCCGGCATGTGTATTTATACCGGAATATATGTCTGCGTAGTGCGCAGTACATACAAAATGCTGCACAGCTAGAGCTAGCTGGATTCGTTAGAGTATTCGATCGATGATGTACGGGACAGGAGAGGCATATATACCGGAACGGTAACATGCAAAGCACCGACCGATTATGACTAATTAAACACTGGCTGCGCACGCAACTCGCATGACTATTTATTAGTCGGTCAATTTACCTGCCCAACTTGACCTCATGCGTGTGTATGCCAAGCAGGCCCTGGAGCCTCCTTTTGAAATCTTGTTCAGTAGGTAGTGTACTAGCGGACAGGAACGTTTGGTCTACGAGTGTACATAGTTTATATTAGGGTGATAAAATTGGTAATCTAGGTATACGCGTAGGACTTGTAAACTAAAACGGAAGTAGTATTTGAAAAAATAATAATTAAATAAAAAGTCAAAAAGTTGTGAAAATAATTTTGAGATGAACTTGACGTTTCATTGTGCTTGTTAAAAGGATCCCACAAAAATAAAACCCCCGTTGACCTCATTTCATGGAAAAAAAATCGGCCAAAATAGTGTGAATAGTGACTTGTAATAATATTATTATTCTTTTGCCTTAAAGTCAATGCTGGTTTTTTATTGATGAAAATTTATATACTGGTGCAAAAGAAAGTCAAGTTTATTTTAGAGAACTTCTAAATTTTTTGACCATTTTTAATTATTAATCATTTTTTCCATATCAGGAGTATATACACCCAGGAACCAAAGGACATTTCCAGTGTACTACTCGGATATATTGATATATGCTGCATGTGTGACTGACTATGTGCATAAAGTAATTTCGGTTGCGCCTATCTTCGAAAACACACGTATATGTAGGCTTCTTTTGGTTTATAAGATAGGAATATCATGGGAACAGAAAAACTATAGAAAATGAGATGGCATGTATCTTATTTCATATAAAAAAAGATGTCATTTGACTCATAGGATAGGAATTCTTCACTGGGTCTAGACTAATATTTTTTTTCCGTTTGAAATACGAAGGATTGGTTCCTATCCTTCATAGGAATAGGAATAGGAATCTATTCCTACATACCAAAAGACATTAAAGAAAAAATTATTACAAAATTTCTATCATTTAGAATTCCTTCAAAAATCCTGTAATGTATATGAGGTCGTAGTAGTAATTCTGATGGCCAGCACTCAGCAACCATTCAACCAACACCATCGAGACTGCCATGGTTGCTTGAACTAACGAAACCCCCTCGAAATTTGCGTCTTCGCTTTAGACCGCTTGTTGCTTTCCGTTTCTGCCCATTGACTGCCTTGGTGCGTGCCTCAGTTGGTAGGCCAGCCAGTCTAGTTTCTTTTTCTTTTCTGTGCATGGCATGCATGCGTGCCTTTCTCCCTGCTCAATTGTATTCCCATTGTGTTTATTTACTTGATAGATTTGTCTTAAAATAAATTTTGATAAGTTTGTACCAACTGAATGGCATTAAAATCATCATTCAATATATCTTCACATCGTGTATATTTATTGTCATAAACATTTATATGTTTTAATTTATATCTTCACATCGTACCAACTGAAACGTTGCAAATTTTGACTTAGATCAAAGCTTTGAGTTTAGAAGTCAACAGGGAGCGATCGCCCACCTGAAGATTTGTATTAATAATTTAACAGGGGAGGGGGGCATATCAACTACAGATATCTGCACACCAGGAGCACACCACTGAAGCAACTGGTTACAATCTCCGCGGAAGGGAGCCTGGCTTGACCCACGTTCAAAGATGCTCTTGGATTGAATGTCGCAAGTCAAGATATGTGGTCTAGATGTTATCGAACACCATCCGGTTTCTGGTCTGTCTTTCGTCAGACAGATCAAAACTAATGTGCAAACTAAATAAAAGCGTAGGGAGCAGCACTGTTTTCTTAGATTTCAGTTTACCGATCGCACGTTCTTCTTTCACCATGACATATACTCCTCCGTTCCTAAATATAAGTCTTTGTAGGAATTTCACTATGGACCACATACGTAGCAAAATGAATGAATCTACACTCTAAAATGCATCTATATACATCTGTATGTGGTTTATAGTGAAATCTCTACAAAGACTTATATTTAGGAACGGAGGGAGTACCACACTAAGTAAACAGCAATTAATTAAACCGTCTAATATCACAGCTCCTCCGTCAGGAGAAAAGAAACACAAGCACAAACAGATGCAGTTGTCTGCAAACCGAAAGGTCCATCGATAGGCTCCTCTTTTGCGCAAGAACATAGCCGACACAGTATATATTCCCATCAGGCAGTGAGCTCCCAAGGACAGAATCATTGAACCACATGCATGCATGGCTGCCCTGTCCTGCTGTCCATGCGTGAATCACGTCTGCTTAATTTGTTGTACTGCCGAAAGCTAATCACTCCGCCCATTCAGTTCAGCACCATCATCACAGGAAGAGAAACATGTATGGCCATCATGACACAAACAGTACTGCCACTGTTACTACCTAGTACCTAGTAGTGGTACGTACTCCTACCATCACTGAAGATGGAAGCCGGCCGGGCGGCCGCAACCCCCAACCATACCACACGCAGACGTGAGGAGATTGAAGAGAGCACGGATGAGCAGAAAACAAGGTAAATTAAAGAGGAAACTTCACGTACTGTCGCCTCTCCACTAGCTCGTCGTTGCTCGCCATTAATGGCGTGCACCGTGCCTATTTCGGACGGCTATTGAAACAAGGAACAGAAATGCGGCGTACGCCCCGTGCCGATTTGGTACTGCCGTTTTCATTTTGGCGCGTAGAGTTCTTCGTGTAAACCGCGAGAAGAATCTCAGTAGGTAGGGTGTACATGACCATAGCCATAGATAGGGCGTGTTTGGTAGGCTGTATTTGGCTCAGTGGGGCCCATCAGATGTAATTTTAGGGTGTTGGGTTGCCTAGGTTGCATCGGAATCTTGACCCGCGCAACCTTAAAGCACCTATGAGTCTCGCTCTGGGGAACGTTCGAATCGACCGTTTTTCAGAGTTAGGCCCGAGCAATGCATCTCGAAGCATGTGGGTGGAGACGGTTGCACACATGGGAGACGGCACGTTGTTTTTCGAAGCAGCGCCATAAATCCTCACACTTCACTCATCGCTCGCTCTCCCCTCTCTCCACTCTCACACCGGTGGCTACGAGCACATGATCTGGACGGCGAGGCGGGGCGGCGAGCATCACAACCAAAATCTGGACAATGAGCACCGGCTTCATCATCGCTCAGGCAGGCGTTCGTCATTGGCGGTATACCCCTCTGTCCCCGATGACATTAATTAGCATGTGCGCATTCGATTTACGCATCTATTACACCGTTCGCGACTCGATTTAGCATCAAATCTACTTCTAGGCTTTGATTTGGGGCCGGACATAGCATATCCAATCAGGGATTTGAGCAGTTTGAACGAGATTGCGTAGGATTTTCACTAACACGGGGTTAAATCGAGAATAGTCTACTTACATCCATTCAAATCGAGTAGTACAGCCTACTCGCGACGAACCTGGAGGCGCTTGGAATGATGGTAGCCTTGAGCCTTCTAATGGCCGACCTTTAAGGGCATTGTAGGGTAGCCTAGCTCAGGAGCCCTGACCATCATCTCGCCCTGTTCGGCAGTGCCAGCATCCTCCATCTCCGCGCAGTTCGCCATTGATAGCATCCACCATCTCCTCTTTGGCTCTTTGTCATCCTCCTCCAAAAGGATGGTGGCCGGTTCCAATGCGACATCAACCTGGTGAGAAGGAGCTGCTACAGACATGTACTTGAACCATCTAGCTCTCTGACCTGGATAGACCAACTCGGACTCCAACTATCGCCCATAGCAGTATGTCCATTGACATAGTTCCTTTGGCTGGGTCAGGCATCAACTTCTTCGTCTTCTCTTTATCGCCTTCAACAGCTCAACATCTACCTCTTTATGCATCTTGTCCACGCTCTTGAACTGAGTGGACACCTCCATAGACTTCACAAACTTTATGTGGTCACCAAGCGAGTACCCCAAGGATGAATGTCGTCCATCAAGGGCCAATGAGGAAGGTGCTAATAGCGGTGGAGCGGCGGTGAACGAAGAGCCGTGGATACCACACCTCTCGGCCCTCTAAAATTCCAATCGCTAGCGAATGCCCACCCCAACCTTCTTCATGTATGTGACCGCCCCGATGCAAGAGGCTCTCATCACTCGCTGTGATGCTCGCCTGTGCTATCAGACACCACCTCGTGTGTGGCGAGGGACGACCTCGGGATGCTTCAAGTAGAAACAGCCATGGCCTGCTACGAAGGTGTTCGCACTGCAACCGATGGGCATGGCCATGGCCACCCATATCCCTCTTCCCTTTATCCAGCTTCAACCGAAGTAACGACGGCAACGCACATGCTGTGGGGCTGCGGGAATTCGCGTGCTGCAACCGTGCCGGCCACATGTTGGAACCAGTGAAGCGCAATGTTGCGATGGCGACTTCCATGCTATGCAGATGATGCGACCGACAAGGTGCGGTGCTGGACCCGGCCGTTTATTTTGGTGCAACCGACGTTGGCGGTGCTACCATGCAGAATCGAGATGGCTGAAACTAACAACGGTAGAAGTTGGAACCAGAGGATATTTGCTGCAATCGAATGGGATTGGTTCTGCAGCGAAGACAGGGGGTTGGAGTCCTGATTGCTGCAACCAGCCGCAAAGCTTGGACCGATGAGTTGTTTTGTGATGTTGGCGACGGGTTGAAGTGGCGGCCAAGAGACAGAGGCGGTGCGAGCGGGCGTCGACGGGAGGGATGCGAATGGCGGTGGGTGGTGCTTTTGACGGTGACGGCGAGGCTGCAAGCACGGTCAATGACACTTCGGGGGATGGTGGGTGGGTGGGGGAGTGGTTGCGAGCGAGGCAGCGGGACCGGTTGTCACGCAGGTGGTGTGAGGAGTGAGCGAGTGGAAGCACGTATACGTAAATGGTGGGCAGACAGCGCGTGCCGGGTCCTACCGAGACTAGACTGGCGGGACAGGCAGCGGGAAGAAAACGCAGAGAAGAAGGTTGCATCCGATCCGGTACGAGAAAGAGAGTGGAAAGACTTGGGCGAGCGGGCGGCATGTCTGTCAGGCCAGCACCACCCAATCGCCCGAATCGGCAGGCAGGCTGCAGGCACCGATCGCGTCGGAATCCGCGTGTCTGACAGTCCGATGCCGTCGGTGGTTCTACTCTTCTGGAAGGAAAAGAAAGAAAGATCCGCAGAGGTTGGTTTTATCGGGACGCGATCCGCAGCAGCTGGCGTCCATGGTAAAAAATGGATCTTGTTGATTTGATTCGATTGATTACCTGCCTACTACATTACGCAGTGCAATCAACCAGTCGTACGTACGCGCCGGCCTGCATGCAGGCAGTAATAATACGTACTAGTAATTGATTGCCCGCGGATTGGATTCGATTCGCTGGACGGGTCGATCACGCGGATATACATTTTCACCTTGTATTACCAGGCAAGTAGTAAATCAATCGCATCACGCGGATAGTAATACGTTTTCACCGCGGATCAGCGGGCAGCAGTGTAAATGGCAAGTAAATATCAATGTATGGACGGAAATGAAATGTGACCGCCACCGACACGGCGCTTTAAAGATTGTTGCCTCCTCCGTGTGTGTGTGTGTGTCCAGCCATGGTGGTGGTGGCCATGCTGGCTGGCGGTGCCGGTGGCCCGGGCCGATTTGGCAGCCATCTCCGGCGCCTTTCCCGCCTACGCCGCCCTGCCCGCCCCTCCCTGCGCTCAACGAAGAATAATCATCCCTGCTCGTGTCTTCTTTCATCCAAATGGCACCTACCAACACGGCAAAGTGGCAGTGCACACACACCCAGTCCAGTCCAGCACGAACGGGGTCCAACACGTGTACAAACAGCTGCAGCAGCACTAGTAATTAAATGAGCAGGTAAACAGCCACACACACGCGCGCCTCGAAAGACGAAACGGAAAAACAATCACGTTCACCACCAACGAAAAGCAAGCAGCCGAGGGAGGGACAGCCAAAAGGCAAAGCAAAAGAGCGGCGTGGCGTTGGCGTGACTAAAATAAAATAAAATAAAGCCAAAGCTGAAAAAAAAAGCCGTGGTTTCACTGGAAAAATTCAAGTGAAAACACCAGCAGCAAGCTGAGCCACGAGGAGGACTGGTAGGAGACAAAAAGGAGAAACGAGTCAAGGTCGGGTCGGGGCCGGGCCGAGTGGACAGGACACGACAGCGAGGCACGCCACGCACGCACCCACACCATTTGACACCCACATCACATCCCCGGCGACACTGCCGACCACAGCGCGCGAGCGACTCTCAAAGGAAACCACGCCAAAGCACGGGGCAAATCCCCCTCACCTCGCCGCTTATCCCCATCCCTCCCCTCCTTCCTCCCCACCCCACCGCCGACGCCACCGCCGCACCCCAACTCCGGCCGCCCCGCCGCGCCGCCGCCAATGCACCCGGACCCGTAGCCTTACCCCATGGCGACGCCACCGCTCCTCCCCCTCCTCATCCTCCTCCTCGCCGCCGCCGTCCTCGGCGGCGGCGGGGTGGCCACGGCGGCGACGATCCACCCGGGCGACCTGGCGGTGCTGGAGGACCTGCGCCGCTCCCTCACCAACCCGGAGCTCCTCGGCTGGCCCAAGGGCGCCGACCCGTGCGGCGGCGGCAGCAAGGGGTGGGACCACGTCTCCTGCGACCGCGACGGCCGGGTCAACAACCTGGACCTCAAGGGCATCGGCCTCGCCGGCGCCCTGCCGCCCTCCTTCTCCTCCCTCGACGCGCTGCAGGACCTCAGCCTCCAGACCAACGCGCTCTCCGGCCCGCTCCCCTCCTTCCGCGGCATGGCGGCCCTCCGCCACGCCTACCTCAACGACAACGCCTTCTCCGCCCTCCCCAACGACTTCTTCGACGGCCTCGACAGCCTCGAGGAGATCTGCCTCGACAACAACCCGCTCAACGCGACCGCCGGCGGCTGGGAGATCCCGGGCGCGCTCGCCGCCTCCTCGCCGCAGCTGCAGAGCCTGCGCCTCACCAACTGCAGCCTCGTCGGCGGGATCCCGGGCTTCCTCGGGGGCATGAGCGGCCTGCAGATGCTCACCCTCTCCTACAACAGCCTCTCCGGCCCCATCCCGGGCACCTTCTCAGGGTCCGGCGTCCAGAAGCTCTGGCTCAACAACCAGCTCGGCGAGGCCAAGCTCTCCGGCACGCTCGACGTGCTCGCCGGGATGGCCGACCTCCAGCAGGCCTGGCTGCACGGCAACCAGTTCACCGGCCCCATCCCCGACGCCATCTCCAACTGCAAGCAGCTCGCCGCCCTCTGGCTCAACAACAACGACCTCGTCGGCCTCGTGCCGCCCGGCCTCGCCGCCCTGCCGCTGCTCCGCGACGTCAAGCTCGACAACAACAACCTCGTCGGCCCCGCCCCGGCGCTCAAGGCCGGCAATCTCAGCATCTCCCATAACGGCTTCTGCGCCGTCAAGCCCGAGGACAAGTGCGCGCCGGAGGTCATGGCATTGCTCCAGTTCCAGGCCGAGGCTGGTTACCCCGTCAAGCTGACCAGTTCATGGTCCGGGAACGACCCCTGCAAGGGCTGGCTCGGCGTCACCTGCTCTCAGGGGAAGGTGTCGGTGCTCAATCTGCCGTCCTCTGGCCTCAACGGCACCATCAGCAAGAGCCTCGGAGACCTCTCTGCGCTCTCGGACATCAGGCTTGATAGCAATAACCTCACCGGGCATGTGCCGGACAGCCTCACCGGCCTCAAGCTGCTAAAGAAGCTCGATTTGGGCATGAACGACCTGAATGGGCCGCTGCCGGCCTTCAGACCGGACGTGAATGTCATTCTCACCGGCAATCCCAACTTCAACACGAAGACGTCGCCGGGTGGTTCTGCTCCCAAGGACGCCCCTCATTCACCAGCGACGCCCCGTGCGCCGGGCTCACAACGCCAAGGGGCCGCCTCTCCTGGCCAAGGGAACAAGAAGAGCAAAATTTTGTTGGCTACCACCATTCCGGTTGCGATCGGCGTGGTGGCTCTGCTGTCCCTGGGTGCTGTGGTGCTCTTCTGCAAGAAAAATGGGTCCTCGGTTCAGCCACAGGCGGCCTCCTCCGTCGTCGTCCACCCCCGAAACAGTTCTGGCCCAGACAACTTGGTCAAGATTGTCATGACTAGCAATGACAGCTTCGGCGCGACGTCAAGCGGAACCAGCAGCCGGGATAGTGACATCCACATGATCGAGGCGCGCAATTTTGTGATCTCCGTGCAGGTTCTTCGTTGTGCCACCAAGAACTTTGCACCGGACAATGTGCTCGGCCGTGGCGGATTCGGCGTCGTTTACAAAGGGGTGCTGCACGACGGCACCATGATTGCTGTGAAGAGGATGGAGTCCTCGGTGATCAGCAACAAGGCCCTCGACGAGTTCCAAGCAGAGATTGCCATCCTAACCAAGGTCCGGCACCGCAACCTGGTGTCGATAATGGGCTACGGCATCGAAGGGAATGAAAGGCTGCTGGTCTACGAGCACATGTCCAACGGAGCTCTGAGCAAGCATCTGTTCCACTGGAAGCAGCATGAGCTGGAGCCACTCTCTTGGAAGAAGAGGCTCAACATCGCCCTGGATGTTGCTCGCGGCATGGAGTATCTTCACACCCTCGCGCAGCAGTGCTACATTCACAGGGATCTTAAGTCGGCAAACATTCTACTTGGCGATGATTTCCGAGCAAAGGTGTCGGATTTCGGGCTCCTTAAATCTGCACCGGACGGGAACTTCTCTGTGGCAACCAGACTAGCTGGAACTTTTGGATACTTGGCGCCTGAATATGCTGGTATGAAATACTTCGACTTACCCTGCTCTGTTCCGCAGCTTTCAATTTAACTTCAATTTATTTTACCCTTCTGTTTTAGTTCTGACCATCAGGTGTTAATTACCATATCAGAATTTTCAGCATGCTTTATTAAATATATATAGCCTACCTGAATCAGGGGCTGAAAGCCTATGCAAGTGTGATAGCCTAGTATTGAATCCTTTGCTGTGCAAATAACCTCATTTAGTAGAGAACTGAAATACTGAATTGGTGTGGCTATTATCTTGGAATTTGTGATGAACTGGTCATTTTGATTGAAATGCCAGTGCAAGTAACCTCATTTAAGACATAGCTGAGTTGATTTGATAATGACATTGGAAATGTTTGACGAACTAGTCAATTTAACTGGGATCCCTGTGACCACTAGCATTCAAATTATTGCCACCGATTCTTGTATCAATAGAACATGTAGCTTTGACCATTCGATGAAAAATTACTACTCCAGTATCTATTCTTTTCATGTTAGTTATACTATGTTTATCATGATTCCTGAATTTCTGGCTGATAAGTTGTTGCACATGATCACTGCAGTGACCGGGAAAATCACGACGAAAGCAGATGTTTTCAGCTTCGGGGTGGTGCTGATGGAGCTGATAACCGGAATGACCGCCATCGACGAGAGACGCATCGACGAGGAAACCCGGTACCTGGCGTCGTGGTTCGGTCAGATAAGGAAGGACGAAGAGAAGTTCAGGGCAGCCATCGACCCGACCCTGGAGGTCACCGACGAGATTTTCGAGAGCATCTCGGTGGTCGCGGAGCTGGCCGGCCACTGCACCTCCCGGGAGCCCTCGCAGCGGCCGGACATGGGGCACGCCGTGACGGTGCTGGTGCCCATGGTGGAGAAGTGGAAGCCGTCGAGCAACGAGGCGGAGGACTACATGGGCATCGACCTGCACCTGCCGCTGCTCCAGATGGTGAAGGGGTGGCAGGAGTCGGAGGCGAGCATGACGGACGGAAGCATCATGAGCCTGAGCCTGGAAGACAGCAAGGGCAGCATCCCCGCCCGGCCCGCCGGGTTCGCCGAGTCCTTCACCTCCGCCGACGGTCGGTGAAGCATCATCGATCATCGCCATCGTCATCACCACCACCATGTCTGCAAGAAAATAAGTACATTGCCTCTCCCCGGACCTCCCTCCCCTGCTTTCGCACAGCGTTCGTTCGATCTTGTAGGTAAAGTAAAAGGAGTTCGTCGTTCGTCGTCGTCCATGTGCTTGTGCTTCTGCCGCTGTAGATAGACATCTCGTTTTTGTTCTCTTTTTTGTTCAACTGGGTACTACCGTAGGATGGATGGATTGGTTGGTCGCCTTTTTCCCGTTATTCCAGTCTTGAGACTGAAGCTTCTGGCTTTACCTAGCAATCAAATCAAATCATATCATATAATGCTTCTCTGATTGATCCACTGCCTGTACCTGTACCTGGAAGAATTCTCTCCTCCTTTGCTTTGCAATGGCATCTGGCATCTGGTTCTGGTTCTGGGTCCTCATGGCTGCAGAGGCCAAAGGGGGACATCACCTGTGATCCTCCATGCCGTCCACCATGATTCTTGGGCCATGTATGCACTGTTGAGGGGGCAGCAAGTACCACTCCAGGCTTGCACCAATCTTCTCAGGCTCTGCACACTTGATCTCCCATGCCCCATTGTATAACATAACAATGATAATCATAGCAACAACACTTCAATTATTGTTGCTGCAAAACAAAACAAATCCACCACCACCATTGAAGCAAGCAAGCAAGGAAGCAAACAAATCTGCAGCACCAGTAGCTGGAGAATGCTGATCTTTATCCAGGTTCTCTTCTGCAGCTGTAGTTATCTGACAAGTGGCGCTTGAAAAATGCACACTTGATGTGAAGCCAGTGACCCTTGCTTAGCTGTGGCTCACTTGCGTCCACTCCTATTAACCACTGACGTTGGCTGCTAGGAGTCTTCTTCCTGGGCTGAAAGTGACTCCAGTGGCCTTTTTCTTCTCTGTGTCGCTGAAATCGAGTGTGATTACCGGGGTTAATCAAGTGTCGTTGTCGAGGAATCGTCCACGGCATCCATGATTTGTTGTTTAATGATGATGATGATGATGCTGATGATGATGTGTCTCCCTGGCCACGTGGCTGTCGTCCCAGCTGGCGTGCAATAACTGCGTGGCCGACGGAGTAGAGCAAAAGCGACCTCTCTGGTCTGGTCTGGTCTATGCTTAGCTTATCCTAGCTTAGCTTAGCTGCTGCTAATTAATCCACACGACACTCTTGTCAGCCTGGAGAGATCTTGTGCAGCAAGTTAGCAGTACACACACATCAAGTGTTGGGCACTCGATCTATCTCTATGTACAAGCGTGCATTAGGTCAGAATAATGCCGAGCTTTGTAGGGTTGTGCCCTCCACGTGAGATGCTCCGTCCTTGTTAAGCTTGAGCCGGACGCCATTGCGTTGCTGGTGAGCAATTAGTGGAAGCTGGTCTAAGGCTAAGCTAACTAGAGAGGCCGGCAGTGTGGTGTAGAGTGTGGAGTGAGGAGCAGTACTTGATGTTTTGTACTGCTAATTCGAGAACCTACCTGCTGTTGGGTGTGTGTTTGCGAGATGGTTCCGGCAGGTACCAGCACGTTCGTAGCGTGTAGAGCGTATGTATACGTCACGTATAATGAGACCGCCCACCTGCTGCCCTCGTGTCGCCGTCCGTCGTATTTGTACTGTACTGTACGCCGCGGTACCGGCCGTATGTATGTACGTATGTGTACATCACGGGTAGTTATGGTTGCAATCAGTCGCCCTGTCTGTCAGGTGGCCCATCTGCGTCAAGCCCTACGTCCGGCCTTGGATACATCCGGGAGAAAAAGGGCAACGTTTGGATGCACGTTGCTGTCGGTTGGGCCGTCGGCATTATCGATCGGCTAGGAATGTAGAGGTTTCTTCTCTCTGCCAAGCAGGCATTTTCCTTTTCTTTTTTGCGAGCAAGTAGGCATCCATACGTACGTAGACATTTGCCAGGAAGAAAGTAGTCACATGCTGCACACAGTGTGTGTGCCAGTGCCTGCGATCGATCTTTGTACGCGCATGTGGCATGAATTATGATGATACGTACGTACATGATACATGTCCATCGTCGTCATGTACGTGGTTGCGCGGGAATTATTGCCCAACTTGTGATTGATTAATCGGGGTTGTGCATGTGGAGGGAAGGAGAGACATGCGTGCGTGGACATGGACATGTGGGTGGCACAGGAGAAGCTCTGGCTGGCGGACGGACGGACGCCGTGGTGGCAGGGCAGCGGCAGCGGCACGGCAATCATTGAAGCTTCCCCTTGTGGGTGTGCGGCCTCCTTGTCCTCCACCTCACATGGCATGGCGGGCCTGCTGGCTGCCACTTGGCAATGGCGAGTATGGTCTGGCCACCTGCTTCAGTTCAGTTGAAACCCCTGTGAGATGAGAGATTGGCCATGGGCTCTGCCCTGGCCCCAGATGCTCCTACCCTACCTAGTGCCCTGCCCTGCCATGCCATGCCATGCCATGTTGTCCACCATGAATTTTCCAGCAAACTTCGAAATCCTTCAGTTCAAACACTTCCACAACTTGACACGCCGACACCGACACAAAGAGAGTCCCGTTCTACCACCACACGTCAGCGGTGGCAACAGTGAAGTTTCGTGGTGTTGCGGCTGTCAGACAGGCAGCTTCTCCGGTAAGACGCTTTGGGTTGGTTAACGAACGCTGCCGCTTTTGTCCAGGTGCATTGCATTGCAAGTATCCGTTTACCACCATCAAACAGAGCAGAGCACAGCCGGTGCGGTCACAAATTGAAAGCCCCGGCATGGCACGGGCAGTTCATCAAGGAAAGGCGAAAGGAGAACGCACAGCGAGACATTGACTCCTCCCAGCTGCTTTCCTCCCCGCCGGCGAGGAGACGCGACCAGCCATTATAAACGGCGGCATTTAACAGCTCCCATGCTCCACGCGCGCCGCCGCCGACCCCCATCCACCTCCCTCACCTAACCTAACCACATCGCATGCCATTACTGCAACCCCTCCTCCCACGGCCACGGCCACGGGACACTGGGACAGATTCACAGACAGTATCATGCCGCAGAGAGAGCGTGGAGGGCTTGATTGTCCTCCGTGCTCCCACACCACGCCACAGCAAAGCAAACCAAAAGGCCATGGCCAACAGCCAGGAGCTTCAATTCAGGCATTTGGTCCCCGAGGACACGAAAAGATCACCGGAATCGGCGCCTAACAAGAGCTAAAGAAGGCTCTACCACCTGTTGATCTGAGCCGCGGTGACAGCAGCGGCGGCGATGCTGTTTTCTTCTGGCCAAAAAAGTATCAGGCCCTGCTCGTGTCCATGTTGCACGGTCCCAAGATTTGCCGGAACTAGGACCAAGGAGGGAACTGTAGCCAGATTATTATTGCGACAACAACGTACTCATCTCGTTGCGCACGATCAGGCTACGGGGATCCAATGCCGGGATAGCAGTCAGCGGCGATACGCCAGGCGTTCTGGAAATACAGCGCGGCCCCAATACATTTTTGAGAAATTTATTCATGGCGCAGCCCCTCTACGTATAAAGCCCGTGGGAGACTGCAAAGTCTACGACGAAGCTGGTGGATCTGACTGTAGATATGGGGCGAAGTGCTTCAGTGTCTCCTCGTAGACAGGTTTCTTGAAATCAACAGCCTGTGCGCGAGTTCGACATGGAAGCTGTGTTAGTAGGCGCCCCAGATTCAAGGAACAGGAGGGATCGGGTGTTATTATCGAGCTGGAATAAATGGACCACCTTCTCAATCACTTGCTGAGGGGTCATCCATGCCCACTCGGAGAACTCCGGCTTCTCGGATCCATCGCCCATCAGGTTGATCTCGTCATCACCCCCCGTAAGCCTAAATAGAAACCTGCTCATTTGAAGTTCACACATGGTTAAGGCACAAATCTGATTACCTCGTAAACGCATCATGTATATCGATTGAAATTTCAATCAAAAAGGATGGACAGAAATTGATTATTTCACTGACAGTAATTATCTCTGAATAAGAAACGTCTGACCAACTTCTAACTTACACAAGTCTGACTAGGCCTAAATGACAGGTATAGGCCCCAAATGTAAGACTAAATGGAAGTGTTTGACAGAGGTGAGGAGATGGCATAAGCAGGCTGGACACTGTAGCATACATCCATGGAAATATCTCCAGCCCAAATTTGGATAGCCACACATACCAACTACCAACCATAAAATTTATACCAGTCAGTGACACGAGCCATTGTGAAAGATAGATAATAGGAATGTACCCAATACTAAGCTATCAAAATCATTAGACAGCATCAAGAGATGACAGCAGATGCATAACATAGAAAGAGTTTCAATCACTCACACATGAATTGTGTTTCTATTTCGATCCAACATAAAGAAATAACTCGACCTTACTGCAGTAAGTTCTGCCTTTTGACTTCCAGCACCAAAGTTGACTAGCTGTTACAGGCTACGGGGAACTACATGTCCTGTACTCAAATTCAGTAGGAAGCTTCGTACCAACGGATGCATTACCGAAACTTCAGATCAGCACAAGCATGACCTTGGATGCATGTGAGTGGTTGGATAGATTCAAGATGTTCATCTTACAGTTTAATGTCTCCTCAGACTTTCCTACCCATGCCCTCATAATTAAGGAGCTTCGTATTGAATTTTTGTCTATGCATCTCATATAATTTTTTCCAATGTACTACAGCTGGAGACATGTATGTGCACATGCACACCGTGCAAGACAAGTGTGCACAGCATACTCCGCACATGCATACAAGTGCATCCAGTGAATGACTTATTAACAATTGCAAGTTGAACTGTAGAGGAGCATCATGTATGTTAGGTTGAAATGTAGAGGAGCATGCATACAAGGTGTTAAACTCTCTGACTTCTAACAATACAAAAGGTTGAAATGGATTTGTAACATGTATGTTACATACAACTAGGGCATATACAATCATCTTCCATGGTAGCTGTGAGCCTATAATGGATAAAGTTTAATGGATAATGAAGCATGTTCAGATGTTAGTATGGATGCATATAGTAAGGCATGTTATGATATAATCATGGACTATTATTGTGCGACATATTTTTAATGGATTTTGCTGACAACTTAACTGACATCAGATTTACTTCGTGAATCACTACACGGCATGAATGATAGTGTGGTGGTTTGGCAGAGAAAGATGTGCAACGGCCATGGCTACGCGGCTGTATCTTGGGGTTGGAGTATTCTGTTTGTCAAGTGTCAACTGCTATGCCTGTGCATTAAAATGATTCTTGTAGGGCTTTCCTTTCAGGTAGAAAGCCAAAACAAACTTTTGTTACTAAACATCATTCTTAGCTCAAGCAATCCAGCGGGCTTACCACTTCTGAGCCTGGCCCTTCCAGTTGGTTCCCCACCTAGCATTCAGCTTGTCTTTCACATCCGCGGGGAAATCATATGTTAACCAATTGGGGGCCTACACGGACACACGCAACTCGATCAGCAAGAAACCTTTGCATTATGAAAACAAATTCACCCAGCTGCATATTGGGAGCAGACGGACACTAGAGATTTATCACTACTTAGTAGGGTTGAAATTGGCCAATTCATTTCTAGTATATATATGCCTCAAAGTAAATCATGATTATAAGACGACGTGAAGAAAGTGACGGAGTGCCGAGTGCCGACTGACCTCGGCGACAATCTCGGCAGATCTAACACCGGTTTCTTCCCTCAGTTCCCTGATGGCAGCTGCTCGCGGCTCCTCCCCTGGGTCTATCCCACCCTGTGGCGACACGGAACACTCGGCAAGTCAACAACGGGCTGGTAATACGTGTAGCAGGATGCAGCAGCAACGATAGTAATCGATAATTATGCTACTGAGCAACGACTTTCAGTGGCCGTCAAAACTGTTGTTTTAGTAGTACTACCTGAGGCATCTGCCACGCGGTGGGGATGTCGATCCTGGACGCGGAGAAGATCTGCGGGGGGAGAGAAGCGATTAGAGAGAGAGGGGGGGCGTCGAGGGTGTCAACGGGGGAGGAGGAGCGGGGGAGGGGAGGGGAGGGGGGGTGCCTTGGTGAGGGAGGGGTCGGCGAGGCAGATGCCGACGTTGGTGCGGTAGCCCTCGGGCGGGGAGTCCATGGTGGCGAACACGGCGAGCGGCGAGGCCGAGCAAGAGAGCGGGCGGCGGCGGGCGATCCGGGGGAGCCGGAGAACGGCGGCGGCGGAGGAGGAGGAGATGGTGGGGGTGAGAATGAGGCAGCGTGCGGCGGCCACCGTCATCGGTCCACCCGCAAACCCAACCCAACCCAATCGATTGGGGCGGGGGGTCGGAGAGACAACCAGAGTGGTTGTGGGCTGGTGGCCTGACCAAATGGGCCGGCCCTGGCGTGTTGGCGCGATAGCCCGTGTGCCCAGCCCATGGTGGACCTGGCCTGGCATGTGGCCTGCTTAGGGTCGTGCTGGGCCGTGAGGCTTGGCACGCGTGCCGGCACACTGGCTTGTTTATTTTTTATTTTTATACAGCCCAATAGGCTGAATATAGGCTCAAAACAACCCAATAGGCAGGATTCTACGCGGGCCAACGGGCTAAACGTGTCGTCGGGATGGCCCGTGTAATATGGGGGCCATGCTTGGTAGTTAGAGCCTTTCATCCCACCACATTTCTCAAATTTGGCCACCTGATTCCTTGTTGTCATCCAAACCCGTCACGACAAAGCGACGATGTCGAAGGAACAAATCAAGGCGCTCGCGAATTTGACAGCGGTGATCCCAGTGATGTCAAGCAAGAACGACGAAACCCACCCTGATATCATTGAGTTGTAAGGGTGGAAGCGAGTGATCGAGCACTCGGGCGAGGAGTTGTGCACCGAGGTGGGATATTTGCAAGTGAAATTTCTAGAGAAGGACAAGGGGAGGGAGAAGGAGGTGTCATCGCTGGTCCGGCTGTCGAATTTGTCGCCCTTCCTTCCACTTGCGAAATACGCGCCTCAACACAAGGCCAACAAGCAGCCACTCATTCGCGGTGACGACGAACACTGGCAATTCAGCCACGACACAACTACAAATCATCCGGAGGTGTCGTCGTGTGAATTGCGAACCCGGGTCTGCCTTCGATATCAGGCAGCGGTGAGGGTCGTTCATGGGGTGCTATTACTTTGCTCGGTTTCCACCATCGTTGCAGTTTGAGTTTCCCTTCTTCGATGGGGATGGCCGATATGTCCATTTTGCATCATAATTTCCTAACGGTTATTTATAATGTTTTTTTATCAGTATTTCACTTTAGGATGCAATTGTAATGCATTTTCTCTCTTAAATATGCAAGATACACTTGAAGAGGGAGATTGCCGGTACCAAAAATTCTGAACCTAAAAGAACTACAACAAAGTTAGCTATTCTCCGGAGCTCCAAATGATCTGAAAATTTACCGTTATTTTGGGAATTTTAGGTGCAACCAAAATAGTATCTCCTTTAGAAAATGGCAGGAATGGAATATTAGCTTTATAAAGGAAAAATACATTTTCCCCTTATTTAATTTTGGTCAATATTTTCATGAAAGGTCAAAATGGGAACAAGGAGTATCTCCACAAGTTTTCATGAGCTTAAGAGATGCCTAGATTTTTTTATTTGGATTTAATTTCTTCAGCTGACAGGAAAATGAATTAATTTTAAATGAAAAATATTGCATCCGACCTGGCAATGTTTTTGCATATCCGGGGTTTATTGGGCGCAGACCCTCTGCCCAGTGCGAGTCCTAGAAAGGGGTGGACCTGCCATCCCAATGGTGATTTTGGTTGATGCTCAGAAGATTTCCTCGGCAGTGCTGTCAGCGGGAAAGGGGAGTCCATGCCACGGCCTAGAGCGGTCAGTCCAGAGAAGCCATTGCCAAACCACGGCGAAGCTTGTCCACTTTTTTTACCAACCAAACCGGAGGATCCAAAGCCATGAGCTGTAATATGACCATGGCTGAGAGAGTGGCGCGCACGAGCTCAACACGGCCCGGCCTTCCAGCCACCCATGCGCTTGGCTAACTTGTCAATGATCGACTGTTGGTCAATGCGCCGTAGCCGGTAGTCGGAGAGTGGCATACCAAGGTAAGTTATCGGAAGCTTTGCCACTGGGCATCCGGAGTCGTCCTGGACAAGGTTGGTTGCGAGTTGATCATCAGCGCCACCCATGGGGATGGCCGCACTCTTGCTCCAGTTTGCATATATATAGTCCCGTTGCATCGCTGAACAGACGAAGGAGCTCCATGACTCCCCAGAATTCAGTTTCTCTTGCATTGAGGAAGAAGATTATGTCATTGGCATAAAGCGGCGCCCTCAAACAGGAGCAGGTATTGCCGGGTTGGTTGAGGACTCCGGCCTTTTAGGTTCTTTTTTTGTGTGTGTTTATTTTCTTGTTTTTTACTCAGTTTAGTTTGATTTTGTTCTGGTTTTCTTATATTTTCTTCCTTTTCTTTTTGTTTTTAGGTTCCATTTTATAAAAAAACATGAACTTTTTAAATAATGGTCAACTTTTAATAAATTAATGAGTGTACATTTGTATACCAATTTAGTCATCTCGCTCCGTCCATGATGCTCCACCCGAGGTTGAATCACACAGATTTCTTTTACCTACTGGCGATGTCTGAAGCTTTGCATGTGTTCTTTTTCCATGACGAAAGCACCACAAACTCCCGGATATTCGATCCTGAGCCCGGGCTCAGCTGCTCTCGAAATTATCATCGTCCGCTGGCATGTGGATACGTGCCTACTGCTGTATTCTCAGTCCGTATTTCTCATGTATCGAAACTAAACAGGAGAGCCCTGACGCGCAATGAATGAGATGGCAGCGTGCCCTGTTGAGGCGGACCAGAAAATCGGCGCACGGCTCGGCCGTTTTCCTGAGCCGGGCTGAGCCGTCTCCGCGCACAGGCTTGTTAACGGCCACTCGTCCTGCCCCTCATAAATGTAGCCTACTAGCCGCACAGCGTCCCCTCCCAACCCCACACAAAAATCTCCTCATCGCCTTCGCTCTATTCCACACTGTTCTTCGGCCGGCATGTCTGCCGATTCTTCATCCTCCCTGCCTGTACCAATGGATTAAGTCATCCTTTCTTATGATGTTTCATGTACTGCCCTTCATGTTGCTTAGTCTAGGATTTCATCAACGTAAATGGGAACACCCAGTCCCGACATTTATGCGTGGAACCCTGTCTTCATACTTTGACTATGCATTTCCCAACTGAGAGTACCCATCGAACCTAAGACTCCATCACTTGCGGTTGCGGCTCCTCAGAAAGTATTACGTACTTGCCATCACATTTTTGCTACAAAAAATAACCACACCCCAAAAGTGAAATTAAGTGTTCAAAATCAGGCATGAACCTTTTTCTCCTCAAACAAATCAGACTAACCTTCGTTCCAACAAGCAGAAATCAGTACCAAAAGATATGTTTTTGACAATTCGCATAGACTACCCGAAACTCTCTTTGCTATGGAGTATGGACACCACTGGTTCCTCCAATGAACAACAGCCAAATCGGTCACATAAACCAGATGACAGTTTGAACCTCAGACATGTTTTTCTGGCTCCTTTCTGAAGACAGCTACTCAAACTGGGTTGTAATGCATGATACCATATAAAGACAAATAGTTATAACATTGCAAAGTCTTAGAGATGGTCATCTCTCCATATTACATACCTTCTAGTACGATAACTTAGTCTGCTTACGGATCCAACCATAATTTCAGTACAGGTCCATAGTTTTTCAGCTACAAGCTAGTAGGCTTTTTGTGCTTCAAAATGCCTCAGCAACTAATCGGGGCAATTGAACAGTCAAGCATATGCACAACCAAAAGGTCTCGTCAGGCTGCACCTAGACTGAACGAGACTTCTTCACTTCAGTCAAGGTTCTCCTCGTACAGGAAATCCGAAATTTCTCACTTGTTCCCCTTCGCCGCCACTATCTCGTATGCAATGCTCTTGCGCAGGTGCTCAATCTGTTACTATTAGAAGTCAAAAATAGGAACAACCGTTCAATGCACGTTCAATGGGGCACATTAGGACTATGTCCACAATTAACAAAAGAATTCGGTTTCTTTTTACCTGGCTCAGGGTTGATCTCAAATAAAGTCCAGTGAACTCACATACACCCCACTATCTTCCCTGCAAGCAAAGTACGTGGGCAGTAAGCGTTACCACAGGCAACTTGTTTTCCGGCTCTCGGCTATGTATGCTTAATGCTGAAGAACTTACAAAGAACAAGGCTCGTGCTGTGCAATCAACGAGTACAGAAATGACCATCCAGTTGTATCGACCAAGCCTGCCCCAAACATGTCATTAAAAAGCTTGCAAAACCTACGCCGGAACTTATTCGCCAATGCCTCATGCTTTCTCTTCATCTCATTTGATGGATCTGTCTCTGTTGGATAAGGTACGATCACAATCTTTTGTTGGATAAGGTACGATCACAATCTTTTGTTGAGTGCCTATAAAGTACAGTGACCAGCAGTCCATGAATAGCACTGGGATCATCAACTGTAAATCCATTTCAAAATAACGGCCAGTAATCAATCTGAATGAAACATAGGGTTTCAACACATTCTCAGTTATTGCATCCAACTTTTGTACCTTCTTTACACAGTCAATTCTGCACACCATCACTTGTGAGTTCATCATCATGCTGATGTAATCCCAGTCCATTTCTTCGTCTCCCTTGCAAAGTTCGCCCTGCATTGAATGAAAACACACCTGTCTCAGTATCGAATGCATTCAAGAGTGCACACAACATAAGGTACAATCAAGCATGGCATGCCACAAAATTCGAATCGAAAATCCCTCTATATCTGTCAAGCCATTCGCGGTACATTTTCTTCTCCTTTTCGCTGAGCGCTGAATGCATCTCCACTAATTCAGTGCCAACGCACCTCATCCTTCAAGTCCTGACCGGATGCCACCACCAGTATTGGATGGAAGTGTTTAAACCATTTCCTGCAAGATAACAGCATTTTATTTGTTTGCAATGATCGGCCAAAACAATCTAAGGAACGTATCCTGATGAGTCTTAATTACTTACTTCTTCAGCATGTTGGCATTGAACTTCAGAATGTCATGATCCGATGGCTCAACATGGTACAGACGAACTGCAGACGGGTACTTCTCCCCCACTCACTCCTCGACGTAGTATACTCACTCACAGTTGCTGCCCCCGATCCAACATGTCCCTTCCCATGGTTATTCATCGTGTACTTTATCCCGCGCTTCTGCAGATAATTCACTACAGCTTGCTGGAATCTAGTTGCTAAGTCGCTGAGTCATGTGTTTCATCGGAGCCTGACCGTCACCACCATTTGCCTCCTCCAGGCATGTCGTACAGGATTTTCCTATATGGTGTGTCAAATGTGATCATGTCCCCCAAGAACCGGTACTGCAAGCGGCTGCTTCCATTTGTCCACATCAAGCTCGTCACCCTACTTGCACTGCCTGTAAGGACTCTATATGTGATGTCCCGGTCAATAGTAGAAATGTCTGCAAACACCTTCCAAGGTTTTCTAACATCATCGTCTGCTTGCTCGCATCTTATCTTCCCACACAGGTTTCCGAGTGTTCTCTTTGAGAAGGCCACCTTCTCAACCGAACCGAAGAAGCTGCCGATTATGCTGTATACCTTCCCGAGGTTGACATTGTTCTCCCGAAGCTGTTTTATCAAATGTTTAGTGTACACATCGGTGTGTTTGTACGACGGCCAGTGAAACTTTACACCCATCATTACGGACATTGAATGGTTGTGGCTCTCACGGTGCTCTCTGATGTACCAAGTATTGTATGAAGCACGCAACAGCCTAGTCAGCGCTGGACACTCGCAAGTCGCACCTGCATGATCTATTGTTCTCCGCCTCTGCTTTTCCCTGCGTTCCGTTTAACAACATAATGTCAGCGCTAGCACACGCCAACAGCACAGTCAGCCATGCCTTTGACATTCACAAGCAGCAAAAAAAATGTAAGTATGGATCAGTGCTTACCGAGCAACCACAGACGATTTCTTGCAATGAATTTGTTCTCTCGCATTCAGTCTGCTGTTAACATATCTAATTTCGAACACCGATCTCCCAAGAATACAAAGGGAATCAAAACTCAGTCCGAGCGTAGGCCGTATCACCTTTTTTGTAGGTTCCTTTGCATACTTGCCAATGGACTGCTCCAGGGCACTCATCCTAGAAGCACATGGTGTTCTGTCTGGTGGTGCACTGCCGACTCATAGCCTGAAAAATTGCAGAAGTTCTAACTCAGTACTGTAGTTCCCCCTACTAATGCAGTAGCTATGCAGGTGCTGTCTCACGAATAATCTAACCTGGTTCAGCTAACTAATTGAAATATTCTTCAGGTACAACAATTATCACAAAAAATCTATGCGGGATGTAACATTGCCGCACACATGAAAACAAAGAAACTTTGGATCAGGCACAGTTCAAAATTAGGGATGAATTAGTTACATACCTCTTTGTCCAACCAGGGGCCTGGGGGTTGACTCTGTCCGTTGAGTGCGCTGACCGAGTCGGAGATGCCCCCGGACGCTGCACGCCCCAGCCTATGACCTCTCTGGTCCGTCGCTACCCACCTGTTTCCCCCAACTAGACCCACCATTAGAGTCTGCCTGGACGGCATGGTTGGCTTTGCCTGCCGGCAACAACGCCATAGAAACCGAATCTGGGTGCACAACGCTCTCGGCGAACTCCTCCCTGAGTGGAAACCTAAGAAACGGAGGGCAAAGGGCAACGGCTAGATCCCCGGCGTCAGCTTGCTCCCCGGGGTCGTGCAGCAGTCAAAAAACAGATCCTACACACCTCTAAATCAGTCGGCATCGAGCAAGAACTCAAGCCCATCATCTTCCATTTTCGTAGCCGCCGGTGCAGATCGAGACCCGCCGCAGGACCTACCGTGCTCGAGGAAGGCAGGGGGGGGGGGTGGGGGTGGGGGTGAGAGAGATTGTGTTGAGGTTTCCAGAACCAACCAGCCGAAGCGGGGGGTGGGGGTGGGGGCAGACGGCTCAAGTATATCTGATACGTGGCACGGGTTAAAAGGCAACGTCCTGGTCCACGGACCAGAACGGATACGCGCATCATCCGTTACCACCCATACGAATCGGGCCCGCACAGGACGCACTGTTTCATACACTATACTCGCGTACGCTCCTTTTTTCTCGCTTCGCGTCAGATGGGCCAGTGCGACTTGTTCGCATCCCGAGCCACGAACGGCCGCCAACAATTTCGGGAGCATCTGAGCTCGAGCACCGAATCGTCGTGTACCACAAACTCCCCCGAAGTGTGCCATGTCGGCCGCGAGGACCGCAACAGTTACATAACCGCAAGAAATTTATTCAAACTATGGCTATGCTGCAAGATGGATAATTATAATTTTTTCTGGGAGGGAGGGGGGAGCATTAACCAAAGGTTACCTCTTCGAGGACCTCAAGGGGTCATTTTTGGTGGTTTGGGAGTGCGCCAAATGGCCACATGTTGCATGCGGGGCGCTCCCTCTCAATATCGTTTTTTTCATTTTTCCTTACGCGTTTTTTAGTTTAGATTAAGTTTTTTTGGCCTTTTGATTTTCGCCTGGTTGGAATCTTTTTGTTTTTTGCCATCCACACTTATGTTTCTCGAAAAAGAAAAAGAAATATGTGCTTTCACGAGAAGCACATACTCCCTCCATTCCCTTATCAAATGTCACTTCATATTCTTCATGTCTAACTTTGACCATTAATTTTATCAACAAAAAACGTTATATGCCACAAAAACTATTTTATTTGATGCACATTTCAAATAACTTTCCAATGATACATTTTTTATGACACATAATACATAGTTTATTGACCAAAATTACAAGTCAAAGTTTGACATGAAAAACGAAGTGACCTTGTATAAGGGAATGGAGGGAATATTGGCTTCTCATAGAAGCACGGATTTGCTTCCACAAACTTTACTTCTAAAAAGAAGTGCTTCCACGAGGAACATATATTTGCTTCTCGTGGAAGCACTTTTTTTTCCTGAGAAGCAGGGATTTGTTTCCACAATAAATACATTTGTGCTTCTCAATAAGGGGGGAAATTGTGCTTTAGTGAGAAACACAGGTTTACTTCTCGTAGAAGTATAGATTTACTTCCACGAGAAATACATCTTTGCTTATTGAAAAGGGGGGAAATTGTGCTTCCGCGAGAAACACACTCGAAAAAGGAAAAAACTATGCTTCCACGAGAAGCACAAATTTTTTTCTCATGGAAGCACATATTTGCTTCCGCGATATATAAGCACGAAAAAAATGTGCTTCCACAAGGAACATAAATTTGCTTCTCATGGAAGCACTTTTTTTTAGAAGCAGAGACTTTTTTCCACGAGAAATACAATTGTGCTTCTCGAAAAGGGGGGAAATTGTGCTTACGCAAGAAACACATGTTTACTTCTCATAGAAGCATAGATTTGCTTCCACGAGAAATACAATTGTGTTTCTTGAAAAGGGGGGAAAATTGTGCTTCCGCGAGAAACACCGATTTACTTCTCGTAGAAGCATAGTTTCCTTCTGCGAGAAGCTCACTCAAAAAAAAAAAAAAAATCTATGCTTCCACGAGAAACACAATTTTTCCCCGTGGAAGCACATATTTGCTTCTGCGAGAAGCGCGAAGAAAATGTGCTTTCAAAAGAAGCATAAATTTTCTTCTCGAAAAAGGGGAAAAAAAATGAAAAAGCGCAACGTGCTTCAGAGCTTCGGTTATCTTCTTCCCACTTTTGGTATTCTTCTTTTTGGTTGCCTATTTTTTTAGAATTTTAGTTTTGTTTTTTTAGTTTTTTTCATTCTCCAGTTCTTTTCCGGTTTTCATTGAAAACGGTTCGTAAAAACCTATTAACATGGATCAAAGTTTTGAAGATCTCAACAGGATAAAACGTTTTGAGTATAAATATCTATAGAAAAAACTTGCAGAATGCTACAAGTGACCTATATACGGTGCATCGTTTGTCAACTCTTAATTTAGTTTTTTTGAACCCATCTAATCCAGCCCGTCATCACACATTTCTGGCCATTCCATCCCACACTTGACTCCCATTCTAAACCCTCGTCTCCACCCCACAATGCTACTTTTTGTTTTTGTTTTTTCTTCTGATTTCCAGCTTTTTCGGCTTTCTTGTAAAAAAAAGGTTGTCAAAAACCTATTAACATTGATCTATTTTTGAAGATTCAATGCAAGAAATCGAACAATGAAAACGGTTAGAGGTTTGGAGGCATGATTCAATAGATAGAACGTGTTGAAAAAATGAATCTGGAAAAATAGAGAACTCTCAGATTGTGAAAAGTGACTCACATACAATGCGTCATTTTTCAACATCTAGAAGATGAGGTGACCTTTGCTATTAACTAGTTTTTTATAGTTATTTCGGGGAAAAGAGAGCAACAAAAATAAGGCCATATATAGCTCTCGGCCCATTCCAGGGCCCAGCTAACCCAGCCCATCAACACACAGCTCAGGCCACCTCCATCCCACACTTGACTCGCAATCATTCTGAATCTCTAAATCCTCGTCCCCCCAACACCACCGCTCCAAACCTCCGCTCCGCCATGGCGTGCCTCCACCTCCGGATTCCCTTATTCCCGCTCCTTTCCCCCACGCCCACATCCCCATCCACCTCGGCCACACCTCTCCTCCACCGCCAGCCCCGCCATCGATGGATCTCCCCCCGCCACGTCCCCCGCGGAGGAATGCCCGGCGGCAGTCGCGACGGAGGCCAGGGAGCCTATATCCACTTTGATATATTCATGTTTTATACTAAAATTTTATACATACCATACTGTCATGTTAAGTGTATAATTTTTCATTACTCAATTGGCATACTTAATCAATAAATATAAGTTGTAATAATATTTTATTATATATTTGTAATGTATATCATTGAAAAATACTCATGCATTCAGTTGAATTTGGTTTGTACATGTAAAAAAAATACTTTTTGATACTTGTCCAAATTATATAGTTTATACATATCTATGTTAGATACTTCTAGAAACAAATAGTTTAAGAATTATCATAATAGTGGTTGTACTATATTACTAGAAAAATCATATCTCTAGAAAATGCTAGAGTGCAAATTTAACGACATGCGAGGGATTGCTTCAGATATACTCCCTCCGTTCGGAATTACTTGTCGCGAAAATGGATGTATCTAGACGTATTTTAGTTCTAGATACATCTATTTTCGAGACAAGTAATTCCGAACGGAGGGAGTACTCATTTTTTGAGCACTCATATACAAATTTAACAATATCTCATCAATCGCTAAGGGCCTGATTGGTTCCAATAAGTCACCAGACTTATAAGTCAGGTGACTTAAAACCAGTGACTTATAAGTCACGTCCGTTTGGTTGTCACTTGACTTATAAGTCACCTGACACATCTACCCACACCAATCAACATCAAGCAGATGGTAGGACCCACGCAAAAGAGGATGACTAATAAGTTTTAAGTTGGGGTGGAGCAACTTATGACTTATAAGTTGAAGTGACTTATAAATTGGGTTTGTTTAGCAAAATAAGTTACTTTTTTCACTTTTTAACTTATAAGTTGATGACTTATTTGAAACCAAACAGGGCGTAAGCTCCCTGGTATCGCTTTGGAAGCAATTGAGGCTGTCAAATCGGTCCTTCATACTGATTTTGACTCGGTCTTGGGCTGGGTTGTGTGGGGTCGGTCCCTCCCAGCATGCACTATCCTACAGGGCCAACGGGTGGCCAACACATGTTCTGCTAGGCCCCACCACTCATAAAACTTATTTTCAATTTTTCTTATTTCGTTTCCTTTACCTTATCTCTTAGGCTCTTCTAGCTGCCGATGTTCGAGCTCCACAAGATAGAGGCCCTGTTTGGTTCAGATTTTATCGACGGATTCCGCTGCGGCGCAGCAGAATCTGAACCAAAGGGTGGACCCAGTAGAATCCGATTCCGGAAATCCGCTGCCAAAATCTGAACCAAAAGCGCAAGCAGTCCAGGACGTGCTTTCCAAAATCTGATTTCGCTGTGGGCTAAAATCTGAAAAAGCTGTATCAGCTGGTTTGCCAGATGACCTACATCTTTTTCACATCAGATTTTCCACAGCTGTTTTCCACAGCAGATTTTTCACAGCTGCTTTTAGAAATCCACAGTCGAACCAAACAGGGTCAGACTCAGAAGGTGAGGTGCGGTCCGCTGTCCAGGGCTGTCACTGCCGGCGGCGGCAAGGCTCACTGTTGCAGGTTGCACCACCCTCGTTCGGTGCTCCCAAGCCTGGGCCTAAGTTGTGGGAGCTGCTTCCATGTCGTTGTTCCCCTCAAATCGAGCTCCATGAGAGACGATCCCCACAAGGGCAATCCATGCGGGCGGTCATCTCGTAAACCAAGATCTGGTAGGATCTCGTGTAGGCGCACTTCAAGGTGGGAGCTCGATGCAATCTCGACAAGCAGAGGTGAGTGCTACCCGCATATGCTACTTCATCTACCTCTATACTACTCAAGTTGTAGAAACAGAGGAGGAGCAGAGTGTATGCACATATGCACGTACTAAAGTTTGATGTCCATCCTCACCTATCAGTTATTAACTTATTATTAGTTTTCAAACACACGAGTACAAGGAAATTTACAAACTGGGTTCAACCTTTTTTTGTATCGATCATCTGTGTTTCCATCCGCCTCACCCACAGTTGTGGCCTCATGATCTGAACATCACATACCTAATTAGTTCTGTCGCTACTTGCTAAGACTATGTTTAAAAAGTGTGTTCATCATAGATTAGACTCTTTGTTTATTCTTGCTTAATTTTGTCTCCTCCATACGATAAAGTAATGATAATTTGCAGATTCAAGGCCAGCAACATACCCGTGGAAGAGGAAGTTCGATGATCCATTTCCATGAGGAAGAAAGTTGATGCTGATCCACACAAGGCAATTCCTATCGATGGTAATCTATAGTCATGTGTTCCACGGGGCTACAATTTACAATAGAGTAGATAGGTAGAAGAAAGGGTGCAACCACGAAAAGATTTTCGCCGGAATATGTCGTTACATGGGAGAAAAAAATTATTTTTTTCTTCTGATTTTCTCGAGCTTAACTGCAATTAGATATAGGAGATATATAATAATGATGCGTTTATGTGACGGGGCTAAAGCTTTTGTCGGTTCGAGCGGTAGCCGGCCTGTTCTCGTAGATCTGCTTTTTTCCTCGCCGGTTGAGCTCTACATTCTCAGCGGCAGTGCGGTGGTTTGTTTCTTTTACTTGCATTACGTTTTGCTGCTTGTGGTGTAGTTTCCTCCTGCATTTGTCATGTATGTGGCTTTGGGTGGATTCATGTTTTTGTTATGCCATTGGTCTAGGGTTTGTTGATTTCGTGTGGTTGGGTTACGTGGCTGGTTGAATCGTCTTATGCCTACTTTGTTTGTTGTGTTCTTGACATGTTGGATGAGTCGTGTATGCGGCGTGGGAGGAGTAATAAGTGGGCATCCCTGAAGAATCTTTCCCTTCCATTTTTTCTATCCTGGATTAGCTCCATCCATGTTTGTTATTTGTGTTGGAAGTTTGGGTGCTTCCTAATAATGGTAGATATACCACATGAGCTGGTGAGTAATCATGTTTGGCTTTGGGGATGAGAATCCATCTTGGGTTGGCCTCGCCATCATCGACGGACGTGCGGTGATTCATTATTGAAGGTGTAGCCTTAGGAATTGTGTTTTTTTTGAAGGCATATAGCTCTTGGCCCAGCTAACCCAGCCCACCCGCCGTGATCACACATTTCCGGCCACACTTGACGCGGCTAATTTTTTTTAATAATACATTTTTTTATTAAATTGCACAAATATTACGCTGATAAATTTATTTTCAAAAATATTAGTCAATCAGCTTGCAGCAGGCCGAGTGAGACTAGTCAGCCCACAAAGAGACCGACAGGCCTTATCGGCCTCATCAAGGGCCGACAGCAGTCGATCGGCCACGTATGGGCCGACTAGTGGCACACAGACGCCCCTCCACTCCTGTCGACGCTGGCTGGGTCACGGGCGCCCCAGTCGGCCAGCTGCAGGCCGACAGGGAGCGGGCCCGCAGCGCTGCCTCTTTTTCTTTCCCTTCTCCTTCGCCTTTCCTTCCCCACCTCACGCAGCACAACATCTCTCTGTTCTTCTTCCTTCCTCCTCTCTCGAACACGAAATACCTCCAATTAATACACCAAAATGACCCGGTTTTTTGCGGATTTGGCACCGTGAATGGGTTCTACTTAGCTAGGGGAGCCAAAAGAGACCTCGATCTACTGATGGGTAGCTTGTGGTGGTCGTGGTGAAGATTTTGTTGAAGCATTTTTTCAGCTCATTTGTGGAGGTTGTGGAGGCGGAGGTGGAGGTTCTGGCGGTGGTGGAGGTGGAGGTGGTGGTGGAGGTGAAGCTGCGGGAGTTTGGTGGAGTTTCCGGCTCCGGTTCCGGTGATTGAAGGCCGCCGTTAAATCGTTCAAGGCACGCCTTCAAGGGTATATTTCAGCAAACATTTATTTTTCGAAGTTGCGTGCAATTATTGTTATTTGATCGAGTAGTAAACGTAAATATTTAGGTGGTCGTGGTGAGCATTTTATTTTCCCGTTCCGGTTAGCATTTTATTTAGATGTCAACTAATTGGTTGCGTAAAAATGTGTAGTTGCTCCGGTAATATTTCGGACTATATGAATATTATTTGCTCGAGTAGTAAACGTAAATATTTAGGTGGTCGTGGTGAGCATTTTATTTTCCCGTTTCGGTTAGCATTTTATTTAGATGTCAACTAATTGGTTGCGTAAAAATGTGTAGTTGCTCCGGTAATATTTCGGACTATATGAATATTATTTGCTCGAGTAGTAAACGTAAATATTTAGGTGGTCATGGTGAGCATTTTATTTTCCCGTTCCGGTTTCGGTGAGCATTTTATTTAGATGTCAACTAATTAGTTGCGTAAAAATGTGTAGTTGCTCCGGTAATATTCCGGACTATATATGGATGTGTAGTATTTAGGAGTGTCAGTAATTGTAGTTGCTCCGGTAAATATTCATAATATATCTGTAGGTGTGTGAATTGTATTAGTTGCTCCGTTAATATTCTGTAATATATAGCTAGCTAATATATAGACATGTCTAACATGCGCGAGGGGGGGCAAATGCATGCAGCACTCGGCCAGCAGCAGGCCTATCGGCCCACAGCAAGCCTATCGGCCCACAGCAGGCCGACTGGAGCTGAAATTGTGGCCGACGGGCTATCGGCCAGCAGCAAGCCGATAGGCCTCCAGTCGGCCTGCTGTGGGCTGACTAGGCGCAGTCGGCCTGCTGCTGGCCGATTGGGTAATATTTTCGAAAAAAAAATTATCAGCGTAATATTTGCGCAATTTAATAAAAAATATGTATTATTTTAAAAAAATTAGCCTTGGCGCGCTCCCTCCCATTCTAAACCCTCCTCCTCCACACCCCCCACCGCCGCCCCCGGCAGCCATGGCGCGCCGCCACCTCCTCCTCCCGCTCCTCTCCCGCACCCCCACGCCCACGCCCTCACCCCCACCCCCATCCACCTCCGCCACGCCTTCTGCTCCTCCTCCACCGCCGCCCCGGCCACCATCGACGCATCTCCCCCCGCCGCATCCCGCGCGGACGATGCAGCAGCGGCCACGACGGATTTGCGATGATGAGGGGAAGACTGCGGAAGCCCGCAAGGCAGTGGCCGATATGGCGGAGCGACGACTCACGCCAAAGGACAAATCGGTGTTTCTGAGGCTTGTGTCGACATTGTGCAAAGCTGGGGATTTGGATGGGGCACTGGAGGTGCATAAGAAGAGCGGGCAGTTCAGGCATGTCCTGGTGGATCCGAGGCAGTATGGTGTGCTGATGGAGAGCTTGTGTGCAGGTGGTAAGTGTGATGGTGCTGTGGAGGTGCTAGATGAGCTTCTAGAGAAGGGCACACTACTCAGCCCAAAAAGTCCAGTGCTCGACGCACCAGCCTATAATCCAGTGATTGAGTATCTGTGCAACAATGGGAATACCAACAAGGCTGAAACGTTCTTCAGGCAGCTGATGAAGAAAGGTGTGGATGACAAGTCTGCATTCAACAGTCTTATCCGCGGGCATGCAAAGGAAGGTGCGCTGGAGGCTGCAAAGGAGATTCTTGCCATTATGACACGCCGTGGTGTCCCTACCGACCCCCACTCGCACGCACTGCTTATTGATAGCTTCCTGAAGAAGAATGAGCCAGCTGATGCAAAAACAGCATTGGACAGTATGATGGAACATGGTCACTTACCAATGCCAGCTCTGTTCCAGTCTGTCATGGTGGCACTTTTCAACGATGGCCGGGTTCAGACCGCAAGCAGGGTCATGAAGAGTATGATCGAGAAGGGGATTACCGAGAACATGGATATGGCACATAAGATCGTGGAGGCTCTCTTCATGAGGGGTCATGTCGAGGAAGCGATTGGTCGCGTCAATCTGATGGTGGAAAATGGCTGTATGCCTGATCTGGATAAGTTACTAGCTGCCCTTTGCGAGAAGGACAAAGTGATGGAGGCACAAAAGCTGGCTGATTTTGCATTGGACCGGGACTTTGAAGTTAGCTTCTCAACCTATGACAGAGTCCTGGAAGCCCTGTACACTGAGGAGAAGACATTGCCAGCCTACTCCATGCTCTGCAAGATCAAGCACAAAGGAGGCGTTGTAGACCAGAAGGGTTGTGATGCTTTGATGGATAGCTTAAAAGCTGGAGGATACTCAAAGCAAGCTGACATTTTGTCTAGGATCTTGGTGGAGAATGGATCATCAACATCCAAGAGGGGCAAGAAGTCTGCCATGCGTGCATAGGGAGGTTTCTGGGTTCATGGAGAGGTCCTATTTTCCTTTCTGAACTGAAGAAAACAGTGGTTTGTTTGTTTTATTAATGCTTGTTGGGCCATCTGTCAGATTGGGATTTTCATCCTAGGAGACAAGAAGAATAGGTAAATTTACCTTTCTCACGGAACCCCTGATTTAATCATGTGCCATTTTCTTCGAAAAGAAACAGGTTCAATAATTGAGGCAGATGTACTTGTTATGAATGTAGTTCAGAAATTACATCTATGACATGCTGTTACTTCGTCGTTTATAAGTGGATCTACTAAAGACAGACCAGAATTTTGCTTTGCTTCGGCATGGGTACATTTTGCTGGGTTGGTGAAGTGGATCTACTAAAGACAGACCTCTGATCCACATTTTGTATCCTCTTGTTAATTTCAATTCGTTTATTGCGTGGGTACTGATAACTGATAGTGTGATGTTCATAATCTCTTAGTTTGTTTTATGTCTTGACATTTTGCTGGGTTGGTGGAGTGTCAGATACAAATTAGTGCAGTAAGGTAGTATGTGTTGTTTGACCCATTTCCGTTAGAGGTGTTAATCTTCAGTTGTTGATTTACCTCCAGATTCCATAGTAATATTTAGGTGCATTCTAATCGCATTCCCTAGTCTATTTGTGCTCCTGTGTGGCAGCTATGATTTGACCATTAGTTAGTAGCACCTATAATAGAGTTCTTGATGTATACGAAAAATGGAGACTAAAACCCAAAAGAAAAAAAAGGAAAACAAAAGATATGAAAATCGAAAAAGAAACAAAAAACCAAAGAAAAAGAAGAAAAGCAAAAAACAATTGCAAAAAGAATGTAAAATATGAAAAACTGATTAAGAAAAAGACAAAAAAACTAACGGTTCAAAACCAAGAAAGAAGGAAAAATCCGAAGAACAAAAAAAATTGAGAAAGAAAAAAATGATGTAAACCATGAAAGAAACAAAAGAGGAACGAAAGGAAAAAACCAAAGTATAAGAATGAGAAAAAACATGAAAAAACCATAGAAGAAATAAGCAATCCAAACAAAAAGAAAAAAAAGGAAAACAAAACAATATGAAGTATAAAAAAGGAAAAAGAAAAACAGGGGAAGAAACAAAAGGCAACCGAAGAAGAAGAAAAATAAAACATAAAAAAATAGGCGTAATTGTGGAAACAAGGAAAACAAAAAATACAAAGAAAGCCGAGATAAGAAAAAAATATCTGAAGAAATAAAAGAAAAACATGAAAAATGAGACATAAACGAAAAAAAGGTTGAAAACCGAGGAAAAAAGAGAAGAAAAAAAAAATCAAATGTACCAGATGAAGGCTACCAACATCGATCGAAAGAAACAAAGTAGACAATCTGGCCCATCCCAATGTATACGTATAGGGAAAAGCTTTCAGGCGAGGATGCGGTGTTTTGGGTGCAACTAACCAAGAGGTACCCCATGCGGGAGCCCCGCGCTCTTAGTCATCGCCACGTGTCACGTGCTGGGTCCTCCTTTGTGATTTTATTTTTTTTTCTATTTTTCTGTATGCGTATCCGGGTTTTAGATTTTTTTTCCGGTTTTGCTAGTTTTCCCTAGGTTTTGAAGAAAAAAACTGAACAAATATGTTTTTTTCTTTCACGAGAGGCACATGTTGTTGGCCTCTCGGAAAGAAAAACATTATTATTTTTCTTTTGCGAGAGGCACGGATTTGCTTCTTTTGGAGGCACATGTTTGGTTCTGCAAGAGGCACAACTAGGAGGAAAAACATGTTCTTTTTCTTTTGCTTCTTCTGCGAGAGCCATAAGTGTACCTCTTAGAAAAGGAAAAAGTGAAAGAAAAAAATAGTGCTTTTGACTAGTTTATTTTTCTGAAAAAAAATTCGTCGATACCTATTAACATGGGATGTAATTTCAAAGATCTCGACACGCTTTGGTAATGGTTCGCGATTTGAACAGACGGTTTAAGAGCTAAAATATTTCCCTCATTAGTGTTAAAAAAACTGAAATCACCAATTAAGGGGTCGTTCTAAATAAACTAATTAAGGGGTCGATTCTAAAAAAACTAATTAAGAGGCCAAAACTATAAAAAAACAATTAAGGGGTCGATTCTAAAAAGACTAATCAAGGGGTCGATTTTAAAGGTCACCCTGCCTTAAAGAAACTTTCTAGGTTGTGGCAAGTGACGCATCTTGCATGCGCACCACTTGTTGCAACTTGGTAGTTTTCCTTTTTTTCTAGATTAGTTTAATCGCTGGGCCGGCCCATTGTAACCCGAAGCTTTGTTTTGTTTCGGTCTCCTTCAGTGCTCCTTGCCCCGGCGGCGCCGCCACATGCGTCCACCGCGGGTTCCCCGGCGCCGGCACCGGCGCTCAGGGCGAGGGGAGGACGGGCGGCCGGCTGCATACCTGCGAGAGGGATGCCAACGCAAGACAGCCCCGCTCCAACTTTCTTCGCGGCCTCTAGAGAAGACCGCGACCACTACTGGAAGCAAAAGACCAGCGGCATTGTTCGGAGAAATGAAGGAATCGGCCGTTCCCCAGGTGAGAGATTTTTCTTGGAAGGTATCTGATTTACTTCAGCTATTACATGTATTCTCTTAAAATTGCTTTCTTTTATAAACAATAGACACTGCGAACCTTTCGAGCATCTAAAATAACCACAGTTTGTTCAGAGTTTCAGAGATTTAATTCGAATTGAGGAATGAGGAACATTGGTATAGGAGCATAGTTTTGCTCTCAGGTGTGTAACAAAATAAACGACGCAGGCATTTTAACCTGCATAATGCAGATAATAATACTCACCCTGATACCACACAGCTAAAATGAACGACGCTTGATTTTGTTACACACCTGAGAGCATAATGCAGATAATAATACTCACCCTGTACGCACAAGAGCAACAGCGCTTGATTTTTATTGAAGGAAATACATTTTTTTGGGTGAACAAATGCTAACAACAGCACACCACACCACACAACATAATCACACTAAACTGGAATCTGAGAGCGGCCGAGAGCAAATGCTAACAACAGCACAAGACACAACACAACAACACTTAACTGGAATCCGAGAGCGGCCTGAACAAACACACACCAGTTCAATCACTTTAGTGTACTTAATAACTTACACAACAGACAAAATAAATCAAATACGCAGGAGTGGAACTGGATGGCAATAATCCTTGAAGAATGGAATTCTTTTCGTGAGAGACATTTCTGCCCCAGAATAAGAGCAGCCTTGAAGCATCCGGTGAGGTCGGCCAAGGAGCAAATGTGTATCACCTCCTAAACCTAAGCATTGATTAGGTTTGCTATCAAGATAGGCTTGTTCTTGTTTTCTGCAATTGCTTTTTCCACACTTTGCGGGTCAAACTTGCCTGTCAGCTTGAGCTCTTGGAGTCTGGGAAGGTCCTCGATGCCGGAAAGAGATTGTTCACCATTAGAAGACCAAACTAACTTTTTCAGCTTAGGAGAGGCCTCTTTGTCAAATCTGATACTGGTAATGGCTGAGCACTCAATGTCAAGGAACCTGAGACTTTGAAATGCCTTTTCTTTGAAGGTGAGTGTACTTTCATAGCACGAGTCTTGTCGGAGCCTAAGCAGGGACAAGATTGTGAGCTGGCCAAGGATTTCGAAGTCACCATCCGTTATGCAAGTCGCATGCAGGGTTATTTTGGTAAGTACCTTGAGATATTTAATCCACGGAGGCAATCCATTTTTGAGACCACTGATTTTTAACTTCTCAAGATACCTCGGATAAGTGGATGCATTTTCATTGCTCATGATCTCATTCTCTTCGCCGGTAATTGGTCCTGTGACTCGGATTGACAGTGAGCGAAGACATCCAAGATTTCTAGTTGCATGGTACAAATGCCTAAAGACTGATATTTCACATCCACAGAGAACCACACCCAACTTAACCAACCGGAGTAGGTTGCCAACATGTTTAAGTTCACTGCCATCACCAGAAACTGCAATGTGAGATAGCACCTGCAATTCTGTCATGTCCCCAATATATTTGGGCATTGACACAGTGAGAAACGTCTCTTTTGATTCGACGTTACCTTGGTCTGTGTCTTCAGTGCAGTGGCCAGCAAGTAGATGCTTTAGCTTTGGCAGAATAACGGAATTTTTGGCAAATGCTTTTACTTTTGTTTCACGAATGTCCAAGGTCTCTAGGGACTGAAGCTTGTCGAGCTGCTTTGGTAGTTCAGTAATGCCAGTTTTCCGGAGGCTCAAGTACCTAAGGTGGAATACATGGTTGCAAATGTTTTTCATATGGTGGTTCGTCAATTCACTGCAGTTTTCTAGATCAAGCACTTCCAGAATCCCCAAGTGACTTGACGAAGGAAGCGACTCCAAGAACTCTTTAGTGGCATTGGACTGTTCAACTGTTGTTTGGTAACTTGGATTGAAATGGCTACACATATTCCAACATGATTTAGAACGAGTTGCCTGTAGTTGCTTCTCAGCTTGCTGCAGTTGGCCTTGATAGCGAACCGAAAGGCGATGAGCCAAGTCAGGGTGATAGTTGTTGTTTACAAAATGATCTTCAATTGCAATCTGTGTAACAATGTCAAAGTTGACGGGATCCATTGTGCAGCTCTTCACCTTTCCTGTAACATCCATATCCTTCGGTGTAAGAAACCCGTGGGCGAGAAGCAGATCAAAACAGTGGCCAGCTTCATGCAGTGCACTTGGTCTACCTCGCTTTGCACTCATGCCTTCAACGGCCCATCTTCTCACCAATCTCGCACGTTTAAAGATGGTATCTTTTGGGAAAATAGCCAGATATAGCAAACAATTCTTGCAGTTGCTAGTCAGATTACAGAACTTTAGTACTTGCCTTGCATTGTTTGATGATGGTGTGGCGGAGTTATCCAGGTTGTCACACAGATTCTGCAGATCAGCTTTGGTCTTATAAGGATTGACATAGAGAGCACGCAGAAACAGCACGATTGGCAAGGGTCTTGAGACAATTTCCTTTAAAACAGGCTGCAGATCGTTGCTTTGATTGTCACTATCCATTAGGGCCATTGCGTTGGATAAGTAGAAATAACAGAAATAACTATCTTTATTGCTCAAATCTAAGTATTCATGGGGAGAAAATGAGTCGGCCACAGCATTGGAACGCGTGGTAATCAGTATGGCACTACCGGAAGAGCAATTCTCATGTGGGAAAGCAGATTTGATGTTGTTCCATAGATATTTATCCCAGACATCATCAATCACAAGCAAGAACCTTTTACCTGTCAAGTGCAGCTGAAGCAGTGCCATAAGCTCTTCCTCCTCCTTGCCATCCAAGTCGTGCTGATCTGCTGGACTGGCTAGTTGTTTCAAGATCTCACGAAGAAACATGACCGCTTGACTTGATACTTGCCCTGGGGAGATCCAGACCTTGCAGTCAAATGAGCTCACCACAGAAGGATCTTTCCAAGCACTAATCACAGTATAAGTTTTGCCTATGCCACCGAATCCTACAACTGCTATAACTTTAAGGTTGTGTTGCCCGCCGCCGCCATCTGTCAGCAACTTTACCAAGGCGCCCTTATAGAAGATGCTCTTACCAATCGGGTCTTCCTGAGGTAAGTGAGCATCGGCCAAGGCACGCCGCCGAGCATCTTCCTGCTCCTTGCTGTCATCATTTTCGGCAGATTGCCACCCTGCCTTCTTAACATTTGAACGATCAAGGTTGCTATTAGCAGGCACTTTGACATCGTACCTCATGCGCCTCTCGCCCACCTCGCAGGACCGGATCTTGAGCTCCCGGATCTGATTGGCAATGCGATGACGCGTCGGCAGCGTCCACACCAACTTGGGAATCCGTCGCAGGTAGCCTAGGAGGCCTGGCTCCCTGCGGCCAGCGCCGATGCTCCGGATGTACCGATCGATGCTGTTCTGGGAGGCGTAGGCGACCTCCGCGACTTGCTTCATCCAAGCTCCGACTTGGTGGTCCTCCTCGCCGGCCTCATCGGCCTCCTCCACGTGCAGGAGGAAGCCGTTCATGCTCTCCATCTCGTCCTTGATGAACTGCACGTCGCCACGGACACCACCGAGCAGCTGCGCCTCATCGACGAGGACTGATGTCAGACGTCCCAGGAGGGAGTCAACGGCGCCTTGGGCGGAGCCCAGGATCATGTCTGCCATCCTCCTAGCCGGTCTCGCTGTTGTCGAGACGCAAGGAGGAGAATGCAAGCCTGCTTGCCGGCCGGCACGGAGAAGGCCTTTCAATGGAGGATGTCTAGATCTAGTCTGGTCTCTGGATGGGTGGAAATGGAACTCGAAGAAGAAGATAGTCGGAGGCTCGGAGCGTAGGTTTTGGTTTGTGAAACTGCCAACGAATTAGCGAGTGTTTTGGTTTGTGGGTTCTGGCCAACATCTCCATCTTAAACAACGCTACAAGCCATACTTTTGTTCTGGAAACTTGTGCTGTATAGATTCTTAAGTCTTTCTACCATACTCAGTTTATTCTCATCATTCAAAGCTGGTTCAAACTAAAGTTCTTTCGGTAGACAAGTACTCGTCGTTTGGTAGCGCACACTAATTGGGACTCACGCACTTGGCTCGTGCTTTCCCTTTTAAACCACATGGACCAGTCCACAAAGCCACCAATGTCTTTAGTCAAAGTACCGACCATACTGCAAAATGTCTTAAAAAAAGTACCGGGTTACTGGTCGCCGGATTTGGGGCTTTGAAGGTGGTCTGGTCGGTGCACAAGATGTCGGTTGGGTTTCCGTGGGACAAGATCCGGGTGAATACCTTGTCTTCGGCTGGTGGCCGGAGCCGGTGATAGTGACGCCCTGGGCGTTCGTTTCCTTCTTTGAAGGCGTTATCAAGGTGAAGCTCCGACTTCCGTCCACTACCTCCGAGGGAAACACTTGATCAGTCGATCGGATGATGGTGGCTCTCAGGTGTTGTTCTCCCCTTGGGGGCATCATTCTTGGAGGTGCTCATCGGCTCGAGGGACCAGTGGATGGCTCGGGGGAGGGAGGTCGGGGGCTGATTGCGTTTTGATGTAATAATACTCACCCTGATACCACAATGCTAATACTTTGTCCTTGTACGCACAAGAGCAACAGCGCTTGATTTTTATTGAAGGAAATACATTTTTGGGGTGGACAAATGCTAACAACAGCACACAACACAACAACACTTAACTGGAACCCGAGAGCGGCCTGAACAAACACACACCAGTTCAATCAGTGCAGTGTACTTAATAACTTACACAACATACTAAATAAATCAAATACGCAGGAGCGGAACTGGATGGCAATAATCCTTGAAGAATAAAGTTCTTTTCTTGAGAGACATTTCTCTCCCCCAGAATAAGAGCAGCATTGAGACATCCGGTGAGGTCAAATGTGTATCATCTACTGAACCTGAGCATTGATTCGGTTTGCTACCAAGATAGGCTTGTTCTTGTTTTCTGCAATTGCCTTTTCCACACTTTGCGTGTCAAACTTGCCTATCAACTTGAGCTCTTGGAGTGTTTCAAGGTACTCGATCCCAGAAAGAGACTGTCCACCATTAGAAGACCAAACTAACTTCTTCAGCTTAGGAGAGGCCTCTTTGTCAAATCTGATACTGGTAATGGCTGAGCATTCAATGTCAAGGAACTTGAGATTTTGAAATGCATTTCCTTTGAAGGTGAGTGTACTTCGATAGCATGACTCTTGTTGGAGCCTAAGCCAGGACAAGCTTGTGAGCTTGCCAAGGATTTTGAAGTCACTATCCGTTATTAAGGTCATATGGAGGGTTATTTTGGTAAGTACGTGGAGCTTTTCAATCCATGAAGGCAATCCAGTTTTCAGGCCACTGATCTTTAGCTTCTGAAGATACTTCGGATGCAGTGTGAGTTGTGCCCCTTCCATGTTCATGCCCACATCCTCTTGGTCGGCTATTTCTCCTGTGACTCGGATTGACAGTGAACGAAGACTTTTTCTAAGTTTTTCAATTGCATAGTACAAATGCCTGAAGACTGATATTTCACTTCCAGAGAGAACCACACCCAACTTAACCAACTGGAGTAGGTTGCCAACATCCTTCAGTTCATCGCTGTTGCCAGAAACTGCAATATGAGATAGCACCTGCAATTCTGTCATGTCCCCGATACATTGGGGCAGCGACACGGTGAGAAACGTGTCTTTAGATTGGACGCTACCTTGGGTTGTGTCATCACTCATCAGTCCAATGGCCAGCAAGTAGATACTTTAGCTTTGGAAGAAAAACGGATTTTTTGGCGAATGCAGCATGTGGCAGCAGGACGAACACTGCTAATAAAAGGACTATATGATTTTGGGCCAATTTAAGTTGTTTTTGTTTTACAACTTCTTTCTATACAAGCCTTTAAGTGTTTAACTAAAAAAAGCCAAAAACACGTTGTTGTAACTTCCGTTTTAACGGAATTTTTGGAAGAAAATCTATGGAGGGAGTATTATATATAATTAGTGTTAGCGATGCTTTCTGTAACGCACATGCTGTTGGCATTCGATATACAAAACGTCACATCCCTTGCGCAACTTCTTCTCCCCCGCTCCAACTTTCAGTCTCTTCCTCTCTTGTTGCCTCTTACTCGCAACGCCGACACCGACGCCGCCCCTACCCACTCCGAACGACGCCTTCCTTGCCCGCCCCGCCGACGCCGCGATCCTTCCCGCCCGAGCTCTGCCGATGTCGCATTCCTGCCCACCCGAGCTCTGTCAGCGCCACCCCCTTCCCGCCAGTCTGTCGATGCCGCCCCTGCCCAAGATGCCAGAGCGCCGGCCGCCTCCTCGGCGAAATGAATTAACCGTTCCCGATCTACATTAAGAGTTGTCCGGTTAATTATGACGGAAATTGAGCGAAAACCATCAAAACCCGTTGAACCAGCAAACACAAGATATGTCTCACACACTGCTGCACAAAGAACCTTGTCAATGTTGCACATTGACGTCATCGTCATCATTTCACCTCTAGCAAGTCAGTCAGAATTCGCCACAAACGATCAATGACTAAGCCGACATTGCAACGGTCGCGAGAAGACACATGGAGAACCAAGCAAATCAATCAGCCACCCTCACCGGCGACAATGCAACTCCAAATCGAACGGTGAGGTACGAAGAAGAACTATGCAAGGCTGGTGTCGCAAAAGATCACCGAACTGACCTCTGCCGCTTGTATTTTAAAAGAAAAACATGACTAAGTGCGCGATTCCCAATTATTGCGCTCTGCCAAATGAAGAGTAGTAGTTGAGTCTACCAAACATGTCTGAATAGCTCAATATGTCCAGCAACCAAAGTTTGGCTTCTGGTGTTTGTTTAGCATGGAGGCGTTAGTTTAAGATGAAGATGTTGGCCTCTCGTAGTCACTGGAGTTGGCCTGATTCCACCAACCAAAGCATATGCTACGACCAATTCCTTCGACCCTCCCTTGCGCGGTTTTTTCGTCAATGCGCCTATCTGTGCGGCACGTGCGGTCTACGGCGCGCTGACCGGCAGCGAGAGAGGGTTGGCCATGGTAAATTCCTCTTGGTTTGTGTTAGGTAGGTCATGGTGATACGCCAGACTAACTTTGAGCACATGCGTTCACAAGATTCCCTCGCATCGGCTCGAAGTGCGGGGCAGTCCAGAACCTACTTACTGGACTGTCCCGTAGGTTGTAGGGATTTTCTCATGGTCCTATAACAACTTGGAAACACACAAATATGTAGTGCATATGGGATCACCCCTGTTGGGGATACAACCACTGAGTGTGAACCGCCCTGGAGGGGCCGGTTTACCCTCGTCCATGATCCAGGCCCACGGAGGAGGCCCGGAGCCCAGAGGCGAATTAAGGTCCATTTATGTGAACCGCCGTAGTGTTGTAACTTGTGTTGTAAGACAAGAGAGAAGAGACCGAGCGGACACTTGTATGAGCCGGATCGGGACTCAGAGACCGCCAAGCGCCAACCCGTGTATATAAGGGGACGACCCGGCAAGAAGTTAAGGACAGAGAATTCGAGGCTAAGGCAAAGCTATTGCTCCCTAGTCGCCGAAATCATATCAATCCCATCACAACTGGACGCAGGCTTTACCTTCATCGAAGGGGCCGAACCAGTATAACTCCCGTGTCTTGTATCCGCTTTAACCCCTCTAGATTAACCCGTACGATGGCCCTACGACTAAGTCCTTTCATGAGGACATCTGCCGTGACAATTCCACGACAACCCCTTTTGAAGAAAAGTTAGGGGTAGATGTTTTTGGGCTTACCGAATTAGAGATTCATCAAATCACGTCAAGGCTTGGGATAACTTATTCTTTTGCATGTGATCCTAATATGGGTACACTAGGGGGTGTGAAGAGTATAAGACAGTACCTCACAACTTTAAAATGGCAAAATGGTGGTAATTAATTAATTAGAGAGAGATTGTGAAATTGGGGCATCCAAAGGGCGATGAAAACTAGCCCATATAGAATGGATAAGGAAGAAGGAACGAAATAAATTGTAATAAGTAGATATAAATGCACCACATTAAAAATCATGTTTTGCACAAAAAATATTTTTAGGAAAAATAGGCGATGTGTAAGTCGAGTGCTGTTATCGGGGTGCTCAACTTACAAAGCTCCATCATGGAGCCGTCTGCAGTCTTCTTGATCGTCACGTGGCAACGCCCATTGCCGAGCCCTAGCGGTAAGCCAAGTGCCATTTTGGACTATGCCGAGTTTTCATTTTGTTCGAACCACTAGGTTTACTTAGACTTAAACCGGGGGCCATGCGTTTTTTATTTCATACTTGGCTTTTTTTGATATAAGCCGAGTACTCGTGTTTTCACACTTGGCTTACGGACTGCTACACGGCAACGTGTGATTTTTCTGTAGTCCACATCACAGAGGTCACAAGAAGACACATGGAGAACCAAGCTAATCAATCAGCCACCCTTGCCGGCGCAGTTCTAAATTCGACGGTGAGCTACGAAGAACAATGCAAAGGCTAGCATCGCAAAAGATTCCCAATTAGTGCGCGCTACCGAACGAAGAGTAAATGTTGAGTGTATAGACTTTGAAAGACTTTGCATTCTGAACAGCTCAATAGATTAGTACTCCCTCCGTCCCATAATGTAAGACGCTTTTTAACACTACATAGAGTCAAAAAACATCTTACATTATGAGATGGAGGGATTAGTAGATTAAATGATTATAATACGGTTGAAAGACTTTGAAAATCTGAACAGCTCAAATTTTCACCAACCAAAGTTTGGCTTCTGGCGTTTGTTTAAGATGGAGACGTTAGTTTAAGATGAAGATGCTGGCCTCTCGTAGTCACCGGAGTTGGCATGCATTCCACCAACCCAAACGCAGGCGCTACGACCAATTCCTTCGAGTTCCACTTCGCCCATCCAGAGTGGATCCAGACATCCTCCATTGAACGTCCTGCTGCTTGCCAGCCGGCCGGCAGGCTTTCCTAATCCTCGCCGTGTCTCAAATCGAGAGCTGAGAGACCGGCCAGAAGGATGACGGACACGAGCCTGGGCTCCGCCCAGGGCGCCGTTGACTCTCTCCTGGTGCGTCTCGCATCAGTCCTCGTTGACGAGGCGCAGCTGCTTGGCGGCGTCCGCCACAACGTGCAGTTCATCAAGGACGAGATGGAGAGCATGAACGGATTCCTCCCGCACGTTGCGGAAGCAAGTCGCGGAGGTCGCCTACGCCTCCCAGAACAGCATCGACCTCTACATCCAGAGCATCGGCGCTGGTCGCAGGGAGCCAGGCCTGCTAGGCTACATGCGCCGGCTGCCGAAGCTGGTGTGGACGCTGCCGACGCGTCACCGCATCGCCAATCAGATCCGGGAGCTCAAGATCCAGTCCTGCGAGGTGGGGGAGAGGCGCATGAGGTACGACGTCAAAGTGCCCAAACGAGATCCATCAAGCCCTATGAAGAAGGCAGGGTGGAAAGGTGCCGGAAATGATGAGACCTCCGACGAGGAGGAAGAGGAACATGCTGAAGCCAAGGAGACAGCAGAGGAAAAGCAGGGACGGCTCCACTTGGCTAATCATCTTTATCATGACGACAGCAAGAGCGGCTACGATAGGTTGAGATCCGAGGTGATGTATAAGTATGGTACTTGCCGTGAAGTCGTAGCAGTTGTAGGACAAGGTGGGAAGGGCAAATCCATTGTAGGAAAGGCTTACCGCACCGTATTAATGGTCCATCAGAGCTCGACTTGGGATCCGCACTGCTTCAGCCGAATGAGGAGGTGGAGCTTATCACACCGCTTCAGCCCAAGGAGAAGGAAGAGCTTATCGCACAGCTTCAGCCGAATGAGGAGGAAGAGCTTACCACTCGGACAAAGGAGGAGGAAGAGCAAGAGCTTATCACGCAGCTTCAGCTACGCCTGAAAGGTAAAAGCTCCTTGCTTGTGATTGATGATGTCCGGGATACATCTCTCTGGGACCGCATCAAATCTGCTTTCCCCAGCAAGTACGGGAACTATACAGATTGGCGTGAAAAAGCTGTCATAGTGATCAACACACCTTCAATTGATGTGGCCCAATCATTTTTTCCAGACCTAAACATAAATTTGGACGCTGATAGTCGTATTTACTTGGACAGAGCAATGCGCCTCATGAACAAATCCAGGAGCTGGGGTCGTGAGCTGCGGTCCATTTTAAAGGAAATTATCTCAAAACCCTTGCCAGTCAGGTTGTTTCTGCGTGCTCTGTATGCCAATCCTAACAGGACAGCAGCTGATTTGCAGAGTCTGTGTGACAACCTGGACAACTCCACCACACTATCATCCTACAATGCAAGACAAGTACTGAAGTTCTGTAATCTGACTAGCAACTGCATGAATTGTTTGCTTTATATGTCTATTTTCCCCAAAGATATGATAAGCTTTAAAAGGAGAAGATTAGCAAGAATATGGGCCGCTGAAGGCATGACTGCTACAAGAGGCAGACTAAGTGCACTCGATGAAGCTGAACACTGCTTTGATCTGCTTATCGCCCACGAGTTTCTTATATCGGGGGACATATCTGATAAAGGAAAGGTGAGGTATAGAAGGGACGACACCTTCCTTGACATTTTTACACAGATTGCAAGAGAAGATCACTTTGTCAAGAACAACAAACACCTTTACTTGGCTTATTGCTATTCGGTTCACATTGAAATCGTCCAGCACAACAACACCACCATGCGGTGTTTGATGTCACTTCCTTCGTCAAGTAACTTGGGACTTCTGAAAGTGCTTGATCTAGAATACTGCCACATTGTGAATGACCACGATGTGAAAATCATTTGCAATCATGCATTCCACCTTAAGTACTTGAGCCTACGGGGAACTTACGTCACTGAACTACCCAAGCAGCTCGACAAGCTTCAGTCCTTAGAAGTCTTGGACATCCGCGAAACAAGAGTAAAAGCATTCGCCAAAAAATCAGTTTTTCTGCCAAAGCTAAAGCATCTACTTGCTGGCCACCGGACTGATGAAGAGCTTTCTACCGTCGCAATGCCCAAACGCACCGGGGAGATGACAGAATTGCAGGTGATATCTCATATTGCAGTTTCTGGCGACGGCAGTGAACTAAAATATGTTGGGTACCTACTCCAGTTGGTTAAGTTGGGTGTGGTTGTCTCTGGAAGTAACACATCATCAGTCTTGAGGCATTTGTACTATGCAACTGGAAATCTTGGATTTCTTCGCTCACTGTCAATCCATTTCGCAGAAACCGAAGAAGAGAATAAGAACGTGAACAAGAAAGATGCATCCCCAAGATATCCAAAGTATCTTCATAAGCTAAAAATCAGTGGCCTGAACAATGGATTGCCTTCATGGGTTGAAAAGCTCAAGGCACTTACCAAAATGACCCTGCGTATGACTTTGGTAACAGAAGATGACTTCAAAATCCTTGGTCTGCTCACAAGCTTGTCCTGGCTTAGGCTCCGAGCAGAGTCATGCAATGAAAGTACAGTCACCTTCAAAAAAGATGCATTTCAGAGTCTTGAGTTCCTTTACATTGAGTGCTCAGCCATTACCACTATCAACTTTGACAATGAGGCCTGTCCTAAGCTGAAAAAGTTAGCCTGGTTTTCTACTCGTGAACAATCTCTTTCAGGGATTGAGCACCTTCCAAGACTGAAAGATCTCGAGCTGACAGGCAAATATGACAGGGAAAGTGTGGAACAAGCAATTTCCAAAATGTACGGAGTTCAATTGGCATCATACCCTACCAGGTTGAGGAGGAATCCCACATTTTCTCCAACCAGTTCTCCTTGACCGGCGTCACTGGACACCTCAATGCTGCTCTTTTTTGGAGCAGAAATGTATCTTGAGAAAAGAATATCATTCTTCGCGGATTGTTGCCATCCAGTTCCACTCCTACATATATTGTTATTTTTTTGCGACAACACTCCTACATACTGTATTTGATTTGTGTTGTCTGTTGTATACGTTATAATAGCACTGCGTGATTGAACTGGTGTGTATTTGTTAAGGTCACTCTCGAATTCCAGTTATGCCTTGTGTTGCATTGTGTTATGTCGTGTCGTGTGCTATTGTTAGCAGTTGTTCACCCAGAAACATGTATTTCGTTCAGTAAAAATCAAGAGTTGTTGCTCCTTTATTACTCTCACGCACAATCTCACACTCTACCCAGTCTCCTCTTCGTCAAAAATCCACATGCCGCCTCCCCTGATTCTCCTCCTCCCCATCCTGACCCTCTTCTACACGGCAAAAATCCACATGCCACCCTTCCACCTTGCGCAACGCCACCTACGGCGACTTACCTTCTGGGTGAATTGTCTTTCGCTTCAACAGCTTTGATGCAGAGTTTCTATTGCTGGAATGCTGGTCTGCGAGCTTGTAGTTGTTCAGGTGTGAAGCTTTCCGCGTTGAAGCTAATAACTGTTATGTATCAAACCTGTGTTGGTTTCGTTAGTGAAATCAGGGAGAAATCCCTTCTTCCGAAAGAAAAAACCCGGCAGCCTCGGCCGTGCCTCCGTCTGCGTATAAAGAACACCACTCTGATTCTCCTCGCCCAATCCCACTCCACCTTCTGGTACAGAGTCTTGCAGGCTGATCACTTCACCAGGCTACTCCGTATAGGGAGTGTGCCCCACCAAACAATGTCATCTTCTTCTTTAGGCTGCCTTCTTATGGTTACTCATGTGGTTCATCAGAAGGGATTCTGCTCCCTTCCTGTCTTCTCCGACTTCTATTCAGCTCTCCTTTCTCAGATTCTGCAGTCTAATTCTCTCTTTCTTGCAAGCAGTTTCTGTAATCATGATGTACACTGAATTTGAGCTGAATATACTGGCACCTGTTGGTGCCTTTCTCTGTTAAAAAAAAACTTTCTGCAAAACCTGGCCAAGTGTCACAAGTACAACGGTCAAGTCGTACAGGCGTGGCGGTTGACATCAGATATCCATTCTATGATTCTATCCTGGCCAAATTAACGTTTCTCGAAAATACAAATTGGATGAGCGCTGCAGCAAGATCGTCATCGTGCCGGTACACAAAGATGCTCTGATGGGAAGTGGTCAGCAGCTCGAGTTGCCAAGGGAATACGGTGCCGTGATTAAGCAGGGGTTTGAGTTGGAATGGAACGAGAGCGCACCGGGGCCAGGCGACCTGTGCGAGAAATAACCCTGCACATGACTTCCACAACGGAGTATGACTTCACAATCCTTTGCCGGCTCACAAGCTTGTCCTGTCTTCGGCTCGAACAAGTGTCATGCGATGAAAGTACACTTTTCTTCACACAAGGTATATTTCCATGTCTCAAGTTTCTTGACATTGAGTTCTCAGCCATTGCCAGTATAAACTTTGGCAATCACGCATCTCGTACGCTGAAGATGTTACATTGGTCTTCTACTGGTGAACAGAGTCTTTCCGGGATTGAGCGCCTTCCAAGTCTCCAAGAGCTCAAGCTAACAGGCAGCTTTGACTTGCAAAGTGTCCTGCAGTTCCACTCCTACATATACTGTATGATTTATTTTGTCTGTTGTGTAAGTTATTATGTACCCTGCACCTGCAGTGAGTGAACTGTCGTGTGTTCGTTCAGGCCGCTGTCAGATTCCAGCTAAGTGTTGTGTTGTGCCGTGTGGTGTGCTACATATTTGTTCATGCAGAAATATCTATTTCCTTCAATAAAAAACAAGCGTTGTTGCTCCTGTGCGTACAAGTATGAGTACCAGCATTGCTGTATTAGGGCTGAGTGATAGCAGACATCCCTATTGATGGGTGAAAAGTATTACTATTTGCATTGTATTGTGCGGTTTAAAATGATTGCGTTGTTAATATGGTTATATGCCTCGCAGCAAAACTATGGTTCTATATCTGCTTCATCCAAGCAATATTACTGAATTCGAACAAAATCTCTGAAATTTGCAGCAAATCTCTGGTTATATACACTGCATGTGTCAAGTGTTAACTGAAGGTATTCAAATATTGAAAGGTTTGCAAGTTGGCACACTAGATGACTAGAACAATTAAGCTACTCGAATTCGGAACTGCACACCACATCCATCTCCAGTCAAGAGACTAAAACTAAACTGAGATTGAAAAGCATTAATTATTTTCTTTTTAGCAGGAGAAAAGAATATAATTCTCTCATCTGTGTCAGCAACAGCCTAGTGAAGGGCCGATTCCTTATCTCTCTGATTGCATTAGTGGTCGCCGTCTTCTCCGGAGGACACCGATCACCGAGCCGGCTGGCCGGCAGCCCGCAGCAAGGAAACCGCCTGTATCCTCCGGTGAGCCGCTACCTGTCCGCCGCCCAGCCGACCACGCCTCAGGCCGGAGCCCGCCTCTACCACCGCCAGCCAGCCGTCGCGAGCCGTGTCGTGTGGCTGTGTGAGCCCGTCACCGAGGAAAAACGAAAGGGAAAAGAAATTGTGAGACACTGAGGGGTGGGCTCCATTTGTCACCCTCAGTATAAAGGTTTTCACTTTGGAATTCTTTTGCATTCTCGTTATTATAGTTCTTCCACCGTATATAATATATTGCATAAAGACGTGTGGCCAAGTCCCTTCACTCTCTAAGGATAACTCTAATCGATCCTAAATAAATAGTTCCAGCTCAAAAAAGATCATTTCATACTTTAACTCAATCTAATCAAAGTCCAAAAATTCCCGCAAAAAAATTAATCAATGTCCAAAATGACCTTAACTCTCATTACCCTTTTTGAAACAACCCAAATCCTTACAAACACCCCACGCCCCAGCTGCGTATTTATATGATTTTTCTTCCATCTCCCAGTCCGAGTTCCAAAACCTAATTTCATAGCAAGAGCAATATTTCCCCTCCCGTACGACATCGATGACACTCCTATTACGCCACCCCATCAACTATTAGTCCTCCACCGCTACAGTTTGTTGAATAGGATCCCCCCTCCCCTCTCCCATACACACCCCCATCCTTAATCATGGCGGCAAACAATAGTGAGAAGCAACGCCACCTTGCTGGCGCAACTATTGTTGTGGAGGCGCCGCTAGCATGCTCGACGCTGTCGACATGCCCAGAAATGTCGTAAATTCTCAGTACAACATGTATATATGATTTATATGATAGAAATGATGATTATAAGATACATGTACTCAACCAGACACAATTATTAAATAGATAAAACATTGTCAAGTACCGGGAGGGGGAGGGGCAATGGCCCCCTGCACACTTACTGACATTATGTTATGCAAATCACATTTTAAAAATTGGGATAATTGTATCTACGCCCTTAGTTGTGTCACCGTCGGCAGGAATACCCCTAGTTTTGCAAAACACGCGGTCTTGCACAACTCACTACCGGAATCGCGGTCTATGCCTACGGCCGAGGGCCGTCGGCATAGGCCCCTAGGCCGTCGGCATAGATCTATGCCTACGGCTGCCGTCGGCATAGAGCCGTCGGCATAGATATCGTCAGCGTAGTCTTGTCAGACCGTCGGCATAGTATAGCCGTCGGCATAGGGTCCTATGCCGACGGCCATGCGTCAGCCGTCGGCATAGATTAGCCGTCGGCAGTGTTTTCCGTCTGACGGCAACGCACGGCGCCGTCAAAAGCGCTAACGAATCACGCAACGGCACGTGGCGTAGATATGCCGACGGCGGCCGTCGGCATAGATATATCTATGCCGACGGCTTTGCCGTAGGCATAGATACATCTATGCCGACGGCTTTGCTGTAGGCATAGCTGTGCCACGTGTCGCTCCCTGGTTCCTCCTGGCGACAGGTCTATGCCTACGGCATAGCCGTCGGCATAGGCATAGCTGTGCCACGTGTCGCTCCCTGGTTCCTCCTGGCGACAGGTCTATGCCTACGGCATAGCCGTCGGCATAGGTATCCATCTATGCCTACGGCAAAGCCGTCGGCATAGATCTGCAACGTGGCGGCCCCTGGTAGCTCCTAGGCTTATATATGCCGACGGCTTTGCCGTAGGCATAGTTTTTTTTTTTTTTTCCTTTTCCAATTCATTTGACAGCATTTCAAAGCAGAATAATATGGAATAATGCAGAAATATGACAGTTCATCATCTAAACATACTCAAGTTCATCTAAACATACTCGAGTTCATCATCATCATCTAAACATACTCAAGTTCATCATCATCATCTAAACATACTCAAGTTCATCATCATCACCGCCGGAAGTTCATGAACATAAAAGTAGTGCAAGACATGGAACATCGTAAAAGTAGGAACATGAAAGGCATGGCACGACGGCCACATGCACGGAATCATCATCGACATCAGGCAAGACCACCTCCGCCAAGACCACCTCCGCCAAAACCACCACCGCCAAGATCACCTCCACCAAAACCGCCACCGCGACCAGCATCACTCTGCCAGATCGGAGTGACTGGGGTCGACGAAGCAGGAGTCGAGCCACTGGTCCCCTACATGTTTCAGAGACGATTCTAACGGTAAATATGATATGATAGTGTTGAATGAACGAGAACTAGTTTGCTAGTAGTTAGGCAAATGTACTAACCGGACTATTACCGCCTAGTGCCACCCATTCATCGAACGTGGGCACGTGTGGGGGTCTCTGCAGGTGGTGGTGGGGGTCCCATTTGTGGTGGATCCGTGCGGTTACTCCAAGACGCCAACATAGCCTGGATGTTAGTTAAACAAGCAAACTAGAAGGTCAGAAGGAATGAAACTACAAAAATGTAGCTTGGTTTTAAGAGGGCAAAACTAACCGTCATCATCTGACGGTTGTAATCATCGTTGCCTTCACTGTTTCAAGTACTCCGCACCTCGAGATTCCTAAGCTCGACAAACTCCTTATATGCCTACATAAATTAGGTTGTTTCTAAGTGAGCAATGCTGAAAATAAACCGAGAATGCTAGAGAGAAAAGATAAAGGGAAGTACTTACACAGATGTCAAGGGCTAAGGGAGTCTGTGAACGCCTGCACTCTCTAAGCGGCTCGAGTGTGTAGCCCAAGCTGTGTGTACGAGATCAAGGAGTGATCAACCCATCGAAACACGGATACCGCCATGTGACTTCCTGGATGGCCACCACCGCCGTGTCGCCGATCCGAGACTTGGCGATCTCAAAGAACAGGAACATCCGGATGCAACTCCCGATAGTGATGAGTGTAAGACCCTGTGTGCTTCTCGGTCTTGCCGTAGTACTTGCTCTCGCCCTCCTTGGGATGACTCCGCCACGGGCCATCATCCACGACTCCATGTCCGAGAGCGGCCTCTTCAACTTGTCCTCCGCAACGCCAAGCGAAGTTAGCCATACATAAGAACATGACGGTAAAGAAGAACAAAATGCATCATGCACATAGATATACCTTCATGGCCCCTGAAGCCCCAGTGGTTCCTGTTTCCTTGGCCGTGTGTCCCGCCGATTCCACGGTTATTCCGGGCTGGATGCTCTTGGCAACAAACTCGATCGTCGCCGAGCCACCTATCCACCAAACTCGCCCATCCATCATGCCTTCCATAGCACCAACGAGGAACAACCTATGCAAATTTTGGAAGCATGACATGTGAGCACGAAACATATAGTTCATCGCTTGAAACAATGAAAAGTTAATAATAGTTACCATCATGAACTGCTCCTGTTCAAGGTAAGTCGTTATTCGTGCTTCAGTTTTGGTCATCTTTTGGTGCGGTAGATGTGGTAATATTGCGAGACGGCAACCCAGCAGCACCTCGATCAAGAATCGACGAGCTTTCTTCTTCGCAGCCGCAAGCAAGACCACGCCGGCTCGCCTTGTGCTCGCCAAGAACTCTATAGAGTTGCTGCAATCATGCATAAACCGAAGCAAACAAGGCATGAGTTGAGTGATTCAATGATAAACCATGAACGGAACTGAAGAGAAGTGATTCAGAAGAGAACCTACCCAAAATTTGGTGATCACGGCCTTAGCGGCCGTCCCATACTCCGCGTTGCTGCAAGCCTCGTAGTGGGCCCAGCTCATGGCCAAAACCCGCTGCTGCGGGTCCTTGTCTGGCATGGGCAAATAGGCCAGGCCAAAACTCCTTCAACAGGACAGTGAGAAGGCCGTTTGGTTTACGGCCCTTTCCGCGAAGGATCCAGTTTCTGCAAAAGAATCAAAGGATTGCCATGTGTACAATAAGAAAATATTGTCATGTGTTGAAAATATGATTGAGAGGCACTTACTCTGTCCCCACAGTTGAATGAGCCACTTGTGCTCCTCGATAGAAGGTGGTGTAGGTAGTCGGCATTACCACGCAGCCACCTGCGGAGCACCCGGTGGCAAGTCACCCCACAACGCTGGATCAACCTCCTCCACCTCCCTCCACCTCCTCCACCTCCTCACCTCCTCCTCGGCCTCCTCCTCGGCCTCCTCCTCGGCCTCCTCCTCCTCCTCCTCCTCGGCCTCCTCCTCCTCGCCATCAGAACATACTCCTCCTCCTCAGACTCGAAGGTGCCTCAGATAGGAGGGCATCAAGAAGACCCTCCTATTTCAGACACGGACCGGAGTTTTTGCACCGTTGCTTGTCCCCCACCTCCTCCTCCTCTAGGGGCTCTCCCCACCGCCTCCTCCTCTAGGGTCTCCTCCCCGACCCTCCACCTCCCCGTGAGGTGTCATCCTCAGCGTAGTCGGGAGGGAACCTTGTGGGCTCGCCCACTCCGAGTAAGTCCTTTAAATTTCTTGAGGAAACTAGCGCCTTGGACTTGCCCATGATTAGCAAACCTGCATTAAGAAGAGAATAAACAATTAGTAAGGATATCAATTAAACAAGCATACAGGAAAAACATTAATACCGAAGAGCACATTAAGCATACTATTGTAATGATCATTAAAAGAACTTACATTTTCTAGAACCCATATGAATCATCACTATTGTAATCTATTTGTGGACCGGTCTCATCATCACTATCACGCATATCTTCTTCGTTGTCTGACGGAGGTGGAGGCTCTTCCTCATCGTCAGCGTGTTCATTTAACTTTTCAAGCATAATTATGTCTCTTTGATTCACAACCGCCTCACCATCAATCCGTGCGTCGTCGTCGTTTGGTTCAGTCAACATAACCCAAGTCATCATCCTCGTTGTTTCGACCACGCCATCATGTTCCTCTTGATAGAACACTCCATCGTATGTCATGGGGTTTATGTTGTAGTAATCATCATCGCTCGGGTCCGTAGCTTACCATGCGGCGACACCTTGAACACAACTTCCCAACCCTTTAGGTACTCTTTTCCGCATGGGTAAGGCAGATAATATACTTGTGTGGCCTGGGTAGCGGCGATAAAGAGATCAGCTCCGGCATAGACGGTTGATGGTTTAACTTCAACTAAACCAATGTATAGGCGTATGTCTCAGACCCTTTTGGGGTCGAACCATCGGCATTTGAACACAAGTGAGACTTAGGTGTTCGCGCCACGCGTTTGAACGTAAGCTCAGATATTTTTCCTACCCTTCCGTAGTAATCTACTTTATTATCTCCTTCGGTGAAGACTCCGGTATTTATGGTTTTGGGATCAGCCGACTGCTACGGTGCTCCTCGTATGGAAGCGATACCCATTCACATCATACTTTTCGCATGTCATGACGACAGGTCAAAACCCATGGAAACCCATCTCAATTCTTCATCCATTGATTCGGTCGGATCATTTCCTACAAGTTCAATTGAAATTATAGGGTGCATGAGTTTAACTGAAATTATAGGGTGCATGAATTTAATTGAAAGTGTGAAAAATTACTTTCTCCATGAACCACGCAACAAAATTTTTCCTTCCATCAGCACCCTTTCGGAGAAGAGCAAGTGCCTCCGCTTCAAGAGGAGGCAGCATTCCCGTCCATTCTTCTTCAACGAATCGACTACAATAAGAAAAGCGGTATAAGAACTAGGCAAAGTGAACATAACGAATTGACTAAAAGAATGGTGCAAAGGTATTACCTCATCCACTCATCCTCAACTTCCTTGATGTTGTGCAAGATATAGAACATGACATCCTCCCACTCATCTCGTGGCATGAGATAAGGTTTCGAGCATCCAGCCCTACCACCTTGCCCGATGAATATAGGCAACTTGGGTTTATACTTGGGTTCTTCATGACATGTATCGAGACACCTTATTGTGCAACGTGGGAACATGGTCCGGATAGTAGGCTGTCCTGTGGTCTGCCACCTCCTCTAGGATAACTGCCTCAGCTATGGAAGCTTCAATCTTAGCTTTGTTTCCACATTTCTGTCTCAGATGCTTGTTCTGTCTCTCAGGGCCGTACTGCCAACGATTCTGCACAGGGCCGCCCAACAATACCTCGTTCGGGAGGTGCAAAAGGAGATGTGTCATCGGAGTAAAGAAGCCTGGCGGGAAGATCTTCTCTAGCTTGCATATCAACTCCGGCGCCTTCTTATGCATTTCTTTTATCTTCTCAGGACATACTTCTTTAGCACAAAGCGTGCGGAAGAAATGGCTTAACTCCGCAAGCACACGCCAGACACGCTCGGGAACATAGCCCGAACCATCACCGCATAATCCGCTCAATCCATACGTGATAGTCATGACTCTTGAGCCCGGTCACTCTGCCTGCTGAAAGATTGACCCCTTACTTATATTCGACGATAACCATCGGTGAACTTCACGACGTGTTTCAGCCACTTAAATGTCTCCATCTTATGGTCCTTTTAAGTACGAAATCAGCATCCGGCTTGAACCAAGATTTTCGATCGCTGTGGAGGCTGCATGTAGACGTGGTCTATCACAAATATTCTGTTGATCAACTCTAGCATTAACATTATCCTTTGTCTTATCGGGAATGTTGAGGATCGTGTGAAAAGGGACTCTGCGACATTCTTTTCGTGTGCATCACGTCTATGTTGTATGGAAGTTTGAGGTCTTTAAAATAGGGAAGCTGCGTGAAGGGGGTAATGTGAGTCCAGTTGTGCGTCTCACCATAATTTTCAAAATTCTTTTTCCCTTTACCTTTTCCTTTGCCCTCGCCCTCGTCTTCGCCCGTGGCTTTGCCTTTGCCTTTGCCTTTCCCTTCACCGGCAGGCTTAAGAGCTTTCAGCTGAGCAAGCACATCCGCGCCAGAAAACGTTGGAATCTCGTTCACTTCATGGACAACTTTGCCTTTTGTGAAGTTCTTCTTGTCTTCCCTATCAGGATGGTCTGGAGGGAGGAACTGTCGATGCAGGTCAAATGCAACATACTTGCCACCCTTCTTCAGCCAAATGAAAATCAAGGCCTGCATGCACACTGGGCAAGGCATCTTTCCACTTGTACACCATCCATGAACAGGGCATAACCGGGAAAGTCATGCATGCAATATTGTAGCCAAACTTTCATCAAGAAATTTTTCTGCAAATGTCGGTCGTATGTCAACCTCGGGAAGTACCAAGAATGGTGCAAATCATCCACCAACGGCTGCATAAACACACCCAAATTCTTCCCCGGATATTCAGGCCCCGGAATTATAAGCGACAGGAACATGGTCTTCCGTTGCATTATGGCGCCGGGAGGGAGATTGAGCGGAATAACAAATATGGGCCAACAGCTGTATGAATTAGACGACATACCATATGGATTGAACCCATCACCTGTTATAGCAATTCGGACATTCCCAGCCTCGGCTGCTTCCTCCGGGTACTCTATATCGAATGACTTCCATGCTTCACCTCCTGATGGATGTACAATTTTTTTTGGATTGTACCTTTTCCCTTCCTTGTGCCACTTCATCATTTTGGCAGACTCCTCGGTGATGAAAAGGCGTTGCAGTCTTTTGATAAAATCAAGATACCGAAGAACCTTCACAGGGATTTTTAGCTGCTGCTTCTGACCATGTTTATCGACCACCTCAATATACCGAGAGGAACCGCACTTCCTACGAAGACTTGTCATCCGTGATACTCATGCCTAAACAAAAGGCAATTCTTTGGACAAACATGAATTTTCTCATAGTCCATGGAGAGCGCCTTCATGATTTTCTTCAGAGCGTACATGGTTTTCGCAGTTCATGGCCCTCGGGCAGGCTGTTAGCCCATACTCCCGTAAATGCTTGAAGCAACCTCGGCTACAGCCGTACTCAGCCTTGACTGCCATCAGCCGAGATGGCATCCAACACGACAGCTTGGCACCCTCATAGAGAGGTTTCTTTGACGAGGCCAAGATTTCCGGGAAGGCCTTTGCGGTTTCCTCCGGTTCCTCGGTTCCTCCGGTTCATTCGCTGAATGTGACGGAGGTGTCATTGTGCAGCAAAGACATCATCTAGCATGTCTCTAACCCCATCGTCCTCATAACCAGCGACGCGTTGTCGTATCACATCCTCTCTACCACGGTGCCGCTGGGCAAAGTTTATCGGCATATTAAAGTTGGGCATAAAACCATGCGTGCGAAGGTGCTTAGTCATCTCACTCTTATCTCTGCGGTGACGCCTCTTACACTTGGCACACGGGCATTACGGCACCATCCTCATTGGACTACGGAATATCTCTTTCAAAAACACATCAGTTTTCTCGACCCACTCTGTTGTTACTTGATTCCACGGAAAACCCACTATACATCCACCGATTATCTCGCCATCTCGCTTTATTGGAAGCCACACAACAAAATTAAGGATTCATTTAAATTACTCACATCAATATTTTATTTTTACAAGGTTGACGAGAAATGACATTTAATCCACCTACATCTCTAATAGGTAAAGATGGGTCCTAATCCCACCGAGAATGTGTAGATTGAGTCGTTGTCCATGCTCTACCCCATTCGAGACAAAATTTGGCAGCACCTCCCGCTGTTCTCCAATACACGCCTCGGCAAAATGCCGAGAGAATGTGCATCCGGAGAACAACAGGAGGCGCCGCCAAATCTGTCTCGAACGGGTAGAGCATGAACAACGCATCTAATCTACACATCCTCGGGCTGTCCGTGGAAAGCGCTGGACAATCCGAAAGAGCTGCGGTGATAAATATGCAATTGAATGCATATTTATCGATGCAACCCTTTCGGACGGGAGACCTAGGTTACGCGACTTGATGTCAAAATTTAATCTAGTGACATGAAAAAAAGTGGACGAGGTCATGGAATTGCTGCTCACCCTCCGATGTAGTCGATCAAAGGAGACGGACAATCGTGGACCAACACCTCCAACGTCGACAATCACTCCACGAAGATGGAACACCACAAATCCTGTTAATTACACCGAGTGAAAAAAAATTAGGTCATCACCTCACATTAAGCATTGATACTTTTAACTATGAAAAAAAATCATGTTTCGTCAAGTGTCAAATTTTGTCCTTCAATTTTTTTAGCAAGATCATCATGATTAAATAACCACTCATCATATCATAATTTTGCAGCACATCTCACATAGCTACTTAACATTAAGCACTGACACTTAAAACTATGAAAAAAATATTATTTTGTCAAGTGTCAAATTTTGTCCGGTTCAATTTTTTTGACAAGATCATCATTATAAAAATAACAACCTAACAACATCCTAACATCCAACATTCAACTATATATCAACCTAACAACCTAACATCTAACATCTAACCTAACAATCTAACATCCAACATACATCAATGCATTCATTCATCCATCCAACAGTAGAAAAAATGCAAAAAAATGAAAAAAAAAATGTAGCTCACCGAGAGGGCGTGGCAGGGGCGAGGCGGTGAAGGGATGGTGAGGCAGGGCGGTCGGGGACGGAGGGACGGGGCGGACGGTGCCGAGGTCGGAGAGGCAGGGCGCGGGCCGGCCGACGCAGATGGCGGGTCGGGGAGGCCGGTCTGGCACTGGTCGGGGAGGCCGGGCGACGGCGGGTGGAGACGGCGGCGCCGGCCGGTGGGAGGCGGGGGCGACGTGGCTGTGGAGGCAGGGCGGCGACGCTGTGGAGGCGGGAGGGCAGCGGGCGTGGTGGAGGCGGGGGGCGGCAGCAGGAGGAGGGGGGGGTGGCGACGGCGTGAGTCGGGAGCAGGCGGCGGCAGGTCAGGGGGGGCAAAAGGGCGGTGCAGGTCGGGTCGGGGGCTGCGGCGGCGGCAACGGGTGGGGAAGAGTGAGTGGACGAGGGAGGAGGGGAGTAGATAAGGTGAACTATGCCGACGGCTAAGCCGTCGGCATATCCCGGGGCGCCACGTGGCACCTATGCCGACGGCTTAGCCGTAGGCATACTTTTTTTTCTTATTTTGTATAAATTTTGTAATGTCTTCTTATTTTTTTTATAAATATTTTAATGTTTTCTTATACTTATTTTTTACATGCAGAACATTATTTTTTACCCGACGCGTCCGTTTCCCCCCTCCAGGTGCCGGCGGCGACGCCGTCCGTGAGGGGGGCACACACCCCGGACACGCGTGCCGCCTCTTCGGACAGGCCACAACACCACCCCGCATGTATGAGGGGCCGGTGCTACGCTCCGGTGGCCTTGCTACCCCCCCAGGGCCCCCGTCCCGCCTAACCCTGTAACGTTTGACCACGGGATCTAGCCCTTTGACTTTGCACGGACGGGCTTTGACCAGCGGACCTCCCCACCCGGTTGTGTCAGGTCAGCCCATAGGAACACTTTGGAGCAACATCCGGGCCAGACCCACGGCAAGATCCCCTTCGTGTAGACCCGACTCGTCCGTTTCCCCCTCCGGCGTGGCGACGCCGTCCGTGAGGGCACACCCAACAACACGCGGTGCCGCCTCTTGGACAGCCACAACACCACCCGCATGTATGAGGGGCGGTGCTACGCTCCGGTGGCCTTGCTACCCCACCAGGCCCCGTCCGCCTAACCCGTAGCGTTTGACCACGGGATCTAGCCCTTGACTTTGCAGACAAGCTTTGACCGGCGGACCTCCCCACCCGGTTGTGTCAGTCAGCCCATAGGAACACTTTGGAGCAACATCCGGGCGGACCACGGCAAGATCCCTCCGTAGACCCGACTCGTCTGCTTCCCCTCCGGTGCGGCGGCGACGCCGTCCGTGAGAGGGCACACCGGACACGCTGCCGCCTCTTGGACGAGCCACAACACCACCCCGCATGTATGAGGGGCGGTGCTACGCTCCGGTGGCCTTGCTACCCCACCGGGCCCCGTCCGCCTAACCCCGTAGCGTTTGACCACGGATCTAGCCCTTGACTTTGCAGACGGGCTTTGACCGGCGGACCTCCCCACCCGGTTGTGTCGGTCAGCCCATAGGAACACTTTGGAGCAACATCCGGGCGGACCCACGGCAAGATCCCTCCGTGTAGACCCGGACGTCGTTTCCCTTCTCTAGGGCCCAGACGACGCTTCGGTGGCATTACTACCCTGTGGCCCCCGTCCGCCTAACCTCGAGCGGTTGACCACGGATCTAGCCCTTTGACTTCCACGGACGGGCTTTGACGGTGGATCTCTCCACCGGTTGTGTCGGGTCGGCCTGAGGGACACCGGGAGCAACATCCGGGCCAAACCCACACCTAAATCCACTCCGTGTAGACCCGACGCGTCCGCTTCCCCCTCCGGTGCTGGCGGGGGGTCGTCCGTGAGGGACCACGCCCGAGTCGCGTGCGCCTCTTCGGACATGCCACAACACCACCCCGCATGTATGAGGGCGGCACGACGGTCCGGTGGCATTGCTACCCCTGGGCCCCGCCCCGCCTAACCTCAGAGCGTTTGACCACGAGATCTAGCCCTTTGACTTCCCACGGACGGGCTTTGACCGTGGACCTCTCCACCGGTTGTGTCGGGTCGGCCCGAAGAGACACCGGGGAGCAACATCCGGGCCAAACCCATAGCTAAATCCACTCCGTGTAGACCCGACGCGTCCGTTTCGCCCCTCCAGGTGCCGGCGGCGGCGCCGTCCGTGATGGTGGCCACACCCCGGAGACACGTGCCGCCTCTTCGGACATGCCACAACACCACCCGCATGTATGAGGGCGGCACGACGGTCCGGTGGCATTGCTACCCCAGGGCCCCGCCCCGCCTAACCTCAGTAGCGTTTGACCACGAGATCTAGCCTTTGACTTCCCACGGACGGGCTTTGACGGTGGACCTCTCCACCGGTTGTGTCGGTCGGCCCAGAGACACGGGGAGCAACATCAGGGCCAAACCCACAGCTAAATCCACTCCGTGTAGACCCGACGCGTCCGTTTCGCCCCTCCAGGTGCCGGCGGCGGCGCCGTCCGTGATGGTGGCCACACCCCGGAGACACGTGCCGCCTCTTCGGACATGCCACAACACCACCCCGCATGTATGAGGGCCGGGTACGACGGTCCGGTGGCATTGCTACCCCAGGGCCCCCGTCCCGCCTAACCCTGTAGCGTTTGACCACGAGATCTAGCCCTTTGACTTCCCACGGACGGGCTTTGACCAGTGGACCTCTCCACCCGGTTGTGTCAGGTCGGCCCAGAGAGACACCGGGGAGCAACATCAGGGCCAAACCCACAGCTAAATCCACTCCGTGTAGACCCGACGCGTCCGTTTCGCCCCTCCAGGTGCCGGCGGCGGCGCCGTCCGTGATGGTGGCCACACCCCGGAGACGCGTGCCGCCTCTTCGGACATGCCACAACACCACCCCGGAGATGCGTGAGGGCCCGGTACGACGCTTCGGTGGCATTGCTACCCCCCAGGGCCCCCGTCCCGCCTAACCCTGGAGCGGTTGACCACGGGATCTAGCCCTTTGACTTCCCACGGACGGGCTTTGACCAGTGGATCTCTCCACCCGGTTGTGTCGGGTCGGCCCAGAGGGACACCGGGGAGCAACATCCGGGCCAAACCCACACCTAAATCCACTCCGTGTAGACCCGACGCGTCCGCTTCCCCCCTCCCGGTGCCGCCGGCGGGGCCGTCCGTGAGGGGGACCACGCCCCGGAGACGCGTGCCGCCTCTTCGGACATGCCACAACACCACCCCGCATGTATGAGGGCCGGGTACGACGGTCCGGTGGCATTGCTACCCCCAGGGCCCCCGTCCCGCCTAACCCTGTAGCGTTTGACCACGAGATCTAGCCCTTTGACTTCCCACGGACGGGCTTTGACCAGTGTACCTCTCCACCCGGTTGTGTCGGGTCGGCCCAGAGAGACACCGGGGAGCAACATCCGGGCCAAACCCACAGCTAAATCTACTCCGTGTAGACCCGACGCGTCCGTTTCGCCCCTCCAGGTGCCGGCGGCGGCGCCGTCCGTGAGGGGACCACGCACCGGAGACGCGTGCCGCCTCTTCGGACATGCCACAACACCACCCCGGAGACGCGTGAGGGCCCGGTACGACGCTCCGGTGGCATTGCTACCCCCAGGGCCCCCGTCCCGCCTAACCCTGGAGCTGTTGACCACAGGATCTAGCCCTTTGACTTTGCACGGACGGGCTTTGACCAGTGGATCACTCCACCCGGTTGTGTCGGGTCGGCCCAGAGTGACACCGGGGAGCAACATCCGGGCCAAACCCACAGCTAAATCCACTCCGTGTAGACCCGACGCGGCAGTTTCCCCCCTCCAGGTGCCGCCGGCGGAACCGTCCGTGAGGGGGGCCATGCACCGGAGACGCGTGCCGCCTCTTCGGACATGCCACAACACCACCCGGTTGTGGTAGGTCATCCGATATATATATATATATATATAAACTTGGGAGCAAAGCCCCCTTCGTATAGACCCCAGATGCGGCTGTTCCCCATTCCAGGTGCCGGCTAGCGGCGGCACCGCTCGTGAGGCGGGTCACACCGCTGTGTACAGAACCGAAAAATAATGTATGTATGCTTATTAACACGTACTATATGTAAGTTAGCCAAATAATAATATTTAAGAAAACATAAAATATAGCTATGAAAAAAAGAAAAAAACTAACGAGTGGAGGGGGTGACCGGGAAGTGGATAAGGGAACTATGAAAAAAAAGATGGATGACATGGTAAAAAAAGAAAAAAAAACTATGGAAAAAAATATAGCTATGGAAAAAGAAAAAAAGAAAAAAAAACTATGCCGACGGCAAAGCCGTCGGCATATCTGAGGCATAGGGCAGTTGGCCGGCGCGCCTCGGATCGATGACGTGGCATCTATGCCGACGGCAGCCGTCGGCATAGGTGGTGGTCGGTGCGCCTCGGATCGATGACGTGGTAAGGGCATCTATGCCGACGGCCTGCCGTCTCAGCCGTCGGCATAGACTGTACGCCGTTAGCTGCACGGCACGAGCGGGATCGCCGGGCCCACAACTATGCCGACGGCCCATATATGCCGACGGCCGCTGTAGGCGTAGCTTGGGATAAGCCGACGGCTCTTCTGGGCCGACGGGGGCCGTCGGCATAGCTCGGGATAGCCCGACGGCTTTATTACGCCGACGGCCTGGACATGGCTGTCGGCATAGCCCAGACAAGGCCGACGGGGGCCGTCGGCATATATAAGGCTGTCGGCATAGGCCCCTGTTCCGGTAGTGACTCACTTTGAGTGTCTCGTGCTTTTGCCCTTCCGGCATAGCACCGTCTGTTTGACCGTAAGCACCGCTAGATTCCGGGCATTGATTGCCTCCAGGTCGGCCTAACCAGCTCACACTCTCTCGTTCCCCACTGTCTCCCTTTCTCTCTCACGAACCCTAGCTCGCTCGACGGCGGTGAAACCCGCACCGCCAGATCCATTGCCAGGCGATGGGGGAGACCGGACAAAACGTCGGCGGCCGCGGCCGCCGCTGTAGGGACATCACATCTTCACTTGAGCGCGGAGAAGGTGGCGGTGGTGGTGGAGCCAACGACGACAAGGGCAGGGGAACCCGAGAGCGCGAACAAGGCGACGGTGGCGGCGCCTACGGTGACAAGGGCAACGGATCTGCACGGGAGCAGAAAAGACTCTTCTATGAGTTTGGGCCGAAAACCACTGATTCTTGGTCTAATCTTTTGCAAACACTGATTGATGATTTAGACCATTTGAATGACAATTATGATATGTGGGTCCCTCATTTGATGACTGGTCTTTTTCCAAAAAAAACTCCCTTCCAAAAACAACTCTCCTTCCCCGGTCCCCATGCCAGAGAAGAAAAGGTGCGGCCTGGACGCCGGCGAGGTCCAGTCGCCGCCGCAAGTCCTCGCCGTGGTGGTCATCGGGATCTAGGGCCTGCACCAGAGCAAGCATCAGCGGTGGCGTGCAACGGGGGCGCGAGCCACGGTGCGGCGGCACGGAGCACAGGAGTAAGCAGCGGAGCAAGCAGCACCGGCGTGGCGGCGCGCAAGCGGCAGCAGCAGCGATGAGGCGGCGCGCAAACAGCAGCAGCAGTAGAGCAAGCAGCAGGGACGCGGCGCCGCGGAAGCAGCAGGAGCGGAGCAAGCAGCAGGGGCGCGGCGCCGCGGAAGCTGCAGGAGCGGAGCAAGCAGCAGGGGCACGGCGTCGGGACGGCTTACAAGCAGTAGCAACGGAGCCGCAAGCAGTAGTAGCGGAGCAAGCAGCAGCCGTGCGGCGGCGCGCAAGCAAGCAGCAGCCGCGCGCATGACCCAGGAGTTGATTACGTTTTGGATTTTCCCCCAAGGGTCCCTATGCAAAATACCAATGACCAACAATTATGCCACATCAGCTTTTGCGGGACCCACATGTCATAATCGTGGTTAAAATGCTAAAAGAGACCTATCAGTGTTTTCTGCAAAATATTTGGCCAAGAATCCGTGGTTTTCGGCTCAAATTTGTAGAAGAGTCTTTTCTGCAACCCTACACTGTAGTGTAGTGATTTTTTGCAATACACTCTCGGGAGAGACATTAGGTGTGTGTAAAAGCATTATTATTTTTAATTAAAGAGCTCTTGGCTCACTCTTTTTATTTCAGGAAACAGATTAAACAAACAAGATTCCCAAGAAACAGACATCACCCGATCAAACCATCTTATTACAAACCAAAAAGCGGGCGACAGGGACAAAAACACGCTCACCCAGTTGTAACAGGCGATTATTTAAATGCAAAATTTCCAACGATATTCAGCCTGGCATAAAGTAATTCTATAATCACAACAACTTAGATATTATCATATTGAATGGGCATCAGGTATCGCTATATTCGCTATTCACGACAACTTAGATATTATCATATTTCTGTACATACTCGGTCAAATCAGAAGAAGAAAATTGACTTTGAACAAACCTAGAACTTCAGTCTATTTGAAACTGGAGGAGTGCCTTGGAGGGGTGGTTGCCAGGTTGCCACCCTTAGGCCACTCCAAAGAGGCAAAGAGGTAACACTAGGAGAATGTATACAAATGAAACCCAGTAGGTCTACACCAACATTGATGCATTACATCAAATCCTGCTACTTTTCTATACAATACCTTTGCAACAATCAACTAGTGATCTACGAGTAGAAATGGTATGTCTTGGCCTCCATGATGATCTGTCTTAGCCCTCCAATGGGCCCAAGCACCATCAGTAGCACCCCACCAACGATGCAGAACTGAAGATAACGGAAACACAAAAGATAAAATAAAATTGGATGATCAAATGAGAGATGTCTATTGCAGGCACACAGGATAAAAAAGAAAGATATTCCCTCGGATCAATATTATTTGTCGCTCAAACGTATGTATCTAGACGGAAGGAATACTAACTATTCATTCAGTTGATCTTACCCAGTTGGCGCACCATGAGAGGCTGAATACCCTGGGCTTGTAAACCGTGAGCCAGATGATGCAGGGAAGCTGGTCCCAGCAAGAAGTTAGTTCTGATCGGCTCTGAATTCATATTTGCTTTAGTTGAAGTGGAATGGAGCTAGACGAAATGCTTACGAAATAAGTTGTCGGCGCAAAGGCGAGCCCGCCAAAGAATCCGATAAGCCCACTGAAGAAGGGGAAGGTGATACCTACGAACATTGTGAACGCTGCGCAGATTTGTATCCCATTAGTCATGTTTGTTTGGGATGATTTTTTTTATTTAATTAGCTGGAAGGAATTGAGTTCACTTTGTGACAAGCGCATCAGGGCATTACCAACAAAGAGGCTCCGAGAAACCAAACGGAGCTTCCAACCGGGAGAGAAATGCATCTTCCTCACCAGCACCATCTCCATCATGTCGAACACCGGCATCGCATAAACCTTTAGATGAGAAGGGTTGTCTCCCATGTTAAGTCTTATGTACCCATTTTTTGCAAAAAAAAAAGCCGTATGTACACATGACATTAAAAAAAACTAATGAGTGACTGGTTGGAAGGATGCGTACGTGTACCTGGTAGCTACCAATGACATGGACGACGACCATCATGTTGGCGGCGGCGATGATCCACTTGGGCGTGTTGAGGGTGATGAGGATGTTGTCATCGACGCTGTTGCCGAAGGCCCAATAACCGACGAAAGCAACCGGAAAGTAGCAGAGCAAAACGGTGGTGTAGGCCACGATCACGCCCTTCCACATGGGCTTCTTGGACGGCGTCTCCGCCGTCGACGGGATGGAGGCCTGGATCTCCAGCACGACGTTATGGCCTGAGAAGGAGAAGGCCATCTGTCCCAGGCCTCCCAGGAAGTCGAACACCATCCCCGAGGTAGTGGATGCCCGTAGGCTGTAGTCCACGTTATCCGCCTTGCCTTTGTCCACCGAGGCGCCCCAAGCAATCGTCGAGTAGCTGTGGCATTTGTTTGTCCATACGTCTCAATGTGAGTGGCCATGTCTAGCTAATTAGCCACTGCCTTCATCCAGAATTAGTTCGCCCTCAAACGGATGTATCTAAAATATCTAGATACATCCTTTTGAGGGTCAACTAATTCCATATAGAGAGAGTATTAATTATGGTTTTGACAAATTAGTTTCCCGTGGTATGTACCAGATCGACATGAGGGCGGCGGCGAGGGAGATGGTGGCGATGGAGTCGAAGTTGGGGAGCTGGGAGATGACGAACTGGGCGGAAGCAAAGATCATGATGAAGTAGGAGAGCTTTATGTCCTTGCACCTGTCTTCGCAGACGAGGTCGTGGAACTTCTTGAGCGACTTGCCACCGGTGATCATGTACACGATGTCCAAGCTTATCTCGACGACGAGCTGCTGCGGCACGACGATCCACAGCCCGAGCGTCTCGCCGAACGCGTACTGCCCCAGCTCGTGGTACCTGTCGAACCGCTTCCCGGGCACCATCTCATGCATCTCCACCATCTGCCACAGCGTGTACAACGTCATGATCCATGACAGAGTCATCACCGCGACGCCAGGTCCCCTAAAACCATCAAACATCAGTGAAACTGATGACATGTACAAAATAGTAATACACAATATGGATGTCATTGGAGTTGTAGGTGATCCCATTTCCAACAGTATGTATGTACCAGCCGAGCTCAGACATGGCGTAGGGTAGGGTGAGCACGCCGGCGCCGACCATGGCTGTGACATTGTGGAAGGCCGAGTACCACCACTTTCCATTCCTCGATGCCGTGACCGGGAGCCATTCGTCGATCTTCCTCTCCTCCACAGTCCTCCAATCCTGCTAGTTTTCACCGTTGTTGTTAGCCATTGGGCACGAAATAATACAAGTATGGTAGAGCTTATCACTGGCGGAGGGCGTGTGGAATTATGTCCCTGGCGGGTCTCCGGGGATCCTGTCCATTTGAGTTTTAGGTAGATCCTTCTAGATTCAGTCGACTTTCATGATCTATGGAGTTTTTACATGCCCTTATCGGTGATTTCTTCTCCGGGGCTACAATTTGCTTCGCACATCATGGCCGACGGCGTCTCTTGGTCTGCATTTGCGGCCTCCCGGCCGTTACTTCTACAAGCTTCTTGGTTTCAATAAGTTAGCTCCGCCGAGGCGGAGGCCGAGATGCGATATTGAGCTATGCTCACAATGCGCCACCGATGGATGCAAGAGAAAGAAGACTTCAACACTCCCATGATTTTAAATGTAATTTTTTTTTATGGATGTGTTTGTAAGGACCTGTAATATTTAATATATGACCTAGGCCTTTTTCAAAGAAAGAAAGAAAGAAAGAAAGAAAGAAAGGAAGGATACAAATTAGTGTTTGTCTAGTGTCCAAGTCAGGACTCAGGACAGAAAGAGGGAAGGCTCATTGAACAATGCTAATGCTGCCAGGAGGTGCACAAAACAGTGTGTTTTAGTTAACTAAACTGCACATTTGATCATTGAGCCATGCTTAAGGAAAACAAGGCACGTGGAAGGGCCCACTAAAGACAAGTGATTGCTTTAAATTCACGCAAGTTGACTTGTCATATTGACTAAATGTCAAATTAGTCGGTGTCGTCGGATGGGTAATCAAGGCCAACTCATGGCAAAGATATGTTTTTTTTTCTCATTCTCTATATCTAGGATGTATATATTCACCTAACCAAAATGATATTTCTAACACCCCAAAGATATTTAGTAGTAGTACGTGGTAGTAATTGACATGTAGTAGATCTTGGATTCGAGGGACGATTATCCACTGTTAAAAAATATTTCACTCTTGGACCGCAAGGAATTTACACTTAATATGAAAGTTCGACAAATTTTATTGTTTACTGAAAATAAAAATTCCTCAATCAAGGCAAAGCATCACATATCACACCGATTATGTGACCATCATCCATGGGGTATTTGATGAACATTTCATGGGTTTTCTTTGTAAAACGAAGAAAAGGGTTAAAAACAAACGAGTAGCAATATCTAGAGTCCTGCATGCAAGTGACATTTAAAAAAAAGTAACATTTTGTCTCCATTCTATTCCACTTTGTCCATCAAGGGTTTCTTTGATTCAAAGGATTTCTAAAATACGTTTGGAGAATTATATCCCTATGATTTTTTTCTACATGGGTTGTTTGATCCGTAGGACAATTCATAGGAAATATTTTCTTTTGAATAAATTTATACAGTTTACATAGGAAAATTTGCATCCACTTCAACCTCATGTGTTAAATCTTTTGCTTTTACTGTGACAATGAAACGTCACTACTAATCATAATGTACTAAGATGGCATGCCATTATTGTATTTGTTTGTTTGTTCTGTGTTTTAGAGATCGTGCGAATCAAAGAGGCTCCTAATGTCCACCTCGAATCAAAGAGGCTCCTAATGTCCACCTCTAAACTTCCTTGTTTCACACCTGTAGACAACTCTCTCTCTCTCTCTCTCTCTCTCTCTCTCTCATGAAATTAGCAACCGAAATTTGAACAAGGAACATTATTCCATGTCTAGCGAAACATTGCCACGAAAATGAATCAAAACCAAAACGACGCGCCAGAGAGAGAGAGAGAGAGAAAGATAGATAGATAGAGAGAGAGAGAGAGAGAGAGAGAGTTTCACCTTGGGCGGCACGGAGGTGTGGTTCTCCGCGGGCCGTGTCCCCATGGCTGCTACCCGTGTTCCCATGCCGGTTAGGCAGATTTGTCTTCAACGAGCGAAGCTTGGCAATGGAGAGATTTCCAAGAGGTTGGGGCCTGGGAGAATGCGTATGTGTGGTGTGTCATGCCGAAGAAGCCGGCTTATTTGTAGAGCTGCGTGCAGTTGACTGTTGACTTCAGAAGGCAGAACCTGCAGGTAACTGGAAACGGTCATCCTCGCGTCGCTGTGACTCCCCGGCCTCCTCCCGAGCGCCATATGTCGTCCGTCGCCCTGTCTGCTTTCAACAGTCTAATTTTATTTTTTATATTAGTGATGACGACCTGTACATATTTATTTATATTTTATTATTGCAAGTAAGCGCTAGTGCAATTACACAATTAATTGAGTACTCATATTTCCCGAAAATGTCAAAGGGTATATAATAATTTAAGTTGATCAACTCTTACAAGGGTATCTTCACAAAAATTAAAACTCACAAACTAGTCCTCGGTACTCATCGTAGACCAGCTTCCGCTCCTTTATATAAGGTGTATTTGTTTTTTGATAAAATTTCAGAATGTAAGGTGTATTTCTTCTAATTTTTCTTAATTCCCTTGTTAGCCCTTCAGGAAAATGGAAAGTATATCTCTCCCGATTGTCTGTATCTCTCCTTATAGCAATAAACAGTAAATATCTCTCTATTGATTGCATGTATCTCTTACTTTTCTAGGCTAACTGATTTACTTGACACTAATCAACAAATTTGCCAAGGGTAATTTCGTCATTACTTGTCTATAATTATGTGCCTTGGTCACCGTGCCGAAAATAATACACGTTAGATATAGGAACGGAGGGAGTATTAATTACCTCGGTCCCACTAAATTTGTTTTAGAATTGTCTACATATATTCGTATCTAGACAAATCTAAGACAAGTAATTCGGGATAGAAGGAGTAGATTTGATACCTTGACGATTTTCCATTTGTTGCTATTATACGGTTAGGTTCACATATACTCCCTCCGTTCCTAAATATTTATCTTTTTTAGAGATTTCAAATAGACTATCACATACGGATATATATAGACATATTTTAGAGTGTAGATTCACTCATTTTGCTCCGTATATAGTCACTTGTTGAAATCTCTAGAAAGACAAATATTAAGGAACGGAGGGAGTACTTGTGTATTTACTGAGACATGAGGTCTAATTGATTGAACTTATAATATTTCTAAGCATACAATTCAGCAATACTTGCACAACTTTTAACAATCAAACTCGTTTTTTTGTTTTAAACATGCATGTCTCAAACCCTACTAAAAATGTTCATGGCACTGCATAGTTCCAATAAAAAGTCTGCAAAAAGTTTGGAACTGCAATGTATGAACATCTGCAAATAAGAAAAATGAAATTTAAGAAAAATTACCATTTACACAAAAGGTCAAACACCTTGTGTGCAGTAGTGGTTGTCGAGGTGATACGGTGGGACAATGGTGGGGTTGCAGTAAGGGGGCGGAAGCCATATGATAGCTAGAGTGGTTGCTGGTTGGCGATGTTCTCCGATCTCGACCCAGTGCGGACAATTACTTCTAGTGGAGGATCAAGGTAGGAGGCTGGGGGGGGGGGTATAGGAGTTGAGGATGAGCCTAGTGGGTGGAGTGGCGGACGGTTGCCACATGAGGGAGAGGAATTGGAAACAATTTTCTCCACCCATGGGCATGTCAAGTAGGGGGTTATAGGCCACAAAAAATAGGGTGTGTACATGATCCAATTTTTGTGTGCCCAAAGCACCTAAGAATAACTTTGAGGGTTCTATTGGTGGCTTGGATGTTGGGACTGGAGATGGAACCTAGGCATTCCGAACCGCGGCTTGGGTACGTAGTGATAATGAACTTCAGCCTACTGTAGATTAATGTCACTACAATGTTTCAAAGACAACATGAGACCTGAGGTCAGCCTAGCTACGCCACTTCTCAGATGGATATGTAGAAGCCTTCCATCAAAAGTTAGTTGTCTAGGCCACTTCCCTAGGCTTTGAGTTGGATCTAATTCTCGTTCCCGACACAAAAGAGGGTAGACTTCATCCGAGACACATGGGTTATATTGCTTCCTTCAAAGGCTCTTAGATTTGGCATGATTAGACACCAACCAAACAGTCAACGATTTTTTCATATATAGTTTAAATATACATGTTTCTCGGACATTTAGTAGCTTATGATTGTGTTTGCTTGAGAGCCAAGAAGAACCAAGTTAAATAATCTCAACCTTTTCTTAACAAAACTTTATTACATTAGATAGTAAGATCATAGGACACAACCAGATGAGGGGTAACATAAACAATAAAAGTAAAAATTATCTTAACCAAATATAAAACTACAATGGAGTCCCGGGCCTCGATTCTCTCGCCAAAGGCACAACCAAGGATATCGTGATTGCACCTTTGAAATCTTACGTGCAATAGAAAACAACGAGCAACTTAGTCACAAGTGCCTACAAACACCTTTAGAGGAGTAAACGTTGTGGAATCACCACAACAATAGACCGTTGTGTACGATGGAGATTGGCAACACACCAAGCAATTTTGTAGGGGTAATGCCCTATCTAGGCAGGTAGTCATACCAGCATCGCCTGACCAGGCTAACGAACTTGCTCATAGAGGCTCGAAAATACATGCAGATGAAGAAGATGATAATGCTGCCGACAAAGCCTAACAAAGCCATGCCAGCGAAAACAACAAGAACCAGCCCATTGGCCGTGATGATCAATGGGGACACAAAACTCTCTCCCTTCTTGGCATCTTGCAGTAAAGTGCCACAAAGGTGGGATTAGGGATGGAGCCTTTTAATTTTGAACAACGCCTACACTAATGCCGGGGAGATGCCGCTCGACCCAAAAACCTAATTTAAAGACCCTGCATACACACTGGAGATGTAGACCTTCATGGAACCCTAGACCCTCCTTTCTTGCAGCGATGGGAAAGCAAATATTATCCTTACAAACAAGTGTTTCCTTTAAATCATCTTAACCTCATTTTTACATTTGGTGGCTCTTTTGTTTAGATAATTATATTTGCTGACTAATCCTATTAACCTAAATACTCCCTCCGGATGGGAATATGAGTCGGGCACGGATTTTTAGATTTCAATTCGACTATTGAAATATGTTTTATATGGCAAACAAAATACAACTTTAGATTCGTCCTCGCTGATGTTTCCAAACATACATTTTTTGTGACATGTTGCACATGTTTTGTCAATCAAATTGAGGACCTAAAAATCCACGTCAGACTTATATTCCCACCCGAAAGGATTATTGTATTTCACCCGAAAAAAGAAGAAGAAAGGATTATTGTATTCCCAAGACTAGTCGGCCCATGGACCAAATCCACCGGAAACATACGCGCAAGTATACATCCGAGAAAAGTATACATGTGCATGCCATGTCGACTTGTCAATTGCAAGATCCAGAAGTGGACTGAAGCTCGAGCACTGGACTACATCGCTGTTGCTTAGATGGAGCAAATGACGTTGTTGCCGTAGACTTTGAAAACAACAAGTCTTTTGTTGTTGCTGCGGTGAGCACGCTATCCAGCGACCAGTGGAACCCGGACAAGTGGCAAGTCAACATATCGGCAGAGCTTAGAGATCGTTTTACAGTTAACTACAGTATAATCATGCTCAAGAGGTACTAGAGTAGTAAGCAGCGCATAGGTAATTTAGTAGCAATTCCCGTAGGCGAATTATCATCGAGCACGTGAGCGATCGAGCTCCTAGTCAAGATTCAAGAAGCAACTTGAATTTCCAACATGCCAAAAGATTCAAGATTCAAGACGCTGACTGCAGTACCATTAGCAAGTGGGGAACGCTGACGTTCAGTTGGCCAATGAACGCAAAGGGTCCTGCCATATCGGCGGAAATTTCCTTTAGCTTTCCTTCCTCCGGCGTATTGGCGCCCAATCGCACAGGCGAGCGCACTGCCCAGTCGCTCCTTTTTTCCATCTTTCCGTTTTTGAACCAGTTTTCTTTGGCAGTTACAAAAAAAAAAACAGTTCTCTTCGGTCTATTTTGTTTCCTTTCTCAGTTCAAGTTTACTTACTTTTCTTCTTTTGTTTTCGTTGCATCACCTTTTTTTTACATTTTCTTTATTTTTCTCTTTTTGTTTTCCGTCCCACTTTTTTTGTGAATATATTCTCTCCTATTTACATTAATATGTTCAAAAATGTCATGATAAATATTTTTAATACATGATAAGCATTTTATTAAACACACGATGATTTTTCTTAAAATACATGACAAACATTTTCTTACACGCGATAGATCTCTAGCCAAAAATAAATAAATAAATCAAAATTCAACTCTCAAAGAAACTAAACGAAAAGACAGTTTGGAGATCCCATTTTTTGTCTATCGCTCCTCAGATCTCAACTGTCATTTCACCACGAAAATTTGCAGGACGTAGCACATTGGAGTATCTTTGAGGCCGAAAACTTTAAGTTTTTTTAATTTACTTTTAATAAAGAGTATTTGAGCCTACCATATGTGGATTAACGTTTATTAAGGTTCTTATTTTCCATTCTGCTTACCCTATTTCCTATTTTTTAAATTTCTTTTCTTTTCACTTTTATACGATAAAACATTTATTAGTATACCATGAGAATTTCTTAAATGTACAAAGAATTTTTTAAAAACACACGACGTACATTTTTATGTGATGAAAGTTTTCAAAATACATGATGAACATTTTTCTAAACACGTGATAAAAAAACTCACATATACAAAAGATATTGTTCATATAGCAACATTTGTTTGCTGTATAATAATTGACATGATATGCTTCTATGTCCGTATCTTGCTTTTATCGACACCTCTCTCTCTAAGCATGTGGACATGTTTTTTGATTTCGGTTTTCGCTTGAGGACAAGCGAGGTCTAAGCTTGGGGGAGTTGATACGTCCATTTTGCATCAAGTTTACCTACTGTTATTTATGATGTTTTTATCTATAATAATGCTTTTTGGAGTAATTCTAATGCCTTTTCTCTCATAATATGCAAGGTACATACAAAGAGGGAGAATTTCGGCAGGTGGAAATCTAGACCTGGAAAAGCTACGTCAGGCTACCTATTCTGCACAACTCCAAATGAGCTGAAACTTCACGAGGAATTTTTATGGAATAAACAAGAAATACTGGAGCAAATAACTACCGGAGGGGGGCTACCTGGTGAGCACAAGACACCAGGACGCGCCTGGCCCCCCAGGCGCGCCCTGGTGGGTTGTGCTCAGCCCAGCCCACCTCCGGTGCCCCTCTTCTGGTATATAATTCATTTTTACCTAGAAAAATATAAGGAGATGACTTTCGGGAAGAAGCACCGCCGTCTCGAGGCGGAACTTGGGCAGGAGTACTTTTGCCCTCCGGCGGAGCGATTCCGCCGGGGGAACTTCCCTCCCGGAGGGGGAACCATCGTAATCATCATCACCAACAACTCTCCCATCTTCGGGAGGGCGATCTCCATCAACATCTTCAACAACACCATCTCCTCTCAAACCCTAGTTCATCTCGTGTATTCAATCTTTGTATCAAAACTATAGATTGGTATTTGTGGGTGACTAGTAGTGTTGGTTACATCTTGTAGTTTATTACTATATGGTTTATTTGGTGAAAGATTATATGTTCAGATCAAATATGCTATTTAATACCCCTCTGATCTTGAGCATGATTATCATTTGTGAGTAGTTACTTTTGTTCTTGAGGTCATGGGAGAAATCTTGTTGCAAGTAATCATGTAAACTTGATATGTGTTCGATATTTTGATAGTATGTATGTTGTGATTCCCTTAGTGGTCTCATGTGAACGTCGACTACATGACACTTCACCATATTTGGGCCTGAGGGAATGCATTGTGGAGTAGTTATTAGATAATGGGTTGCGAGAGTGACAGAAGCTTAAACCCTAGTTTATGCGCTATTCCGTAAGGGACCGATTGGATCCAAAAGTTTAATGCTATGGTTAGAATTTATTCTTAATACTTTTATCGTAGTTGTGGATGCTTGCGAGGGGGTTAATCATAAGTAGGTGGTTTGTTCAAGTAAGAACAGCACCTAAGCACCAAGCCACACACATATCAAATTATCAAAGTAGCGAACACAAATCGAATCAACATGATAAAAGTGACTAGATGAAATTCCCGTGTACCCTCAAGAACACTTTGCTTATTATAAGGGACCGTTTTGGCCTGTCCTTTGCCTCAAAAGGATTGGGCTACCTTGCTGCACTTTTTTTTTACTATTATCATTACTTGCTCATTACCTTGCTGAAAACCACTTGTCATTTCCTTCTGCTCCTCGTTGGGTTCGACACTATTACTTATCGAAAAGGCTACAATTGATCTCATATACTTGTGGGTCATCAGGGGGCTTGTCACCTAGTGGTGCATCAAGGACATAATTCTTCTGTGCAGCAATGAGGATAATCCTCGGGTTACGGACCCAGTCCGTGTAGTTGCTACCATCATCTTTCAACTTAGCTTTCTCTAGGAACGCATTAAATTCAGGGGAACGGTATCACGGGCCATTGATCTACAACATAGATATGCAAATACTATCGGGACTAAGTTCATGACAAATTAAGTTCAATTAACCAAATTAGTTAAGAACTCCCACTTAAATAGATATCCCTCAAGTCATCTAAGTGATATGTGATCCAAATCAACTAACCCATGTCTGATCATCACGTGAGATGGGGTAGTCATCAATGGTGAACATCTCTATGTTGATCATATCTACTATATGATTCACGTTCGATCTTTCGATCTCCAGTATCTCGAGGCCATGTCTGTACATGCTAGGCTCGTCAAGTTTAACCCAAGTATTCCCTATGTGCAAAACTGTCTTGCACCCGTTGTATGTGAACGTAGAGTCTATCACACCCGATCATCACGTGGTGTCTCAATACGACGAACTGTAGCAACGGTGCATACTCAGGGAGAACACTTTTACATTGAATTAAGTGAAGGGATCATCTTATAGTGCTACCGCCGTACTAAGCAAAATAAGATGCATAAAAGATAAACATCACATGCAATCGAAAATATGTGACATGATATGGCCATCATCATCTCGTGCTTTTGATCTCCATCTCCAAAGCATCATCATGATCTCCATTGTCACCGGCTCGACACCTTGATCTCCATCGTTGCGCCGTGGTCGTCTCGCCAACTATTGCTTCTACAACTATTGCTAACTCATAGCGATAAAGTAAAGCAATTACATGGCATTTGCATTTAATACAATAAAGACACAACCATAAGGCTCCTGCCGGTTGCCGATAACTTACAAAACATGATCATATCATACAATAACGTATATCACATCATGTCCTGACCATATCACATCACAACGTTCCCTGCAAAAACAAGTTAGACGTCCTCTACTTTGTTGTTGCAAGTTTTACGTGACTGCTATGGGCTTCTAGCAAGTACCGTTCTTACCCTACAGCAAAAACCACAACGGTGAATTATCAAGTTTGTTGTTTTAACCTTCTTCAAGGACCAGCCGTAGTCAAATTCGATTCAACTAAAGTGGGAGAAACATACACCCGCCAGCCACCTTTATGCAAAACTAGTTGCATGCCTGTCGGTGGAACCGGTCTCATGTACGTGGACATGTAAGGTTGGTCCGAGCCGCTTCATCCCACAATGCCGCCGAATCAAAATAAGACGTTGGTGGTAAGTAGTATGAACATCACCGCCCACAACTTCTTTGTGTTCTACTCGTGCATATCATCTACGCATAAACCTGTCTCATGATGCCACTCATGGGAATTGTTGCATCGAAAATAAATCTACGCACACGCAATGATCTATCCATGGAGATGCATAGAAACGAGGGGAAGAGTGTGTCTACGTACCCTCGTAGACCGTAAGTGGAAGCGTTTAACAACGCGGTTGATGTAGTCGAACTTCTTCTAGCTCTGACCGATCAAGTACCGAACATACGGCACCTCCAAGTTCTGCACACGTTCAGCTCGGTGACGTCCCTTGCCTTCTTGATCCAGCAAGACGTCGAGGTAGTAGATGAGTTCCGTCAGCACGACGGTGTGGTGATGGTGATGGTGAAGTGATCTCCACAGGGCTTTGCCTAAGCACTACGAAAATATGACCGGAGGTGTAATCGGTGGAGGGGGGCGCCGCACACGGCTAGGAAATTGTCTGGTCTGTGCTAGGGGCGCCCCCTCCCCCACATATATATAGGTGGGAGGGAGAGGGGAGAGGCCAGGAGGCGCCCCAAGTAGGACTGAATCCTACTTGGGATCCTCCCAAGCCGCGCGCCCCCCTGCCACATGTATCGGAGGGGGAAGGAAAGAGGGGGAAGGGGCAAGGAAGGGGGAATCATATTCCCTTTCTTTCCTTTCCTCCTTCCCCTTTCCTTCTCCACCTTGGCCGGCCCATATGGAGGGCGCACCAGCCCCTTGAGGCTGGTGCGTTTCCCCTCTTGGCCCATAAGGCCCATATCTTTTGCCGGGGTGCCTGGAACCCCTTCCAGTGACCCGATATGTTGGGGAACGTAGTAATTTCAAAAAATTTCCTACGCACACGCAAGATCATGGTGATGGCATGGCAACGAGAGGGGAGAGTGTATGTCCACGTACCCTCGTAGAACGTAAGCGGAAGCGTTATAACAACGCGGTTGATGTAGTCGTACGTCTTCACGATCCGACCGATCCAAGTACCGAACGCACGACACCTCCGAGTTCAGCACACGTTCAGCTCGATGACGATCCCCGGGCTCAGATCCAGCAAAGCGTCGGGGATGAATTCCGTCAGCACGACGGCGTGGTGACGATGATGATGCTCCACCGGCGCAGGGCTTCGCCTAAGCTCCGCGACGATATGACCGAAGTGGAATATGGTGGAGGGGGCACCGACACGGCTAAGGAGCGATCACGTAGATCAACTTGTGTGTTATGGGGTGCCCCTGCCCCCTATATAAAGGAGGGAGGGGAGGTGCGGCCGGCCCTCATAGGGTGCGCTGGAGGAGTCCTACTCCCACGGAGTAGGACTCCCCTCTGCCTTGTTGGAGAAGGAAAGGGGGAGGGAAGAGAGGAGGCGGGCGCCCCCTCTCCTGTCATATTCTGAATAGGGGGGGGCGCGGCCTGCCCTGGCCGCCCTCCTCTTCTCCCTTATGGCCCATTAAGGCCCAACATCCCCGGAGGGTTCAGTAACCCCGGTGTTCGGAAAATTCGATTTCATCCAAACCATTCCGATATCCAAATATAGGCTTCCAATATATCTATCTTTATGTCTCGACCATTTGAGACTCCTCGTCATGTCCGTGATCACATCCGAGACTCGAACAAACTTGGTACATCAAAACTTATAAACTCATAATAAACTGTCATCGTAACGTTAAGCGTGCGGACCCTGCGGGTTCGAGAACTATGTAGACATGACCTAGGACTATTCTCGGTCAATAACCAATAGCGGAACCTGGATGCCCATATTGGTTCCTACATATTCTTTGAAGATCTTTATCGGTCAAACCGCATAACGACATCGTTGTTCCTTTGTCATCGGTATGTTACTTACCCGAGATTCGATCGTCGGTATCCAATACCTAGTTCAATCTCGTTACGGCAAGTCTCTTTACTCGTTCCGTAATACATCATCTCACAACTAACTTATTAGTTGCAATGCTTGCAAGGCTTATGTGATGTGTATTACCGAGAAGGCCTAGAGATACCTCTCCGACAATCGGAGTGACAAAACCTAATCTCGAAATATGCCAACCCAACATGTACCTTTGGAGACACCTGTAGTACTCCTTTATAATCACCCGATTACGTTGTGGCGTTTGGTAGCACCAAAGTGTTCCTCCGTAAGCGGAGTTGCATAATCTCATAGTTACAGGAACATGTATAAGTCATGAAGAAAGCAATAGCAATATGCTAAACGATCAAGTGCTAGGCTAACGGAATGGGTCATGTCAATCACATCATTCTCCTAATGATGTGATCCCATTAATCAAATGACAACACATGTCTATGGTTAGGAAACATAACCATCTTTGATTAATGAGCTAGTCAAGTAGAGGCATACTAGTGACTATATGTTTGTCTATGTATTCACACATGTATTATGTTTCCGGTTAATACAATTCTAGCATGAATAATAAACATTTATCATGATATAAGGAAATAAATAATAACTTTATTATTGCCTCTAGGGCATATTTCCTTCAGTCTCCCACTTGCACTAGAGTCAATAATCTAGATTACACAGTAATGATTCTAACACCCATGGAGTCTTGGTGCTGATCATGTTTTGCTCGTGGAAGAGCCTTAGTCAGCGGATCTGCAACATTCAGATCCGTATGTATCTTGCAAATCTCTATGTCTCCCACTTGGACTTGGTCCCGAATGGAATTGAAGCGTCTCTTGATATGCTTGGTTCTCTTGTGAAATCTGGATTCCTTTGCCAAGGCAATTGCACCAATATTGTCACGAGAAGATCTTCATTGGTCCCGATGCACTAGGTATGACACCTAGATCGGAAATGAACTCTTTCATCCAGACTCCTTCATTTGCTGCTTCGAAGCAGCTATGTACTCCGCTTCACATGTAGATCCCGCCACGGCGCTTTGTTTAGAACTGCACCAACCGACAGCTCCACCGTTTAATAAAAACACGTATCCGGTTTGCGATTTAGAATCGTCCGGATCAGTGTCAAAGCTTACATCGGCGTAACCATTTACGACTAGCTCTTTGTCACCTCCATATCGAGAAACATATCCTTAGTCCTTTTCGGTATTTCAGGATGTTCTTGACCACTGTCCGATGATCCACTCTGGATTACTTTGGTACCTTCCTGCCAAGCTTATTGCTAAGCATACGTCGGTCTGGTACACATCATTGCATACATGATAGAGCCTATGGCTGAAGCATAGGAACATCTTTCATTTCTCTCTATCTTCTGCTGTGGTCGGGCATTGAGTCGACTCAATTTCACACCTTGTAATACAGGTAAAAATCCTTTCTTTGCACTGATCCATTTTGAACTTTTCAAAACTTTATCAAGGTATGTGCTTTGTGAAAGTCCAATCAAGCATCTTGATCTATCTCTATAGATCTTGATGCCCAATATGTAAGCAGATTCACGAGGTCTTTCATTGAAAAACTTTTATTCAAGTATCCTTTTATGCTATCCAGAAATTCTATATCATTTCCAATCAATAATATGTCGTCCACATATAATATCGAAATGCTCTGAGCTCCCACTCACTTTCTTGTAAATACAGGCTTCTCCAAAAGTGCATATAAAACCATATGCTTTGATCACACTATCAAAGCGTTTATTCCAACTCCGAGAGGCTTGCACCAGACCATAAATTGATCGCTGGAGCTTGCACACTTTGTTAGCACCTTTTGGATCAACAAAACCTTCTGGTTGCATCATATACAACTCTTCTTCTAGAAATCCATTCAAGAATGCAGTTTTTACATCCATTTGCCAAATTTCATAATCATAAAATGCAGCAATTGCTAACATGATTCGGACAGACTTAAGCATCGCTACGGGTGAGAAAGTCTCATCGTAGTCAACCCCTTGAACTTGTCGAAAACCTTTCACAACAAGTCGAGCTTTATAGACAGTTACATTACCATCAGCGTCAGTCTTCTTATTAAAGATCCATTTATTCTCAATGGCTTGCCGATCATCGGGCAAGTCAACCAAAGTCCATACTTTGTTCTCATACATGGATCCCATCTCAGATTTCATGGCTTCCAGCCATTTTGCGGAATCTGGGCTCACCATCGCTTCTTCATAGTTTTTAGGTTCGCCCTGGTCAAGTAACATGACTTCTAGAATAGGATTACCGTACCACTCTGGTGCGGATCTTACTCTAGTTGACCTACGTAGTTCAGTAGAAACTTGATCTGAAGTTTCATGATCAATATCATTAGCTTCCTCACTTATTGGTGTAGATGTCACAGAACCGGTTCTTGTGATGAACTATTTTCAATAAGGGAGCAAATCTGATTATCTCATCAAGTTCTACTTTCCTCCCACTCACTTCTTTCGAGAGAAACTCTTTTTCTAGAAAGGATCCGAATTTAGCAACGAAAATCTTGCCCTCAGATCTGTGATAGAAGGTGTACCCAATAGTCTCTTTTGGGTATCCTATGAAGACACATTTCTCCGATTTAGGTTCGAGCTTATCTGGTTGAAGTTTCTTCACATAAGCATCGCAGCCCCAAACTTTAAGATCGACAACTTTGGTTTCTTGCTAAACCATAGTTCATAAGGTGTCGTTTCAGCGGATTTTGATGGTGCCCTATTTAACGTGAATGCGGCCGTCTCTAAAGCATAACCCCAAAGCGATAGCGGTAAATCAGTAAGAGACATCATAGATCGCACCATATCTAGTAAAATACGATTCGACGTTCGGACACACCATTTCGTTGTGGTGTTCCGGGTGGCGGAGCTGCGAAACTATTCCGCATTGTTTCAAATGCAAACCAAACTCGTAACTCAAATATTCTCCTCCACGATCAGATCGTAGAAATTTTATTTTCTTGTTACGATGATTTTCCACTTCACTCTGAAATTCTTTGAACTTTTCAAATGTTTCAGACTTATGTTTCATCAAGTAGATATACCCATATCTGCTCAAATCATCTGTGAAGGTGAGAAAATAACGATACCCGCCACGTGCCTCAACATTCATTGGACCACAAACATCAGTATGTATGATTTCCAACAAATCCTTTGCACGCTCCATAGTTCCGGAGAACGGCGTTTTAGTCATCTTGCCCATGAGGCACGGTTCGCAAGTACCAAGTGATTCATAATCAAGTGATTCCAAAAGTCCATCTGTATGGAGTTTCTTCATGCGTTTTACACCGATATGACCCAAACGGCAGTGCCACAAATAAGTTGCATTATCATTATCAACTCTGTATCTTTTGGTTTCAACACTATGAATATGTGTATTACTACTATCGAGATTCAATAAAAATAGACCACTCTTCAAGGGTGCATGACCATAAAAGATATTATTCATATAAATAGAACAACCATTATTCTCTGACTTAAATGAATAACCGTCTCGCATTAAACAAGATCCAGATATAATGTTCATGCTTAACGTTGGCACCAAATAACAATTATTTAGGTCTAAAACTAATCCCGATGGTAGATGTAGAGGTAGCGTGCCGACCGCGATCACATCGACTTTGGAACCATTTCCCGCGCATCGTCACCTCGTCCTTAGCCAATCTTCGCAATCCGTAGTTCCTGTTTGAGTTGCAAATATTAGCAACAGAACCAGTATCAAATACCCAGGTACTACTGCGAGTATTAGTAAGGTACACATCAATAACATGTATATCACATATACCTTTGTTCACCTTGCCATCCTTCTTATCCGCCAAATACTTGGGGCAGTTCCGCTTCCAGTGTCCAGTCTGCTTGCAGTAGAAGCACTCAGTTTCAGGCTTAGGTCCAGACTTAGGTTTCTTCTCTTGAGCAGCAACTTGTTTGTTGTTCTTCTTGAAGTTCCCCTTCTTCTTCCCTTTGCCCTTTTTCTTGAAACTGGTGGTCTTGTTAACCATCAACACTTGATGCTCCTTTTTGATTTCTACCTCCGCGGCTTTTAGCATTGCGAAGAGCTCGGGAATAGACTTGTCCATCCCTTGCATATTATAGTTCATCACGAAGCTCTTGTAGCTTGGTGGCAGTGATTGAAAAATTCTGTCAATGACACTATCATCAGGAAGATTAACTCCCAGTTGAATCAAGTGATTATTATACCCAGACATTTTGAGTATGTGTTCACTGGCAGAACTATTTTCCTCCATCTTGCAGCTATAGAACTTATTGGAGACTTCATATCTCTCAATCCGGGCATTTGCTTGAAATATTAACTTCAACTCCTGGAACATCTCATATGCTCCATGACGTTCAAAACGTTGTTGAAGGCCCGGTTCTAAGCCGTAAAGCATGGCACACTGAACTATCGGGTAGTCATCAGCTTTGCTCTGCCAGACGTTCTTAACGTCGTCAGTTGCATCAGCAGCAGGCCTGGCACCCAGTGGTGCTTCCAGGACGTAATTCTTCTATGCAGCAATGAGGATAATCCTCAGGTTACGGACCCAGTCCGTGTAATTGCTACCATCATCTTTCAACTTTGCTTTCTCAAGGAACGCATTAAAATTCAACGGAACAACAGCACGAGCCATCTATCTACAGTAAACATAGACAATCAAAATACTATCAGGTACTAAGTTCATGATAAATTCAAGTTCAATTAATCATATTACTAAAGAACTCCCACTTAGATAGACATCTCTCTGGTTATCTAAGTGATTACGTGATCCAAATCAACTAAACCATGTCCGATCATCACGTGAGATGGAGTAGTTTCAATGGTGAACATCACTATGTTGATCATATCTACTATATGATTCACGTTCGACCTTTCGGTCTCCGTGCTCTGAGGCCATATCTGTATATGCTAGGCTCGTCAAGTTTGACCTGAGTATTCGCGTGTGCAACTGTTTTGCACCGTTGTATTTGAACGTAGAGCCTATCACACCCGATCATCACGTGGTGTCTCAAGACGAAGAACTTTCATAGCGGTGCATACTCGGGAGAACACTTCTTGATATTTAGTGAGAGATCATCTTATAATGCTACCGTCAATCAAAGCAAAATAAGATGCATAAAGGATAAACATCACATGCAATCAATATAAGTGATATGATATGGCCATCATCATCTTGTGCTTGTGATCTCCATCTCGAAGCACCGTCGTGATCACCATCGTCACCGGCGCGACACCTTGATCTCCATCGTAGCATCGTTGTCGTCTCGCCAACTATTGCTTCTCGACTATCGCTACTGCTTAGTGATAAAGTAAAGCAATTACATGGCTTTTGCATTTCATACAATAAAGCGACAATCATATGGCTCCTGCCGATTGCCGATAACTTCGGTTACAAAACATGATCATCTCATACAATAAAATATAGCATCACGTCTTGACCATATCACATCACAACATGCCCTGCAAAAACAAGTTAGGCGTCCTCTACTTTGTTGTTGCAAGTTTTACGTGGCTGCTACGGGCTGAGCAAGAACTGTTCTTACCTACGCATCAAAACCACAGCGATAGTTTGTCAAGTTGGTGCTATTTTAACCTTCGCAAGGACCGGGCGTAGCCACACTCGGTTCAACTAAAGTGAGAGAGCAGACACCGCGGTCACCTTTAAGCAACGAGTGCTCAAGCGGTGAAACCAGTCTCGCGTAAGCGTCTGGCGTAATGTCGGTCCGGCCGCTTCATCTCACAATACCGCTGAACCAAAGTATGACATGCTGGTAAGCAGTATGACTTATATCGCCCACAACTCACTTGTGTTCTACTCGTGCATATGACATCAACGCATAAAACCTGGCTCGGATGCCACTGTTGGGGAACGTAGTAATTTCAAAAAAATTCCTACGCACACGCAAGATCATGGTGATGGCATGGCAACGAGAGGGGAGAGTGTATGTCCACGTACCCTCGTAGACCGTAAGCGGAAGCGTTATAACAACGCAGTTGATGTAGTCGTACGTCTTCACGATCCGACCGATCCAAGTACCGAACGCACGGCACCTCCGAGTTCAGCACACATTCAGCTCGATGACGATCCCCGGGCTCAGATCCAGCAAAGCGTCGGGGATGAATTCCGTCGACGACGGCATGGTGACGATGATGATGCTCCACCGGCGAGGGCTTCGCCTAAGCTCGCGACGATATGACCGAAGTGGAATATGGTGGAGGGGGCACCGACACGGCTAAGGAGCGATCACGTAGATCAACTTGTGTGTTATGGGGTGCCCCCTGCCCCGTATATAAAGGAGGGAGGGAGGTGCGGCCGGCCCTCATAGGGTGCGCTGGAGGAGTCCTACTCCCACGGGAGTAGGACTCCTCCTCTTGCCTTGTTGGAGAAGGAAAGGGGAGGGAAAGAGGAAGGGGCGCCGCCTCTCCTGTCCTATTCGGACTAGGGGGGGGGCGCGGCCTGCCCCTGGCCGCCCTCCTCTTCTCCCTTATGGCCCATTAAGGCCCAACATCCCCGGGAGGTTCCGTAACCCCGGTGTTCGGAAAATTCCGATTTCATCCGGAACCATTCCGATATCCAAATATAGGCTTCCAATATATGAATCTTTATGTCTCGACCATTTCGAGACTCCTCGTCATGTCCGTGATCACATCCGGGACTCCGAACAAACTTCGGTACATCAAAACTTATAAACTCATAATAAGCTGTCATCGTAACGTTAAGCTTGCGGACCCTACGGGTTCGAGAACTATGTAGACATGACCTAGGACTATTCTCGGTCAATAACCAATAGCGGAACCTGGATGCCCATATTGGTTCCTACATATTCTTCGAAGATCTTTATCGGTCAAACCGCATAACGACATACGTTGTTCCCTTTGTCATCGGTATGTTACTTACCCGAGATTCGATCGTCGGTATCCAATACCTAGTTCAATCTCGTTACCGGCAAGTCTCTTTACTCGTTCCGTAATACATCATCTCACAACTAACTTATTAGTTGCAATGCTTGCAAGGCTTATGTGATGTGTATTACCGAGAAGGCCTAGAGATACCTCTCCGACAATCGGAGTGACAAAACCTAATCTCGAAATACGCCAACCCAACATGTACCTTTGGAGACACCTGTAGTACTCCTTTATAATCACCCGATTCGTTGTGACGTTTGGTAGCACCAAAGTGTTCCTCCGTAAACGGAGTTGCATAATCTCATAGTTACAGGAACATGTATAAGTCATGAAGAAAGCAATAGCAATATGCTAAGCGATCAAGTGCTAGGCTAACGGAATGGGTCATGTCAATCACATCATTCTCCTAATGATGTGATCCCATTAATCAAATGACAACACATGTCTATGGTTAGGAAACATAACCATCTTTGATTAATGAGCTAGTCAAGTAGAGGCATACTAGTGACTATATGTTTGTCTATGTATTCACACATGTATTATGTTTCCGGTTAATACAATTCTAGCATGAATAATAAACATTTATCATGATATAAGGAAATAAATAATAACTTTATTATTGCCTCTAGGGCATATTTCCTTCACGATATGTTTCCGGTACCCTCCGGAACACTCCCGATGTCCGAATGCCATCGTCCTATATATCAATCTTTACCTCTCGACCATTTAGAGACTCCTCGCCATGTCCATGATCTCATCCGGGACTCCGAACAACATTCGGTCACCAAATCACATAACTCATATATATTATATTGTCATCGAACGTTAAGCATGCGGACCCTATGAGTTCCAGAACTATGTAGACATGACCGAGACACATCTCCGGTCAATAACCAATAGCAGAACTTGGATGCTCATATTTGCTCCTATATATTCTACGAAGATCTTTATCGGTCGAACCATACGTAGTTCCCTTTGTCCATAGGTATGTTACTTGTCCGAGATTCGATCGTCGGTATCTTCATACCTAGTTCAATCTCATTACCGGAAAGTCTCTTTACTCGTTCTGTAATACATCACCTCGTGACTAACTCCTTAGTCGTTTGCTTGTAAGCTTATGATGTGTATTACCGAGACGGCCCAGAGATACCTCTCCGATACTCGGAGTGACAAATCCTAATCTCCATCTATGCCAACTCAACAAACACCTTTAGAGATACATGTAGAGCATCTTTATAATCACCCAGTTACGTGGTGACGTTTTATAGCACACAAGGCATTCCTCCAGTATCCGGGAGTTGCATAATCTCATAGTCGAAGGAATATGTATTTGACATGAAGAAAGCAATATCAATAAAGTCGAACGATCATTATGCTAAGCTAACGGGTGGGTCTTGCCCATTACATCATTCTCCTAATGATATGATCCCATTATCAAATGACAACACATGTCCATGGTTAGGAAACCATAACCATCTTTGATCAACGAGCTAGTCAAGTAGAGGCTCACTAGGGAGACGGTGTTTGTTTATGTATTCACACATGTATTTAGGTTTCCGATCAATAAAATTCTAGCATGCATAATAAACCTTTATCATGAATAAGAAAATATAAAATAACAACTTTATTATTGCCTCTACAGCATATTTCCTTCGTCCCACACTTTACATTTCTATGTATGCCTATGCGTTTGCTAATTAGTTAATCCTTTCCCACACTTTAGTTAATCATTTCCCACACTTTACTTTTCTATGTATGCCTATGCGTTTGCTAATTAGTTAATCATTTCCCACACTTTACTTTTCTATGTATGCCTATGTGTTTGCTAATTAGTTTGTTGTCGAGCTTACATTGCTTTGAGCTTGCTTGCCATATAGGTTGTGTTCATCTAGTTGCATATCTAGAGAACCTACTTTATCCGCAAATCCCTAAAGTTGGTAAATTTGTAGTCTCCTATTCACCGCTCCCTCTAGTCGACCATATTGATCCTTTCACTTCTTCCTCTCCTGAGTTCTGATGGCCGGTTTGCGGGCCGCTGCAAATATGGCGGACCTGTTGTGGCTCGAAAACGATCAGATACGTCGCAAATATATGGGCCGGTGGCGGGATAGCGCACCTGCTAGAGATGCTATGAGGCTGGATAGGGCAGTTAAGCTGTGCAACGACTATTTATCGCATTAAGTGATTCTTTATGGAAGTCTCACGTCAAGGAAACAGTGTCGGGCCGGCCCATCTTAGCACGCGGAGGTCAAAAAAATCAAGAATAAAAGGAGGGCACCTAGGGATTCCAAGGTTATGACTGGTGCGACTAACCAATCCTCCCGCGAGGAGTTATTGGTTAGTAGTAGGATCACGACCTATTAGAGGCGATTGGAGCCGGTCTTCTCCGGTTTTTCTTTGTTTTCTCTTTTTTCTTCTCCAATTTTTCCATTCTCCAATTTGTTTAATTTTTCTGTTTTTTGTTTGTTTATTTTTTTATTATACATTTTTATATACATGATCAATATTTTTTTAAATACTTTTTCAACATTTTCATTTATTTATGTTTTTCATTCTACGCTTTTTATATACATGATCAAGATTTTTTCAAATACTTGTTTAACATTTTTATATACATGATCAAGATTTTTCAAATACTTGTTAACATTTTTATATACCTGATCAACATTTTTTAATACTTGTTCAACATTTTCATTTTTTTATGTTTTTCATTCTACACTTTTATATACATGATCAACATTTTTTCAAATACTTGTTCAATATTTTTCAAATGCATGATCAACATTTTTTCGAATACTTGTTCAACATTTTCTTCAAATATTTGTTCAACATTTTTCAAATACATGTTCAACATTTTTTTAAATTTTTTTGAAGAGTGTTTTTTGTTATATACATATTCAGAATATTTTAAAGTATAAACAAGAGTAAAAAATAAAAAGTAAAACAGAAAACAGACAACGTAAAAAAGGCAGGAAAAGGAGGTAGTGGCCTTCCGCGCTTGTGGGCCGGCTCAGCGAGTCCAATGCCAGGACTCACTGAAGGCAAGACATAGTCGCACCCGTTCATCTACAGACTGGTTTTTCTCAACAACAAAAATCTACAGACTGGTGCAACATGTTTCCAATATCAGGAGCTGGGATTTAACCACCGAAGAGATGTTCTCCGGTAATAACCAGGCTGAATCCACCCGACAAATCCAAAGCTTGACAAGGAACCACACCTCTGGAATCCAAGCTTGACAAAGGATTTTATGAGAGAACCCAACCTCATTGACACTCCAGATCCATGCTGCCTCCAAGGATTTACTGGCTCTAAGACATCATTTGCCCGGAACAAACTATCGCTAACTGAATTTGACACTAGAATTTCAGAGATTCGGAGCAAGTTTGGCTTGATTTGCTAGGTTTATATTGCCAAAGGGCACTAGAAGCTAGGGTTACAACCCAATCATACCATGATAGTCCAAAACGGAAGGAAATGGTGGTTTTATAGCCATTACACCCAGCGCCCAGGTGAAAAGCAGGCCAAAGGAAATAAAAACTGGAAGCTGCATTCCATTACCACTCTCATACTCCTACCTGAAGTGAAGAGAATGATTTTTTTATTTTCAATTGCAAGTGCTCAGTTTTAACTTTAGTTACAACATTGTCGGTGACTTGAATATGAAGAGCTTGTACTTGACCAAACTGCTAGTATTTTTGTTCATTACCAAACTGTAGTTACTTGAAATCAACTCTGGAAACTGAACCAATATTACTATATACTATATGATCTACTTATTTTTGTTTCTACCTATAAGATTGGATTCTTCAACTAGCACAACAGTTCAAAATAAACATCAAACAATTATTTGGTCAGCAGCAAATCTGAATACTAGATGGAATGATCCAGAATAACACCAGGGAGGTACAGTACAATTTATAGCATGTTTCATCATATAACAAGATCGATTATTTAAGCTGACATAACACTAGGTAAATACTACTTGCTGTAAACAGGGAGCAGCAACACCACACTGATAGCAAATTAAGTGCCAGAATGCAAGCATGCATACACTAGCTGCAGTTCAAAATGACTTGGTGAATCATTCAGAGAACTGCCTCGATCCTCAGTTGCTTCTTAAACATGTAGCGATGGGATTTGTGCTTGATCACACGGAGGCCGCGCATCACCCCTTTGCCTTTGCCGCCATTCTCGTTGCCAGAGACACTGCAGTTGCAACTCTCATTGCCGGAGCAATCAGTGCCACTACTGTGGTGGCCATTGTCTTTGCTGGCACCATTTCTGCCATTCTTGCCTTTGCCGTTGCTGAAGGCTAGCTCCATACCGGTGAAGAGGGCAAATTCCTTGACGGGATCCATCTCGTTCCATTCCTTGTTGAATTTCATGACATCCAAGAAGTCCACGATGATGAATCTGCCAGAACCAAGGCTGACGGCACAGGAATTGTGCAAGCTCTTTGGCTGCCACTCCTCTGGCAGGTCATCACGCTCCCAGATCCGCATCTTGTCTGGCGACAGCTCCTCCCCTCTGACGAGACCTGAGAGGTCGGCAGCGCAAGGGAGGTTGTCTTGTGTGATGCCAAACCAGAGTCCAAGCTCGGGGACATAATCCGCCTTGCCATTGAAGGGCATGAGCCAGTCGCCAGCTTTGCTCCACTCACGAGTCGCGATGTGGAAGCAGTAGGTGCCGGCACCCTCGGCTCCCCAGATGGAGAAGCAGATGCTGTCGCCGACGAGGACGTGACCGAGGACCATGCCGTGCTTGTGGTGGCTGATCCACGGCGGCAGAGGGAGGATGTCGCAGTGCCAGAACCTGCTAGATACGACGGACTTGGGGAACCCCCTCCACACCAGGGCCTCGAACTGCGGCCGCACCTCTGCCTTGTCCGGATGGAGGAGGCCATCGATGATGTAGAGGTCGCCAGTGTCTTCGCCATCAGGAAGGTGCACGTCCGTTGGAGGGACGGAGATGACCATCGGCCTCTGCTTGAGTCCGTGGAGGCATGGCAGGGTATCCATGTAGCGGGAGCCATCGACGATGTTGAAGCGTAACATGCGGTTCCCGCGGTCGCCCAAGATGACCTTGCTCTCCGAGGCGGTGGGGAAGAAATGGACGAAGCGACGGGAGGCCAGGCAGGGGGAGATTTGCGGTGGCCCCATGACCAGGTCGGATTTTGGGATATCCATCTTGGGCGCCGCCGCCTCCGCCGTCGCCAGTTTAGTGTTGCAGATCCTTTTCCTGTTGATGGCACGGGCCTTGTGGAGGGCCAGTGTGGGCAGCACCTTGCCATGCGCGGCCGCCTCTTCTGCCGTCGGGTGAAAAAATTTCATCTTGGAGAGGTTCAGGCGCCGCAGCGAATACGCGCGTTTGAGCCCGTCATACAGCCCCAAGTTCAGGATCTGCCGCATGCCTCCGCTCATCCCCGATCGACTCTCCAACGATCTCCTGAGAGGGTAAGAAGTAGTAGAATAAGGACAAGAGTTACAGCAAATCGAAGCAAGTTGACACAGATCTACAGGCGGCGGCGGCGGCGAACCTTGAGCAGATCAGCGGCGGCGTCGGCGAAACTGGAGCAGAGCAGATCAGCGGCGGCTTCGGCTAACCTGGAGTAGAGCGGCGGCGGCGGCGGCGGGGAACCTGGAGCAGAGCGGCGGCGGCGGCTCGTTAGCGTCAAAACTTAGTTGCGATCGTTGCGATCGTTCCTTTCTTCGTTGCGGGATCTTGGGAACCTTCCTGAAGGTTCCTGGCCGGTTTTGGGAACTTTCTAGAAGGTTCCCTGGACCGCTTTTTTCTGTTTTGTTTTTGCTAGGTTTTATTCTATTTTCGATTTTTTTTCTTCTTTTTCTTTTTCTCTGCTTATTCCTTTCTTTTCTTTTCTTTTTACTTTTTTACTGTTTTTTTTCTCTGTTTACATTTTTAGTATATAAAGGTCCACCACGTATTAAAAGATGTTCATCGTATATTTAAAAGTATTCACCTCATATTATTAAAAAATGTTCATTGTATATTAAAAATTGTTCACCTTGTATTTCAAACTTGTTTATCGTATATCAAGAATTTGTTCAACGCATACTATGAAATGTTCATTGTGTATTTGGAAAACTTGCTCAGCGTATATCACAGAAATGTTCAATGCGTTTTTATAAATTGTTCATCGTATATTACAAAAACGTTAAATGTATATTTAAAAACTGTTCAGCCTATATAAAAAAATTGTTCATATTTTCAATTTTTCTTCAATTTTTTCAAAATTCATGTTTTAGAAGTTGTTCGAGTTTTGTTTTTTTTCACATGTAAAAAACTATTGGCTTTTCTGAAGGAAATTTGTTCACATTTTTCCAAGTGGAACTTTTAAAAACGGGTCCGCCTCTCTAGCTATTAGTTAATAGTTTGCGCTGCATCGTGGCCAAGTAGAGATGGCTAGCTTTGCTGGTTAGCAACCGTATTTTTAGCGTGCGGGAGGGAGTTCGAGTCCAGGATCCTCCTTTAATTTTCATGAGTTTTTACATTCAGCGCCTACAAATGGGCTGGCCCGTTTGGCGTGCTCTTCAGCGAATGCTCTGCTGTTTGCCGCTCGCGAGCGTCCAATAGGACCTCTCATAGGAATGGGAGGTAGGTCTAGGTCTTGGGCATTTCCTATTTGGCGCTGCAGGCGCCGGTTATAGCTGTTCTATGCAAACCGGCGCCTGCAGCGGCGCTAGCTGGGCTCGGCCCAAGTACCATTTCCCTCGCTGTTTTGAAACTCAAAAAAAGGAGAGCAAGTGCGCAGCCAAGAATAGAACCGAGGATCTCTACTTTGATGGCTAACCTGAGACTAACCACTACGCCACCATCTTGATTGGTGGATACAAACCTCCTTTCCATTCTTTTATACATACAGGAAATGCCATGTATGTTTTCTGCGTTTTTTTCCTTTCTTCTTTTTGTTTCCTGTTTCCTTTTTTCTTAAATGCGTGAAATCTTTCAAAACAGATGCAATTTTTTTCGAAATTCATGAACTTTTTATTTAAATTGATGAAATTTTTTCAATTTCATTGAACTTTTTCAAGCTCAATGAACTTTTTTTCAAACTCGATTAACTTTTTTCAAAATGAATGAATTTTTACCATTTGGATGAACTTATTTTAAAAATCTAAATCGATGAACTTTTTCAATTTGATAATTTTTTTTCAAATTTCATGAACTGTTTTCGATTCGATGAACTTTTTTTTCAAATCCAATGAACTTTTTCAGTTTGATGAAATCTTTTTAAATCCGATGAACCTTTTTTCAAATTCATGAACTTTTTTTTTCTAAATTTACGAAGTCTTCAATAAATTAGTGAACTTTTTTAAAATTCAATCAACTTTTCTAAAGTTTGATGAACCTTTTTCAAATTTGATGAACTCTTTTTAATTTCGATGAACTTTTTTCAAATTCAGTGAACTTTTTCCAAATTTGGCGAACTTTTTTCATATTTGGTGAACATTTTTCAAATTTGGTGAACTATTTCTGATATTCACTGAACCCTTTTCAATTTCGGTGAACCTTTTCAAATTTGGTGAACTTTTTTTCCAAATCAATAAACTTTTTTCAAATTCACAAAGTTTTTCTATTTTTGTGAACTTTTCTTTTGAATTCATGGTTTATGTGAATGCGTTTTCACATTTATGTTTTCTTTATTCAAATATAATTTATAGTGGGTATATAATAGTATATGTTTAATGTTTGTACTGATCTAAAGGTCAAAGAGAACAGTTTTCCTAATGTAAACAAGACCTGGCGTTGGTCCAATGGTTAGCTCTTGTGACGTTGACCTGGGCGTCGGGGGTTCGAGTCCCACTTCTCCCTGATGTTGACCTGCAGCGCTCAATTGGGCGAACTCCCATGTGACGCATTTTGCGTCAACTAGGTTTTTTTTTTAGGGCTTTTGCGTCAACTAGGTGCGGCTTCGCACAAGGGCAGCTGACTGGCGGACTTTTACTGTTATAAAGTAAAGAATGGTTCCATTGTTTCTTCTGTTTCTTCTCTTTCTGTTGTTTCAACTGTTATACTGTTTCTTGTGTAAAGTAAACAATGGTAGTAAAGTAAAGAATGGTATAGTTTCTTCTGTTCCACTGTTTCAACTGTCTCCCAAAGAAACATGAAACAGAAAAACCTTGAATTTACTAAACAATGGTTGCTGGTTCCATTTTATGAAACCAGGTGTTGTTCCTACTGATTCAACTAGTTTTTTATTATAAAAAAAACATGAAATTTCATTTTACATTTATTACAAACTGGTACTTCTAAAACTATCATAAAAAGTGGTGAGCTTACAACTTGATGAAATTGACTGATAATAGTATCACCAAGGTGTCATGAAAGACTGAAAAAATGTACATGTTTTACTACTTGTATTCAATACTTTTTCAGCTGTTTTCGGACATTGTTTACAGCTGAAGGTCTTGGAAGAAACTATCACTAGACCAGCAAGAGAAAAAAAGATTGCTCTATCGGTAAGGAAACTTTTTTGCCATGGAAGTATTCCTTGGAGTTGAATCTTGCAGTACACTTCCCTTGAAGGTGGCAGTATTAATGAGACCCTTGAGAATAGAAAGAAGAATTTGAAGAAACGTAAACGCGATTAGAAGAAATTAATTTCACTGTTTGGAATGAAAGAACAGGCTCTAAGAAAATAACATCTCTTTTGTTTCCATAGGAGAGAGAAAAATAGAGAACTTACATGTCGCTGCAGGAAAGAAGTTACTAACGGCAGTTGAATTTCATTGTGCTTGCATGTTACAATCTCAAACAGGAATTTTTGACGTAGAGCTTGTAACGTAGAGCTGTGCCGCCGCAGCTCCTTCCCCCTCCCCAGGCCGCGGCCATGTCGACCTCCTCCTCCACCTCCTCTACACTCAGGGCCTCCACCTCATCCACACTCGGAACGCAGACCGCCGGGGCCATGATCCCATCCATCGCGTCGCCGGCTTCCCAGGCCGTCCATGTCGCTAGCGTCAAGACGCATGTCCCCGTCCTCCTCGACCTCCAAAAGTCCAACTACGCCAAGTGGCGTATGCTCATCATCGTCCTCGTCGGCAAGTGCGACCTCACCGGCCACATCTTCGTCGTCACGCCGCCGGATGCTCACACGGCCGACTGGCAGCGTCAGGACTTCGTCGTGCGCTCGTGGATCTACGGCTCCATCAGCGAGGACATCCTCGACACAATCATGGCCCAAGATCAGACCGCGTATGAGGCCTGCGTGCGGATCCGGAACCTCTTCCTCGACAATCAGCTCACCCGCGCCGTCTACCTCGAGGCGGAGTTCCGGGCCCTCGTCCAAGGCGACCTCACCATCATCGCCTACTGCCATCGCCTGAAGGCCCTTTCCGACGCGCTCGTGGACGTGGGGCAGCCCGTGACCGACCAAACCCTGGTCCTCACCTGTCTCCGGGGGCTCAACCTCCGCTTCTCCGACATCACCAGCCTCGTCACGATGCAGGTTCCGGCCCCTACCTTCCTGCAGACGCGCTCCATCCTTCTCCTACGCGAGAACAAGCTCACCAACGCCGCCCCGGGCGGCCCCGTGCCGTCCCAAGTCGCCCTCTACGGCAACACCACCGGCTCTTCCAACGGTGGCAATTCCGGCGGCAATGGCGTCCACGGCGGCCGCTGGTCGAAGAAGAAGAAGAACGGGGGCGGGGGCACCGCCAACTCCAACCCTACCTACCTCGCCGCCGCGCCTGGACCGTGGATCTGCTTCAACCCCTACACCAGACAGACATAGAAGATGCAGCCCACCTGGCGCCCCTACGGCGCTCCGGCTGCTCCTGCCGGGGTCGCCGGCCTCCTCGGGCAGGCCCCGCGGTCCACCTCCCCGACACCGCCGTCTCGCTAGTCCACCTGGGTGCCCCCAGACCAGGTCACCTACACGACCAGCTGGCGCCCCTGCATGGCCAGGCTTGGGGCACCAACCCGCCTCCACCCGCGGCGCCTTACCACCCCGCCGGCTCCGTCCCGACTCCTGCATGGGACTGCTCCGCCCTTGTCGCCGCCCTCAACGCCACCGCCGGGCCCTCTGCCGCCGGCTCCTCGACGCATGGCGCATGGGTGATGGATTCCGGCGCCACCTCGCACATGGTCTCCGACCCTGGCATACTCTCCACTTCCTCCCATCCTCCTCCCTCTCTTCGAGTCACTGTCGGAAATGGTGTTCCCCTCCCTATCACCGCCAACGGCCACATCACTCTCCACACACCTAGTCACACCTTTTACCTCAACAATGTTCTTGTTGTTCCAGATATTATCAAAAACCTCCTTTCTACTCGTCAATTTACCATCGATAATTCGGTTTCTGTCGAATATGACCCTTGTGGTTTTTCTATTAAGGATCTACACACTCGGCGCGAGATCATTCGCTGCAGTAGCCCCGGACCGCTCTACGAGTTCAACGCCAACACCAACCCCACCATCTCTCCGTTTGGACTCGTCGCGACCACCACCGCATCGGAGCTATGGCATCGTCGCTTAGGACATCCCTGTCGTGACTCTATGTCACATTTATCTTCAGAATTTGCTATTCCATGTAATAAAAGTACTCAAGTGTGTCATGCATGTCAACTTGGCAAGCACGTGCGTTTACCTTTTCTAGATCACCAACAGTTTGTGTTGCTCCGTTCCAATTACTTCATTGCGATTTATGGACATCACCTGTTACTAGTAATTCTGGCTTCAAATATTACCTTGTCATTGTTGATGATTTTTCTCATTTTATGTGGACGTTTCCCCTTCACCGGAAATCCGAGACATGTGATATTCTCGTCAATTTTGTCACCTACGCACGCACACAATTCAACCTCCCCGTCATGTCCTTCCAGACCGACAATGGTACCGAGTTTGTAAACTCTACCTTCATCGAGTTTCTTGCACGCAACGGCATACACCTCTGCATGTCCTGCCCGTATACCTCCCCTCCAAACAGCAAGGCTGAACATGCACTCCGCACGCTCAACGATATTACTCGCACCTTGTTGTTCCAAGCTTATATGCCTCCTGCGTACTGGGCCGAGGCCCTCGCCGTCGCAACCTTCCTGCTTAACCGCCATCCAAGCCAAGCCTTGGACTTCCGGATCCCATATACCCTCCTCTACCAAAAACCGCCCTCCTTCTCCGACCTCCGTGTCTTCGGGTGCCTATGCTACCCTAACCAGTCCGCCACGGCACCTCACAAACTCGCCCCTCGCTCCACCGCATGCGTCTTTCTTGGATACCCTGTATCGCATCGCGGCTGTCGGTTCCTTGACTTAACGTCACGCCACATCATCATCTCGTGACATGTCGTTTTTGACGAACACACCTTTCCATTCGCCACCACTCGCACCACTCAGTCTCCGGACGATCTCGATTTTCTCCTAGAATTGGTCGCCATGCAGCCGGCTCCAGCGGTCGTCGCGCCTCCCGCAGGCCAGCCCGCCATGCATGGCTCGGGGCCTTCCACCCCGACGTCGATCGCCACAGCACCCGCCTCACCCGCGTCGTCCTCGTCTGCGTCTCCCACCCAGTCCCCTTCCCCACCACCACCACCACCCCCTCCCCCTCCTCGTCGCTCTCGCGGCAGCACCGCTTCCTCCACCAACACTCACACCATGCTCACTCGCGCCAAGCGTGGTATTTTTCAGTCCATTGATAAACTTAATCTCTCGGCTGAACACTCCTCTATCTCTCCTATTCCCAAAACATATCGCTCTGCTCTCCAGGATCCTCTTTGGCGTGCTGCCATGACCGAGGAGTACGATGCTATCCTTCAGAACCGCACTTGGACTCTTGTTGCTCGACCGGTTGGTGCTAACATTGTTTCAGGGAAGTGGATCTTCAAGCACAAGTTTGGTGCTGACGGTGCTCTCGCTCGGTACAAGGCACGGTGGGTGGTTCGTGGATTCTCGCAGCAGCCTGGCATTGACTATGACGAGACCTTCAGTCCCGTCGTCAAGCCGGCCACGATCCGCGTTGCACTACTAGGAAAAAGCTTATAGACAGACACTTACTAGTAGCGTGCTATATTGCCCCGCGCTACTGCTACTTAATAGTAGCGTGTGGCCAAAAAAACACGCTACTAGTAAATATCTCTAACCGACGAACCGTGCCCCGCAAACTGACCATAGTAGTAGCGCGGGTTCTAAAATCTACGCTACTACTATTTGGATAGCTGTAGCGCAGGGGAGACGACCGCGCTACTAGTATACCACCGACCACCAGCCCCCGTTTATCTGCAAGAAAGAAATTCACCCAACCCCCGATCCAGATCCCCTCCACCGTCGACAAGCAAAGGCCACCCACCAACGCCGCCCGCGCAACCTCCTCCGCATTCCCCTCCCGAGGCCTGAGCACCTCCCGCCCGCTGGGACGGGAGAGATCTCCCTCCCCTGCCTGCGACGAGGAGGGGGATCTCGCACCTATTGTTGGACCAGTTCTACGGAGGGCCGCACGGAGGAGGGCTGGGGCAGCGCGCTGCTGCTGTCGCCGGAGCGGACCCCGCCGCCACCCGCGTCCTGCTACTTGCCCGGGGACGGCCAGGACTTCCTCCAGCATGGGGTGTCCCGGATGGACACGCTCGCCGGCATCGCCATCAAGTACAGTGTCGAGGTAATTCTCTCTCCCTCATTCCCTGATTGTGCCTCTGGTATGGTCTGCTATGATTTGGCTGGTGCTGAGCTGCACCTACAAAGCGGCGGTGATCTGTGTGCTTCATGTTGTTATTCCTAAATATAAGGAACAATACTACTGTATTATGAAGGGATTTTCAGTTTTGGTAGGAGAAAAGGATATGGAGTGCCGGCATGAGAGAAGAGAGGAGGACTTGTCTGTGACAAGATCCAAACATTCACTTATATTTTCCATAGTTTGCAGCTGCCCAGTGCTGAGCCTTTCTCTTGCTCTTCTTCAGAATACTCAGTAAACTATGTTGTTCATGGCGATGCAATCATGTAATGCGATGCAAAACACTTACTGAGTTCAGGGTGTCGTGCTTATCATGGCGTGCGACAGAAACATTTCTGTATCTGCGTTGCAGATTTGGACCTCATGTTCGTCGTGGTGGTTTACTTAATTGGATTTATTATTATGGCCGCCTTCCTTTCAAGTGCACATATAGTCAGTTTGGTTACCGTGTTAAAATTACTTTCTTCGTGTGTAGATATCTGACATCAAGAGGGCGAATAGTCTTGTGACTGACAAACAGATGTATGCGCATAAGGCATTGTTCATACCTCTACCAGGAAGGCCCACGCCGTCCTTTGTGAAGCTGAATGGCTCCAGCCTACGATCGAAAAGGTAAAGATTTCCTCATGTTAATTTTTTCCATGCGTTTTTAGTTATTTTTCTTCCCTGCTGTAGCACATGGACCATAAGTTTTGTTGTTTTTATTGTTGATTATTGGTCAGTTATATATAAACTGCAACCTGTTTTCTTGTTGGTGCCGATTTTCTAACACCAAACTAACGTCCCACCTCCTCTCCCAATCCACGAGCGTGTGGAGCCCCGAGCGTGTGCGCCCCCCTCCGAACGGATTGTAAATAATTTTGAGTTGCCCACAAGAGAAATAAAGGTTTGGAGTGACAATTGAAGCCAACACAAACTGAAACTACCACAGGTTGCATGTGACAATCCACCTGATGTATATATTCATTTATTTTTTAACTTAATATTAAGATAAACTCGAATATGAAAAATCCACCTTCAAATTAATATTCTGCACTATATTGGATCATAGTTCACTCGTCATTTTATAGTTGTTTGCTTCGTGCTATTTAAATTACATATTGTAGTAAACTGAAAGATGCTCTTGTCTGGTCCTTGAATAAATTTCCACTAGGCCTATGTACTGTTGGACGGGGGTCATCCTCCTTCTCTAAAAAAATACGCAGTTGGACTTCTGTACACACCCTGCCTGTAGTTGCGTGTACATGGTTGATCACACACACAGTTTAAAATTCAAAATTTTCCAATTATGCTTAACTGAAGATGGCATCGGCAGAGAAGGAAAATAAACTGTAAAGACCAAACCGATGATCAGCACAGCCTACTTGCACTTGAACTGCAGCAAGGTCCGGGGGACACACATACACATAGATAGATAGATAGATAGATAGAGTTTGTTGCTACTCATCTCTTCCATGTGAATGCATGCAAAGTTAACTTCGTAAAAAATAAAGTGTATTTGTGTAGTATACTTTGTCCTTTTATATTTTCTTCATCCATCGTTGCCGGGCGTCCAGCAAACCCAAGTCTTTGGGTACGCCCAACATTAACAAGGTCCTCTCTTATAGCTTAATTGCTTACAGTGACCTCCTGTTGACATGAAATGCAGACGAGGGTCGCGGTTTGGGCATGACGTCCTCATCGACGGGATGCTCAAGGATGGGTTGTGGGATGTGTACAATGATTTCCATATGGGGATGTGTGCTGATCAGCACTCGATTACAAGGAAGGAGCAGGACGCAAGGACCAGAGGGTATGCTGATGTTGCTCAGGTATCTAGTAATATATGATTCATGCATTATTCATGTCCAGCCAGCCATTGATCAAGTTCCAACTCAAATGGTGGTTGAGCAAGTTGAATTATCTGGTATGCTTTAGAACTGACCTGTGAACATTGATTGGCAGCAGATGAGCCATCTGTCTCAATAGTCTGAAGGATTGTTCATCATAGAAATGTTCAGTTGATAGATTTCTGAGTTGTCATGAATTCGGCGTCCATGGCCAAACCCAGGTACCTACAAACTCCCCTCTGTTCTGTTTTAGACCATCTCTGTTTTTCTGCTAGTCAAATGGACCGTAATACTAGTACCATTGTGTAGCTAGATAGATGATTGTTGGTTCTGATGCTTATTGATTGACACACCAAGTGCTATTAGTGCTGATGATTACTAGTACTACAACAATAATACATCTGCAACCAAGAGTTAAATGGAAATGACCTGACAGTAAAGGGTACAATGTTGGTAATACATCTGCTGTTGCTGATGCCTTCTTGCTTGCTTGCGGATGACCTAGGAATTACTTCTACTTGGTGCATAGTCTTTGCTTGTTGCAATTTGCCTCAAAAGCTTGGATTCAGAATCTATAATAAGATTTGGTACTGCCTTTGAATTCCTTATCTCCTTTCACTTGTGGTCATGCCTAGCACTGTATCCTTCTTAAGTTGGGTTTTCCCAAATTTCTTGGATTGGTCTGTATGGTACTGCTTATAATTCAAATGTACTCCCTCCATTCCCAAATATAAGTCTTTTTAGAGATTCCAACAAGTGATTGCATACGGATCTAAATGAGTGAATCTACACTCTAAAATATGTCTACATACATCCATATGTTGTAGTCCATTTGAAATGTCTAAAAAGACTTATATTTAGGAACGGAGGGAGTACTATGCTGCTGCTATATGTTTTTTTTACTGCTATTGTTACTTAGTGCTCTATAGGTTACTGCTATATTGTACTAATGCTCCAGGTTCACTGTGAGTTCCTAGTAGTGGTCTTGGTTCATTGTTTAATTCTAGGATTTGTGAGTTCCTAGTAAGGAACACATGGACATGAGACATCGACACGGGGCTGCGGTGGCAACGACGACATCATCACGGTGTTGTGGCGGCGGTGACGACGACATCGACACGGTGCTGCGGCAGCGGCGGCAACGACGACATCATCACGGTGTTGTGGCGGCGGTGACGACAACATCGTCACGGTGCTGCGGCGGCGATGATGACGACGACATCAAAACCACCAACGTGGGCTTGCGGAGGCGCCGACGTCGACGACCTATACAGGTGGCGCATATTTTATGTGTGTGTGTGTGTGCGCGCGCGCGTGCGTGTGTGTGTGGGTGGGTGGGTGTTAATTATCTATGTCAGATATGTACGATTGATTGTATGCATAACATGTATGTGAGCACTATGAAATGTATCTCTAAACTGGAATAGGTAGATTTTTATTTTTTTTGAATGCTAATTAGTTACTAGTAGCGTGGGTGTATCATAGAGACGCTACTACTATTGCGTTAGTAGTAGCGCGGGCTTGGAATAGTAGTAGCGCGGGTAACAAGCGCTACTGGTATGTCTGTTTATCAGTAGCGTGGGGTAAAACACACGCTACTGCTAAAAAATAGCTGTAGCGTCGTAGTAGTAGCGCGGGAACTTGCGCTACTAGTAGTCCAAAAACCAACGCTACTGCTAAGGTTTTTCCTAGTAGTGTTGTGCTTAGCATCGCCGTCTTACATGCGATTCATCAGCTGGACGTCAAGAACGCCTTTCTGCATGGCGATCTCGACGAGGTGGTTCACTGTGAGCAGCCGCCCGGCTTCATCGACCCTACACATCCTCACCATGTCTGCCTGCTCCACAAGTCCCTCTATGGACTCAAGCAGGTGCCCCGCGCATGGTACCAGCGGTTCGCTCATCACGCTCATCGACTGGGCTTTGTGGCTTCCCAGAGCGACGTGTCTCTGTTCGTGCTTCGGCGCGGCTCTGAGATGGCCTACCTGCTTCTCTACGTGGACGACATCATCCTCACCGCGTCAGCGCCGAGCTTCTCCAGCACATCACCAACCAGCTTCACCGGGAGTTCTCCATGACCGATCTCGGGGACTTGACTTACTTCCTCGGGATCTCGGTCTCTCGGTCTGCTTCCGGGATGCTTCTCTCGCAGCGCCAGTATGCCATCGACCTTCTTCAGTGCGCTGGTATGATGGACTGCAACGCATGTGTCACGCCCATTGACACCCGTTGCAAGCTCTCCGCCGACGAGGGTCCCCTCGTCACCGATGCCACGGAGTACCCGAGTTTTGCCGGGGCCCTTCAGTACCTGACGCTCACTCGCCCCGACATTGCACATGCTGTCCAGCAAGCATGCCTCTACATGCACGCTCCCAGGGAACCTCATCTCAACCTCATCAAGCGGATTCTTCACTATGTTCGTGGCACCCTCAACCTCGGTCTACAGCTCCACTCCACACCAGCCGCCTCGCCCACTGCCTACTCTGATGCGGATTGGGCCGGCTGCCCCGACACCCGACGCTCTACCTCTGGCTACTGTGTCTACCTCGGTGACAACCTAGTGTCTTAGTCCTCCAAACGCCAGGCCACGGTGTCTCGTTCCGGTGCCGAGGCCGAGTATAGAGCTGTGGCACATGTCGTGGCTGAGTGCTGCTGGCTTCGCCAACTTCTTCTTGAGCTTCATCGTCCTCTTCCGTCTGCCACCGTTGTCTTCTGTGATAAACGTCAGTGCTGTTACATGGCATGTAATCCGGTCCAGCATCGCCGCACGAAGCACATCGAGATCGGCATCCACTTTGTCCGCGAGAAGGTGTCTCTCGGTCAGATTCGGGTTCTTCATGTGCCATCCTCACAGCAGTTTGCCGATATCATGACAAAGGGCTTACCGACTCAGCTCTTCTTGGACTTTCGGTACAGTTTATGCGTTCGACCGACGCACAAACTGTGGGGGGATGTTAACGTATAACTTTGTATAGCTAATCTCGCGTATTCTGTTTGCATACGGTTGTACATATACGCGCATAGGGTTTATTTCTTGGTCTCCAAGACTTGTAAAATATATGAGCCGATCGCCCCTTGAGAGGCATCTTCCCTCAAATTGTTTCACGTTTATATTTGGCAGTAACAATTTAGCTTATTTCGGAAGCCCGTAATGATGCAAAAAACAATGATGTTAGGATGTATCCTCGCAGAGTGGCTGAGAAAGCTTTGGCTTATATTGACTTCATTGTGCAAAATTGTGGTACGACTGCAATTGCTTCTAGGCATGATACCCCAGTACCTCCAGTTAAATGGGTTCCGCCGCCAGCAGATGTAATAGAGGTTAATGTGGATGCTACACTCTTCAAGGAGTCTCGATGGATGGGAATTGGCGTGGTAATCAGGAACCACATCGGAGATTGCTTGCCGCGAGCATGCTGACGAGGTTACCGCCCTATAATTAGCTGAAGCGCTGGCGCTACAGCGTGCGGTGGCTCTCACCCGTCAAGAAAGATTTTTCAAAGGCCGTTTTTCCAGTTAAACTGTTTGTCCGTTATCCTGAGAACCAATGCTTCAATGGTTGATTTCTCGTTGGTGGGGCTCATCACTGCTGATATCAAGGAGATGGCGTCGTTCTTCTCGTCGGTTCGCTTTAGTCATATAAATTGTTTGTCGAATGTCACGGCACATATTCTAACTAGATCTTTCGAGTTCTCTAGTGACTCTATTTTTCATGTAACCCCGGATTGCATCCGGGAGACACTCTCTCTTGATTATCCTTGATTAATAAAGCATGATATTTCTAAAAAAAACTGCATATCTGATCGAACGAAACAAATCAAAGAAAAGATATGATTCGTTTGCTTTTGTTATTATATTATACTTTAAAAAAAGATCATGAAGCCTCCTCTCCTATATATATAGCTAAGCTAACCGAGAGATCCATCAAGCCTCCGTCGAGACATATACACCTATACGGTACGGTACAGATCGATCTCCCCTAAAAAATAGGTACAGATCGATCTATTGGAAAAGGTACAGATCGATCTCCCCTAGGCTAGCTAACCCAAATCAATCATGTCGATGGTCAACACACGCGCCGGCGCCGAGATCGGGGACGACGCCCTGCGCGAGGTCTTCGTGCGTCTGCCGGGCCTACGCGACCTCCTCCGCTGTGCGGCCACCTGCAAGCGGTGGCGCCGCATCATCACCGGGCGGGACTTCCTCCGCCACGCCGGCCTCTGGCCGGACACCGCGCGCCGCCCCTGCGTCCTCGCCGGGATCTTCTCCCAGAACTATTACGCCCCCTGCAATTACATGACAAAAGATGATTTTTACCATCCTCCACGGTTCCTCAGCCTTCAGGCTGGCCTCGACGTGCATCGTCGTACCTTCGACTCCTGCGTCACCATCCACAGCGGTAACCAACGGCTCTTTGGCCACGCGAGGCCGCTTGCGGCGCGCCGCGGTTTCCTCCTCGCGCGCGTTCTGCTGCTTTCTTCCTCGCGGCAGCAGGGAGACGGCGACTGCGGCCCGCAGAAGCTTAACCTAGCGGTGTGCCGCCCTCTGCTTGACAGAAGGAGCACGCAGCTTCTCCCGCCGACTCCCTTCAACAAGACGTCCAACTTGGACTATGCCTTGGTAGGCTGCGCGATTATCACGGCCACCGATCATGCCGTCGTCGGTGATGGTTCCAACTTGGGCCGCAAACAGGAGCAGCAGGCACCAACGTTTCAAGTGTTATTGATTTATAAAGATGACAAGAACGGCTTCCTCTGTGCCTGCACCTACTCCTCTGACACGCCCGGTCGTTGGAGTGCGCCGGTCAAGTGTTGCTCGGCTTCCAGGCTCACCAGGTGTGGCCCGCGCGCCGGAATAGTAACGCATGGTACTGTGCACTGGCTGTTCAAGGACAACAAGACAAACTTGATCGCCAGTCTTAACATAAGTGTGGCCACCTCCCATGTCTCTTTGACCAATATACCGATTAAACTCGAAGCAGCATTGCCACGGCCACCAATACCATGCATCGCTGGAGAAGAAGGAAGTTTCTCGCTTGTTACTATACAAGACAATGGTGTAGCAAATCTATGGACCAAGCAAGAACAAGATGAGGACCAGCATGACTGCATTTGGCAAAACTCTCAGCTGACCAAGCTGGGGAATGTGAGAATAGACCAAGTCTTCTTTGCAGAGAGCAGAGGTGCTCTTCTTGTCGAACAAGGTAGTGCCTTCTCCATTATCGACCTCAAGAATAGGAAGAAGATGCCGTTGCACCTCAAGGACGAAAGAACTGAGCGTTTAAGGGGCACACGCTGGTTTCCAGCAGCCTTGTGTAGTAGCACCTCTTGTGGTAGACACCATGGCTGTGATCTCTCATGCGAATACACAACCCCGGTGTTGTATGAGATGGATTGGCCATTTATGTCCATCGTTTCATCATATGTGGGAGATGACATACGAATGGATCGACTTAAGATTGTGTAGAAAACAAGCAAGATACATTATACGTTGAATAATATGCCCTTTTCGGTGGAGGATTGCTGTGAGAGCATTCAATAAGACATGATATTCATCTCCATCGAGCCATTCATCTATCTATCATTACCTGTCACCGCAAATTTGTTTTACATCAAGATGTATGAATACTATTTTCTGTCGTGCTAGCCGGCCAAAAACAGAGCTTTGTCAATGTCCTGCCAATTAAGGTTCTGCTATGGCTGGATGCTTTAATTTTCATATATAAAAATGAGTTATTTGATTATTATAGCCTAAAAAAGGTCTTTTTGGTTATCAAATTTAGCACATCATTCACCTATGCACTCTGAGCACGTCCACGACTGCTCAAAGTGCCAACGCGCACATGGCGTTCCCTGTGCTCGTTGGTGGGCTTTGTTACTTGTGGGTAGATGCAGCCGGATCTCAATAGGTCGTCTTCAACGTGTTATGTTTTATTCATCTATAAGTTCTAATTTTTTTTATTCATTTCAACATGTATTGCTACAGTCTTTTATCTTGTACTGATGTAAAACACCAATCTTGTTTTCGTAATGCATAATTTTATATTTAAAACAGCTCAATGCATTGTGTTTTGCTTAGTAATCCATAATGTCGGATCAACCTATCTGAATAATTTTCTGTAGCCCAAGGTTTTTGAACAAAATGCTAATAACAAAAATCTACATGAAAGCAACGCTTATAGTCAGCTATGGGACAATGTATCGGCACAGAGTGAAGATCTTTCTTTCTACTATCTCGGTACCAAAATATAAGATGCTTTTTTAGGCTAGCTTAGCCTAAAATACGTCTTATATTTTTATATGAAGGGAGTAGCAAACAATACGGTTTTACTAGATCGAACATATCAAAAAACAGCTGAACAAATAAAACTGAATATCACATTACTTCGAAGCCGTCATCTTAAATTCCAGCCTTTTGTATGTTTTTTATTTTAGGGGTAAAGGGAGTTTTTATTGCAAGTTCACAGTGTTACAATGAAGAGGCCACAAATCATCAATACAAGGTAGAACCGACTGTACCCACACAACCATGGTTCTCTCGGAGCGGCTATAATTGACCAATCGATTGCAACACTGTTATGACTACGATGAATTTTCTGAGGTAAAAACTCCCCAGTACTCATCAACTCTTTGATCTATTGGAGCCTTTTGCATCTTAACGTTGCTTCCAAACTCCCTGAAAGACCTAATGCTACGGCGGGCCGAAGAAGCTTTTCCGAAAAAAATAAAAATAGAAGGGAAAGCGTGACATGTCCCTCGCCTCACCTGGCTTTGGTGAACACAGCTGACGACATCCATGAACAAAAGGTCTAGTACATGGGGAGCAACACGCAGAAGCAGTTGGGTCCGTATACGCAGAACCAGTTCGGATCATATATCAATTCAAAAAACAAGTTCGGAACTCTAGTTTTGAAATACAGACAGGTCGACCGGCCAGGGCCCAAGCTAACCGAGATAACCATCGATCACCGGTAGACAAATACACGTACGCAAAGCTAACCAAGATCGATGTCGACGGTCAACACATGCGCCGGCGCCAAGATCGGGGACGACGCCCTGCGCGAGGTCTTCGCGCTCCTGCCGGGCCTGCGGGACCTCCTCCGCTGTGCGGCCACGTGCGAGCGGTGGCGCCGCCTTGTCACCGACCGGGACTTCCTCCGTCGAGTCGGCCTCTGACCGGCCACCGCGCGCCGCCCCCTGTGTCCACGCCGGGACCTACTACTCCCATGGTAATCCGAGGACAAACAGTGCTATCCTGTACGCTCCTCCACGGTTCCTCAGCCTTCAGGCCGGCCTCGACATGATCGTCTTACTTTCAATTTGTTCAGTCGCCATTGAGGGAGCGCCACAGTTTCCTCCTCGTGCGCGTTCTGTTGCCTTCTTCCTCACCGTCTCAGCTCCACCTAGCGGTCTGCCGCCCTATGCTTGACATAAGGAGCACACAATTTCTCTCGCCGCCTCCCTTTGGCAGGCCTTTGTTCTTCGACAATAACAATCTGGAAGGCTTTGCAATTATCACTCCCGCAGACCACGCCGCCGATGATGGATCTACTAGTTTGGACCTCAGGCGCCCGCAACGACAACCAATGTTTAAAGTGCTGTTGATTTACAAGGATTGCAGCAACGGCTTTGTGTCCGCGTGCACCTACTCTTCTGACACACTCGATGATTGGAGTGCACCGGCCAAGTGTTGTCCGGCTTCCGGGCTCGCCATGTGTGGCCCGCGCACCAGCATAATCACGCATTGTATGGTGCACTAGTTGTTCAAGAATGACGAGGCCAACGTGGTCTGCACCCTTAACACGAGCATTGCCACATCACACATCTCTTTGACCAAGACCCCTTCTAACTCGACGCTACGTTGCCACGACCACTGTTACCATGCATCGCTCGAGAGGAAGGGAGCTTTTCACTTGTTACTATACAAGACCAAGGCGTAGAAAATCTTTGGACCAGCCAAGCACAAGATGATGACGACTATGTCTGGGAAAATTCTCAGCTGACGATGTCGGGAATTGTGAGAATAGACATGGTCTTCTTTGCAGAGAGCAGAGGTTCTTTACTCGTCGAACAAGGTGTTGTCTTCTATATTGTGGACCTCAAAAATAAGGAGAAGATGCCAATGCGCCTCATGGATGAAGGAATTAAGCATTTAGGGGACACGCGTTGGTTTCCAGCATACTCGGGTAGTAGCACCTGCTGTCATGGACACTTTGATAGCATATGTCGATACATAACCCCGGTGTTGTACGAGATTGATTGGGCCTTCATGTCCATCATCTCTTCAAATGTGTGAGATGAGATAAGAATATACTGTCCCTGGAAAGAGAGATAAGAATGCAGAAATGCATAGCGGCACGCCCGCTCGTTTTGCCTCACGATTCACGTAGTAGTTTAATCCCGCATGAGGGCACAGTAAAAAAGAAAACCCTTCAAAAAATTGAAGTTTCAACGATGAAACTTAAAGTTTTTGCATCTAAAACTGCCAAGTTTCAACCAGTTTCAAAGATATAATTTCAAGCATTTTTTTATGTCGCTCGTAGACACAAAACAATTATGTTTTGTCGGTCGCTCATACTAGGTTTAAACATTAAAACTCAACACATTTTTTTAAAGTCGTCAAAATATATTCAGAATGAATATTATTTGAAAGCACTGGTCACGAGAAACACGAATATGAAAACAAAACTTAATTTAGAATTTTTCTTTACAAATATAAAACTTTAAAAATCAAAAGCCAAAATAAAAAAGGGCATAAGGGACATGTGTGCCACTGCACTTGCATGCCATAAATCCTCTCCTATAAGAATGTACAAATTAAGATTGTCTAACATACAACATACATTTTTTAAGGGGGGTACGCAAAAAACACTTAAGGACAGGCTGAATCATACATTCTTAAAAAGTTGATCCCCACTACAAGCTATTCTCTCTACATGCACACTGTCCAAGTCAGCATGGTGCCACATCAGCGTTCAGTTTTCAAAAAACAACATCCACCTATGCAATTCATTTCACACCAAATCTGCAAAAAGGAAATACGTAATGAACAAAGTGTGATTTGATTTTTCTTTATGTACTTATATCTATGCCCTGGTCACTCAACCGATCGTTTCTTTTCAGCTTCTCCGTAACAAAGAGACGAATATTCTAGCAGTTTCCCTCTGTTTTTACTCCCGAACCAAAAAAACGCACCACAGGGATTTGATGAGTTCACCATCTCTGTATCATGTCTCCACGCCTCTCCCAATCCCTCCATCCCGATCTCTCTCTTTATTTGCTCAAGCCGTTTGCTACCTCACTGTGTATCGCTCCTCTGCCCTCACGTTCTTCTGCCGCCCCCTGCGCCTCCGTCGGCCTACCATTGCGGAGAAGTTCAGATCCTGGGAGAGCAGCCTAGCTCTGCCTAGAGAAGTCGTCGGTGGTGCCATCTTCACAGGTTGCCCGTGTGGAAGGTGAGAGGAGCCAGATTTGGACCTTTTTTTGGTCCTCGTGAGTTCAAAAATTAAGCAGGTGAACCTTTCATCCTATCTCCATTAGCAATTGGTGACTTTGCTTATTCGTTTGGTGATAATCAACCAACAGCAGATTTGTTTCTACAGCTTGACTCGCAACAGGTTCATCCACCATGGTAACCGCTAACACTGGCGCCAAAGAAGAAACCCTCACCGGCTGCGGCAAGGCACTTGACGAAGCAACCAGCGGCTTGGCGCATGAGTGGCTCTACGAGGCAAGATCAGTGACTTCCGTATGATGTTCAGTGTAATTACTTTGTGAAAGTGCAGATGTTTGCTTTGAGGGCATGCCATCCATATTCTTCTTTGTCGTTCATCACATTTTCTTACATCAATTAATTCTAATGCGAGATAAATGCATTTTTTCTGGAAAATACAAGTATCTTGGTATTTATATGTTGCTTTTCTCTTGATTTTAAGTTTCCTTTCAGGGATTTTTATGTGTTAATATTTGGAATTACTTAAACATGTATGCATACCTCTACGGACACTCCTCAGTGTTGTTACTATGAGGAAAATGAAGCAAGGTAAATCTTTTTTTACTACAACGCATATATACACGGCATCCAATTATATTTCTTATATCCCTATTTCTCTAACTGTTTTAGCTTGGCACCACCTTTTGATGCCATTTTGTAAAGGCAATGCACGGATTGGTGGGTTAGTTTCTTAAGTTTTCTATAGAATTATTTTATCTAATCAATAATATTAGTCACAAGAGGGAGCTTTCTGATATAACCTTTGAGATACAACTAATAAGTATAGACATATTTAGAAGGTGAGGACTTATGATTTTATCAGACTAATGTCATTTGTTTACCTCCGGCTAATGACATTTGTTTACCTCATGTTGTGGGATAGATCAAAGTAAATGTACATGTGAGTTATGATGGAGATTACACATAGTCAAGAGGTGATGTGTTAGTTGTAGCTTGGAAGTTTTCTTCCATTACAGGAGAAACAGAGCTGGGAGCCTATATATTGGAGCTATATGCCAGTTGGTTCCACATGTAAATGGCCATATAATCCTCTTTTCTAATTGTGTTTGTTGTCCAAACATTGAACGATACAAGTAGGATGGTCGACCTTACTTACGCATGTACCATTAGTCATGTACCATTCTAAATATTGCTGTCAAATAACAACCATTTATTCATTGCTTTGATAATCGTTTTAACAGAGGCAATTTGCGGAGTGAAACAGTAATTTTAGGCAACATTTTCCGCAGCGACGCGCGGGGAATCGTCTAGTTATATATGTATGCGCAGAGACCACCTTGGGATTCGGGGTACCTATCTTGTATGCATATTTTAGTTTGAAACTGACATGCATATTATATATAGAAATCTCAGTTCGAAGAAAACAACAAATCTGTAGCATCGGAGGTGGTTTGTTGATCGGTAAGTCGGACGACGGGTTGGGATTTGGATTCGCTGCCTTTCTAAGTCTAGTGCCTCGTTGACAAAACGTGTAATCCTATGCCTCGTTGTCCTTCAAAAGGTGAGGCCAGGGGTCCTTCGAGGCATCTGACATCTAGTCATCGTCTCGATAGACATATCCGCACATATTGTAGCCCCTTCACATGTGGCCTTTCCCCACAACCAATTAAAGGAAAATTAGGAGTAGGATATTAACTGCACGATGAACAAACAACATAATCCTATGTTCTTTTTAAGTAGTACTCCCTCCGTCCGAAAATACTTGTCATCAAAATGGATAAAAGGGGATGTATCTAGATGTATTTTAGTTCTAGATACATCTCTTTTTATCCATTTTGATGACAAGTATTTTCGGACAGAGGGAGTATAAGGAAAGAAGATAAGAGAAACCTTTTCAGATATTCAATTTCACTGTAGGGAGCACATGCTCCGCAAACAGGAGAGGCGGGAACCAATGTCTCAATTGTTATTGATTTACAAGTATGACAACAACGGCTTCCTGTGTGCCTACACCTGCTCCTCTGGCATCCCCGGTTGTTGGAGTGTGTCGTATTGTTGTCTGTCTTTTGGGCTCACCGGGTGTGGCCCACGCGCCGGCATAGTCATAGATGATATTGTGCACTGGTTGTTCAAGGATAACAAGACAAACTTGATCTGCAACCTTAACATAAGCATGGCCATGTCCCATGTCTCGTTTGACCAAGATTCCGATCAAACTCGATGCAACATTGCCATGGCCGTCGACCCCATGCATTGGAGAAGAAGGAAGGTTCTCGCTTGTTACTATACAAGACCATGGTGTAGAAAATCTTTGGACCAAGCAAGAAAAAGAAGACACGACCATGACTGGGTTTGGCAAGACTCTCAGCAGGCGAAGTTGGGGAATGTGAGAATAGACCTGGTCTTCTTTGCAGAGAGCAGAGGTGCTTTACTCGTTGATCAAGGAGGTTCCTTCTCCATTGTCGACCTCAAGAATAAGGAGAAGATGCCAGTGCACCTGAAGGACGAAAGAACAGAGCGTAGCTAGCATCCGCATGTAGTAGTACTGACCGTCGTGGACACCATGGGGATATCATATGTTCATACACAAGTTCAGTATTTTACGAGATGGATTGGGCCTATATATGTCTATCTTCTCTTCACACATGGGAGATGAGCGCATGAGATAAGAATAGAATGATTAAAATTGTCTAGGAAACAAGCAAGATACTCCCTTTGTAAAGAAATATAAATGCGTTTAGATCACTTTACAGAGACAATACATTTGTTCCTAGCTTGCTAGTTTAATTAGAATGGGCTGAATAATATACCTTTTTCAGTGGAGATGGATTGTTGTGGATGGATTCTTCAATAAGACGGAATCGAGCCAAGCATCCTGCTCTCATTACCATCAACGCAAATTTGTTAACATCAAGATGTATAAATGCTATTTCAGCTGTGCTAGCTGGCCTAAAGTAATGCTTTGTCAGTGTCGCCCCAAAATAAAGTGTTTGCTAAGCCTATATGTTTTGATTTGCGCAGATAATCAAGGTGTTTGTGATTATACCGCCAAAAGGTGTTTCTGATTATCAAGATGAGCACATCATTCGTCTATGCACTGTCAGCACACTCACAACCGCTCAATGTGTGAAGGCGCGCAGAGCGTCCCTTGTGCTCGTTGGTGGGCGTGAGAAGTGGGTGGCACGAGATAGACGGTGTGTGCGTGTGCCACAAGGGTAAAGGACTGAAAGTAATTAATCTTTTCCAAAGAGTGTCATCACGGCTTTGTTACTTGCGGGACGATGCGCCTGAATTCATCTAAGTTCTAAAAGGTCTTATTCGTTTCCACATGTATGCACTGCTCATAGTGACGCGCTGGCTGCACTATTTATAACGAACGTGGAGCAAACGGTTGTGACTAGCACCCCAACATCCTTTATAAGATAATAATAAATTGATACACATTTTATTATCTACCTGGTGCATAAGACCAATCTTGTCTGCATAATGCATAAATTTGTAAGCTTAATTTCAGTCCTTCCCCCTCACGTCGTATGGAGCAGGTCCTTCAGACATGCACGCATCGATTTTATCTAAAAAAAGTCAAAGCATACAGACTTAGCAAGGGGCTTTGATTCGGTGATACACCGACAAATCATTGTTTGGGGCTGGCTAGCACAACTGAAAATATCATCCATACGTCTTGATTTAAAAATTTGCATCCAATATTAATGAGGAGAGGTGGATGCATGGCTCGATGGAGATCAATATCCTGTCTCGTGTAATCACAGATCCATCTCCACCAAAATACGCATATTTATTCAACATATCCTAAAACCACCTAACTAGGTACCATACACTTGGATGCATGTTGCTTTCTAGATAAAGTCTATTTCGCTATTCTTACCTCATCTCACACTTGTGAAGAGATGCTGGACAGGAAGGCCCAAATTTGGGTCGACGCCTAGCACTCGCCAATTTGCATCTAATATTGATGAGCTTTGGTGGATGCATGGATCGATATCTTGTCCCGTTGAATCCATCACACAGATACATCTCTACCGAAATACATATATTATTCAACATATCCTAAAACTAGCTAACTAGGTACCACTTGGATGCATCTTGCTTTCTAGACAATCTTAATATATAAATCTATTCTTGCCTCATCTTATACTTGTGAAGAGATGCTGGACATGAAGGCCCAATCAATCTCGTACAACACCGGGGTCGTGTATACACATGTGCGACCAAAGTGTCCATGACAGCAGGTGCTACTACACGAGTATGTTCTAAACCAACTTGTGCGCCTTAAACGCGTAGTTCTTTCGTCCTTGAGGCGCACTGGCATCTTCTCCTTGCTCTTGAGGTCGACAGTAGAGAAGACACCACCTTGTTCGACGAGTAAAGCACCTCTGCTCTCTGCAAAGAAGATCATGTCCATTATCACATTCCCCGACATCGCTAGCTGAGAGTTTTGCCAGATGGAGACAAGTCCGTCCTCATCTTGTTCTTGGCTGGTCCAGAGATTTGCTATGCCTTGGTCTTGGCCTTGTATAGTAACAAGCGAAAAATTTCCTTTTTCTCCAGCGACGCATGGGATCGGCGGTCGTGTCAAAGTAGGGTCGATCGAGTTTGATCGGGATCTTGGTCAAAGTGAGACGTGACGTTTCCAAGATTACGTTAAGGGTGTAGACCAAGTTTGTCTTGTCATCCTTGAACAACCAGCGCGCCATACCATGGGTGATTACGCCGGCGCGCACAACACGTGACGGGCGCACTCCAACCATCAGGCGTGTCGGAGGAGTAGGTGCAGGCGTATAGTAAGCCGTTGTCGTCGTCGTTGTAAATCAGCAACACTTGAAACATTGGCCGGCGATTCAGTTCCAAACTAAAACCATCGTCACGTGCGGCGGCGGGGGCGTGGTCTGCGGCGGTGATAGTCGCGCAGCCTGCGATGTTGCTGTCATCGGTGAACAAAGCCTTGTGCAAGGGAGGCAGGAGAAAGTACGTGCTCCTTGTATCAAGCAGGGGGGCGGCAGACGGCTAGGCGGAGCCGAGCCGGCGAGGAAGAAGGTGGCAGAACGCGCGTGAGGAGGAAGCCGCGGCGCGCCGCCAGTGGCCTCGCGACGTTAAAGAGCCGCTTGTCATGGCCATCGACGGTGACGAAGGAGTCGAAGGTGAGGGGACCCCGCCTACCTCAGGGATTTTCTCCACCTCCGCGCACGCACCAACTTGGTACGTACTACTACTTGCTCTCTCATGCCTTACAAACGTTCTTAATAATTTTAGGCAACTGTTGTGAAAAAAAAATCGCAAATCCTGTTGAGTACAGTGTATTGGTCCTCATTGTCTAGAAATTTTAGTTCACTACAGTGATATTGACTGGAATTCGATGATTGATGGGTGTGACGTTTGCACGTGTCTATTTGCAATTGGTACTTAAAAAAATCTATGTACTTGTGGTTATGCACTTATATATGGCAATGTATATACCTAACTGGATTTGGTTTGAATCACATAATTGAAGCGCCCACTACTTGACTTCTCTGCAATTCGGCCGTCTCCAGGAATTCAGGGAGCCGGTGCGAAAAGAAAAATGGGGCCCTAAATTTAAAAAAATATCCAATTACGCAAGCATAATCACCTAATTATGTAATTAAAATTTATGTTATTTCATACTAAAAACCAATAAACTGACCTCATACTCTATTGAAAACTGTCATCCGTCTTGTGTTCCTTGAAACGAAATCTTTAATTACATTTTCATAATTAATCTTCTCCAAGACATCATTTTCAAGTGCTATTGTCGCCAAACCATTGAGTCTTTCTTGTGTCATAGTTGAACGCAAATAGGATTTCAACAACTTGAGTTTAGAGAAGCTCCTTTCCGCAGTTACAATAGTTACATGAATGGTTAACAATATCCTGTACGCAATAATAACATTAGGATAGAAGGGCCGCTTCATCAGAATCTCAAGAATATCAACAGGGCCCATAGATTTCTTAACTAAATCCTGGATGAAATTTAACTCGTAAAACAATTCAGCTCCATCAATGTCTTTGTGTTCTCCACTCTTAAGTGCATCCTCAAGATTAACACAAGCAACCAGCAAACTCTTCTGCATTATCATCGTGACCATCATCAATATTATCATCTGGAGTATGATTTTAAGAATTAGTTTGGGGTACTTTCACAACATATTTATCAAGAGCACCCCTTTGAATTTGAGCATCTTGTTCTAATTTCTGTTTCTTCTTAAGCTTGAAGGCACCAGAATCGTACTTTCTTCCAGAACTAGAATGCATGATTGTTTCTGTTTCAATGAAATATATACTCTTTCAATTTATTTGAACTGGTGAGCTCACATGAAATATAGGCCTGTGACATGTATAGGTAATTCGAAAAACTTACAATCAGATAGAACCTTGATTTTGGACTTGGACGATAGTACGAGCAACTACTGAAATTCTTGAATTTGTGACTACTTCTGAACTTGAACGACTACAAAAAAATCGTTCCCAAACATATTAACACAACTTTGTAATTTGTATCAAAATTAGAGAAAAGGGGAGAGTGTAGGGAGCAGGGAGGGCACCACACCGGTTGGTCTTCTGTTCCTGTTGGGCGGCACAACGGCAGTGTCGGCCGACTGCCGGTGCTGTGGCGTCCAGCGCTCGAAAGTCGCGTGCAGGTCCACTTCTTGCCCGCCGCCTCGCTGAAACTGCAAGGCTGCAATGCGACCGCCACCGAGCCGCCGATTCGGTCAGAAGCGATGGGGAGATGGAAAGCCAAGCGATCAGGCAGGGAATAGGAAGTGGAAGTTACGGAACGTGCTATGCTGGGGCTGTCGTTTCGTCTACGATCGATCAATCCACCTCATCCACGCGACGGGAAAGTGGATCGCTCGACACTTGACCGGACCAGGCCCAAGAAGGCCTAAAACTGATTTTTTTTCCAGACTATACATATATGTATATGGACCCTAGTTGGAGGCCCCAGGATTTTTGAGGGCCCTGTGCGAGCGCACAACTCGCACAGGCCCTTGGACGGCCCTGAACCACTGTGTTATAGCCTGATATAGAGGCTAGCCATGGTCTTTGATTTGATTGTTAGAGCAATTTGTATGCTGATCTTTGTGTGACAGGGCGGCCACAACCTTTCGGAAAAAATAATGATACCGAGACTCTGCAACAGTGCAAGGAAAACATGGTTTAATTCTAGTAAACTTGTATTTTGTGGTATGTCCTTTTTGTTAGTCCGGCGGGTGTACTAGACGATATGTACTGGTATGCTCATTCTGTTCTCTCCCCCTTGTTTTTATCATCACAGCCTGATCAATTGACTTGTAATCTTTTTCAGATAGGTGCGGTGCTTAGGATAAGGAGTGAAATCTCCTCAGCGACCGATGCATACTTCCGGGACAATGGCTTCCAGCGTGTGCACACGCCCATAATAACCACGAGCGACTGCGAGGGTGCCGTCGAGATGTTCCAGGTCACCACCTTGTTCAGCCAGGCCGAGAAGCTGGACAAGGAGCTCAAGGAGAACCCAGCTGCATCTCAAGTCGACATTGATGCCGCCAAAATCGTTGTCAAAGAGAAGGGGGACATTGTCGCGCAGCTCAAATCTGTACAAGCCACCAAGGAAAAGATCGCCGCCGCCGTGTCGGAGCTCAAGAAGGCAAAAGAGAGCGTGTCGAAAATGGAGGAAAGGTCCAGGCTGACACACGGGATCCCACGCAGTGAAGATGGGAGCATTGCCTTTGTGAACAATTTTTTCAAGTCTCCTTCGTACCTGACGGTGTCTGGGCAGCTTCAGC